>CM029494.1:5492635-6092635 GCA_017140595.1 Eucalyptus curtisii | reverse complement strand
AAAGCCATCCACGAGGCTATCGGAGAAATCTCGAACTATACAAGCCACGGCTCCTTCCGTTGACCCCTCACAGATGGATCCGTCCACATTTATCTTCAAAGAACCAGCTACCGAAGTTGTCCAGGTTGGAGAGATCTTGTTTTCCTCTTCTGTTCTTGCTTGCAAATGCCCGAAACCCCATTTTTTCTTACTTTTTTGCTGAAATCGAGTCAGATCTACCACTTTACAGGCATCCAGCTTGGTTCCCCGAAATATATAGTTGTTGCGCTCCTTCCACACCTGCCATAGTATATTTGAGATCATTTCCAGAGAAGGTAGGTTCAAGTCGTTGTTAATAAACTTCGCCAGCCATACATCAATTCGTGTGACCTCCTGGCCTATCACTTGTAGGTTGATTTCCGGGTGGCTCCATACCCGTGCGGTCCAGGGACAAAGAAGATGGAGGTGCTCGACGGTTTCCATGCTCTCTCGGCAAAGATCGCAGATCGGGTCAGGTAAAATCTTACAAGGACATTTGAGGGGTGACTTTGAAAGTTCTGCTGGGTGGACGGCCAACTGCCCAAAGTGACTCGATATTGCAAGCCACGCTGCGGACTCAAAAGTGCCCTCTCAAATCCAAGCCCGATCCAGAAAGAGCTTGATTGCAGAAACGGGCTTCAAGATGTACTAGTGCTACTTTCGTCCAATTGGAACCCAAGTTCTTGCGAAGTCGGCTCCGGCCGAGGTCCTATCTTTGGTCCTTCAGCTTTTTGTGCGGATTGATCATCTAACCGTTTTGCTGAGCAACCGAGTCCCCCATCTTTTTTCTCTATGTAATCGCTTAGGCTGCGTTTGGCAGTCGAAATAAAATTTGGGATAGGTAAATCATATCCTACGTTTGGTACTCGTTTAGGACATGATAAAGTTTGATATAAGAGGGATATAAGTAAGATAAAATTATTCCATGAGGAAGGTGGGATAAAGGTGGATAGGATTTTTAATATCCATAATGGAAAGTTATTTTTCTCAAATAACAAACTTATTAAATTAACAAAATTGAAATTATATTTCAATATAAATAATATTTGAATTCTAATTTAAATAATTAAAAAAAAAAAATATATTTTTAATTATTCTTATTTCAATTTATATATTCAACTTTAATTCTATCTTATAATAAACATTCAATCTATAAATTAAATATTTATATTTATTTTATATATTTTAGGTATGTTTGTATTTTAGGTATATTAGTACAGTTTACTATTTGATAAAATTTTATTAAAGAATGATGAAATGAGAAAAAATAATAAAGAAAATAATATAAAAAAGAGGAAAAATAAAATAAAAATAAATTAAGGAATAGTATTATGAGAGATTTTCACCATCTCTGTTTATGAATATTTAGGTTCATTTATAATGATATATCGTTTATATAAAAAAATGTATATAATATGATGTGAATATATTCAACTTTAATATAACGATTCACCAAACAATAGACAGGATATAAAAAAATCACAGGATTTCAAATCATATCCTATCTAATCCTATCCTGATTAGGAATTCGGACAATCAAACGTAGCCTTAAGGTCTCTATCAACAACTTTCGCCGGCCTTGTTTAGTTGACGGTCAAAATCCAAAAAGAGCGGCGTTGCATCGGAGTCATGCCATCGTGAATTTTCGAGCGAGAGCTTTGGAACTAGAGCGCAGCACCTTTATATAAGCATGATTTTTTGACTGGCCTAAAGAAAAATTTGCAAGTATAGAGAATCACTATACAGTGTGAGTTACGAAGACATCATATAATCAAAGCTTCGGGTTAGCGGAAGAAGCGTCTTTGGACACTTTTGAATGTCTCTTTCACCAAATGAATGCGGATTATCTGGTTAATGGCTGCTTATTTTTTTTACACATCATTTAGTAAATACATTTACTATACCAGTCGTAATATTTCTAGCATTCCTCTCTTTTGGTTTGCTGATAACTTAAGCTTCTTCTTTTTTTTTTTTTTTCTCACTAATCAGTTAGGTTTTTAGTCATCATGTTATCATATATTTTAACTACGTGTTAATATTTGATGAGGAAATTATCCAAAAAGTCTTAAACTTATTGTACGGCTACTAATTCAATCCTAAATATTTCAATTTTTCTTATTTAGTTCTAAACCTTTTGACAACTTGCTAATTCAGTAATAAATATTTCAATTGTGCCAATTTAGTCCTAAACCTCTAATGATTTGCCAAACTAGTCCAAAACATTTTTAAATATTATGAATTTAGTCATTACAACTAATTTTGGTCCAATATCAATGATGTGACTGTTCAATCAATAATAGACATCCTACATGGCGTAGCCAACACTAATATAGACAATTTCTTTAATTTTTCCAAATTTTTAAGAGAAAAACACATAGGGCTAATAGGGCCGTTGGCAACCTCCACTAGCTACTAAGCAAGGGCTAGCAACCTCCGCCAACCCTTGGGTGAGGGTCGCAACACCCTTACTATGGCCTGCCATGGCGTAGGCGAGGGCTCACGACTCCCTTGCCAGCCACAATAAGGGTGGGTGAGGACCATGGTTAGCGAGGGTTTTGCAACCTTTGCCTAGGGCCCAACGAGGGTTGCCAACCCTTGCTCAATGACCAACGAAGGTCGCCAGCCCTATGTAAAAAGAAGGAAAAAAAAAAAAAATTCAATTTTATTTTTAAAAATTAAAAATTATTCACATTAGCGCCAATTACGCCAAGTAGGATGGTTGGTGCTGATTAAACTGCCACATCATCGATATATGATAAAAAGATAGCCGAAAAAATTAAATTGACAATTCTTAAAAAAAATTACGACTAGTTTGGCAAATTGTTAAAAGGTTTATAACGAAATTGACACAATTGAAATGTTTAAGGATTGAATTGGCAAGATTAAAGACTTAACCCTAAACTAGCTATCATACAATGGGTTTAGAACTTTTTAGATAATTTTTCCAAATTTGACTCGTATGAATAGAGTAATTGTCATTTTCAATTTGTAAATCAATTATTATAAATTTCATCGACCAATCTAAAACACCATTACCATTTTGCCAAGGCTAAAACCCAAGGCAAAAAGAAAATGGTTATCAGGAAACCTTTCCGAAATATCACATGGTGTGGAGAGAGAGAGAGAGTACATGACGGTGCAACAAGTCGGTTGGGATTCCGTTACAACATATAATGGATACGACGGATACGACGAATACAACCAGACAACCAGGACCTCCACCGGCTTGGACTTCTTTTCTTCTTGTTTCTCCTCCTCTTTGACTTCGTTCGCCATCTCCAAATTCGCATAACCTAAGCTCTTGCAAAGCTTTCTAGTGAGCTCGACCGCGTCGACTCCGTCCCCCATCACTTCAATCACGTCTCAGCCCGTTCCTTTTACACTCAGCGATTGAAACCCCACATGCATCGATCGAGTCGTGAACTAGTTAACCCGCTCTACTAGAAAACCACACGGAACATGTTTCGATTTACTATCATAGTCCGATTAATTGGTGCAACAACTCTTGACAAGTATTAGAACTAAAATTTTATTTTTCAAGAATTTTTTTATTAATATTTCTTGTGGACAACCCTGAAAAATAACTGCTTATATTACCAGGAACAGCCGTTGCAATTTGAAGAGCCTTCGCGCGATTATATTGCCTTCTAAAATTTGGGAAGAGCGAGAACTTCTTATTCCTGCTGTTCATGCACACCTTGACCACCACCTTTTTCTGGAATAATAATAATAATAATAATAATAATAATAATAATAATAATAATAATAATAATAGTGTATATATACATACAAATATACAATAAGATAGTATTTTCTCGTAAAAATAACTATGATATCGTTATTCCATGTTACGTACCTTAGCCATAGTTTCGGTTTGCTGATAATGCTCATTAATGGACCTGCAGATAATTATTCCAAATTTTTAGAATATGAGAGATGGACTGAGTTGAGTTAGGGAATGATATTTGAATCGTGAAGCCGATTTGGACAGTGTCTTCCATAAATATAGCCATTTCTCTAAAGAACATGATTCACGTCAAGTCTTGACTAGAGTATCCTACGTGGGAAAAGGGAAATTTACCGACAATTTTTAAAAAAAAAAAAAAGAAAACACTCTCTTTTCCTATTACTAGAAGACTCAATTAAACCCCCTCACTCACACAATGAACTCTCTACTTTTCTCTCCACACTCTACACCACTCTCTGCTCACGCCTCTTCACAACACCACGCACTACTACCCAATACTGCATATGTTTCTCTACGCACCTCTGCACAACTCTATTCAATTGGGAAGGGCAAACCACCTATTTGTACTAAGTAAAGTCGGTGGAGCCCTTTACACATTTACATAGCAAGTTGGTAGCTTTGGCTAATTTTCCATGCAGAAGACAACAAGTGGCAGCTTAGAGTGAGTTATCAACAAGCTGACTCAAGACGTATTTTAATAATAAATTTCATCGACCAACCTAAAACACCATTATTATTTTCCAAAGGCTTAAACCTAAGGCAAAAAGAAAATGGTAATCAGGAAACCATTCCCAAATATCACGCCATATGAGAGAGAGCGAGAGAGGGAGAGGGCATCACATGACAGTGCAACAAGCTGGTTGGGGTTCTGCTATAACATACGATGGATATAACCGGACAAACGGCAGCTCCACCGGCTTGGACTGCTTTTCTTCTTATTTTTCCTCCTCTCTGACTTCGTTCACCGTCTCCATATTTGCATAACCCAAGTTCTTGCGAAGCTTACTGGTGAGCTTGGCCGCGTCGACTCCATCCCCCGTTACTTCAATCACATCTCAGTTTGTTCCTTTCAAACTCGGCAATTAGAACCCTACACGCATCAATTGAGCAGAGAAATCACGGACTAGTTAACCCGTTCTACTAGAAAACCACACAGAACATGTTTCGATTTACTATCATAATCCGCTTAATTTCTATTCAATAAATTGGTACAACAACTCTTTAACAAGTATTATAACCAAAATTTAATTTTTCAATAATTTTTTTTAATCTTTCTTGCGGACAACCCTAAAAAATAAACTGCTTATATTATCAGGAACGGCCATTGCGATTTGAAGCGCCTTCAAGCGATTATCTTGCTGATGTTGTCTTGAATTCCACAACATTTGATCGATTGGAAATTCGAAATTAAAAGGTTGATCGGGAAATCTAGGAAGGCTTGAAGATTGCAGGCTATTTGTTTCCAAATATATTTCCTATATTTGGACCTATCTATAAGAGATTTTCATGGGAAATAGTCCTGATTGAATGTAACTGGGATGTATCATGATATCTCTAATATATGGGGGATAATCACTAAAGATTTATCGGTTAGTTTCAAATCTGATAATATCTTTATGGTGGAATTCCTTTCCTACTAGGTTTAGGAAAGTGGGGATTTAAAGATCTATTTATATCAGCATTGTACCTTGTACTCAATTGAGGTGCTCAAATAAGAAATCGTCTCTCTCTCTCCCGTGGACGTAGGCGGATCTTTCGCCGAACCACATAAATCTCCGTGTTCTTGATTATTCTTGTTTACTTTTCTCATCTAGTTAGGGTGTTCTTCCGCACAACAATTGGTATCAGAGCAATCCAGGTTCTCTGTTCCTGTATTGCGACTTCTAACTAGATGGCTGGAAAAGGTTCAACCGTTCAATTTGATATTGAACGATTCACTGCGAAGAATAGTTTTACACTATGGTGGAGAAGGATGAAGGATCTGTTGATTCAACAAGGTTTATCAAAGGTTCTTCTGGGAAAATCAAACAAGCCGAACACCATCACTGATGATGATTGGGCGACATGGAGGAGAGGGCGTGCAGCGCAATCCGATTGAACCTATCGGATGAAGCCCTTCAATATGTAGCGGAAATCGAATCTGCTCCGGAGGTATGGCTCAAACTCGAAAGCATTTACATGACAAAATCTCTTACGAACAAGTTGTTCTTGAAGAAGAGATTGTATTCACTTCATATGAGTGAAGGAGGAGATCTGTTGGAACACCTCGTTCAATAAGATGATTGGTGAACTTACAAGCTTGGAGGTAAGGTTTGAGGATGAAGACATAGTGCTTCTACTACTGGCATCGTTGCCGGATTCGTTTGACCACTTGGTGACTACGCTCCTTTATGGCAAGGAAACCCTGGAGATCGGAGAGGTGACTGCTGCCCTGATTTCAAACGACACCCGGAAAAGGGCAAGTAGTTCAAAATCTTCGGGAGAGGGACTCTTTGCAAAGGAGAAAAGCAATCAAGGAAGAGGAAGATCAACGGATCGAGGATCGAGCAGTAGGGGTCTATCAAAATCCAAGGGAAGGTTCAAAGGAAGATGCTATAGGTGCAATCAGAAAGGGCATACTAAGAGATTATGTCCAAATAAGAACAAGAAGAAGAGCTCGGATGAGGCAAGTATAGCCGATAACATTGAAACCAGTGATGGGGGCGTCTTGTCCATATCGTCGGGGAAGGACACCTTTGAAGATTCGTGGATCATGGACTCCGGATGCACTTTTCACATGTGCCCTCATTGAGAAGCCTTCGATGAATACAAGGCATATGATGGTGGTTCAGTTCTCATGGGGAATGATACTTCGTGCAAGACTGTGGGTGTTGGAACCGTGAAAATCAAGATGTTGATGGCATGATTAGAACTTTAGCAGACGTGCGTCATGTTCCGGGTCTAAGGAAGAATTTGATCTCATTGGGAGCACTTGAATCCAATGGATGCAAGTACACGGCTCAAGGTGGAGTCTTAAAGGTGATTAAGGGAGCTCGGGTTGTTCTTAAGGGACGGAGGCACGGGAACCTATATCGACTTATAGGAACCACGGTGCAAGGTGGAGCATCTCGTGTCCACGGATGCTAGCACGGATATAGATAACACCTATCTATGGCATATGCGTCTCGGGCATATGGGAGAAAGAGGATTGATGGAGCTTTACAAGAGGTATGCACTCCAAGGTATAAAAACATGCAAATTAGATTTTTACAAATTTTGTGTGTTTGGAAAACAATGCAGAGTTCGGTTCAATGCTGCAACTCATACAAGCAAGGGCGTGCTCGAGTATGTACACACGGATGTATGGGGTCCTTCACCGGTAAAGTCAAAAGGAGGGAAGGAATACTTCGTGACATTCATTGATGATTTCTCTCGCAAAGTTTGGGTCTACTTCATGCGACACAAAAGTGAAGTCTTTGAAAAGTTCAAAGAATAGAAAGCTGAAGTTAAGACTTCAACGGGGAAGAAGGTTAAGTGCTTGAGATTGGACAATGGAGGAGAGTACAAATCGACACCATTCATGGAGCTTTGCAAGAATGAAGGGATTAAACGTCACTTCACAGTTCCGGATACGCCCCAACAGAATGGCGTAGTGGAAAGGATGAACCGGACCTTATTAGAGAGAGCTCGAAGCATGAGGCTACATGCAGGATTGAGCAAGGAGTTTTGGGCAAAAGCTATTTGCATGGCATGTTATCTTGTGAATCAGTCTCCATCAACTGCAATTAAATGCAAAATTCCCGAAGAGGTATGGACTGGTAAAATTGTCGATTATTCTAATTTAAGAATATTCGATTGTCCTGCTTATGTACATGTGCAGAGTTCAAAGCGCTCGAAGTTGGATCCAAAATCAAATCAATGCATATTTCTCGATTACGAGAAAGGAGTGAAAGGCTACAAATTATGGGATCCAAGTGAGAAGAAAGTTCTGACGAGCAGGGATGTTATATTCTATGAATCTGCAATGTTGAAGTCAAGCTTTGTGCCACGCGTGACTATTGAAGAGGAGAGTGATAAATCTATCGTTAAGGTGGAGCTTGAAACCAAAGAATCTGCAGAGAATGGCGAGTCATCCGATGAGGCTCCATAAGTCGAAGAAACGGTAGAAGTTCCTCATACCATTGCGACGGGTCGAGGAAGGCGCACTCCCAAAGCACCGGAGAGGTACGGTTTTGAGGATATGGTTGCTTATGCTCTTACCGTAGGCTCTAGCAATCCAAGCTCCTACCATGAAGCTTTGAAAAGTGATCACAAAGAAAAGTGGATGACCGCAATGATGGAGGAGATGGAGTCGTTACAAAAGAATGAGACATGGGAACTTGTGAAGAAGCCCAAGGATCGAAATGTCATTGGTTGTAAATGGGTTCTTCGAAGAAAGGAAGCAGCAACGGAGAAAGAGCAAGAGAGATACAAGGCTCGACTTGTTGCTAAGGGCTATGCACAGAAGGAGGGGATTGATTATGACGAGATATTTTCCCCGATTGTAAAACACACATCAATTCGTGTTTTACTAGCTTTGATGGCCATATATGACTTGGAGCTCGAGCAGTTAAAAGTAAAGACAACATTCTTTCATGGTGACTTGAAGGAGAAAATTTATATGGAGCAGCCTGAAGGCTTCAAGGTGGAAGGGAAAGAGGATCATGTTTGTTTGCTCAAGAGATCACTTTACGGTTTGAAACAATTTCCGAGGAAATGGAATAAAAGGTTTGATTCTTTTATGCTTCGTATTGGCTACATGAGGAGTGTGCATGATTCTTGTGTCTACTACAAAGTTTTGGATGATAAGTCGCTTATTCTGTTGATGCTATATGTTGATGATATGTTGATTGCTGCAAGAAAAATGAGAGACATTATTTCCCTAAAGTCTCTGTTAAGTAGTGAGTTTGATATGAAGGATCTTGGTGCTGCAAAGGGGATCCTTGGCATGGAAATCTTTCGAGATAGACATGCAAGTAAGCTTTGGGTAAATCAAAAGAAGTATGTTGAGAAGGTCTTGGAGCGGTTTAACATGGGTAAAGCTAAACCGGTTAGTACACCCTTAGCAAATCACTTCAAATTATCTCGAGAAACAATGCCCCGTTTCACATGAGGAAGTTGTAAAGATGTCTCGAGTACCCTATGCCGTACGATGAGGGAGCCTCATGTATGCTATGGTTTGTAGCAGACGGATTTGGCTCATGCGGTGAGTCTCGTCGGCCGATACATGAGCAATCCGGGTAAGGAGCATTGGGAAGCTGTTAAGTGGATCTTTCGTGATTTGGCTAGACCTGTCGGAATGGGTTTAATGTTCAGTTCCAAGGCAGGATCGATCGATTTAGCAAGTTATGTTGATTCAGACTTCGCTGGTGATTTGGACAAGCAAAGGTCTATCACAGGATATGTCTTTACTCTTGGCGGTGGAGCTATTTCGTGGAAGGCAATGCTTCAACCTACTATAGCATTGTCTACAACCGAAGCTGAGTATATGACGATGGCGAGGCTGCGAATGAGGGAATATGGCTGACTGGTTTGGTCACAGAGTTGGGTATAAAGCAAGAAAGTGTTACATTATATTGCGATAGCCAGAGCGCAATATGTCTCGCGAATAATCAAGTGTTCCATTCCAAAACGAAACACATTGAAGTTCGGTACCACAAAATTCGAGAATTTATGGAGAATGGTAGCATTGCTTTGAAGAAAATCCATACTAAAGATAATCCCGCAGATATGCTCACGAAGACGGTTACTACAGAGAAATTCAAGTCCTGCAGGGACTTGATTTCTCTCACTCATCATTGAAGTTGATGGAGGCCGCACCGATCCTGGTGTGGGCGTACCTTTGCGAAGGTACGGTGGAGGGAGAGATATATTCGTTTTCTTGGCTCAAGTGGAGGCTTGTGGTTTATTCAAGCCAAAGGTGGAGATTTGCTGATGTTGTCTTGAATTCCACAACATTTGATCGATTGGAAATTCGAAATTAAAAGGTCGATCCGGAAATTTCCTAGATTTGGACCTATCTATAAGAGATTTTCATGGGAAATAGTCCTGATTGAATGTAACTGGGATGTATCATGATATCTCTAATATATGGGGGATAATCACTAAAGATTTATCGGTTAGTTTCAAATCTGATAATATCTTTATGGTGGAATTCCTTTCCTACTAGGTTTAGGAAAATGGGGATTTAAAGATCTATTTATATCAGCATTGTACCTTATACTCAATTGAGGTGCTCAAATAAGAAATCGTCTCTCTCTCTCCCGTGGACGTAGGCGGATCTTTCGCCGAATCACGTAAATCTCCGTGTTCTTGATTATTCTTGTTTACTTTTCTCATCTAGTTAGGGTGTTCTTCCGCACAACATTATTTTGCCTACTAAAATTTGGGAAGAGTGAGAACTTCTTATTAACAATAACAATAACAATAATAATAATAATAATAAGTATACTTACACATACAAACTTATAATAAAAGTAATATTTTTTTTGAAAAATAATTATATTATTTTTATTCTATGTTACGTACCTTAGTCATAGTCTTGTTTTGCTATTAACGCTCCTCGACAAACCTCCAGATAATTGCTCCAAATTTTAAGAATGAGAGGTGGATTGAGTTGAGTTAGGGAATGAAATTTGATTGTGAAGGCCATCTAGACAGTGTCTTCCATAATTATGGTTATTTCTCTTGAGAACGTTGATTCATATTGAGTCTTGATTGGAATGGCCTACGTGGAAAGAGGGAAATTTCTTGGCAAATTTAAAACAAAAATTTAAAAAGGTGGAAAGAAACATGTTGAATTATTTTATTTTTTTTGGGGAAATTTATGTTGGATATTTCAACGCGACTTAGATTTTTAAGATAAGTTCGGAATTATTTTGCTATCATAGAATATAAAATGCAAAAAATAGGGCAAGGCTACAAACCCTAGTTGCTCAATCATCAAAGAAACATCTAGAGACACGAATAGATGTGGCATGATTGACTTGTTTTCGCCCGCGTGATGCATTTCGTGCTGGGAACAAAACTTTGCACCTGTCAAAAGGAAGAGGAAAATGAAATTTAAAATAAGAATGGTTACCTCGAGAGACTGAGAGGATTCGAATCGTTACCTCCTCCGAGATGTGAATAGTCAGTACTTTCAAGCAAATACTTCAAACTAATATGTATATATCATCTGAGAACTATCGATTTTCGTGGAGCTGGCGGGCGAACTAATACTCAACACCCGACGTACTTGAAGTGTTGAGCAACGCAGCTTTGATACCGCTTATTGGACTCAAGTGGATATTCCGACTAAAAACAAACACTCTCACTATTACTAGAAGACTCAATAAACCCCCTACCTCACACAACGTGTTGGAAGATACACGTGAAGATTCACAATATCATTCACGAATCAATCATGTTCATTTAGTATCGGATACAAATATTATAAAATATTTACTTGCTTTTCTTATATATACTTTGTATTATAAACAATGTGAACATTGTACATTGAGGAATATACAGAATACAAATAAAATTCTTCTCTCGACTACTTCGTTTTCATCTTCTTTCATGGTATCAAAGTTCCTTCTGATCCTAACCTAGCTTTCGCATTCCTGCTTGAATTGCCTTCCGATTTCTTTTTTATCTTTGTTGTTGCGACACTCGCAAAACAGAGCAGCCTCCGGGAGGAATTCGCAATCTGCAATTTTTCGTCATGACAAACCCACAAGCACTCACCTCAACCTCTGAAGATCAGTCGGGAGCAAATCCAACACATGCTTCACCCAATTCAGGCTCATCCATCATCACCTCCATGGCTGAACAGCAGCCCAGCTTCGGCCAAACACCATTACAGCACATGCAGTGGCAACAAATTCCGGCTCAGTTCAATCCAAGGTTGCCATTCTCGGGCTATCCTTATCAATGGATGCCATACCCATGGATCTAGGGATTAAACCCAGGTACATCACGGCCGGGCTACCAGAGCGTGCAGACCGATGGAGGCCTACCAACCAACAATGGGGCAAGCACAGCCATCGACCCTGAGCTGACAGGCGGATCAGAAAATTCGAGTGCGGGTCAGTCTACAAATCCAGGATTCCCAACAGGGTTCATACCTTTTCCATTCGTGGCCTCCATGGGTCGCCCAGAACCCGGCAATGCGCTGTATGTTTCCAACGCCGACGGACTAGAGTTGCACCTTATTAGCCACCCCCTCACAAGACCAGAAAATTATTCAAACTGGGCATGTGAATTCCGTCGAGCACTTGTAACAAAAGACAAAGATGGATTTATCGACGGAACCATCCCAGTCCCAACTGATGAAAAATTAGGGCAACAATGGAAAAAGTGCAACCAGTTGATCAGGACGTGGATAGGCAACTACATCAGCCAAGAAATAGCAGCTAGGTTGCCCCCAATAAAAGATTAAAAAAAAAATTGGGAAAATATAAGAGAGATGTACGGGAAACTGAATCGGCGAGAATCTTCTCGCTACATCAGTCTCTCTCCGAACTGAAGCAAGCAAACACGTCCGTGACAATGTGCTTCAACAAGCTATCAGCTCTCTGGAATGAGCTAGAAGCAGCGGAGGAGAAACTCAACGGACCCGAAACCACCCTTCAGCAGTACAAGGCGATAAAAGACATAGAGAATGCAACGCGATTCCTCCTTATTCTTAACGATTCTTACCTCCATTTCAGGTCACGACTCGCGATGGAGCTTGCACCCTCGATCGGCTGTATATTCCAACTCGATGTGCAAGAAGAAAGACAAAGGCTTCCTTCGATGGAAGGAAAAGGGGCGGAAACCCTAGCACTCGCCGCCGCAAGAACGGAGAGAGGCTCGCGAACCCTAGACAGGAAGCGCGATTCAAACCTAGGGTTCACGGAACAAAAGCCTTTTAAAGGCCCTGTTGCGGATGGTCACGATCACATGCAGCGATTGGACGGTTGGAGAGGGGCGCGAACACATGGAGATCTGGACGGTGGAGATGATTCCCTCATTAAAGGATCCAATGGCGGGAATATTTCAAAAGTCACGGGCCAAACCAATATGGGCCTAATTCTCATGGGCCCAATTCTTTTGGGCCGAACTCCTATGGGCCTAATTCCTATGGGCCGAATTCAAGAAATAAGGGAAAATTATATTGTGAATTTTGCAGACGGCCCCATCACACCATAGAAAATTGTTGGAAGCTGCATGGCAAACCTAGAGAAAAAAAGGGCAAAGAAATATCAGCAGCAGCATATCAACTTATAGACATGCGAGTACAAATCAACCCATTACCCATGGTGAATATGAGCAATTGATGCAGGCATTGCACAAATTGGATGTTCAAAACAAGGTGGGGGGGGCAGCTTTACAAGTATTTCTCATTGTCGAATAAACAATATATCGAGGAATACTTGGATTGTTGATTCTATAGCCAGTGATTGTATTGCATGTAAGAATGCATTGTTTACCACTATTAATGAAGAACTAGATAGTCCTATTGTAGTGCAATTACCAAATGGGAATATTGCTCGTGTCACTATAATTGGGACAATTGATCTTAGTCCTGAAATCATTCTCACCAATGTCCTATATATTCCTGAGTTCCAATTTAATCTTATATTTGTGTCTAGAGTCTGTAAGGAGAATTCATGTCAAGCTTCCTTCAATGCTAATAGTTGTCAATTTCAAGCCCTTTCGACTGGGAAACTGATGGGATGGGGTAATCTATCAGAATGACTATTTTTCTTGAAAAGTTCGCCCAAGAATCTGGATTTTTTTCGTTGTAATAAACAATCATTGTGTAATCTGACTACCAATGATAATACTTTCATTTTCCATTCTAGATTGGGTCATAGTTCCTTATTTCCCTATTCTCAATGTCGCATTTGCCCACTTGCAAAACAATCATGTAGCCCTTTTCCATTGAGCAAAAGTCGTGCAGCTGACATTTTCTCTTTACTTCATTTTGATGTCTGGGGACCATATCATACACTGAATCATGATGGCTCTCGTTTCTTTCTTATCATTGTGGATGATCATTCAAGGGCTACATGGATTTTTCTCATGCAGTCTAAGAGTCAAGTCGTATCACATTTAAAAACTTTCCTTTCTCTATCGAAAACTTAGTTTAGGAAAACTGTCCAAAAATTAGGACAGACAATGGGAAAGAATTTTTCAATTATGAGTGTACGACTTTATTATCATCTCAAGGGATTCTGCATGAAAGTTCCTATATATACACACCCCCAACAAAATGGAATAGTGGAAAGGAAGCATCGTCATTTGTTGGAAGTGGCCAGGGCCTTAAAATTTCAGGTTTCCATTCCAGATAATTTTTGGGGAGAATGTGTATTGACTGCAACATATTTGATCAACCGTATGCCGACCAAGATTCTTAATGGTCAAAGCCCTTTTGAACTTCTTTTTGGGAAGAAGCCACATCTTAATCATTTGAGGATTTTTGGATGTCTATGCTATGCATCTATAGTAGGACCTAAGGATAAAATGGGTCCATGGGCTCGCCGTTGCATATTTATGGGGTATGCTACCCTACAGAAGGAATACTGAATATTTGATCCCTCTATAGGTGAATTCTTCGTTAGTAGAGATGTTCACTTCCAAGAAGATTTTTTCCCTTTCTCTACTAAGGAATCAGATAGAGAGAGATAGGGATATTCTCATACTCACCATATCGAAGAATCCATCAATGATCCAGGATATGTTATGATCTCTTCTTCAGCTAATACAGGTACTGCTCCTACACCCACTATGGCAATGACACCTTTAGCAGAAGACACGGATCAAGACCCGAATGAGAAGATTACATTGGAATCTTCCCCTGTAGATATTCCCGCAACTCAGTCCTCTTCTGAAGACATCCAGCCAAGACGGTCAGGACGAGCCACACGTCCTCCAACTTGGACCAAGGACTACATATGTGGAGTGAGAAATCCACCAGGTATTCTTTTTCCCATTTCCTCTTATGTTTCCTTCAATCGGTTATCCGAGGAGCATAGATGTTTTATTACTCGAATTTCTGAAGAACGAGAACCATCAGGCTATGAAGAGGCAAGTACTGATTCGCGATGGCAAAAGGCAATGGAAGAAGAATTGCATGCACTGGAGGACAATCAGACATGGGATCTTGTTAGTCTACCTCTACATCGCAAACCAATTGAATGCAAATGGGTCTACAAAATCAAATACCGAGCTGATGGTTCAGTTGAAAGGTATAAAGCCCGATTGGTGGCAAAGGGTTTCACATAGAAGGAAGGTTTTGATTATCATGAAACCTTCTCACCCGTAGCCAAGGATGTTACAGTCCGTTCATTCCTCTCTGTAGTAGCTTATCAAGACTGGGCATTACATCAAATGGATGTTCATAATGCATTCCTGTATGGAGACTTAGCTAAAGAGATTTATATGGACATACCACAGGGTTAATGGAGACAGGGGGAGAATAAAGTATGTCGTCTCCGCAAATCCTTATATGGCCTCAAGCAAGCATCCAGACAATGGTACGCCAAATTTTCGAGTCCCGATAGCTACGATTTTCAACGGTCAAATTTGATTATGCTGTTTTCACATGGACCAAAGGTACGTCATCCATATACTTGATGATATATGTAGATGATATATTGATTATGGGCAATGATGAGATGGCTGTCAAAAGTTTCAAGAAATACTTGCACTCTACTTTCCATATAAAAGATCTAGAGTCGCCAAAGTATTTTCTTGGAATAGAAATTGCTCGCTCAGATCAAGGATTATCTCTCAGCCAGAGAAAATTTGCCTTGGAAATCATATCAGAAGCTGGGCTGTCAGGATGCAAGCCGGCTATAATTCCAATCGAGCAAAATATCAAATTGACCACAGCAGAGTATGATGTTGGAATCTCTCAAGAAGCCGATCCTATACTAAGAGATCCAATGAGTTATCAGAAACTTGTTGGGAAGCTCATCTATTTAACTATGACCAGGCCGGACATCAATTATGCTGTGCAAACCCTTAGTCAGTTCATGCACAATCCAAAGCAGTCCCACATGAATGCAGCACTCAAAGTGGTAAAGTATTTGAAGAAATATCCAGGTCTTGGGATTCTCCTCTCCAAGAAATGTGATATGAAGATGACTGCATATTGTGATGCATATTATGCAACATGTCCAATGAGCAAGAGATCCATAACAGGGTTCTGTATCAAGTTAGGGAATTCTTTACTTTCATGGAAGACAAAGAAGCAACCGACTGTTTCATTATCCTCAGCAGAAGCGGAATATCGAGCCATGGCAAAGACCGCATGTGAGATAGTATGGCTATGCGGATTGCTTCGAGATCTTGGGGTACAAATTGAAGGGCCAACCAAATTGTTTTGTGACAACAATGCGGCTCTCAAACTTGCCTTAAACCCAATAATCCATGAAAGAACGAAGCACATAGAAGTGGACTGCCATTTCACGCAAGAAAAGATCCAGCAAGGGATAATCGAGACACTGGGGATCCGAACAGAAGAGCAACCAGCGGACATCTTTACCAAACCCTTGTGTCAAAGCCAGCACACGTATCTCTTAAGCAAGCTAGGCGTCTTGGATATCTACAAGCCACCAGCTTGAAGGGGAGTGTTGGAAGATACACGTGAAGATTCACAATATCATTCATGAATCAATTATGTTCATTTAGTATCGGATACAAATATTGTAAAATATTTACTTGCTTGTCTTATACATACTTTGTATTATAAACAATGTGAACATTGTACATTGAAGAATATACAGAATACAAAGAAAATTCTACTCTCGACTACTTCGTTTTCATCTTCTTTCACGACGAACTCTCTACTTTTCTCTCCACACTCTACACCACTCTCTACTCACCCCTCTCACAACACCACGCAAGGTTACACAACAATCTACACACCTCTCCACAACTCCATTCAATTGGGAAGGGCAAACCACCCATTTATACTAAGTGAAGTCAGTGGAGCCCTTCGCACATTTGCATAGCAAGTTGGCAACCTTTGGCAAATTTTCCACGTAGAAGACAACAAACGACAGCTTAGAGTGGAGCCTTCGAGTTATCAACAAGCTGACTCATTTTTCTTCATAAAATTCCAGAGAACTCAAGGGAGAGAGATAATGTACCCCATTAAGGTTGTGAGATCTTGTGAAACTATAGTCAACTATTCTAAAAAGGCAAATAGAAACTTACAAACATTTGAACTCAAAACCTTCTACTCCGATATCATGTGAAATTATGCATGACCACTACCTCACAAAGGTAGTAGATAATGTGGAGGTGAAGATTTTATGTAAGATATGGAAATATATAGGCAACCTATGTACCACACATACAACACCAATGCTTGAAGAGGATCCTCTTAACGTATACATGGGTATTTTCCATTTTACTCTATTAAGAAATGCCAACAACGCATTTGGAAATATCTAATGGATGCGAATTGAAAGAGCTAGCTATTTCTTAGACAATATTTAAAATTAAACTCTATGTGATCTCGTATATATTTAGATGCATATTGAGATGGTATCCTTTTCATCCTAAAAAATGATATTGTTTTTTGTAATTATTTGAAAAGTGCTGATTGTTCACTGAATATATAGGATCCCAATCCTATCGTGCGGAAGTGTGCAGTCCACATGCAATCGATTAAAGGTCATTCTTGTATTTTCATGCCTCTCTCTCTCACAAAGGTGTGCATCCCATGTGGTGATGCTGGTAGCGACATAATATATGTTCTAAGCAAAGACATTGACAAGATGAATAGAACAAACTCCCAAGACCAAGACCTGTGACTTTCAAGTTTCTAGCCAAAAGCAGAGCATAGGAAGAGGGCTTAACACCGGCTAGAGAAAAAAGAAGGGAAGGGAAAAAAAATTCAAAAATTATTAAAATATTATTAAAAATTATTCACGCCAGCATCTCCATGTCACGTAAAATGGCCAACATGCATGTCGAATGATTAGCATCCACGTTAGTAATTTCATATCAAAATTGACTGGATGGACTCAATTGGCAAAATCTGAAAATTTTATGAACTCAATTGGCACAATTAAAATATTTAAAACTGAATTGATAAATGTGTAATAAGTTTAAGAATTTTTGGATAATTTTCCCATTTACAAACTTTGCTACTCAATGATCAAAGAAACATCTAGAGACACGATAAAAGTGACATGCCCGACCTGTCGTTTTGCCTATGTGGTATGCGTTTCATGTTGAGGGCAGATTTTAGCATTTCCCAAAAGGAAAATGAAAATGAAATTTTATATAAAAAAAAATGGTGTCCTCGAGACATTGAGAGAATATGAACCATTGCCTCCTCCGAGATGCGAGTAGCTGATACTTTTAGGTAAATTCTTCAAACTAAATGCATATATTATTTGAAAATTATCAAATTTCGTGGAGCTAGTGGGTGAATTAATATTCAAGCCCTTGTCTTTATATAGCGCATAAGGTAGTAGATAATGTAGAGGCAAAGCTTTATGCAAGATATAGAAAGATATAAGTGACTTTATTTAACACAGGCCTAATAGCAATGCTCGCAAAGAACGTGCTTTCTATTGACTCCATTGAAATTTGCCAACACCGCATCCGAAATATCCAATTGATGTAAATTGAAAGAGTTAGTTACTTTCTTGAAGAATAAATTTTCAATAAATATCTAAATTCGAACTCTATATATATATATGTGTGTGTGTGTACATATATATATATACATATGTATACATATACATATATACATATACAAACACAAACACATACATATGTATATGTATTTATATGTATGTATGTATATGTATGTATGTATGTATGTATGTATGTATGTATGCGTATCGAGATGATAGTATTTTCATTTTCAAAAGATGATATCTTTTTCAAAATGAGTTGAAAAATGGCGATTGTTCACTGAATGGATAGGATCTCAATCCCATCATGTGCGAGTGTGCGTTCTGCATGCACATACGTGAGTCATCGATGAGATCGATTAAAGGTCATTCTCGTTTTTCCAAACCCTTCTCTCCCTCTCTCACTCTCAATGGTACGCGGCACATGTGCTGATGCTTCTAGTGACATAATCAATGTTCTAAGCAAGACACTGACATGACGAATGGAACAAACTCCCAAGACCAAGACCCGTCACTTCCAACTTTCAAGCCAAGAGCAGAGCGGAGAGGGGCGTTTCCTTGGGGTCTCGACAAAACAAAACGTGAAGAAAGTCCAAATGGAAATTGATAGATTTGATCGAGCTTAGAAAATGAATGGTGCGGAGCGAATGAGACCGTAGCGAAGACGTTCCTCCTCTTTCTCTTCAACCATTGGTCAACTAAATGGAAAATCAAGAAGAATGATCGCTTTTAGGTAGAGCGAGACCAAGAGAATTCCATGCTCTAATTGAAAAGAGCTAGCAAATGTTGGGGGTACTCATGATTCCTAGAATAAGATCTTTCTTAATATACTTCGGGAGCAATCACGATCATTGATTTTGGAAAAACTACAATGCCCGGATCCGTTTGAATCCACTTATGGATCAAAATAGATGGTTCCGGTCGCATTTATAAGTACCGAAAAAAAGGTTATGCAATGGATATGCTTGGAAATATTCTCCATCTAAAAGAAAACGTCCAATTTGCCTAGCAATGTCGTAACCTACTCACTATCAGTGGAAAAAGTGAGTCGTCCAAAAGCCCTACACCAATTATTATTGCCGGATATTTTATATCAGGCTAGTGGTAGATTGATAATTGTTGGCCTCATTGACACTAGGTGAGGGTCGGTGATCCTCACCCACAACTGGTAAGGCCTTGGGTCAAGGCCTTGCGGCCCTCACCAAATCTAGGTGAGGGCTCAACCCTCACTTGTGACCAATGAGGGTCAACTAGCAACCCTCGCTGGGCTTAGGAAAAAAATGAAAAGAAAGAAAAAAAGAGTATTAAAATAATATGGAATTTTTTAAAAAAATATAAAAATTGTTTACATCAGCCCGACTATCTTACATCGGTTGTGCGACGTAGGACAGCTCTCGTCCATGCAAGCAATTGCTAGTCAAAATTGGCAAAAATGACTAATTGACAAATAACCAAAAGATTTAAGACTAAATTAGCAAAATGAAAAAGTTTAGGTCTAAATTGGCACAAGTATAACAAATTATAACATTTTTTGCAATTTCTCCGCATGTTCGGTCACAACACATGCATACTTTTCTAGCTTTTTTATGTGCATTTCAATCGTAAGGTTTTTTTTTATGTTTTTATTTTATATACTAACAAATTTTATTATATTGATTCATTTTTTTTTTCATTTGATAAAAAATCTATCCAAGTAACATATTCTAGTTAGTCAAATGTTTTGGTATGTATATGCATGTATTTAGTGATATAGGTTGGGATAATATAATTGTATAATATAAAATTAGGTCGATATGGGTTAAATTGATCTATTTCAATTGAATCATTTTCGATTCAATCCACCCATTTGACAAAATGGGCCCACTTGTGCATATGAAAACATTTTTTTACAACCGTAACCCTTCAAAACTGGATGAAGACACATTTCAAAGGGTAAAAGTTGATCCACTATTGCTAAGGATTCGTCGAATGACGAGAAAATTACTGAAAAAGTCCTAAACCTATTGCAATTGTGGCAATTTAGTCATAAACTTTTTTTTTTTACCAATCAAGTCTTAAACCTTTTATAATTATTCCCGATCAGTCCATCCGACCAAAATTGGCCAGTTGGTGCTAACGTGGCAACCAACGACCTTTTTTTAATAATATTTTGTTTTTTGAAATATTTTATTAATTGTTTATCTTTTTTTTTCCTTCTCCCTCTTCCTCCGTCCTCCATCCTCCCTCCTTTGTCTCCGACAAACGGCCAAGTTGGCCGGTCGCCAGACTGAGGCGATCTGACGGGCTCACCTCACTAGTCAGCAAGCTCTCACCCAGCGATGGCGAGGCGAGCCCCCGCCAAATCTGGCGAGTACTCGCCTTGCAGTCGCCGCGTGAGGTGAGCCCTCGCCAGATTTGGCAAGGAGGGCCTTGCCAAACGCGATGGCGAGCCCCCTCGCCGGATCTGGGGAGGGCTCGAGCTCACCATGCCCAACAACCGCAAGGCAAGCCCTCGCCAGATCCGGTGGGGACTTGCCTCACCGTTTGGGCGTGAGCTTGCCAGATCCAGCGGGGCTCGCCTCATCAAACCCGACGACGGCGAGGCGAGCTAGCCTGATTACTTCAGTCCGGCGACCGGCCAACCCTTCCCTTTGGCCGGTCGCCGGAGCCAAAGGAAGAAGGAGGGAGGAGGAGAGAAGAGGAGGAAGGAGGGAGAGGGAGAAGAAAAAGAGAGAAAAAAGGAAAAAATTAATAAAAAATTTCAAAAAATAAAATATTATTAAAAAAATCATCGACGTTGGCCGGCAGCCACGTCGGCCGGGGCTGGCCAATTTTAGCCGGATGGACTGATCAAGAATAATTATAAAATATTTAGGACTCAATTGATCAAAAAACAAGTTTACGATTGAATTGACATAATTGCAATAAATTTAGGACTTTTTTGATAATTTTCCCGTCGAATGACCTCACAAAAGATGAAATACCCGTTTTCGTGGTTAGTAACTGCTACGAGAAAGCTAGACCAAGCATGCTCCGTGTGAAGAGAGCTTGTGACCAAAAGGGTAGCATTAAGTTGGTTTGGGAACTATCATTGAACAGATTCCTAGATAGATAAGCCTGGAAATGATCATGGGCTATGGACTCTTGACCATGGAGTAAAATTTTCTAGTTGATTTATGCAACTATTTTGAGAAATATATATGTTTATTAATTTTTCGATTTTATAGTATATTGATTAGCCTTCTCGTTGTTTATAAATATGTTAGTATAAGCACCGGACATTTGCTAAGAAATGCAAAATGTTAAACAAAAAGTTAATCGACAAATTAAGAGAATTTAATCGATTTCCGCATCCCCCAAACATCACCTTACCATATATCATATTCCTTTGTAAATTAGGCTATGTATATATATAATTTCATTAGAGTGAAAAGCAACATGAACCTCACAGTACAATACCATCTTATATTAATCACGACGATATTACAGCCAAAGCCGTAAGCTGGTCATTCGAATCATTCGAGTCATTCAAATAGAAAAGCCCGAAATCATCATGCACAGAGATTCTGCGTATTGTTAGTGGTATGGTTGAATCAACCGTTGGTCAGAGGTGGAACGAAGATGTATGATTCAAAGTGTTGATATGAATTGACGGATGATTAAGACCGCGCCACTTGATATATATAATTTCATTAGAGAGAAAAGCAACATGAACCTCACACTACAATACCATCTTATATTAATCACGACGATATTACAGCCAAAGCCATAAGCTGGTCATTCGAATCATTCGAGTCATTCAAATAGAAAAGCCTGAAAATCATCGTGCACAGAGATTCTGCGTATTGTTAGTGGTATGGTTGAATCAACCGTTGGTCAGAGGTGGAACGAAGATGTATGATTCAAAGTGTTGATATGAATTGACAGATGATTAAGACCGCGCCACTTGATTTCTCTGGTGCAAGATGGAATAACTTGCCATGAAGCAACGAATGACTCCAACCAGAGAGAAGCAGGAACAAGCCATGATTAAGACCGCGCCACTTGATTTCTCCGGTGCAAGATGGAATAACTTGCCATGAAGCAACGAATGACTCCAACCATAGAGAAGCAGGAACAAGCCATGAAGTTTCATGCGGCGTCAGAACTTGTTGCCCCTTTGCCCCCCATCCCCCCCCTTCAGCGTCTTCGACTCCCTGGTCGTCCAGTTGGTTTCCGGTTATCTATTCTTGCCACGTCGCTCCCATTGACCTCGGCTGGTCTATTCACTCTGGCCGTCGATGGGACGTCTTCTCGGCTCAAGCTTCCCTAGCCATGGAGGTTGAAACTTGTTTCCGTAGGCTCGAAAGGCCCCGCTGCTTCTCTCTGCACCGAGACCCGAGGATTTGTACCGTGTCATCGAAACTCCGTAGACTTGGAAGCACGGATGAACCAGTCGCCCTTTGAAATTTCATAGCAGGTTAGGAAGAAAGATGTCGGATGTGGAAAGTGTTTGTCTAATGTTCTTTTCACAAACAGAGAGAAATAAAGGAGATGGCCACAAAAGCCCGTTTGCTAGCGAGACATGCTTGCATAATAATAGTTTTTAATCTACTGTGAGAATAGTAGTCAATTTTAGATTAAAAAAAAAAAAACAAATAATAGACTTTGCTAACGGAGATCCAACGATTTTCATCGTTCTCCACCCGAAGTTGCGGCATAGCCACTGGCGGCAGGGGTAACATAAACCTAACCGGTGGCTGGTGAGGATTTACTGGCAAGCATCGCTTGCCCTCACCGTGAGCGAGAAACTCCTCGGCAAGTGCCACCTCTCTCTCTCTCTATTTCTTTGTTTTCTTAAAAAGAACTTAATTTTTTATTATGTCTGCTATTAATACACGGAAGATTTTGATTGCAGAAATCAAGAGGCATAAAAGGACGTGGTTGCTCAATAAAAAAAGAGTTCTAGAGAGCCAACATGCATCAATACTTGATGTTAAAGAGCTAAAATTGAACTTAACCCAATAAAATAGGTTTACATAGTGATTATGAAGTCCGAAGGAAGACTAGTGGGCATATCTAACAAGTCGTGCCCAATACGGCGGATTTGATTTAGAGGGCATTGAGCATTGCGGGATCTTTAACCTATTAATCTCCACCATCAAATCATATCAAGTTAGTGGAATCCGTAATGATATGCTATGTATTAAACAATGTGACTGATTTCTGTTCAGTGCTTTGATGGACCCGCTAACTTAAATGGTTTTGCCACATTACTTGGTAATGCGATATAGTATATCATTGTTCGTGTTTCTAGCATCACTCTGTTTGTTTTGCCGATATATGTAGTTTTTGCGCTTTGTTTGTTGACCATCCGAGTGAAAATTGGCTATTACTGCCATTAGTTTTTTTTTTTTTTCTTTTTTTGGTCAAGTATTGACATTAAGTTAAGTTGCTGATTTTTATCCGTTTATATGGGCACGACATGGTAAAACTGCCCCCAAGGCGTGTTCGATCAGCCGGTCTCACCTTTTCAAAACCCTCGGTGAACCTAGGAAGGTCGGTAAGAAGTTCTTGTTCATGCCCTCCATTTTCTAAGGTCGACATTAAGGAGAAATTTCGATGAAGACGTATGCCCTAGACCTTGGAAGAACGGAAACAGAACTTTGATGTCTCTTCCGGATCTGCCATGAAATTTCATATCATTGCTTAAAAATGCTGTGAAGAATTCTCTGATGGATCAAGACCCATTTTATAAAAATGTGTTGCTCAAGTCAAGACCTATATTCGAATTGCGCGTTGAAATATGGCCCCGCATGCGTGGTGCAATTTTCACTTTCCATTTTTAGCATCGCTTCAGATAAACACGACCAATTTAAACAAGCCCACCATTATTCAGAGGCTCAATTACAAGCGAAATGAAAGCGGTAGTAGGGAAATTGTTGGGAAGTATCGCATGGCGTAGAGAGAGAGAGAGAGAGAGAGAGAGAGAGAGAGAGAGATGGAGGAACAGAGCGCTTTACATGAGAGAGAGAGAGAGAGAGAGAGAGAGAGATGGAGGGACCGAGCGCTTTACATGATAGTACAACAAGCTGATCCGGGTTCGGATTCCGTTAAGATGTACGTCGGCGGATAGACAACCTGCGGCTCCGCTGCCTTGGGCTGCTGCTCCTGCTGGGGCTTTTGCTCTTCTTTCTTCTCCTTGACTTCCTCCACCACCTCCAACTTCGCATGACCCACGTTCTTGCGAAGCTTCGTGGTGAACTCGACTGCATCAAATTCATCCCCCGTTACTTCAATCACATCTCGGTCCGTTCCTTTCAAACTCAACGATGAGAACCCTACATGCATTAATCAAGCAAAGAAGAGAAATTAGCTTCCAAGGAAATGGAAATAGTTTAGGTTTTATGCTTGCTTCTCAGCCTACTCCATTACATTTGGCAAAGAAAGGTTCTCTTTTTTGTTGTAAAAACCTTGCTTCTGTCAATCCTGAAAACCAATTCATTCCTTCAAGCAACAAGTTTCTTTTTGGACAAGGACCTCTCCAGCGCCTGCTTCATATCCTTAACAGGTATTACAACTAATTTTCTGTCTTCAGGAACTTTTTTTATCTTTCTTGTGGACAGCCCTAAGTACACCTCTAATGTTATTTTAGTTTTTGATTATTACCTGGGACAGTGGCTGCAATTTTAAGAGCCTCTGAGCGATTATCTTGCGCTCCAAATTTCGGGCAGAGCCAGCACTTCAGCTTCCTACCATTCATGTTGTACACCTTGACCACCACCTTTTTCTGCAAGCACAAAGAACCGGGATCATATATATCAACATTTTCTGGTAAACAGATCAAACATTAAGTGTCATACTAGATTTCGTACCTTAGCCATCGTCTTGGTTTGTTGAGGATGCTCTTCAACAGACCTGCAGATAATTTTCCAATCTTCTTAGAGATGGACTGAATAGAGTTAGGGCATGATCTGTATTGTGTGGACGACAGAGAGATAGAGAGAGAGTGTTTATAGCCATTTTCTTCTATTCATATTGACTCTTGACTGGAGTTTTTTACGTGGAAAAAGGGAAATGCCGCCACAAATTTCAACAAGAAAAGGTGCAAAGAAGCTAGACAGAGCTGGGGGGAATCTGTGGGGGAAATTTCGACGCGACTTGCCTCCAAGACAAGTCCGTCGCTTTCCTAACATTTGACGTGCAAATTGGGGCAAGGCCAGCGGCGACAATAAAATCGCCATAATCTACAAACCCTAACCGGTCAATCATTAAGGAGAACATATAGAAAAAACCCGGTTTAGAGAATCTAAATGTACCACAAATCGAGAGCACGGACATGCGATTGAAATCTGTGTTTGCTCGCGTTGAACACGACGATACTCTAAACCTACTGTTTACCTCTCAAGAAAGTATTTTAGCTGCTCGATCTAAAGAAACATAGAGAAAACCGGGTTTGAAGAATTTAGACATTTCGTAAATTGAGAGCATGGACTTTGCTTGCCCCCGACACATTGATACTCTAAATTGACTATTTACTTCTTGAGAAAGCATTTTACGTATTGATTACACAGCAGATATGATGTGACCAACTAATTGCTTAGCTGCATGGTACATCCCGGATTGGGGACATCTTATCTAATTGGTAATTCCCTCCTCATCGCTATTGTAGAGGAATACATCTTCGGAATTTGGAGAGCCCCAAAAGTTTTCGGGCACAAATTCTAAGACCTCTTCAATGACTTTCTCTAAGGGAAATGGTGGAGGATGATGAATCCTTATGGTGGTGAGAAGAAAGGAGATGCTTAAGCCACTCGACCCTTACGACTTCGGCATTCAATCGCAACAATCAAAAACAACGGCTGGGCTACTAGCCAACGTCCAGAAGCTGGACAATTTTCCAGAGCAGTACTTGGGGGCAGCCGACCCCCGGGATGTGGTCCGGATCCGGACTTGGTAAAACCCTATATTCAAAATTCATATTGTATTGGAAACCTATGAAAACTTTAAAGAGTTTTTGAGAGCTGTCATTTAAGAGAGACAAGAGCATGAGAATACTCCTCTTTTGTGATTGATTATTGTGGGTTGGGTTAGGATGAGTGAGAATTTCGAGCAATTGTAATCGTTTCTTAGCCAATTATGAAGGAACCATCCCATTGATCTCTCCCCTTTACCGCAGGCACATCATCAACCACATAAATGAGCTGTGTTCATGCTTTGTTTTCGCAATATTTCGTACTCCAATTGTCTCGTTTGTTCACGCTTTCGAGATGCTTGGACTTTGGCTTTCCGGGCACAAATTCTAAGACCTCTTCAATGGCTTTTTATAAGGAAAATGGTGGAGGATTATGAATCCTTCTCATGGTGAAAAGAAAGGAGATGCTTAAACCACTCGAGCCTTGCGACTTCGGCATTCAATCATAAAAATTTAAAACTACAGCCGGGTTGCCAGCCAATGTCCAGAAGCTGGACGTGTTTCCAGCGTAGTACCCGGTGTCCGACCCACGATGCAATGCCGATCCAGATTTGGTATGACTCTTTTTTTCAAAACTTATATTCTTTTCAAAACTCATGTAAACTCTAGAGAGCTTTTGACAGCCGTCATCTAAGAGAGATGAGAGGATGGGAATTCCCCTCTTTTGCAACCAATTCTTGTGGGTTTGGATGTACCTAAGATAGGAAAATCCTTGAGTGTGAGTATTTCAAGCGATTGCAATCTTTTCTTTGCCAAACTATAAAGGAACCATCCCGTCGATCTCTCCTTGTACAGTCGGCACATTGACAACCACATAAAACAATTGTATTCAAGGTTTATGTCCGCAATATATTTCTTGCTTGAATTATCTTGTATGTCCATGCTTCTGAGTTACTCTTGAAAATATCATATTTACAATGGATTTTGGCTTTTTCTAAGGACAAAATAAAAGGAAAAGGAAACTTAAAGTGACAAATTTCTGAATTTGCGCAGGATATGGAATGATATATAGCTAACTATATATACACCCATGCGACACCAATGCTTGAATGAATCCTCTTAATTCCTGAACTGGTATTTTCTATTTACTCTATTGAGAAATGCCATCCAGTGGATGTAAATCAAAAGAAATAGTTAAGAATGACTTTTGTCTCGAATACCTAAGATCAAAATCTATGTAATCTCGTACAGATTTGGATGCCTACTGAGGTAATATCCTTTTCATCCTAAAAAATGGTATTATCTCATCGTAAAATAGAACGAGCATGATAACAATTCTATTTTCTTATTTTTATATTCCCCAAAATATGTTTTAAATAGAAATCCATTTATTAGTAACACAATTTCATTTTTTATTTCTAGAACAAATTTTTAGTCCAAAAATAGGTTTATTACTTTTCTATTTCTAGAACAAAAATGAAAAATAAAAAATTTTCTCATCGTTCACCCTCACTACCAGCCGGCCATCTGCTCTTCGCCACCGTCCGCCCACCCACTCACCACCTCCCATCTCCGCCCTCCCACGAAAGAGAAATTATGTGTCATATTGAAATAGAAAAATCAATTTCTACTCAGAGATTGATTTGTGGAACAAAATCCTATCATCCACGCCTTTAAAAGCCGTGAACCATTCACTAAGCATAGGATCCCAGTCCGATTCCATGACAGCGTGTGTTTATGTTATATGCACGTGTATATATGTATGCGTTATGCATGATCGATGTGTTTAAAGGTCATTGCCACTGTTGTTTTTTTGGGTGCGCGCGATGATATTGACATGGCTGTTATAAAAAAATCCCTAGACCAAGACCTGCAACTTTCAAGTTTCACTCCAACAACCAGAACGTGGGCAGCGGAGGGACTTTTCTCCAGGCCTTGACGAAACAAAAACGGAGAAAGTGCGATGGAAATTTACTAATTGAACGACCTGAGATTGATCGAGCATTGAAAATGTATGTGCCGGAGTGAAGGAGACGGCAGCAAAAGTTCCTTTTTAGCTACCATTAACCGGTCAAAATATATGAAAATACAAGAAGAATGGTCGGTTTAGGTATTGTAAGACCAAGAATTCAATGGCTTGAGTCAAAAAAGAGCTACCAAATGTTGGATACTCTTGAGAGAAAGAGAGAATATCCGACTTGTCTAGCAACACGGCAAGTTGCTAGGGGAAAATGATATTCGTCCAAAAGGTAGCCCGTGAGATGGTTATACCTGCGATGGATTATTTTATATCGGTCTTCTGCTAGATTGATAATTGTCGCAATAAGCTTCGGTTTGGTATATGCAGTTGTGGCTGCGCTGCAATTGCAGTCACTTGTGCGAATGACAATACATGTTTTAAAACCCCGCTTTTTGGTTTTCCTTGGGTTTATCTTGTTCACAGGTCGACCCCATAGCAGCAAGAAAGGGTGGCTCCCTAACAAGAAAAGAAAGGAGAACCTGTTTATTTTTGTTTTCAGGGAGGGAGAGAGAGAGAGACCCATAATGAAAAAAGTTGAAGGGGAAAACAAAATCAAGAAGCCGCTATTGAGTGAACTAGAGATCATGGGAAGGGAGATTGGAGAAAAATCCATTCTACCTTCATCCATATAAATAGGCTTAGCGAGCTCAAGAGTACCTTTGTCAGAGACAATTTACTTTTCAATCGATATAGACGCGCCCAATCTACTTGTTTAAACATGCCAAGTGTGCCGACCCAAGCCCCAACTTCTTCGATGGTTACGTGGTATTATAAGGTTGAGCAAAGGCACTCAAGTGCACAATAAGTATTCAATTTCCTCCGTTGTATCACTTACCTTGCATACTATGAGAGCTAACTAGTTGCTTTCTTACCTTGCTTACCTTTTGGACTATAGGAGCTATCAAATTGAGTTAGTCAATATTCTCAACTACTCCTGCCCTTACTAATGGGAAATCAGTTCAAAAAAAGTGAATTATTGGAGACTTTGGTATGCTCATTTTGCGTACCCCTACGAGCGGGGGCAATCTTTGGCTCAATCAAATGTTCAGGGAATTGGAGGTAACATTCCACTGATGTAAAATCATGGACCGATTTCTTCAGCCCTTTTTCTATGAGTTGGTGTTTTGCATGACCTACATAAGAGTCACCGCGTCACTTCAAAACTGGATGAAGAAACATTTCAAAAGGCAAAAGCCGATGCACAGCAAACGTCCTCAAGATGCAATACCCGTTTTCACAGCTGTAGCTGCTACGAGAAAGCTCGACCGAGTCCGCTCGGAGTCAAGAGAACTTGTGACCGAGCTGGTTTGGGAAGGCCTGGGATCAAAATCATTTGTTAACCAAACAAAGGCCCATGGGCCCTTAGGCGAACTATTGTTGAGTGGATTACTAGATGGACAGGCTTGTTGGTGGTCATGGACTACGGGCACTTGAGTATGGAGTAAAATTTTCGACTTGAATTAGGCAGCTATTTTTGAGAAATCAATACATATTAATTTTTTCGATAGCCTTCTCATTGTATATAGGTATTCTAGTATCAAGCTACACATCACATGTTTGCCAAGAAATGCAAATTGTTAATTGACAAAACTAATCGAAAGTTAATCAATTTCTACATAATCCAAATGTAAGCTCACAATCTATCATATTCATTTCTAATTCTATCTTCCCATTTGAAATACACCTCGAGAATTACATCCGGGACGAAGCACTATAAAACCCAATGCCGAAAGCAAAGGAGAAAGAGCCTGGAATCACGACCCCGCTCTTGTGGCCGGAGTTTCCTCGACGTCGCCAGCGGTCCGTGGAATTGCCGTTGGTACCGCCGGTCGTAGGTGAAACGAAGGAGTCACTATTCAACGTGTGGATGTAGATGGGGACGGATGATTAAGACCGTGCCAGGACCGAGACCTCGGATCTGAAGCAGCGTCTGGGCGGCGACCAATGATGACGGCTCGTGCGAGGGAGGAGTCCGTGGCCGAAACGCACCGGCGGCTCGTGCCTTGCATCGAATGCTCAGGCTCATGGGGAGTCTCGTCCCTCTATTAATTTCCCCAAGAACCAATGCCTTCTCAGATCTCTCACGTTGAACTTTCTACCCCGACGAGTAAACAGTCAAAATATGTATTTTTTATCATATAAGTTAATGAGTAAACGCCAGTTTTACACGTTATGGTCAACCCCATTTGTATTAAAAAAAAAAAATGTCCATACAATGTATTTTCACATGAATATGATGTTAGTGAACATAGCTACCAAATAATCTATAAGCTTATTGACTAAGACAATTTATATTAGGGCCTCATACCCTCAAAAGTCTCATTTAATTCCAATCTCAATTCTATCCTAAATTTTTTTCTCGTAAAAAAACCTCAAACTTTTCTGTCCAGTCCTAATTTCAACCTAATTTTTTTTTACCTCATAAAAAACTGCTAACTTTAGGTTCAGTCTCAATTCTACCTAAACTTTTTTTCATTAACTCTCTATCTAAAATCGACCTTAGTGACGTGATTGCTCTAGTTTTTTTGTCAAATCACATGTGCAAGAAGATGTCTTTTTAGGGATGAATTTCCATGTTAGCCCAAATGACATATTATTGGATCTGAAATTTGGGTAAAAATTGGAGCAATTAGTGTTAGCTTTCTTCAATTGCCCTTGCTCTTAAGAGAGTTTTTCTTTCATTATGCTTAAGGATCTTCGATTTTGCGCTGCATCTTCAATCTCTCATAATTTGGAGTCTTCCATCTCTCATGGTTGGAGAGCTCATGCTCAAGACACTCGACTTGGGATGCTTCAATGGCTTGTGCTCAAGAGTTTTCTATCTCTCTATTGTCAAGAGAAATTTTGGAAAGATGACGAATGGAGGCAGATTTAGGACCCAAGTCAAAATTTGTGATTTTTTGTGAGACAAAAAAAAAAAAATGATAGAATTGAGACTAAACCTAAAGTTGATGGTTTTTTATGGGACAAAAAAAACATTTATGGTAGAATTGGAATTAAACCTAAAGTTATGAATTTCTTAGAGTGTTAGGCCTTTGAAATATACATGCTTGAGAAATTATTTTTGTTTTTTTCAATAAAACTCTCCGTCAACTAGGAAGGCAAATGAGAAAACATGACAAGCCCCAAATATTCCACAAGATCCCCGCCGCGAGGGCAAAACTCAAGACACACTCAACAGTCTAAAGTAATTTAGTTAAGTGCGATAGATCACTTACAGAGAAAACACGGATTTCGCATGCCAAACTTTCCCTCATTCCCTCATTTCCAATTTCGAGTCTTGCCTTTTTCACATTTTTAATCGTGGAAATCTTCCTTTCGGCACATGAAAGACGGCGTACTCCGGGAAAAAGTAGAGCTCAACTTAGGCTTGAAAAAGAGCTTTGGCGAGTCCAAAAAGGAGACGTCGACTCTAAGAAAGCATTTTGCATGGAGGGAACAGCACATCCATCAAACCCTTCTTATTTATACCTGTCAAAATGCCGAGTAAGAAGCGAAGCAAACCCCACCTGGATTCTCTTGCGCAAGTATGGAATATCTTGCCATGAAGCAATGAATCCTATCCCTTGAGGCCCCTGAAGGGAAGCCAGGAACGGCACCTGGAAGAGCGTGACGCAACATGGGCACCTCGAAGGCCTCCTCGCCCGCCCCATCTCCGTCGCCCCGGTCATCCAGTTCGCTTCTGGTGCTCTATCTCGTTGTGCCGGTCGTGCTGATCTCGGCCGGCCTGTTCGCTCTGGCTGGTAACGGGTCATCTTCTCGGGTCGAGCTCGCCTCACCGTGGAAGCTGAGAGTGGCTTTCGCCGGCTCGAGAGCCACTGCCGCCCTGTCTGTGCTCAGGCCCAGCGATTTGCCCCTCGCCATCGAATCTCCATGGCCTTCAAGTTATCCGGAAGAAAACCAAGTAGCTTTTGCCCCCGCAAGTGTAAGGATGGAATGTACCTTTGTGCAAAATTTCCTCTTTCTTCTTTTCATTTTAGACACCCTGCATGGTCATGCTCTAATAATCCTTGGATCTTTTGCTTGTCCTTTCTATCAGTCGCCCGAGAACGAGCCTCCAACGGAGCAACCGGAACCAGATGAAACGGTCGCCGTCGAGGAGCCCGTGAGGGCTGTCAAAAGATATAGCAGGTCAGGAGGAAAGGTGTTGGATTTGAGTTAAAAGCCAGGCCTTTTGTATGCTTTTACAGCCTGCTGATTGAGTCAGTCATACTCATTTGAGGGCATTTGATCACTTTGGGCAGGTTTGAGAGGCTAGAGGCCAGCCTGTCCCGGGCACGGTCCGCCATCAGGGAAGCCGCTCTGGTCCGGAACCTGACGTCGGTCCATGCCGACACCGACTACGTCCCCCGAGGACCGATTTACAGGAACGCCAACGCCTTCCACAGGTAAAACAGCCCCCTTCCCTGCATGCCGCCAGTCGATCTTCCTTGTAATTCCCGATCAATTCCCCATCGCTCGACGCCATGAACCGGAGAAAAACTACGCGCAGGAGTTATCTGGAGATGGAGAAGCTGTTCAAGATATATGTGTACCAGGAAGGGGAGCCGCCCATGTTCCATGACGGGCCGTGCAAGAGCATCTACTCCACGGAGGGAAGGTTCATCCATGAGATGGAGAGAGGCCACAACATGTACCGGACCACGAACCCGGACGAGGCCCTCGTCTACTTCCTCCCCTTCAGCGTGGTCATGCTGGTCCAGTACCTCTATGAGCCAGGGTCCCACGAGACGCACGCTATCGGACGGGCCGTGGTCGACTACATCGACATCATCGCCGCCAAGCATCCGTTCTGGAACCGGAGCCTCGGGGCCGACCACTTCATGCTCTCTTGCCACGACTGGGTAATGGTGCTCAACATCGCGATTTCAAGAACGGTCGAGAACAAGTCAATTTTCGCTGTTTGGCCTTCTTTGCACTAAAGTTTTTTCGAAACCATAGTCCGAAGTAACTAAGTGCATCACTCAAAGTCACTGCCCGTTTGGCCTCTTTTGCACTCAAAGGCTTGATTTCTAATATAGGATATATCATGTTGGCATGTCATGTCTCGGTTTCACTGGCATCTCATTGCGCGATCCGTTTCGACTCTCCACAGGGGCCGCGCTCGTCTTCCTACGTGCCCAACCTATTCAGCAAGTCCATTAGGGTCCTGTGCAATGCCAACACCTCGGAAGGGTTCGACCCCTTCAAGGACGCGTCGCTCCCGGAGATCAACCTCAAGACGGGGGAGATCTCCGGCCTCCTGGGCGGCCCCTCCCCCTCCCGCCGTGGCACCCTGGCCTTCTTCGCGGGCCGCCTGCACGGCCACATCAGGTACCTGCTGCTGAAGGAGTGGAAGGACAAGGAGGACCCGGACGTGCGAGTCTACGACGAGCTCCCGCGCGGGGTCAGCTACGAGTCGATGCTGAGGCAGAGCAGGTATTGCCTGTGCCCGAGCGGGTACGAGGTGGCGAGCCCCAGGGTCGTGGAGGCCATATACGCCGAGTGCGTGCCGGTGCTGATCTCCGACGGCTACGTGCCGCCGTTCAGCGATGTCCTGAACTGGAAGGCCTTCTCTGTGCAAGTGCAGGTGAAGGACATTCCCAACATCAAGAAGATACTCATGGCCATTTCACCGTCTCAGTACCTGAGGATGCAGAGGAGAGTGAAACAAGTGCAGCGGCACTTCGTGGCCAACGGGCCGCCGAGGCGATACGACGTCTTCCACATGACCGTGCACTCCATCTGGCTCCGCCGCCTGAATATCCGGATCACCGACTCGGCTTGAACCGGCGAGCATCCCGAGTATGCGATCAGAAGGAGAGATTTTCTGCAGCTTTTTTTCTGTATGTCTAGCATTGCAATTAGGGAAGAATTTAGTTAGTCTCATGGCTGTGAAACAGATTTTTGTGAGTATCATGTTCTTGGATAGACTACTTGGAAAAGGACACTGCACTTCTTCTGTAGCAGCCCAAACAGAGAGGGCAAGAAACCACCTGGGTGGGATTTACTGTACTCAAAATGTTTACAATCATAAACTCCTGAACAGTGCCAAATTAAGATAGTACTGCAAAATTCACAGCCAAATTGTCCAATCAATCACTAAATCTATCATACAAAATTAAATTCAATCCTAGATTTTTCAATTTTGTCAATGTAATCATAACTTTACTAATTATTTAAGTCAATATTCACAAGAATTCGTTGACATGATGGTGTGTTGAGTAAGACCTCCAACAAACAATGACCAAATAGCCACTTCAACGAGCTTTCAGCAAAATTTGGTTGTAAAAAAACTAAATTGAAATTTCACACAAATGTTTAAAACAAAAACTAAATTGAGATCCATATGATAAATGTAGGATTGATGGTATAATTTCTCCTCAAAATAAGCAACCCCATCGAACAACAAGTATAGTCGGATCAAGTAAGGTGTATCCAACTAGTAACTCGTTATCAAGATTTTTCAAGCAAGATTCTTAATAAAATAATAACTTTACATCAAAAGTTAATAAATAAATAAAAAAGAACATCGTGTGTGTTGAGAAATTACCAAACTGGAAATTACATTAATGTAAAAATGAGAACTGGGGATCCGAAATTCACACACAATCCTCTATAATTTTTAAAAAACGAAAAAAAAAAAAAAAAAAAGGAATTAATCCATTTTGCTCCTTATCTTTTTGGGGTTTCGAGTCGGTTCCCGCCAAAGAAAGAGAGAAATCGTTCCTCTCGACACGCGTCCCCCGTGACTCCTCTCGCCGCCTGCCACCTCACGCGAAAAAGCTCTCTCTCTCTCTCTCTTCCCTCCTCATCGTCATCTCCATCTTCTTCGCAAATCTCTCTCTCTCTCTTCTCTCTGCGGATCTTCGCTTCGGGAGCCGGCGATGGAGGTCCCCGTGGGGTTCCTGGCCAAGCTGTGGAGCCTCGTCACCTTCCTCCCCTTCTTCTTCTCCCTCTTCCTCCTCGGCCTCCTCAAAGGTAAACATCTCCCTCGACGCTACTGCTCCATCGAGAGGAAAACGCGTGCTCGTGTTGCATCCGACGGTGGTGATTCTTCGCCCGTTGTGTCTTTTTTTTTTTTTTTGAACAGCGGCTGTGGTCGGCCCGGTCGCGGCCTGCGTCGTCGGGGTAGGGAACTCGGCCGTGATCGCGGGGCTCTGGATCGCGCATCTCGCCTGGACTTACTACTGCGTCGCGAGGTAAAACGTTGCCGCCGGCGATTTCGCGAAACTTCGGGCTCCTCTGTTTTTTTTTTTTTTTTTTTTTGGTAATTTCGCGGTGGCGGTGATTTCCAGGACCAAGAGGCTGGGGCTGATTCTGAAGATTCTGGTGCTGATGATGCTGCCGGTGCCGCTAGTGCTTTGGCCGGTTGTCGGGATTGCGGGAAGCGTGCTGGGCGGAGTCGCGTACGGGGTCTTTGCTCCCTTGATAGCGACCTTCGAAGCGGTTGGAGAGAACGTGACGGACAAGCTCTATCACTGCTTTCTTGTGAGTCTGGTTTTGCTTCTGGATGGTCCGCAGCGATTTGAAACGCGTGACTAGGAAACAGGGTGTTTGTGCTGATTTCCTGCACCGAAGATATTCTGAATTCTAGTGTATCTCCAATACGATATGTAGAAAAAATTGTCAGCTATTATAGAGAATATGAAGATCTTCTCGATTACCAGTCGAAGTTGTGTTAGGGGTGCATTGAGTGATGTTTATGAATAGTGGCCTTACAGAAGGTTGGCAGCTAGAGGACGCAATTTTGTGTGGATGACTCAGCGTTTCGAAAGCTTTGCTTTGTGGTATCTCTGGTTGCCATGATGGTATCAACTTATGACCACAGCACTTGTCCTAAAAAAAGGTTTTTTTAGGGTGGGATTAGGCTGCTTAAAATAGAATTCAGAGAGCAGCTTGCACGAGTCCTTCTGTCATTGACCACATGGCAGTTCTCTCCCAGTTCCATAACTTCCTTTAGTCAGAAAACCCTTGCAACTTTATACTTAAGTTTTAACATAAAGTCATGAACAGTAAAAACTTTATGGGCCGAATGGAACTTAATTGTGAGCAGTTTTTGACTTGAACAAGGCGATCATCTTTGTTAATGTTTCTCTATCATTCTGAATAATAAATTGAAAGCAAAAACTCATAAGATCCCTTGTAGTTTTTGGACGTAAGCAACCACTCTATGTGAGAGTAATATGTTACCTGTAAGCAAGCGACATGGGGCGCTTTTTGTTCGGGTCTTATATGCACGTAATCTCTTTCCTCCTGATAGCCCCGTCCTTTAATTTCGTTTGTGCATAAGGAGTGTTAAATCATCTCAAAAAGCTTGTTTATGGGGTTCGTATGGGACTTGTTTACATGTAATAGCTTGGATAGTACTTGGTATTGGATAGTACTTGGTATTGGTATTAGATAGAATGCAACAGGAAATGTAACCGACTCCATTGAGTTGGGAAAAGCTTGGTGTTGGTTGTGTTTCTCTTATGTAGTTGGTGCTTTCTCTTTTAATCTTTGCGTGGTAACTGGGAGTCCTTTCTTTCCAGTTATTCACTTTCACAACAATATGCAGTGCCTGTATCCCAATTATAAAATATGGTTTTTATGGTACCAGGATGGTCTTTGGTCCACGGTAGAAGGAAGTTGCACTGTGGTACGAGACTTCACAGATTTCTGCTTCCACTCCTACTTTTCCTTCATGGATGAATTGAGAGAGAAAATACAACCAGATGAAAAGCCCATGGACATCGAGTAAAACTTTACCTTTCTATCTTGTGACAATATGCAATATGGCAACTACGGGGCATTCACATTACGATATTATCTTTAGGTTATCAAAGTTGCCTGCTTCTTTGTTGGTGAGTCTGGTGGGGGTGGTGGTAGATGTTCCTTCGATCATGGCTGTTGCCCTGGTGAAAAGTCCGTATATGTTGTTCAGAGGGTGGAAGAGACTACTGGAAGACTTGATTGGCCGAGAAGGACCATTTTTAGAGACGGTCTGTGTCCCATTTGCGGGGCTTGCCATAATTTTGTGGCCTCTTGCCGTTGTTGGAGCTGTGACAGCAGCTTTCCTTTCTAGCTTTTTTCTGGGGTTATATAGTGGGGTAGTTGCCTATCAGGTACTAAAAATCTGCCACCTTCTGAAACATCCTTCTTTTTGAACAATTCTGCATCAGTGTGTTGATAGCTTTTCTTTATCCTCAAGTTTGATCTGAACAGAGATACCTAATTCCAGGAGGATTCGCTTCAAATGGGAGTGGCATACATTGTGTCGGTTGTCTCATTGTTTGATGAGTATGTTAACGATTTACTTTACCTGCAAGAAGGGTCTTGTCTGCCAAGGTGCATTTGTGATCTTCTTTCATTTGATCATTCATGCTTGATAATCTGTGAGGAATTGTTCTATTACAAATTGATGTTTAAGTTTGAGCTACCAATTGACAGCCAGGCCCAAATATCGTCGAAACATGAATGCTAGCCTCGAGAGAAAGAATTCCAGCGTCAACAAGGGATCAAGGGATGGCAAAGGAGGTCCATACATTTCAAAGCTCTATTCACAACAGTCGAGAACATTGAAGCGGGCAATCCAACAGTATAGGCCAGTGCAAGTGAGAATAATAGACATACCACCTCAATCATCTTTTCAGTATGATGCTCGCCAACAAAAATCTTATCTCTGCAGGTGTGGGATTGGCTCTTTAAATCATGTGAGGTTAATGGTAGGATACTTCTGCATGAAGGTTTGATCGATGTTAAAGACATTGAGGATTGCATGTTGAAAGGAAATTGTAAGAAGTTAGGCATCAAGCTTCCTGCTTGGTCAATCTTACAGTGTCTGCTAGCTTCAGCTAAGTCAGAGACTGACGGTTTGCTCATCTGTACGTCAATCAAATCTGAGTATTTCCTTTGTGGAATATGAATAGTTCCATGTCATTTTAATGACTTCTCATAAATGTTTCAAATGGATTCACAGTTGATGATGTTGAGCTTACAACGATGAACAGTCCGAGGGACAGGATGTTTGAGTGGTTTATTGGGCCTTTGTTGATTATCAAAGAGCAAATCAAGAGCCTTCGGTTAACTGAAGACGAAGATGCATGCCTTAGAAAGCTAGTCATGAGTTGCAAAAATGAAAAACCCGAGGAGTGGGACAATACTAGTTTTCCATCAGATGACAGGGTGAGAAGGGCCCAATTGCAAGCCATAATTAGAAGGTATCAGTATGCTTTCAATCTCTTGCCCCTAGGATAATGGGTAATACAAAAATGTATGCTATCAAACTGAATGTGCTGTGTCGTATTAGATTCAGCCCATGCTGTCCCTCCTTCACCTACTTGAAATCGAAAGGCTGATGGAATCCGTTTCTTTCATGCATTTACTTAATGGTTGCAGGCTGCAGGGGATCGTGGCTTCCATGTCCCGACTGCCAACGTTTAGACGCCGGTTCAGAAATTTGGTGAAGGTGTTGTATATAGAGGCTGTCCACACCGCTTCCTCAGCGAACCGAGTGGGAGGCATAGGCATCTTGAAATCTGGAAATGGTAGGGATAGCTCCACAGGAACTGCCGATGGGGAGGAAAGAGAAGCAGGGCCCGTCAGCATGCCCGATGGGATTGTCTAGTGACTCTTTTTGTGGCTCGTGATTTAGACTGTATGTAGATGGTCATGCACCGTCAATAGTTTCGCAGCATTAGGAACGGTTTTGGATTGAACCAGGAAATCAATTTAGCAAGGTATGGTACATAAGTATTCGCGTCGGCTAATGTTTTGGGTCACTTGTCTCATGCTTTGGCCAAAACTTGTGGTCAGAATGTCGGACTTATCGGGCAAACGGGGGATTTGCATATAGGTGCGGAGATACTTTTCAAGCCTATCTTTCTTTAAGTCGGATAACTAAGAACAGAAATGCTAGTTTTCTACGAAAGTTTAAGGTGTTTTTATTTTACAAAAAAACTCTTATAAATGGATGTATTTGTTATGAGATACATGAATGAATATTTATTATATTCATCTTATCTAATGTACTTATTATGGTACATTTGTATCATATTTTCTAAGTACATCTCCCTATACAATGAATGTTCACCTCCCTTATCAAGTACATACATTCTTGTTCTCTTATAAATAGGAGTTTAATTTTGATGTACAATTACAACCATCAGATACAATAGAGACACAAAGTGAAATACAGTGATACATTGAAAATAAAACTCTCCTCTGGCTTTCTCTACTATCTCTGGTGTTCACTTGCTTTTTTTTTTTTCTCAATCCCTTCTCTATTATATATTCGCAACGTAATATTTTACAACACGTTATCAGAACGAGGAACTACCGACTGAGTAAGTAATTTATGCAAAGTGGTTATTCTTTTTATTAATCAATTTATACTTCATCATCTTCTATCAATTCTTCATTTTTATTTTTCTTAACCCGAAGCCAAATTTCAAATCTAAAAATATCATTTTGCCCCTAAAGTGGCGATTGATATTTGGAAATCTTTTACTTGATTTAAGGATTTAATTTTGCAATGATTATATGCAAATTTTACGATACTTGACACCTGAAGTTGTCAATATAAATTCAAATGGAAAATATCGAGAAAAATGAAGATGTTTGTTTGCTTGATAGTGCAACAACACATTATATTTCGTAGTAGACATCTTTTTTCGAGTATGACATTGCGTAAGGCGCAAATCCATACAATATCAGGTCATGTTCCAATTATTGATGGTTTTGGGAATGCCACAATTGTTTTGCCAAATGGCACCATCCTGTATATTGAGGATGCGTTTCTAAGCATTAGATCCAAAAGGAATCTGCTCAACTTCAAAGATGTACGCCGTAATGGGTACCATATTTAGACTATTTATGAGTAAGATAAAGAATATATTGGCATTTCCTCTTATAAGATGGGCCTGAAGACCATCCATGAGAAGCTAGAAGCTTCTTCTATGGGTTTGTATTGTGTCATGATTAAGAACTGTTGAAACCTACGCCACCATATCCTGGAGATTGGTAAACCTTGATCAGTTTAGACTGTGACATGATCGCCTTGGTCACCCTGGCACTTCAATGATGCGTAGGATAATTCAAAATACGAAAATGCACCATTTAAAGGATATAAATGTATTATTATCCAAGGATTATAATTGTGAGGCTTGCTCACAAAGAAAGCTTATTATCAAACCTTCTATAACAAAAGTTAATATTGAATTCCCTTTATTTTTGCAAAGAATTCAGGGTGATATTTGTAGACCAATACAACCACTAAGTGGACCATTTTGATATTTTATGGTATTAGTGGACGCATATTGTAGATGGTCCCATGTTTGTCTATTATCTACGCGCAATGACACATTTGCATGTTTATTTGTACTATTATCATATTTCAGCTGCAAATGCTCCGGCTAGAATAGCTGTTCTCGAAGGACGGGCTAAAATGGATCAAAATTCCCCGCATTTGAAGTGTGGTAGACCGATAGGATCAAAAGATACTGCTCCTCAAAAACAAGGGCGAAAGAATCAGGAATTCGCTCCAGAAGAGCCTAGCGTTGTGCTCACTCTCAAAGAGCTTATTGCCCTTGAAGAGGCACAAACCCATGAAAGGAACACCAACCCCGGGAATACTGAGAATTCCATTACATATTGTAATAAAATTTGAAATCAAAATGAAATCATCATTGATGATGCTTTTGCATTCTCAGTTGCTTATAAAATTATGGATGATTGTGAGCCGCAATCTATTATTGAATGTCGTCAAAGGCAAGATTGGCCTAAGTGGGAGGAAGCAATTAAGGCTGAATTAGCTTCTCTAGCTAAACGAGAGGTTTTTGGACCTGTAACTTGTATTCCCGATAATGTAAAGCCCGTTGGATATAAATGGGTATTTATCCGAAAACGAAATGAGAAAAACGAGATTGTCAGGTATAAAGCCCGACTCGTTGCCCAAGGATTCACTCAGAGACCTGTGATTGATTATAATGAGACATATTCACCTGTGATGGATTAATTACATTTCATTTTCTCATTAGCCTAGCAATCTTTGAAAGATTGGAAATGCAAGATTGGAAATGCGTCTTATGGACGTTGTGACGGTATATCTATATGACTCATTAGATTATGATATTTATATGAAAATTCCCATGCGCTCCCCGCAATTTATTCTCAATAAAATTGCAAAGATCCTTGTACGGGTTAAAGCAATCCGGTCGCATGTGGTATCAACGCCTAAGTGAGTACCTAATTAAGGAAAGGTACAAGAACAATCATATATGTTCATGCGTGTTTATTAAGAAATCAGAAACCGGATTTGCTATTGTAGCAGTTTATGTCGACAATATAAATTTTAATTGGAACTCCAGAAGAGTTAGTTAAAACTGCTGAGTATTTGAAAATGGAGTTTGAAGTTAAAGATTTGGGTAAAACCAAACTTTATCTTGGTCTAGAACTTGAGCATAAAGCAAATGGAATAATCGTCCATCAATCAGCATACGTTGAAAGATTGCTTAAACGTTTCAACATGGACAAAGCTCACCCATTGAGCACCCTAATGGTTGTAAGGTCTCTAGATCCCCAAAAGGACCCATTTCGTCCTAGAGAATCTGATGAAGAGATATTTGGTCCTGAAGACCATATTTCAATGCAATTAGGGCTTTGATGTACTTGGCGCAATGTACGAGACCAGATATCGCTTTTGCGATAAATTTATTAGCACGTTTTAGTTCTGAGCCAACTCGGAGATATTGGAATGGAGTTAAACATATTTTCCGTTATCTCCGAGGAACCTTATATTTGTGATTATATTATTCTAAGGATTCCACTAACTCTGGTTTAGTTGGATATCCTGATGCTAGATATAGATCCGATCCACATAAGGCTCACTCTCAAACCAGGTATTTATTTTGTTATAACGGCACCGCTATTTCTTGGCATTCTACGAAGCAATCGCTAGTAGCTACATCTTCTAACCACTCTGAGATTATTGCTTTATATGAAGCTGGAAGAGAGTGTTTGGTTAAGATTCGTTATAACACATATTTATAATTCTTGTTGCTTAATACCGGTTACAAATTCTCCTACTATAATTTATGAAGATAATGATGCTTGTGTTGCACAAGTTAGGAGAGGATATATCAAAGGTGATAGGACCTAGCATATCTCGCCGAAATTTTTCTATACTCATGAACTCCAAGAAAGTCGACAAATTGATGTTAAACAGATTCAATCCATAAATAATCTTGCAGATCCTTTTACCAAATCATTGCCAACATTAAGTTTTGAGAAATTAATATATGGCATTGGTATGCGGTGAGTTCACAAAATGCAAGATTGATTAGCCCAAGAAGTGGCTATATGGCTCAATTGAGGGGGAGATATTATGAACTATGCATTGCAGCATTGATATGCGGCGAGTTCACAAGATGCAAGAATGAGTAGCCCCAGCAGTGGCTATATATGCATTGCACTCTTTTTTTTTTTTGTCCGATTTTTTTTCCACCGGGTTTTTCCGGCTTAAAGTTTTTAACGAGGCAATTAATGCATCCATAAAAGGGAGAGATCATAACATTTGTGCTTTATACTTTTTTTCCCTTTTATCCGATTTTTTGTCCCACTGGATTTTTCCGGCTTAAGGTTTTTAATGAGGCAGTATCATTCGATGCACAATTCGTAATGAATACAATGAATATTCAAGGGGAGTGTTATGGAATACATGAATGAATGAAATATATGAATGAATATTCATTATATTCATCTTATCTAATGTACTTATTATGGTACATTTGTATCATACTTTTTAAGTACATCTCTTTATACAATGAACGTTCATCTCCCTTATCCAGTACATGTATCGAATGATACATTGATATTAATGATAAGTACATTCTTATTCTCCTATAAATATGAGTTTAGTTTTGATATACAATTACAACCATCAGATACAATAGAGACACATAGTGAAATACAGTGATACACTGGAAATAAAACTCTCTCATTCCGCTTTCTCTACTATCTCTGGTGTTCACTCGCTTTCTTTTCTCAATCCCTTCTCTATTATATATTCGCAACGTAATATTTTACAACAGTATTTTCATGGAAATTATTCTAAGGAAAATTCTTAATTTTTATTTATTTGATGGTTTAGAAAAAGTTATTTTATTTTTATTAGAAGGAAATTATTGTTCTCATCTAATTAAATTTTGTTGTTTTAACTTTATGAAAGATGTATTTTTGTAAATTTATTAGTTTTGAGGAAGTCAAAAAATAATTTTCGAAAATATATTTTTCTTTAATAAATGGACCTTCAAAATCTGATAAGAGAATACTTGGTGATTTCTTGTGGAGCTTACACGTGAGGTTAACCATTTTTCTTTCGGCGACAGAAAAATAAGATGGGATTGCCGTTGAACAATTAGCGCAGCTGCCTTAGCAGACTTATCCAGAGAAAAATAAGATGCATTGACATGAGGTTTGGTTATTTGAATTCAAGCAAAAGCAAAAGCTGTTTTTATCTTTCGCCATCTTGTCAAAATTTAATTTTTTTTTTTTCATTAAAGATTATAACAGAGTTTAAATGTTGAAAGAAATGAATCGCAAGATTTTGATGAGTAAAATGTAAGCCCCTTCAAACAAATTAGTCATGTTACTACTTCAGAGAATAATGTCGCTTCAAACAAATTAGTCATGTTACTACTTCAACGAATAATGTCGAGTGTCCATGCTTCGATTTCTAACCTCGGTATTCAAATCATGTAGAGCTCGAGACAAACGTCGTGCTCTTTTGTATAGCACAATAAATGATATATTAATCTTATGAAATTCAAGCTAAGTCATTTTTTTTGAGCCAATAAATATCATTCAATTTGTAAATTAAATTATAAATAAAGAAAATTACAAATAAAGGCATGAAGAGTCTTCATTTTCTTAAATAATAATTTGAAATAGATATTATTTCACATAAGGGTTCGAAATGCTCTTATTTTATCAAATAAAAGTCCAAAGTGGATCTTATAATACCTATATTAGTCTAAAAAAAAAAACGAGCCTAAACTAATCGACAGTGAAGGGCAATTTTGTCTTATAAAATTTTTAATTTTTTAAATTTTTTCGGTCTTTATTTGAATTAAGATTTATTGAGGTCTTTATTTGAGAAATTGAGAGTATTTCGAATCTTTATTCAGAATGTTACCTTTTTTAGAAAATTGCGGAACATTAATTTATTTTAAAAAAAATGAAAAATTGTCTTCGAAAGAAAAAGAAAAAAGCTGCCATCGGTTTTCCCCCCTTTTCAAATGCACGTCAATCCATCATCCCCTCCCTCTCTCTCTCTCTCTCTCTCTCTCTCTCTCTCTGCGCACCGATCGAACTCGGAAACCCCCGGCCGGCCGCCGGCAATGGCGTCGAAGGACCTCCCCTCCGACGACCCCGCCGCCAACACCGAGACCGGCAGCGAGACCGTCGCCGCCCGGCGGAAGCGGTCCCGCCGCGTCAGCTTCGCCGACGTGGAGATCACCTCCGTCCACATCTTCAAGCGCGACGAGGACTACTACGACACCACCCCTCCCTCCGACCCCAACCCCGACGGCCCGGACTCCGCCGATGACGGGGAGGCGCGGGCGCTGTTCAGGGATCTGGGGGACCACAGCGACGACTCGAGGGAGCTCACGCCGAGCGGGGAGTACGGGAAGGAGGACGACGCCCATGAGGTCGGGGTCGGCAGGAAGTCGTTCCTCAGGCCGATTGGGTCACCGTCTCCCGGGAGCAGCACGTTCGGCTCCGCGACTTCGAATGACGGTGAGTCGATTCGGGTTTTGCATTTCGAGTGCGATGTTTTGGTTACCAGAGCTTTGGCTTTGACAAGAACACGGTAGGGTGAAATTCACGGCGCACAGCAAGCAGACTTTGGTGAAAATTGGTGGAAGCTAATGCGGCTATGCTTCAAATTTTTGGACTAGAGCCACATATTTCTTCCAAGATCTGATTTTAAAGGATACAATGGCTTAATCATCTCTCGTAATGCTATGCTGCGTGTTTCTCTTTTTGACCCTCATGTTGGCCGTGAAGTTTCGTTGTCCTGACTAGTGTGTCGTTTGCTGTTGCTATTTCTCAGAAGACAATTTCTTTGGTCCCGTCTCCGCGAGCTTTATTAGACCCGGAAGGCTCTCTGACTCTGCTGCTTCAGATGAAAACCATGATGTTACGATGAACTCTACAGCGTTCTCAATGCATTTCCGCAGCCTTGCAAGATCAGAATCTGGCATGGAGAAGACGCTGATGGGCATTCATCTGACCTTTGATGAGAAGACACCGTCCGAAAAAAATACCTCTGCTAACTCTGGAAGTTTTATGATGCTAACAAATGCTAGGAAGCTGAGTCCAGAATCTGCTCGTCCGATGCATAATGTTCAGAGTGACGGTAAAGATTCGAATGAAATGAGCCTTATCGGGAATAATCCAAATAGGTATGACTATGGTAGACTTTCTCCTACCTTGGATGCCCTCCTGGCAGAAGGCAGCCAGGATTTGCAAGCTCTTCCTGGTTTTGATGTTGACAATGCAAATGCATCAGCTACTTTTGAGGTTTTCAATGCTGATGAGGGTGGAAGCAGTAAGGAGAATGTCAAGGGCTCTGCAGATAACATAATGAGCTCTATGGGCACTGATGGAACCAATCAGATAACTGTTACAGCTTATCATGAATTAGACAAGGCAAATAGTGCTTCTGAAGGAATGTGCATTCCAAATGTTAGAAGTGATTTATCTAATATGGTTGACAGTTTCTTTCAAAATGTCCTTAGGAAGGCGGGTCCCAACACATCGCTAGATCAGAAATGTTAGGACATGTACTTGTTTTTATTTTTTTTTTTTTTTTATTAACGCTCCTCTTGATCTGAGAACGAAGCGACGACATCGAAATAAAGCCTAAAAAACGCCACAATCAGATGGTACACATGCACAAGCCCAATGGAAATACAATAACCTCAAGAACCTACGATTAATTGAACAATTAATACTAATTGAAACATACGAAAAGAATCATCTAAATCCTAAGCTTCAATTGTGCAGTTTATTAAAAGCACCGATTGATGCAACAAATTAGTCAGCAAAGGGTGATGACCGGAATATTGTGCAATTTTTATGGAATACTGTATCATGTAAGCAAAGCATGCAGGGGTAATCAGCTCCGGAATGGAACCGAGAACCGGACCAGACAAGATCGGTTGGTTCCCCGGTTTCACCGAGACCGGCCCTTTCTTTTCCTCAATTTGTTCTAAGAAGTAAGAACTCTTCCTTTTTAACAAAAATCCAACAAAGAGACGTGGCGAGACTCGATCACGACAACCTCACCTACACGAACTCGAAATCCAACGGAGTCAAACACCGTTGATTCCAGCAGATTCGCCAACCATCCGCAACGGAAATCGAAGCAATAACAAAGTAAGCGAAGTGCCATCACATTGAGGCGAGCGTGAGAGAGAGGGAGGCGCCGCCGCGAGGGAGGGCTGGGAGGCGAGGGGGTGATCATGATACCGCGGCGGATGGCCGGAGAGTACCCGGCGGCAAAGAGGCTAGGGTTCTTTCCATCGTATCCGCCAATTACTTTCCTATTTTAAAATAGAAGAAAATTACAACGAAAAAAAGGAAAGAAATATAATGGCAATATCAATCCAGTTCGAGTGATCCAGTTCCTTGTCCGGAACTGGAAACCGGACTGGTTATTTCTTGTTTTAAATAACTTTTTGTTTCTTATTATTAGGTACAATTTTGTTCATTCTTATAATTAGTTCACCCCATTATGATGTAATTGTTTCGATTTAATCAGTATTTTTTTTTTTTTGTTCTTGTGTGAAAACGTCCGTTTTAATATAGTTCTTCCAATTTAATGTATAAACATTTCTCATATTGATAAAAAATCAAGTTAATATCATTTTCGAATCTATAACAATGATAGGGAATTATTTCATGTGTTTTCAAAGAAAACAACACCATATAATCTTTTTATCTTCTATCGTACAATATTCGACTCGTGTACTATTGACGGAGTTTTGAAATACACCATACAATAATTGATTACTAAGGGCAACTCTAGAATGTCCGATTCATTAACTGTAAATGGTTTAATTCACTGCCTTATATGTAAAAGCTTAACAATATTAGGTGTATAAGAAAGTGTTTAATCATGTATGATATTGCTATTCTTATTAAATTTTTGCTAATCACATAAATAAATTATTAATTACTTTAAACTTTTTACCTATATTAAAAGTTGAAAACCATCTCGAAAATCTATTAGTTACTAACTTTTTTATAGGAAAAATTTAACATGAATATCAAGAACTCCCTAAGTTAGATAGGTTGAAATTTTTGTTTATCATTGTTATTACATAAAAGATATAACTAACTACTTATAACTACATAATATTATCAATATAATAAATATAGAAAAGAAGTAACTTTATGTAATTACATACTTACTTTAGCATATTATAAAAGTTATTTACTATGTAGATAAGTCTTCTTCTTCTTTTTTGTTCGAAACTATGTAGATAAGTTATTAGCTACAAGGATGACCACTTTTATACAATAAAAAATTGATTTTTCCTCTTGGAAAAAATCATAAAAGAATATATAATCAGAATCTTTTAGATACATATAAACTTGCTTTTTCAATGTACCAAGGCGCAAATAATAGAGTGAAAAGTAATTGTTCGTGAAATTCTAAATGCGATGAACGTGTTAAACAAGTAATATAATGATGAGAAATGATATCGTCTCACGAAGATTGATGATTAATAAACCAATTAAATATTAAAAATGAATTAATTCTAAAATTTATTTGACAGATCAAAATAGAATTGAGAATAAATTAAAATTGACAAACGTAGAAATAAAATTTTGAAATTAAATGCAATAAATCAATTAAATAAATATGTTAAAGTAACCGATTTCATCATAACCACTAAATATGAATTTTAGATTATCACGCATATAAAAAGGATATCAAACATGTGATAGCAAAATTTCCAAATGTATTTACTATCTTATCTCTAGGTATAACAAATCTAGACAGTTTATCAATCCACTATATATCTAGGTGAATTTCAATAAACATAAGTGCATTAAAATCTATGAATATTCCCGGCTTACAATGAATCTTTGGAATCACCTTATTATCGAAAGCTATGCAAATAACATGGTATATCTCTATCCACATTTAATTCATGGTTATATATCTAAGAAGCAATTGCATATTATCACTTCTCGATCTCAAATATGTACATCAGATCATTCAAATGATGGCTAATCATCTAAAAGCATTAAGCGCAATAATATATAACTTACATGAATGAAATCACTTGTAACACATAAAAATCATGAAATTCATATCATCTTGGTCAACTTACATTGTAGCCCTAATAAAAGAAAATAATAACATAATAGAAGAAGAAATGAATAGATAAATCATATCTAGTAAGAAATGAATAGATAAATCATATCTAGTATCTTGAATCAAAGAACAAGAATTCTATCATTACTTTCATCTTCTCTTACAAATGCTTGAACAACGATCTAAAAATAAAAAATCAAGTCTCCCCAGCTCTTAATGTTCTCCTATTTATAGGATACATCCAAGACTCATATCTTAAGGCAATTGCTTATTTTTTGCATAAAATCAAAGAATAAATCAAAGAATCCCTTATTTGATATCCACCTTCCAACTCTTTCTGATAAAATTAGGGAATAAATCACAGAACTCCTAATTTGATATTCATCTTCTAATTCTTTCTCATTTGAATTCCCCAATCAATAAATTCTTCCTTCCCTTTTTTTTGTCATTTTTTCCTCATTTTTTCCATGTCTCATTATGTTGTATAAACAAGGAAAATTTGAATAAATAGAAGGAAATCCAAATATTTTCTCACATATATTACACTATTTGTTACCTAAAATAGGTAAAATAACTCTATTTTGTAATCAATGGACTTATTTCAATGACCTTTTTCAATTAAATAGTTACAAAATCTAAAAATAATATTATGTGTTCATTGTTGGATGGCTAATATGTGGTATAATTGAATCTTTTCACATGTCAATCATTTTTTACGTAAAAATTAAAATAATTAAAATATGAATATATTTTATAAAAGTTGTCCACGTTAGTGTTAGCTATACCCATTACCTGGCGTCCACGTAAAATTAGCTAAATGAACTCAATTAGCACAATGTGAAATTATTTATGACTCAATTGGCAAAATTGAAAACTTTATAACTGAATTGGTAAAACTGCAATAAATTTAGGACTTTTTAGATAATTTTATCCGTTCTAGTGCCATTGGTCCAACCACTAAGTCCAAAAATCAATGCCAATTCCTTGTGAACTACGTCTGACCCTTTTGTCGATATTCACTATGAGAGAAAATGGTGTCATCAACGTTGACTTGGAGTGTCGTTTCTAGGTTGCTGGCAATTTCCGTTTGTCCATATATAAAACCACGTTTCGTCCCAGAAAGTGACTGAATTGACATCCACTAATATTAAAAAAAAAAAATTCTATTTTTCGTCTTGATGCGAAGCAACAAGGCGGAAAGATCTTCACCGAAAAAAAAAAAAAAACAAGGCAGAAAGATTGAAAATGACTGTTAATTACATTAATCATCGCCATAAATAAACGTGAAAGCTTCACTCCCAGAAGCAATTTCAGTTGCTTCCCATCACCAAGGCTAGTGTTCTGATGCTTTATAATATTTCACTAGTGATAGATCAGAGGATCTGCTTCTCTCTAGCCTCATGCCGATGAAGAATGTTTTTCGTGCATGCCATGAAAGATCTGAAATTTTTCATCGATGATCTGAGTACAGTCTCGAGTGTGTTTATATATAAATATATAGTGGTAGTTCATGACTTTCGTGTAGGATGTTTGAGATTAATTATCATTTGAACTTGAGCTCAGTTGCTTGATTTAACTCTACTCACAACCATTCAACCAATTCTCTAGCAGATATCAAATGACAAGCTCTGCAATCAGGAATCGGGTTTTCTTTGCCCTTTCTTCAATTTGGTTTTCTTTGGCAAGAAGCTACATGCACACATACGCCGGTGATGACCTCAAATTTGCCGAAGTTAATTCCTTGACCTCCATCGATAATGGGCTTCCCTTCAGCTACTATAGTTTCCCATACTGCAAGCCCATGGGTGGGATCCGAGAACCTATCGGCAATGTCGGCGCCGCTGTCATGGGAGATGAAATCATCAACTCTCCATACCGGTTCCGAGGGAATGTCAACGACTCCATCTACCTCTGCACCACTGATCCCCTGAGCGAGCACGAGGCTAGTGTCACGGGTCGGTAGATCCCTTGGCCGTGGATCAACCCGTGCGGCGCCTGGCGAGCAGAACTCGCTAGGCCAGCCTTCCTTCTATAGTTGTTCCAGTGAACAATACGGCGAATAGCCCTTTTATCCGAGATCGTACCACGCCCAGCTTTGCTCGGGCGTCTAGTCCGTCGAGCGAGATGGCAGCCCTCGTTAGGCTCAACAACTGGTTTCGGCCTGCCCCCGGCCTCATCGGGAGAGCGGCATCGGCTCCCGACCGGTTTGTGCACGGGAGGCGAACCCCGCCTTCGAGCTCCTAAGCAATATACTCCTTCTATCCTAGAACTCCTAGCACCAACCGTCCTGACGCCACTCCCACGGACCAGTTGTGATCATCCTCTCTACGTCCTCACTCTTCACTCGATAACCCCAAACTTCACTCCCAAGGGTACATGGGTACGGGAGGATTCACGGACCGTGTCATTCTCCCCCACTCAATTCCGCAACGCCCTCGTTGCGGGCTGTTCTGTCGCTTCCCTGCATCCCAACCATCAAGGCCACTCCACAGGACTTACATCGATGGCGACGCCGCCCAACAAAACAGTCTCACCACTCCATCGCTTGTTTCCCCGATCAAAGCTGTTCACGAATCCAGTCACTTGTGCTTCCCGACAAGTGTGGCACCCCGGCCAACCGCACCCGGCAGCACCTTCAACCATCTACTAAGCTCCTCCCGATTTCAGCAAGCCAATAGAGGGTCCCCTTGGTGGAAACATGATCCTACCTCTTCTTAAGATTCGCCTATTGATCCAGGAACGTTATCCCCATTCAGTGAGCAATTCGGTTCCTTCCTATGCCCTCATTGCCATCCCAGAAGCTAGATGAGAGCCGCACGTTGTCCGAGCCCTCCTGGCCCCGGCAATCACTCTCCGCCCTCATAGGACCGGGAAGACCACAGGCTTTCCCCGAATCACCCACCTACTAGAGGGATCCCCACTCTGATACCAAATTGTCACGGGTCGGTAGATCCCTCGGTCCGTGAATCCTCCCGTACCCATGTACCCTTGGGAGTGAAGCTTGGGATTATCGAGTGAAGAGTGAGGACGTAGAGAGGATGATCACAACAACCGTCCGTGGGAGTGGCGTCAGGACGGTTGGTGCTAGGAGTTCTAGGATAGAAGGAGTATATTGCTTAGGAGCTCTGAAGGCGGGGTTGGCCTCCCGTGCACAAACTGGTCGGGAGCTGATGCCGCTCTCCTGATGAGGCCAGGGCAGGCCGAAACCAGTTGTTGAGCCTAACGAGGGCTGCTGTCTCGCTCGACGGACTAGACGCCCCGAGCAAAGGCTGGGCGTGGTACGATCTCGGATAAAAGGGCTATTCGCCGTATTGTTCACTGGAACAACTATAGAAGGAAGGCTGGCCTAGCGAGTTTTGCTCGCCAGGCGCCGCACGGGTTGATCCACGGCCAAGGGATCTACCGACCCGTGACACTAGGCTCTTGAAGCAGTGCACTCGTGATTTGTACCAAGTGAACATGATGCTCGATGGTTTGCCGGCAGTAAGGTATGCCAGGTACATTCAATGGACTGGCTTCCCAATTGGATTTGTACTACCGTGCAGCAATGATGTTTACATCATTAATCATCTTAAGTTCACAGTCTTGGTGAATGAGCACAGAAGCTGCGGCTATGACATAACAGATTTTGACTCACCATCGGTCTCCAAGGGTTATGAACCGGCACCACTGTTTGAGATTGTGGACTTCACTGTGGCTCCTTGCAGTGTTAAACATGACCAGGAATACATGAAAAGGCTCAAAATGTACGACAACATAGATTCAATGGAATGTCCCTCCGATCTCGAGACATTGCAGGCTGTGAGGGACAACGAGAGGATATCCTTCACTTATGAGGTTCAGTTTGTGAAGAGCGATATCCACTGGCAATCTCGTTGGGACATTTATTTGAAGCAGAGATATTCGCGAATCCGTTGGTTCTCAGTACTCCGTTCTCTGATGACCATCCTTCTCTTAACTGGTATTGTCTTCGTGATATTCCTGAAGACAATATCTAGGGAACTCGCAAAATGTCGGGGACTCGATAAGCAGGCTGAAGCATAGACCCATGAGGAGTCTTCGGGTTGGAAGCTTCTTGCCAGCGATGCATTCAGGGAGCCGAATCACTCGAGGCTTCTCAGTGTGATGGTCGGAACTGGGGTCCAAATCACACTGACCGGATTTGTGACTGTAACCATCGCGGCCTTCTTCTACTTGACACCTGATGCTCGAGGATTGATACTGACATTGATACTGACTGTCTACTCTTTTTGGGGAATCGTTGGCGGGTACATTGGCGCGCGAAAGTGGAGAACGCTGAAAGGAAGTATTGATGGTTGGAAGTCAGTTTCGTGGTTGATCACATTTCTCTTTCCAGGACTCGTCCTAATCGTACACGTCGTGCTCAACTTCATAATGTGGGTCAACCGTTGCACCGCCGCTATTTCCATCTCCACGTTTGTCGCCATTCTATTGTACTGGTTCTGCATTTCAGCGCCAGTCACCCTGTTTGGAGGACTCCTAGCGACCTGGGCTGAGGCTATCCAATATCCTGTGAAAACTAATCACATTCCTAGGTAAATTCCGGCTTGGACACTCCCCTCGTGGCTCTTAGTTCTTGGTGCTGGGATGATCCCGTTCGGCACACTCGTTACTGAACTCATCTTCTTTCTGAGTAGCATATGGCTGGTAGGTTCTACAGCGTGTCGGGGACCCTCTGCATTTGTCTTCTGTCCCCTGTTATTCTCTGTGCTGAAACTTCCTTGATCGTTATTATCGCAATCTACAAGCTGAGGACTGGAAATGGTGGTGGAAGTCTTTCTGTGCTTCCGGTTCGGCTTCCCTCTTTGTGTTCATGTTCTGCATCAATTACTTGGTTTCTGACCCAAACGGTTTGAGCGGGCCTCCATCAGTCACAGTTTATGTCGGTTACTTGCTCATCATGGCGATAGCAGCCCTGCTATCAACTGGAAGCATTGGTTTCCTCGCTTCGTTATACTTTGTGAATGCTCTCTTCTCATCAACAGAGATCTGAGTAGAGTCGACTTTTTCCAATTTCATCCATTGCTTGAGCTCCTTGCTTTGGGAAATGCTGACATCACCTCAATCGATATCGTAACGTCCTACTTTATTATGTTTTGCCTGCCTTTGTCATGTTTCACTGTCGAAATAAGCACGAGATTGTTGTAAGTAGCTTAATGTTTCAAAGTAATGTATTCCCATCTATTGCACACATTTCCACTTCCATTGCTGTATCATTTGACAATCAAGTATGGAGCTTTACTATTAACAGTCTTCTTTGATCTGAAGGCGCCAATTGGTAGCTCTGCAGGAATGGCATCATCAGATAACCTTTAGAACTCAAAGTTATAAATCTGAACAAGCTATGAGATACGTTGGATGGTAAAAATAGAAAGAGAGGTGGATGACGTTGCGCGCCGTCGGCCATTTAGCAGATAGATAGCACGCGTGAGCAACTCAGAACCGCACATACGTTCATAATAATAACCTATTGATGTTTAGACGAATAAGTAAATAATGCTGAACCAAGTCTCTCCACAAACCTTATAATTCAGTGATTCCACAATTGAGTATATGGTACATATAAAAAGCACCATTCATAAATAGGCTCAGCATCAATTTTAACCAGAAGGCCATTCTCTAGAAACTACAGGAACAGCCCTTGGATGCCCTTAACAACAATAGGACTCCTTGCACGGCCTTGAAAGACTTCTTTTCACGGAACTTCTTAACCTTCAGGTGGAAAAGAAATGAAACAGTGAAACTTCATTTGTCTGTGGAATCGATGCTTGGTAGCTCCCTGGAGAGCCAACATTCTTCATAGTTTGAGCGACACCATGATTGATCTTTACATATTGCGACCTTCAAGTGGAGGATTGGAAATGGTGGTGAAAGTGTTTCTATGCTTCCGGTGCGGGCTTTGATCTATGTGTCCACGTACTGCATAGCCTCCCTCCGTCACAGTTTATGTCGGTTACTCACTCAGTGGCAATAGCAGCCCTGCTACGACCGGTAGCATCGGTTCCCTCATTTCCTTCTACCTCATTAATGTTCCTTTCTACCTCATTCACCGTATCATACAATGCCCTTGTCATGTTGCAATGCCGAAAGTGGGACAAGAAGTATACGCCAACTCTTATTGTATTAAAACTATGTGTTCTCATCTATTTCACATATTTCAGCCGTCATATCTACATCAGGTGACAATCAAAGAGGGAGCTTTGATAAGAGACATTGATTTATCTCAGTCCATTGAGTCTTCTTTGAACTGACTGGCTGATTAGTCGTCCAAGCAAAGGGATAGTCCTCTGAAACTTCAATTTTCCAAACAATGGATGAAGAGAAGCAGTAGCAGGATGCTCACGCAATAAATGAAGAAGAGAACTGAGTTCCTCTGCAGATGCAAAGTATGCTTGCATGCCTAAAATGCACAATGCTCTCATTATTAAGACCGATTAGCATTTAGATGAATAAAAAATTTATCTTCATCCTAGTTTCTGAATTAATAAATTTTGAGACCTTATAATTTGCAAACCTTTATTTTAAATTCATGAAGCACCGTTCGTGAATAGGATTGACATCAATTTAATAAGCACGCCATTTTTCGGCACTATAATAACAGTCATCAGATGGCTTTCACAACAATAGGACTCCTCACATGATGTTCGGTGTCCGACCATATCAGCTCGCCAAACGAGTAGTCCCCAGTCACACTGGCTCCTTTCGCCTTCAGCACGACCTTGAAAGACTTCTTTTCATTAATCTTCTTGAACTTCAGGTAGGCTGGCTTGACAAGAACCGAAACTCCATTCGGTTCCAGTATCGACGCCCTGTAGGTCCCTGGCAAGCCAACGTTCTTCACAGTTCGAGTCACCATGATTGATGCCGAGAGCTTAGGAACCGTGATCGAAGGATAGTTAAAGTCTAGAAGACCAATGCGTTTCGAACAATTGTAGGCACCATCAGAGAACATCGAGATCTGCGTTGCATTGTAGCCTAGAGAACACAAGAAGTTGAGATAATCTTTGATGCCCAGATCATAGACCAGGCCAGGGTCCATAGCACGGTTGGGTTGGATGTGTCCAGCTCCGTAACTGAATGGAGTCGCCTTGTAGTAGGAGGCATTGATGATCGATTCCATTGCATTATCTCGTATCGTTGCTGCAAGCAAACAGGCTGGTTCGTCATGACCATATTATGTACAGGTTCGGTTCGCATTGTTTTCAGTGGAGATTGCAAGGGCGGCAGGTTTGTCATTTTCACTCCCCTAAGGTTCGGGGTGCCCATCAGACATAGCAGTTGAGCTCAGAATGTAGTCGAAGTATATCATTCACTCATACTCACCACTCGTCATGATTGCGGATCGAATTGCAGCAGGACTCCATTCTGGATGTAGAGTTTTCAGAAGACCAGCAACACCGGAAACATGAGGACACGACATCGAGGTGCCCGAAAGAGCATTAAAAGGGACCCGGCGTTTATCGAATTCCTCATCTGTCGGCCCCGCTGCTTCAGTGAAGGCAGCTATGACGCTGACTCCAGGTGCAGTAATATCCGGCTGGTCATAATCATGTCAGTAACTCAACTAGCTATTGTTACAAAAGCAGCGTGACTAAATCGGCGATGAACCTTCAAAGTACCTTCAGAATTTCGGGTGTAATGGTGTTCGGCCCCTTTGAGGAAAAAGCCGCCATGAGTGGAGATGGCTTCACGCCCAAATTTGTCACTACGCGTGTGATCTGAGCAGTGGGAAACCTGTCGCAACGAAAGGTTGCGCAAACGCATCAAATCATGCGGACAGAAGTTATGCCGGCCTCATGAGCTCGACCAAGAACAACATTGCGCCATGACAGAATCTGTCATTAGGATGCAAAAGAGGAGCCTGTGTGCACTTACTTAGTTGATTTGATGTAACTGAAGATGGCGGCACCGTCGCCGTAGTTGACGTGAGACGCGGGAAGGAAATGTGGGTCTGCCATGATTTCGTTTCCCGAGAGGATATTGTTGGCAAGGACCATCCCGACCGCGCCGGCAAGGAAGGCCTGCTCTCCCTTGTCGACACTCGCGATTTCTCCTTGAAGGCAAACCAGGATCTTCCCCTTCACCTTCCTCGGATCAAGCGTTCCATTCTGGCAGAGTAGCCTGTCTTATGCAACCATAAACGAATCATAGTTAGCAATAGAGTATATACCGAGCTAAGCAAAAGTGGTAAGTCGACGGGTTCAGCTTGATAGCGCGGAAATGGTTGTGATCCTTACGCTTCATCTGCCGACGCATGAGACAATCCAGCATCCGCTGCGCTGATCAGCTTGTAGAACTTGCCTCCAGGCAAGGATTTCGGTGATAAGCTCGCACCCTTCGGGGCAAAAGGAGAAAGCAAAAGGACACATATTTACAGAATTAGCAGTTTGCTGAAATCGGAAACGCATTCAACACCGATTCACACAATCAAAATCCCCGGGGCGATGCGACAAACAGTAAAACAGGCTTTATCTCTTGTCCAGATTAGCTAACAAACCGACGAAACGATTAAGGGTCATGCTCGATGAAGTATCGCTAATCATCTCGCGGACGTTCGTCATATGAATATGCGATTTCCAGTGCATTCGTATAGTTTTTCAAATTGGTAATGCGTGTGTCAAACCCTAAGAACAGCTTCACCGATTGAGAAAGAGAGTCTGACCTTGAATCGCCTCTGATCGCCAATCACCACGTAGTTGGAGAAATCCCTGTCCATGGTGCTTGCCGCCACCGTGATCAGCCAAGGCGCGATGTTCGAGACCGTCCCGTCGCTGGGCCCATAATTCCCGGCCGAGCAAACCACGACGATGCCGTTCGTCACAGCATGGAAGGACCCGATCGCGATGCTGTCGTTGAACAGTGGGGAGGGGCGGCCGCCAAGGGAGACCGAGAGGACGTCCACGCCGTCGTGTATGGCAGCATCGAAGCCGGCCAGGATGTCCGCGTCCGAGCACAGCGGCGAGCAGACCTTGTAGGCGGCAACCCGAGCCCTCGGGGAGCCGCCCTTGGCCGTGCCTCGGCCATAGCCAAAGACACTGGCTCCGGCGACGAAGTTGCCGCCGGCGGTGGAGAGGGTGTGGGACCCGTGGCCGTCGTTGTCGCGGGGGTGTCAAAGGAGGCGTTGAGGGGCCCCACTGCGGCGGCATAGCCTTTGTTAAAGTATCTGGCGCCGATGAGTTTCCTGCGGATCGACGATTCCGTTGGCGGGAGTTACCTTTGCATTTTCTTTTTTCAAAATCTATGTCCAAAGGGAATGTGTACAAATAAAATAAAATAAAAAGATAAAAAAACAATTGAAAAAAGGGTTGCCAAATCAATGTGTGAGAAGGAGATTTAGAAATAAGAAAATTACTTATTTACAAATTCCGATTTCGCTTACCGAAGAAAAATAAAAAAATTTCCTAGAAGTGATCGCCTACCAAAAAAAAAAAAAAAATGAGAATGAACAGAAAATATTTTTATCGTTCATGAAAATATTTAAATATAAATTGTTATTAATAATGAAAATATTTTTTATTAATTATTATTTTAAGTAATGCAAGTAATCATTTTTTAAAAACATTTTTAAATTATTTTATTTTTCATAAATAAATGAAGCCTGAAAATAAGTTATAAATGAGAAACAGTAGGAGCTATAGACTAGAATTCTTCTTATTTCGCCGAACGATATTGTCCACTAGTTAAAGTAGTTGAAGCAAGATATGGTGCGCAAAAAGGCAGTCAACGAAAACGAAAGTCAACAATTATGGGTTTTTGATATCTTTTACCTAACTCGCTTTTCCAGACAAAAACAAAAGTTTGAAAAGAAGAGATAAAAGATTGTTCGGACCCAAGAGCTGGTCAAAGCGAAATGAGAATTGTCTGTTTTGAAGGAAGACAAAAATATCAGGTGATGACAATGAAGGTGGAGATGAAGATAGTCACGTCTTGTGAAAGTCGGCCAATTCTTGAGAAAGATAATAAAGGGAGGAAAAAAATGGTTTCATATGTCAAATCGATTTTTTTTTTTTTAAAAAGGGAACATGTTTAATTGAATAACCTCTCTTTTTTTTTTTTTTTTAATGTAACTCTATACAGATCAACACATTTTTAGGTAACTCGAAGATCGGAAATAAATTCATCATTTGAGAAATTTACATAATAGACTCGGACCTAAAGAAAACCTTGATTTTCCAGAGGAAGGGTATGTGGTTGCGCCACCAATGGTGTTACTCGAGCCTGACAGGGCCGAGTTCAGGCTTGACAACACCGGATATGGCATCATGAACCCTAACCGAATGTAGGGGTGAAGCAAGCTCGAGAGAGGAATTGACGTTGGGTGCTCGTGAAGTGGCGATGACATTGGACGGCGAAAGTCACGGCCAATAATTGGCAGGCCAATACAACTTCAAATGAAGTTTTACTTTTCCTATTATAGATCCAAGAAAAAGATAAAAATATAATAAAAGATCGATTTAACTTTATTCTGAAATGGATTAGATTCAATATTTAAGAATAGTTTAAGGGCCATATTAAATATATCAAAAGTTCAAGAATAACATTACATATTAAGTTAAAGTTTAAAAACTATCATCATCATTATCCCTCCTTTAATCATGTCCGTAGGTTGTATCGTACAAGTTATTCGAAGAGTGTCTTATTTCTATAGGTCTGTTTGCTTATAAGAAAACTTTTTCCAGTAAATTATTTTTCGACTTTCTAGTATATGGATGACAGAAAATTAATCAATGTACAAAAAACGTTTTTCATAAATTGAAAACAACATGCTTAAATTGGGAAAAAACGACTTTTCTTTATGACAAGAAGGAAATCATTTTCCTTAAATCATCCAACAAATGAGAAATAACCATTTTCTTTTATCACGACGTTTTTAATAAAACAAAAGCAACCTAAGACCTAGTTTATAACCATGGAATAGTTCGAGTTAAAATAGTTCATAACATGGCCAACTCTATCTTAAAGAAATTTACCTTAAAAAGAAATGCTTAAAAGACTTCGGACACTACCAGTAACCACAGTACCAAAAGATATAATAGGAAATTACCCTTTACCTTCTCGAAAGGAGGTGGGTGGAGAAAAGTCAGCGTTTTGAAAATGGCAACTTTTTTTTTTTTTTTTTTTGTTTTTCTTTTTGGGGTTGAGCGAGGAAGGATAAGAAAGTGGGAGAGTGGGAGCAAGCAAAGAACCTGTTGCAGCGAAAGCGAGGATCCTTGTCGTTTTGGCAGATTCCTTTCCACTTTGGAGGAATCGGTCCCAACCCCTGGTCGCTAAAGCTCTTGGATTCCGGCCACGCCCCTGCATGCGCCAAAACCCCAATCGATTACACCTTTTTTTCCCATTTTTAGCACCGAGGCTTGTCAATTCCAGGTCCAACATAGCAATAGCAGCAAAGAAATCAAACCCACGTGAAGAGTTTGTGTTTTTTCTTGACGTTTTTAATCATGAGGGTGCGCTTCACCTACTCCGGAAAAGAGGGTTTGTCTGGGGCAGCTTTTGTGGGGATTGTTCTCTGTGTATTTTGTGGCTTTGGGCCCCGGCTATGTGCTTTTGCAAGTACCAAATTCAACTCCTGAAGTGAGCACAGCACTCAAACATGGCAGGATGAACATTGACCCTTCCTTTGGCCCATAGGATCAACTTTACTAATGGTGTAATTTTCATGAGAGAGAGAGAGAGAGCTTCTCAGAGTTTCTATCGCAACTATGAGTTATTAACCAAACACTTTCCAAACCATACCGTTTCATACTTATAATTGTTGTGGAAAAACTATACTAAAAAATTTTGTAGCATAAGGATGGGAGTCCTCTACAATTAGGGGATAACTAACTGCCTCAAAAATCGAAGTGACCCTAAAAATTCATAGAATTTTAGCCCCAAGAAAGCTATATCTAAACCTAATATATATATATATATATATATATATATATATATGCACCTCGATGTGCCAAGCCAATGCCACTACCTTTGGCAGCCGTAGTAACCAGCCTCCTTTTGCTGCCTATCATTCGGTCTCCCTCCATCCCTCTATGATCGAAAGTAGAGGGAGCACGCGTGATGGCCTAGACCACTAAGATGTCAATTTAGGCTCTATCTCCATCCCTAGCAGAGCATCATATTAGGTTTTAGTCATATGGTTCACCAGATGCACAAAGATGTGTTCAAATTAGCTTTTATTTTCCATCCTTCCATGATTGAAAGTAGAGGGAGCACATGTGATGGCCGAGACTACCAAGATGTCAATTTAGGCTCTATCTCCAACCTTAGCATAGTACCACATAAGGAGTTTTAGGCATATAGCTCACCAAATGCACAAAGATATGTCCGAATTGGCTTTCACTCTTTACTATTAAAAAACAATGATTTTCGTATGTGGCTTTTGGAATTTGACTTGGATGAAATGTGGAATATCAAAAGCTCTTCTGAAGGAACATTCAAATTGAGACATGTAGAGCTAATATTGATAATTTCTTTCCATATTTTTCCCAAACATTGAAATACTTCTTTTCGACCTAAATCTTTGACTGAAAGCAAAAGATACTCTTTTTTTCCAAGTTAAAACAAACGGACGGTCTAACAATGTGCTGACTCAAAATTAGACTAGTCTTAAGACATGATGCATTTCCCTCCTAGTACCTTTGACTAGTATTCAAGATTTGACCCTCTCAAATGTGCATCTCTAATGTCTAAACATAGATGTCATATATACATGCATAACCATGTGCCACGCATTCGCAATTAGATCCACAAGAAGAGGATAGAGAATATGAAGATGATACGCACCTCTAGAGCAAATTCCTCCACAAATTTTCATTATTATTTTCCCGTTTTGCATGCGTTTTTTATGGACTTTCGATCATGCAGCTACACAGGTTGTGCTCCTCTAGTCAGCAAGCAAAAGACAACATCCAACAATTTTCGATTAAATAAAATTTTCCTCATGGGTCGAGGAGAATCTTTAATTTTCGAGCAAAAGACAACATCCACACATGTCCATCATTAATGGCAGAATCTTATATATCCACTAGATTACTGAGGATTAGGCACATTGGAGTGTGCTCGACTCGCTACCCGTTTCTTTTATATCTACCCTCTTATATTATGGCTCAACCTGTATCATGTGCGTAGGTCAATAAGTTGACAACACAAAGTCGATAGCTTGTGAAAATCATTAGATGGGTATCGATAGTTAATATGATGCAGATTGAGACACGATGAAACTACGATCCGTCTTAGAGTGAAGAGAACATGCGCTGACCGAAGCAAGAACCGAACATGGAGAGTAAACGAAAGTCGGAGATCTTAAACATTGGCATTTCTTTATGATAGATAAACGACCTGAAAGCCTTGCTCTGGTTGTAATGTAAGTCAACGTTTGTGGGTTTCGCGAGACTTATATTATTTTTCGTCAAGAAAATATGATGTTAGACTAGATAAATGGATAAATAAATAGTGGGTCGAAGTGGCTTGCCTGAGTCCAGATTCCCAATGATGATGTCTTCACCAAATCGAACCTTCTTCCAAATTGACTCGGAAGGAATCACGCCGTTCTGCTCGAGGCCTAGAAACTCCCACGATCTTGTTGTGTGTAGTTTCTTGCCCTGGTTCAGAAAAACCGACACCACTCTTGGGTGCTCTGCCAAAGATTAGAAAACCAACAATAAGCATTCAAGATGGAAAAGAAAAACTAAGTGCCTCCATGGCGGAAAAACAACATTCGAACAATTAGAGTTGATTTATTTAGTGAGGGAAAAGTACCAAAAAAGTCATAAACATATTGCATTGGTACCAATTCAGTCCTAAACTTTTCAGTTGGACCAATTCAGTCCTAAAGCTTTTCATATTAGTGTCAATTCAGTCAATCCGACCAATTTTGGCCGGCCGGCGCTAACGTAGATGTCGGCCGGTGGCCGAACGCCGACGTGGCAATTTTTATGATTTTTTATTTTTATTTTTTTCCAATTTATTTATTTATTTATTTATTTATTAATTTATTAATTTTTATTAATTTTTTCTTTTTTCTTTTTCCTTTTCTTTTCTGCTTTCTTCTGGCGGTGGCCGGCGAGCCTCCGTGAGGCTCGCCGGCCATTGGGCAAGGGCCACTAAGCCCTTGCCTCGCCGCCGCGAGGGTCGCGGCCCTCGCCCGGCCTCTCCCGGGGCCGCCAGTGAGGCCAGCCTCGCCCGTGGTTGGCAAGGCCATGGCGGCCATCGCCAAGGCGGAGGCAAGGCCAGCCTCGCCCTGGCCTTGCCGCGAGAGGAGGGAGAGGAGGAGGGACGAGGAGTGGGCGAGGGATGGGTTGTGGGACTGGCACCATCGGAAGAAGGAGAGGAAGGTGTTGGGGCGGCGGGTAGGGTTTCGGAGGCGAAAATCGGGCGAAGGAGCAGCGCCGTGAGGCGCGGGAGGTGGGGGACTAGGGCCTCGAATTGGGATTTCGTGGAAGTGAGGGCAGCGGTGATGAGATCGAGAAGCTCCGGGGTCGACGGCGGTGGAGGCACCGAGGATTCAGCGGCAAGGCCAGATCTGGGCTAGGCCGCCTCGCCCGCGGCCCTAGGCGCGGCCGAGCGAGGGTCGCGACCCTCACCGGCTGCTGGCGAGGGCTTTGCGGCCCTCGCCTCTGCCCTGGCGATGACCGCCATGGCCTCGCCAGCCGCGGGCGAGGCTAGCCTAGCCTAGATCCGGGCGAAGTCGCCTTGTGGGCGGCCCTGGGAGAGGCCTGGCGAGGGCCGCAACCCTCGCCTGCCGCTGGCGAGGGCTTCACGGCCCTCGCCCAGTGGCCAGCAAGCCTCACGTGAGGCTCGCCGACCACAGCCAGGAAGAAGGCAGAAAATAAAAGGAAAAAGAAAAAAAAATAATTAAAAAAATCATAAAAATTGCCACGTCAGCGTTCAGTCACCGGCAGACGTCCACGTCAGGACAGGTTGGCCAAAATTGGCCAGATGGACTAAATTGGTACCAAAATTAAAAGGTTTAGGACTGAATTGGTCCAATTGAAAAGTTTAGGACTGAATTGGTACCAATGCAATAGGTTTATGACTTTTTTGGTACTTTTCCCTATTTAGCGATGTGATCGGCTAAGTTTGGATTTTCAATCGAATATTATTGATGCACTTGACGCACGCGTCTCGTCAAATGCACTAGTCTTTCTCAAAGTTTCGTAGATGTGTAGAAACATTGCTCTTTTGTTAATTATTTGGAGGGTTTGCGCTAAAAAAATAAAAATGCATAGGATGGAGCAACAAGCATTGCGGGAACCAAGGGTTGCGCGACTTGTCATCAAGAAGCGCAAGTTGCACTCCAAGTTTACGATAGAAGCAAACAAAAGGACTGTTGTTTTTGCTGGTCAAAACTCCAAACCAAGGGAGAAAAAAAGGGTCGGAGCTTACTGGCGATTTGGGCAGCTACTTCATCTTCAAGAGTTGCGGCGAAGCCATTGATGTGCCTCGTGTACGAATAGAAGATGGCCTCCTCGGCGTCGTCCCGGCTATACATAACATAGTCATCAATGCGTACTATAAACCGATAAGAAGAAGTACAAGAGGTGGTTGTGGTGAACTTTATCTGCATCGAAATGCAATACCTTCCCAAGAAAGAGCCAAGAAACTCATGGTGAGACTCCGTCACTCGACTCAGATCAGCCAATGAAGCGTCCGGGCCGTGCGAATGAGATCCCAAGTAAACCACGTACGACTTCGATTCCACGCACACGGAGACACACAAAACAAAAAGCAAATATTCATGATGATGGTGATGATGAGATGATGATGATATCTGTTAAGATACGACCATCTTCAAACCAAGACTAAAATGGAGAGATTCCATCGTTAACGGAACAGTGCGAGGGCTTAGGCTTTGAATGCTAACCTTTTCGGCAGCAAACGCGGGCGTCTGGTGCTGTGTTAACGAAAGAAGAAAGAGCACGAGAAGATGAACGGAGAGGCTCATGGCAACTTCTCTCTGGAGGGCACTTGCATCACCCCCTTGCAGGAATAGTAGAAAAGAAGCGAAGATGGCTGTGTTCTATTTATAAACTTAGTTAGCACAATTAAAAGATTTAAGACTGAATTCATAAAGGTATAAGAAGTATAAGAATTTTGGACAATTTTTCCCATTTACAAACCTACCTGCTCAATGATCAAAGAATCATCTAGAGACACAATAGAAGTGACACGACTGACTTGTCGTTTTGCCTGTATGGTATGCATTTCATGTTGAGGGCAAATTTTAGCATTCGCCAAGAGGAAAAGCAAAATGAAATTTGAAAAAAAAAAATGGTGGCCTCGAGGCATTGACAGGATATCAACCATTGCTCCCTCCGGCATGCCAGTACCTGATACTTTTAGGTAAACTTCACACTAAATGTATATATTATCTGAAAATTATTGAACTTCGTGGAGCTAGTGGGTGAATTAATACTCAATACACAATGCAGCCCTTGTCTATATATAGCGCATTAAGGTAGTAGATATTGTAGAGGCAAAGCTTTATATAACATCTAGAGAGATATAAGTGACTCTATGTACCACATACATAACACCAATGCTTGCAAGGAATGTACTTTCTATTGACTCTATTGAAATTTGTCAACACCGCATCCGAAGTATCACCTGAAAGAGTTAGTTACTTTCTTGAAGAATAAATTTTCTATAAATATCTAAATTCGAATTCTATATGATCTCATATATGTTTAGATGTGTATTGAGATGATATTCTTTTCATTTTCAAAAGATGATATCATTCTCGAGATAAGTTGAAAAAATGCTGATCGTTCGCTGCATGGATACGATCCCAATCCCATCATGTGCGAGTGTGCGGCCGCATGCACATACATGAGTTATTGATGCAATCGATGAAAGGTCATTCTCGTTTTTTCGAACCCTTCTCTCTCTCTCTCTCTCTCTCTCTCTCTCTCTCTCTCTCTCTCTCTCTCTCTCTCTCTCTCTCAAAGGTACACGGCACATGTGGTGATGCTTGTAGTGACATAATAAATGTTCTAACTAAGAATTTGACAAGATGAATAGAAGAAACTCCCAAGACCAAGACCTGTGACTTTGAAGCATCTAGCCAAAAGCAGAGCATAGGGAGAGGGCCGCGACCGGCTAGAGAAGAAAGAAGGGGAAGAAAAAAAAAGATAAAGACAATGAAATAAAACAAATAAATTCGAAAATTATTAAAATATTATTAATGTTCACGTTAGCACTGTCTATGCCACGTAGAAGGTCGGCAACCATGTCACTAATTTCAGGCCAAAATTGGCCAGATGGACTCAATTGGCAAACTGTGAAAATATTATAAATTAAGTTGGCACAATTAAAAGATTTAAGACTCGATTGACAAAAGTGAAATAAGTTTAAGAATTTGTGGACAATTTTCCCATTTACAAACCTTGCTGCTCAATAATCAAAGAAACATCTAGAGACACGATAGAAGTGACACGACCGACTTGTTGCTTTGCCAATATGGTATGCATTTCATGTTGAGGCAAATTTTAGCATTCACCAAAAGGAAAAGGAAAATGAAATTTGAAAAAAAAAATGGTGGCCTCTAGGCATTGACAGGATGTGTACCATTGCTCCCTCCGGCATGCCAGTAGCTGATACTTTTAGGTAAATTCTTCAAACTAAATGTATATATTATCTCAAAATTATCGAATTTCGTGCAGATAGTGGGTGAATTAATACTCAATACACAATGCAGCCCATGTCTTTATATAGCGCATTAAGGTAGTAGATATTGCAGAGGCAAAGCTTTATGCAACATATAGAGAGATATAAGTGACTCTATGTACCACATACATAACACCCATGCTTGCAAGGAATGTACTCTCTATTGACTCTATTGAAATTTGCCAACAACGCATCCGAAGTATCCAGTAGATGTCACTTGAAAGAGTTAGTTACTTTCTTGAGGAATAAATTTTCTATAAATATCTAAATTCGAACTCTATTTAATCTCATATATATATTTAGATGCGTATTGAGATGATATTTTTTTTCATTTTCAAAAGATGATATCTTTCTCGAGATAAGTTGAAAAAATGCTGATCGTTCGCTGAATGGATAAGATCCCAATCCCATCATGTGTGAGTGTGCACTCCGCATGCACACACGTGAGTTATCGATGCGATCAATGAAAGGTCATTCTCGTTTTTTTGAACCTCTCTCTCTCTCTCTCTCTCAAAGATGCACGGCACTTGTGGTGATGCTTGTAGTGACATAATAAATGTTCTAAGCAAGACATTGACAAGATGAATAGAACGAACCCCCAAGACCAAGACCTGTGACTTTGAAATTTCTAGCCAAGAGCAGAGCATAGGGAGAGGGCCGCAACCGGCTAGAGAAGAAAGAAGGGGAAGAAAAAAAAAAAAAGATAAAGAAAAGACAAATAAAACATAAAAGAAAATAAAATAAATAAATTCGAAAATTATTAAAATATTATAAATATAGTTGACACAATTAAAAGATTTAAGACTCGATTGACAAAAGAGTTATAAGTTTAAGAATTTGTTGACAATTTTGCCATTTACAAACCTTGCTGCTCAATAATGAAACAAACATCTAAAGACACGATAGAAGTGACATGACTGACTTGTCGTTTTGCCTATAAGGTGCATTTCATGTTGAGGGCAAATTTTAGCATTCACCAAGAGGAAAAGGAAAATGAAATTTGAAAAAAAAAAATGGAGTCCTCGAGGCATTGACGGGATGTGGACCATTGCGTCCTCCAACATGCCAGTAGCTGATACTTTTAGGTAAATTCTTCACACTAAATGTATATATTGTCTGAAAATTACCGAATTTCGTTGAGCTAGTGGGTGAATTAATACTTTAATAATCGAAACACAATGCAGCCTTGTCTTTATATAGCGCATTACGGTAGTAGATAATGCAGAGGCAAAGCTTTATGCAACATATAGAGAGATATACGTGACTCTATGTACCACATACATAACACCAATGCTTGCAAGGAATGTACTTTCTATTGACTTTATTGAAATTTACCAACACCGCATCCGAAGTATCCAATAGATGTCAATTGAAAGAGTTAGTTACTTTCTTGAGGAATAAATTTTCAATAAATATATAAATTCGAACTCTATATGATCTCCTATATATTTAGATACGTATTGAGATGATATTCTTTTCATTTTCAAAAGGTGATATCTTTCTCGAGATAAGTTGAAAAAATGCCGATCGTTCGCTGCATGGATACGATCCCAATCCCATCACGTGCGAGTGTGCGGTCCGCATGCACATACATGAGTTATTGATACAATCGATGAAAGGTTATTCTCATCTTTTCGAACACTTCTCTCTCTCTCTCTCCCTCTCACTCTCAAAGGTACACGGCACATGTGGTGATGCTTGTAGTGTCATAATAAATGTTCTAACCAAGACATTGACAAGATGAATAGAACAAATTCCCAAGACCAAGACCTGTGACTTTGAAGTTTCTACCCAAGAGCAGAGCATAGGGAGAGAGCCGCGATCGGCTAGAGAAGAAAGACGGGGAAGAAAAAAAAGATAAAGATAAAGAAAATGAAATAAAACAAATAAATTAGAACATTATTAAAATATTATTAATGTTCACATTAGCAGTGTCTATACCACGTAGAAGGTCGGCATCCATGTCAGTAATTTCAGGCCAAAATTGGCCCGATGGACTCAATTGGCAAAATGTGAAAATATTATAAATTCAGTGGGCACGATTACAAGATTTAAGACTCGATTGACAAAAGTGTAATAAGTTTAAGAATTTGTGGACAATTTTCCCATTTACAAACATTGCTGCTCAATAATCAAAGAAACATCTAGAGACACGATAGAAGTGACACGACCAACTTGTTGTTTTTCCTATATGGTATGCATTTAATGTTGAGGGCAAATTTTAGCATTCACCAAAAGGAAAAGGAAAAAAAAAATTGAAAAAAAAATGGTGGCCTCTAGGCATTGACAGGATGTGAACCATTGCTTCTTCCGGCATGCCAGTAGCTGATACTTTAAGGTAACTTCTTCAAACTAAATGTACATATTATCTGAAAATTATCAAATTTCGTGGAGCTAGTGGGTGAGTTAATACTCAATATATAATGCAGCCCTTGTCGTTATATAGCGCATAAAGGTAGTAGATAATGGAGAGGCAAAGCTCTATACAACATATAGAGAGACATAAGTGACTCTACGTACCAGATACATAACACCAATGCTTGCAAGGAATGTACTTTCTATTGACTCATTGAAATTTGCCAACACCGCATCCGAAGTACCAATTGATGTCACTTGAAAGAGTTAGTTACTTTCTTGAGGAATAAATTTTCAATAAATATCTAAATTCGAACTGTATATGATCTCATATATATTTAGATGCGTATTGAGATGATATTCTTTTCATTTTCAAAAGATGATATCATTCTCGAGATACGTTGAAAAAAATGCCGATCGTTCGCTGAATGGATAGGATCCCAATCCCATCATGTGTGAGTGTGCACTCTGCATGCACATACGTGAGTTATCGATGCGATGGATGAAAGGTCATTCTCGTTTTCTCGAACCTCTCTCTCGCTCTCTCTCTCTGTGAAAGGTACACGGCACATGTGGTGATGCTTGTAGTGTCATAACAAATGTTCTAACCAACAAATTGACAAGATGAATAGAACAAACTCCCAAGACCAAGACCTGTGACTTTGAAGTTTCTAAGCAAGAGCAGAGCATAGGGAGAGGATTGTGACCGGCTAGAGAACAAAGAAGGGGAAGAAAAAAAAAGATAAAGAAAATGAAATAAAAAAAATAAATTAAAATTATTAAAAAATTATTAATGTTCACGTTAGTACTGTCTATGCCACGTAGGAGGTCGGCATCCATGTTAGTAATTTCAGGCCAAAATTGGCCGATAGATTGAATTGACAAAACGTATAAATGTTATAAATTCAGTTGGCACAATTAAAAGATTTAAGACTCGATTGACAAAAGTGTAATAAGTTTAGAATGTGGACAATTTTCCCATTTACAAACCTTGCTGCTCAATAATCAAAGAAACATCTAGAGACACGATAGAAGTGACACGACTGACCTGTCGTTTTGTCTATATGGTATGCATTTCATGTTGAGGGTAAATTTAGCATTCGCCAAGAGGAAAAGGAAAATGAAATTTGAAAAAAAAAATGATGTCCTCGAGGCATTGACAGGATGTGAATCATTGCTCCCTCCAGCATGCCAGTAGCTGATACTTTTAGGTAAATTCTTCACACTAAATGTAGATTTTATCTGAAAATTACCGAATATCGTTGAGCTAGTAGGTGAATTAATACTCAAAACACAACGCAGCCCTTGTCTTTATATAGTGCATTAAGGTAGTAGATGATTTAGAGGCAAAGCTTTATGCAACATATAGAGAGACATAAGTGACTCTATGTACCACATACATAACACCGATGCTTGCAAGGAATGTACTTTTTATTGACTCTATTGAAATTTGCCAACACCGCATCCGAAGTATCCAGCAGATGTCACTTGAAAGAGTTAGTTACTTTCTTGAGGAATAAACTTTCTATAAATATCTAAATTCGAACTCTATATGATCTCATATATATTTAGATGTGTACTGAGATGATATTCTTTTCATTTTCAAAAGATGATATCTTTCTCGAGATAAGTTGAAAAAATGCCGATCGTTCGCTGAATGGATAGGATCCCAGTCCCATCATGTGTGACTGTGCACTCCGCATGCACATACGTGAGTTATCGACGCGATCGATGAAAGGTCATTCTCGTTTTTTTGAACCTCTCTCTCTCTCTCTCTCTCTCTCTCTCTCTCTCTCTCTCTCTCTCTCTCTCTCTCTCTCTCTCAAAGGTGCACGGCACATGTGGTGATGCTTGTAGTGACATAATAAATGTTCTAAGCAAGACATTGACAAGATGAATAGAACGAACCCCCAAGCCCAAGACCTGTGACTTTGAAGTTTCTAGCCAAGAGCAGAGCATAGGGAGAGGGCCGCGACCCGCTAGAGAAGCAAGAAGGGGAAGAAAAAAATAAGATAAAGAAAAGACAAACAAAACAGAAAATAAAAGAAAACAAATAAATTTGAAAATTATTAAAATATTATTAATGTTCACGTTAGCGCCGTCTATGCCACGTAGAATGTTGGCATCCATGTCAATAATTTCAAGCCAAAATTGGCTAGATGGACTCAATTGGCAAAACGTGAAAAAGTTATAAATTCAGTTGACACAATTAAAAGATTTAAGACTCGATTGACAAAAGAGTAATAAGTTTAAGAATTTGTGGACAATTTTCCCATTTACAAACCTTGCTGCTCAATAATGAAATAAACATCTAAAGACACGATAGAAGTGACACGACTGACCTGTCGTTTTGCCTATATGGTATGCATTTCATGTTGAGGGCAAATTTTAGCATTCGCCAAGAGGAAAAGGAATTTGAAATTTCAAAAAAAAAAAAAAAAAAGGTGTCCTCGAGGCATTGACGGAATGTGAACCATTGGTCCCTCCAGCATGCCAGTAGCTGATACTTTAAGGTAAATTCTTCACACTAAATGTATATAATATCTGAAAATTACCGAATTTCGTTGAGCTAGTGGGTGAATTAATACATTAATACTCGAAACACAACGCAGCCTTGTCTTTATATAGCACATTACGGTAGTAGATAATGCAGAGGCAAAGCTTTATGCAACATATACAGAGACATAAGTGACTCTATGTACCACATACATAACACCGATGCTTGCAAGGAATGTACTTTTTATTGACTCTATTGAAATTTGCCAACACCGCATCCGAAGTATCCAGCAGATGTCACTTGAAAGAGTTAGTTACTTTCTTGAGGAATAAACTTTCTTTAAATATCTAAATTCGAACTCTATATGATCTCATATATATTTAGATGCGTATTGAGATGATATATTCTTTTCATTTTCAAAAGATGATATCTTTCTCGAGATAAAAATGAAAAAATGCCGATCGTTCGCCGAATGGATAGGATCCCAATCCCATCATGTGTGAATGTGCACTCCACATGCACATACGTGAGTTATCGATGCGATTGATGAAAGGTCATTCTCGTTTTTTTGAACCCTTCTCTCTATCTCTCTCTCTCTCTCTCTCTCAAAGGTGCACGGCACATGTGGTGATGCTTGTAGTGACATAATAAATGTTCTAAGCAAGACATTGACAAGATGAATAGAACGAACCCCCAAGACCAAGACCTGTGACTTTGAAGTTTCTAGCCAAGAGCAGAGCATAGGGAGAGGGCCGCGACCGGCTAGAGAAGCAAGAAGGGGAAGAAAAAAAAAAGATAAAGAAAAGACAAACAAAACAAAAAAGAAAAGAAAATAAATAAATTCAAAAATTATTAAAATATTATTAATGTTCACGTTAGCGCCGTCTATGCCACGTAGAATGTTGGCATCCATGTCAATAATTTCAAGCCAAAGTTGGCCAGATGGACTCAATTGGCAAAACGTGAAAATGTTATAAATTCAGTTGACACAAATCAAAGATTTAAGACTCGATTGACAAAAGAGTAATAAGTTTAAGAATTTGTGGACAATTTTCCCATTTACAAACCTTGCTGCTCAATAATGAAATAAACATCTAAAGACACGATAGAAGTGACACGACTGACTTGTCGTTTTACCTATATGGTATGCATTTCAAGTTGAGGGCAAATTTTAGCATTCACCAAGAGGAAAAGGAAAATGAAATTTGAAAAAAAAATGGTGTCCTCGAGGCATTGACGGAATGTGAACCATTGCTCCCTCTAGTATGCTAATAGCTGATACTTTTAGGTAAATTATTCACACTAAATGTATATATTATCTGAAAATTACCGAATATCGTTGAGCTAGTGGGTGAAATAATACATTAATACTCGAAACACAACGCAGCCTTGTCTTTATATAGCACATTACAGTAGTAGATAATGAAGAGGCAAAGCTTTATGCAACATATAGAGAGATATAAGTGACTCTATGTACCACATACATAACACCAATGCTTGCAAGGAATGTACTTTCTATTGACTCTATTGAAATTTGCCAACACCGCATCCGAAGTATCCAATAGATGTCAATTGAAAGAGTTACTTACTTTCTTGAGGAATAAATTTTCAATAAATAACTAAATTCGAACTCTATATGATCTCATATATATTTAGATGCGTATTGAGATGATATTTATTTCATTTTCAAAAGATGACATCATTCTCGAGATAAGTTGAAAAGAAGCCGATTGTTCGCTGCATGGATACGATCCCAATGCCATCATGTTCGAGTGTGTGGTCCGCATGCACATACATGAGTTATTGATGCAATGGATGAAAGGTCATTCTCGTTTTTTCGAACCCTTCTCTCTCTCTCTCTCTCCCTCTCACTCTCAATGGTACACGGCACATGTGGTGATGCTTGTAGTGTCATAATAAATGTTCTAACCAAGACATTGACAAGATGAATAGAACAAATTCCCAAGACCAAGACCTGTGACTTTGAAGTTTCTACCCAAGAGCAGAGCATAGGGAGAGGGCCGCGATCGGCTAAAGAAGAAAGATGCGGAAGAAAAAAAAAGGTAAAGAAAATGCAATAAAACAAATAAATTAGAACATTATTAAAATATTATTAATGTTCACATTAGCAGTGTCTATACCACGTAGAAGGTCGGCATCCATGTCAGTAATTTCAGGCCAAAATTGGCCAAATGGACTCAATTGGCAAAATGTGAAAATATTTTAAATTCAGTGGGCACGATTAAAAGATTTAAGACTCGATTGACAAAAGTGTAATAAGTTTAAGAATTTGTGGACAACTTTCCCATTTACAAACCTTGCTGCTCAATAATCAAAGAAACATCTAGAGACACGATAGAAGTGACACGACTGACTTGTCGTTTTGTCTATATGGTATGCATTTCATGTTGAGGGCAAATTTAGCATTTGCCAAGAGGAAAAGGAAAATGAAATTTGAAAAAAAAAAAAAAGGTGTCCTCGAGGCATTGACAGGATGTGAACCATTGCTCCCTCCAGCATGCCAGTAGCTGAAACTTTTAGGTAAATTCTTCACACTAAATGTAGATATTATCTGAAAATTACCGAATATCGTTGAGCTAGTGGGTGAATTAATACACAAAACACAATGCAGCCCTTGTCTTTATATAGTGCATTAAGGTAGTAGATAATGCAGAGGCAAAGCTTTATGCAATATATAGAGAGACATAAGTGACTCTACGTACCACATTCATAACACCAATGCTTGCAAGGAATGTACTTTTTATTGACTCTATTGAAATTTGCACCGCATCCGAAGTATCCAGCAGATGTCACTTGAAAGAGTTAGTTACTTTCTTGAGGAATAAACTTTCTATAAATATCTAAATTCGAACTCTATATGATCTCATATATATTTAGATGCGTATTGAGATGATATTCTTTTCATTTTCAAAAGATGATATCTTTCTCGAGATAAGTTGAAAAAATGCCGATCGTTCGCTAAATGGATTGGATCCCAATCCCATCATGTGTGAGTGTGCACTCCCCATGCACATACGTGAGTTATCGATGCGATCGATGAAAGGTCATTCTCGTTTCTTTGAACCCTTCTCTCTCTCTCTCTCTCTCTCTCTCTCTCTCTCTCTCTCTCTCTCTCAAAGGTGCACGGCACATGTGGTGATGCTTGTAGTGACATAATAAATGTTCTAAGCAAGACATTGACAAGATGAATAGAACGAACCCCCAAGACCAAGACCTGTGACTTTGAAGTTTCTAGCCAAGAGCAGAGCATAGGGAGAGGGCCGCGACCCGCTAGAGAAGCAAGAAGGGGAAGAAAAAAAAAAGATGAAGAAAAGACAAACAAAACAGAAAAGAAAAGTAAATAAATAAATTCGAAAATTACAATATTATTAATGTTCACGTTAGCGCCGTCTATGCCACGTAGAATGTTGGCATCCATGTCAATAATTTCAAGCCAAAATTGGCCAGATGGACTCAATTGGCAAAATATGAAAATGTTATAATTTAGTTGATACAATTAAAAGATTTAACACTCGATTGACAAAAGAGTAATAAGTTTAAGAATTTGTGGACAATTTTCCCATTTACAAACCTTGCTGCTCAATACTGAAATAAACATCTAAAGACACGATAGAAGAGACACGACTGACTTGTCGTTTTGCCTATATGGTATGCATTTCATGTTGAGGGCAAATTTTAGCATTCGCCAAGAGGAAAAGGAAAATGAAATTTGAAAAAAAAAAAAAAAGGTGTCCTCGAGGCATTGACGGAATGTGAACCATTGGTCCCTCCAGCATGCCAGTAGCTGATACTTTTAGGTAAATTCTTCACACTAAATGTATATATTATCTGAAAATTACCGAATTTCGTTGAGCTAGTGGGTGAATTAATACTTTAATACTCAATTCACAATGCAGCCCTTGTCTTTATATAGCGCATAAAGGTAGTAGATAATGGAGAAGCAAAGCTTTATGCAACATATAGAGAGATATAAGTGACTCTATGTACCACATAAATAACACCAATGCTTGCAAGGAATGTACTTTCTATTGACTCATTGAAATTTGCCAACACCGCATCCGAAGTACCAATTGATGTCACTTGAAAGAGTTAGTTACTTTCTTGAGGAATAAATTTTCAATAAATATCTAAATTCGAACTTTATATGATCTCATATATATTTAGATGCGTATTGAGATGATATTCTTTTCATTTTCAAAAGATGATATCTTTCTCGAGATAAGTTGAAGAAATGCCGATCGTTCGCTGAATGGATAGGATCCCAATCCCATCATGTGTGAGTGTGCACTCCGCATGCACATACGTGAGTTATCGATGCGATTGATGAAAGGTCATTCTCGTTTTTTCGAACCCTTCTCTCTCCCTCTCTCTCTCTCTCTCTCTCTCTCTCTCTCAAAGGTACACGGCACATGTGGTGATGCTTGTAGTGTCATAATAAATGTTCTAACCAAGACATTGACAAGATGAATAGAACAAACTCCCAATACCAAGACCTATGACTTTGAAGTTTCTAGCCAAGAGCAGAGCATAGGGAGAGGATCGCGACCGGCTAGAGAAGAAAGAAAGGGAAGAAAAAAAAAGATAAAGAAAATGAAATAAAACAAATAAATTAGAAAATTATTAAAATACTATTAATATTCTCATTAGTACTGTCTATGCCACGTAGAAAGTCGGCATCCATGTCAGTAATTTGAGGCCAAAATTGGCCAGATAGATTGAATTGACAAAACATGAAAATGTTATAAATTTAGTTGGCACAATAAAAAGATTTAAGACTCGATTGACAAAAGTGTAATAAGTTTAGAATGTGGACAATTTTCCCATTTACAAGCCTTGCTGCTCAATAATCAAAGAAACATCTAGAGACACGATAGAAGTGACACGACTGACTTGTCGTTTTGTCTATATGGTATGCATTTCATGTTGAAGGCAAATTTTAGCACTCGCCAAGAGGAAAAGGAAAATGAAATTTGAAAAAAAAAATGGTGTCCTCGAGGCATTGACAGGATGTGAACCATTGCTCCCTCCAGCATGCCAGTAGCTGAAACTTTTAGGTAAATTCTTCACACTAAATGTTGATATCATCTGAAAATTACCGAATATCGTTGAGCTAGTGGGTGAATTAATACTCCAAACACAACGCAGCCCTTGTCTTTATATAGAGCATTAAGGTAGTAGATAATGCAGAGGCAAAGCTTTATGCAATATATAAAGAGACATAAGTGACTCTATGTGCCACATTCATAACACCAATGCTTGCAAGGAATGTACTTTTTATTGACTCTATTGAAATTTGCCAACACCGCATCCGAAGTATCCAGTAGATATCACTTGAAAGAGTTAGTTACTTTCTTGAGGAATAAATTTTCTATAAATATCTAAATTCGAACTTTATATGATCTCATATATATTTAGATGCGTATTGAGATGATATTCTTTTCATTTTCAAAAGATGATATCTTTCTCGAGATAAGTTGAAGAAATGCCGATCGTTCCCTGAATGGATAGGATCCCAATCCCATCATGTGTGAGTGTGCACTCCGCATGCACATACGTGAGTTATCGATGCGATCGATGAAAGGTCATTCTCGTTTTTTTGAACCCTTCTCTCTCTCTCTCTCTCTCTCTCTCTCTCTCTCTCTCTCTCTCTCTCTCTCTCTCTCTCTCTCTCTCTCTCTCTCTCTCTCTCTAAGGTGCACGGCACATGTGGTGATGCTTGTAGTGACATAATAAATGTTCTAAGCAAGACATTGACAAGATGAATAGAACGAACCCCCAAGACCAAGACCTGTGACTTTGAAGTTTCTAGCCAAGAGCAGAGCATAGGGAGAGGGCCGCGACCCGCTAGAGAAGCAAGAAGGGGAAGAAAAAAAAAAGATGAAGAAAAGACAAACAAAACAGAAAAGAAAAGTAAATAAATAAATTCAAAAATTACAATATTATTAATGTTCACGTTAGCGCCATCTATGCCACGTAGAATGTTGGCATCCATGTCAATAATTTCAAGCCAAAATTGGCCAAATGGACTCAATTGACAAAATATGAAAATGTTATAATTTAGTTGATACAATTAAAAGATTTAACACTCGATTGACAAAAGAGTAATAAGTTTAAGAATTTGTGGACAATTTTCCCATTTACAAACCTTGCTGCTCAATACTCAAATAAACATCTAAAGACACGATAGAAGAGACACGACCGACTTGTCGTTTTGCCTCTATGGTATGCATTTCATGTTGAGGGCAAATTTTAGCATTCTCCAAGAGGAAAAGGAAAATGAAATTTGAAAAAAAAAAAAAAAAAAAAAAAAAAAGGTGTCCTCGAGGCATTGACGGAATGTGAACCATTGGTCCCTCCAGCATGCCAGTAGCTGATACTTTTAGGTAAATTCTTCACACTAAATGTATATATTATCTGAAAATTACCGAATTTCGTTGAGCTAGTGGGTGAATTAATACTTTAATACTCAATACACAATGCAGCCCTTGTCTTTATATAGCGCATAAAGGTAGTAGATAATGGAGAAGCAAAGCTTTATGCAACATATAGAGAGATATAAGTGACTCTATGTACCACATAAATAACACCAATGCTTGCAAGGAATGTACTTTCTATTGACTCATTGAAATTTGCCAACACCGCATCCGAAGTACCAATTGATGTCACTTGAAAGAGTTAGTTACTTTCTTGAGGAATAAATTTTCAATAAATATCTAAATTCGAACTGTATATGATCTCATATATATTTAGATGCGTATTGAGATGATATTCTTTTCATTTTCAAAAGATGATATCTTTCTCGAGATAAGTTGAAGAAATGCCGATCGTTCGCTGAATGGATAGGATCCCAATCCCATCATGTGTGAGTGTGCACTCCGCATGCACATACGTGAGTTATCGATGCGATCGATGAAAGGTCATTCTCGTTTTTTCGAACCCTTCTCTCTCTCTCTCTCTCTCTCTCTCTCTCTCTCTCTCTCTCTCTCTCTCTCTCTCTCTCTCTCTCTCTCTCTCTCTCTCTCAAAGGTACACGGCACATGTGGTGATGCTTGTAGTGTCATAATAAATGTTCTAACCAAGACATTGACAAGATGAATAGAACAAACTCCCAATACCAAGACCTATGACTTTGAAGTTTCTAGCCAAGAGCAGAGCATAGGGAGAGGATCGCGACCGGCTAGAGAAGAAAGAAAGGGAAGAAAAAAAAAGATAAAGAAAATGAAATAAAACAAATAAATTAGAAAATTATTAAAATCCTATTAATGTTCTCGTTAGTACTGTCTATGCGACGTAGAAAGTCGGCATCCATGTCAGTAATTTGAGGCCAAAATTGGCCAGATAGATTGAATTGACAAAACATGAAAATGTTATAAATTTAGTTGGCACAATAAAAAGATTTAAGACTCGATTGACAAAAGTGTAATAAGTTTAGAATGTGGACAATTTTCCCATTTACAAGCCTTGCTGCTCAATAATCAAAGAAACATCTAGAGACACGATAGAAGTGACACGACCGACTTGTCGTTTTGTCTATATGGTATGCATTTCATGTTGAAGGCAAATTTTAGCACTTCGCCAAGAGGAAAAGGAAAATGAAATTTGAAAAAAAAAAATGGTGTCCTCGAGGCATTGACAGGATGTGAACCATTGCTCCCTCCAGCATGCCAGTAGCTGAAACTTTTAGGTAAATTCTTCACACTAAATGTTGATATTATCTGAAAATTACCGAATATCGTTGAGCTAGTGGGTGAATTAATACTCCAAACACAACGCAGCCCTTGTCTTTATATAGAGCATTAAGGTAGTAGATAATGCAGAGGCAAAGCTTTATGCAATATATAAAGAGACATAAGTGACTCTATGTGCCACATTCATAACACCAATGCTTGCAAGGAATGTACTTTTTATTGACTCTATTGAAATTTGCCAACACCGCATCCGAAGTATCCAGTAGATATCACTTGAAAGAGTTAGTTACTTTCTTGAGGAATAAATTTTCTATAAATATCTAAATTCGAACTCTATATGATCTCATATATATTTAGATGCGTATTGAGATGATATTCTTTTCATTTTCAAAAGATGATATCTTTCTCGAGATAAGTTGAAGAAATGCCGATCGTTCGCTGAATGGATAGGATCCCAATCCCATCATGTGTGAGTGTGCACTCCGCATGCACATACGTGAGTTATCGATGCGATCGATGAAAGGTCATTCTCGTTTTTTGAACCCTTCTCTCTCTCTCTCTCTCTCTCTCTCTCTCTCTCTCTCTCTCTCTCTCTCTCTCTCTCTCTCTCCCCTCTCAAAGGTACACGGCACTTGTTGTGATGCTTGTAGGGACATAACAAATGTTCTAACCAAGACATTGACAAGATGAATAGAACGAACTCCCAAAACCAAGACCTGTGACTTTCAAGTTTCTAGCCAAGACCAGAGCATAGGGAGAGGGCCGCGACCGGCTAGAGAAGAAAGAAGGGGAAGAAAAAAAAAGATAAAGAAAATGTAATAAAACAAATAAATGTGAGAATTATTAAAATATTATTAATGTTTACGTTAGCACTGTCTATGCCACGTAGAAGGTCGGAATCCATGTCAGTAATTTCATGCCAAAATTGGCCAGATGGACTCGATTGACAAATGTGAAAATATTATAAATTTGTGGACAATTTTCCCATTTACAAACCTTGCAGCTCAATAATCAAAGAAACATCTCGAGACATGATAGAAGTGACACGACCGGCTTGTTGTTTTGCCTATATTGTATGCATTTCATGTTGAGGGCAAATTTTAGCATTCACCAAGAGGAAAAGGAAAATAAAATTTGAAAAAAAAAAATGGTGTCCTCTAGGCATTGACGGAATGTGAACCATTGCTCCCTCTAGTATGCTAATAGCTGATACTTTTAGGTAAATTATTCACACTAAATGTATATATTATCTGAAAATTACCGAATATAGTTGAGCTAGTGGGTGAAATAATACATAAATACTCGAAACACAACGCAGCCTTGTCTTTATATAGCACATTACAGTAGTAGATAATGCAGAGGCAAAGCTTTATGCAACAATAGAGAGATATAAGTGACTCTATGTACCACATACATTACACCAATGCTTGCAAGGAATGTACTTTCCATTGACTCTATTGAAATTTGCCAACACCGCATCCGAATTATCCAATCGATGTCAATTGAAAGAGTTAGTTACTTTCTTGAGGAATAAATTTTCAATAAATATCTTAATTCGAACTCTATATGATCTCATATATATTTAGATGCTTATTGAGATGATGTTCTTTTCATTTTCAAAAGATGACATCTTTCTCGAGATAAGTTGAAAAAATGCCGATCGTTCGCTGCATGGATACGATCCCAATCCAATCATGTGCGAGTGTGCGGTCCGCATGCACATACATGAGTTATTGATGCAATCGATGAATGGTCATTCACGTTTTTTCGAACCCTTCTCTCTCTCTCTCTCTCTCTCCCTCTCACTCTCAAAGGTACACGGCACTTGTTGTGATGCTTGTAGTGACATAATAAATGTTCTAACCAAGACATTGACAAGATGAATAGAACAAACTCCCAAAACCAAGACATGTGACTTTCAAGTTTCTAGCCAAGACCAGAGCATAGGGAGAGGGCCGCGACAGGCTAGAGAAGAAAGAAGGGGAAGAAAAAAAAAAGATAAAGAAAATGTAAGAAAACAAATAAATGCGAGAATTATTAAAATATTATTAATGTTCACGTTAGCACTGTCTATGCCACGTAGAAGGTCGGAATCCATTTCAGTAATTTCAGGCCAAAATTGGCCAGATGGACTCGATTGACAAATGTGAAAATATTATAAATTTGTGGACAATTTTCCCATTTACAAACCTTGCTGCTCAATAATCAAAGAAACATCTAGAGACATGATAGAAGTGACACGACCGACTTGTTGTTTTGCCTATATTGTATGCATTTCATGTTGAGGGCAAATTTTAGCATTCACCAAATGGAAAAGGAAAATAAAATTTGAAAAAAAAAATGGTGTCCTCTAGGCATTGACAGGATGTGAACCATTGCTTCCTCCGGCGTGGCAGTAGCTGATTCTTTTAGGTAAATTCTTCAAACTAAATGTATATATTATCTCAAAATTATCGAATTTCGTGGAGCTAGAGGGTGAATTAATACTGAATACACAATGCAGCCCTTGTCTTTATATACCGCATTAAGGTAGTAGATAATGGAGAGGCAAAGCGTTATGCAACATATAGAGAGATATAAGTGACTCTATGTACCACATACATAACACCAATGCTTGCAAGGAATGTACTTTCTATTGACTCTATTGAAATTTGCCAACACCGCATCCGAATTATCCAATCGATGTCAATTGAAAGAGTTAGTTACTTTCTTGAGGAATAAATTTTCAATAAATATCTTAATTCGAACTCTATATGATCTCATATATATTTAGATGCGTATTGAGATGATGTTCTTTTCATTTTCAAAAGATGACATCTTTCTCGAGATAAGTTGAAAAAATGCCGATCGTTCGCTGCATGGATACGATCCCAATCCAATCATGTGCGAGTGTGCGGTCCGCATGCACATACATGAGTTATTGATGCAATCGATGAATGGTCATTCACGTTTTTTCGAACCCTTCTCTCTCTCTCTCTCTCTCTCTCTCTCTCTCTCACTCTCAAAGGTACACGGCACTTGTTGTGATGCTTGTAGTGACATAATAAATGTTCTAACCAAGACATTGACAAGATGAATAGAACAAACTCCCTAAACCAAGACCTGTGACTTTCAAGTTTCTAGCCAAGACCAGAGCATAGGGAGAGGGCCGCGACTGGCTAGAGAAGAAAGAAGGGGAAGAAAAAAAAAAGATAAAGAAAATGTAATAAAACAAATAAATGCGAGAATTATTAAAATATTATTAATGTTCACGTTAGCACTGTCTATGCCACGTAGAAGGTCAAAATCCATGTCAGTAATTTCAGGCCAAAATTGGCCAGATGGACTCGATTGACAAATGTGAAAATATTATAAATTTGTGGACAATTTTCCCATTTACAAACCTTGCTGCTCAATAATCAAAGAAACATCTAGAGACATGATAGAAGTGACACGACCGACTTGTTGTTTTGCCTATATTGTATGCATTTCATGTTGAGGGCAAATTTTAGCATTCACCAAATGGAAAAGGAAAATAAAATTTGAAAAAAAAAAAAATGGTGTCCTCTAGGCATTGACAGGATGTGAACCACTGCTTCCTCTGGCGTGCCAGTCGCTGATGCTTTTAGGTAAATTCTTCAAACTAAATGTATATATTATCCCAAAATTATTGAATTTCGTGGAGCTAGTGGGTGAATTAATACTGAATACACAATGCAGCCCTTGTCTTTATATACCGCATTAAGGTAGTAGATAATGGAGAGGCAAAGAGTTATGCAACATATAGAGAGATATAAGTGTCTCTATGTACCACATACATAACACCAATGCTTGCAAGGAATGTACTTTCTATTGACTCTATTGAAATTTGCCAACACCGCATCCGAAGTATCCAATGGATGTCACTTGAAAGAGTTAGTTGCTTTTTTGAGGAATAAATTTCCAATAAATATCTAAATTCGAACTCTATATGCTCTCATATATATTTAGATGCGCATTGAGATGATATTCTTTTCATTTTCAAAAGATGATATCTTTCTCGAGATAAGTTGAAAAAATGCCGATCGTTCGCTGCATGGATACGATCCCAATCCCATCACGTGCGAGTGTGCGGTCCGCATGCACATACATGAGTTATTGATGCAATCGATGAAAGGTCATTCTCGTTTTTCTCCCTCTCTCTCTCTCTCTCTCTCTCTCTCTCTCTCTCTCTCTCTCTCTCTCTCTCTCTCTCTCTCTCTCTCTCTCTCTCTCAAAGGTACACGGCACTTGTTGTGATGCTTGTAGTGTCATAATAAATGTTCTAACGAAGACATTGACAAGATGAATAGAACAAACTCCCAAGACCAAGACCTGTGACTTTGAAGTTTCTAGCCAAGAGCAGAGCATAAGGAGAGGGTCGCGACCGGCTAGAGAAGTAAGAAGGGGAAGGAAAGAAAAAAAGATAAAGAAAATGAAATAAAAAAAATAATTTCGAAAATTATTAAAATATTATTAATGTTCACGTTAGCACTGTCTATGCCACGTGGAAGGTTGGCATCCATGTCAGTAATTTCAGGCCAAAATTGGCCAGATAGACTGAATTGGCAAAACGTGAAAATGTTATAAATTCAGTTGGCACAATTAAAAGATTTAAGACTCGATTGACAAAAGTGTAATAAGTTTAAGAATGTGGACAATTTTCCCATTTACAAACCTTGCTGCTCAATAATCAAAGAAACATCTAGAGACACGATAGAAGTGACACGACCGACTTGTTGTTTTGCCTATATGGTATGCATTTCATGTTGAGGGCAAATTTTAGCATTCAGCAAAAGGAAAAGGAAAAGGAAATTTTTTTAAAAAAAATGGTGGCCTCTAGGCATTGACAGGATGTGCACCATTGCTTCCTCCGGCATGGCAGTAGCTGATACTTTTAGGTAAATTCTTCAAACTAAATGTATATATTATCTGAAAATTACCGAATTTCATGGAGCTTGTGGGTGAATTAATTCTCAAACCACAACGCAGCCCTTGTCTTTATATAGTGCATTAAGGTAGTAGATAACGCAGAGGCTAAGCTTTATGCAACATATTGAGAGATATAAGTGACTCTATGTACCACATACGTAACACCAATGCTTGCAAGGAATGTACTTTCTGTTGACCCTATTGAAATTTGCCAACACTGCATCCGAAGTATCCAATAGATGTCAATTGAAAGAGTTAGTTACTCTCTTGAGGAATAAATTTTCAATAATATCTAAATGATATTCCTTGATCTCATATATATTTAGATGCATATTGAGATGATATTCTTTTCATTTTCAAAAGATGATATCTTTCTCGAGATAAGTTGAAAAAATGCCGATCGTTCACTGAATGGATAGGATCCCAATCCCATCATGTGTGAGTGTGCACTCCGCATGCACATACGTGAGTTATCGATGCGATCAATGAAAGGTCATTCTCGTTTTTTTGAACCCTTCTCTCTCTCTCTCTCTCTCTCTCTCTCTCTCTCTCTCTCTCTCTCAAAGGTACACGGCACATGTGGTGATGCTGGTAGTGACATAATAAATGTTCTAAGCAAGACATTGATAAGATGAATAGAACAAACTTGAAGACCAAGACTTGTGACTTGGGAATATATGGCTTCGAATTGGGTAGAACAATAAAGTCGGATCGGCTAATCAAGTCAGACTTTGAGACATGATATCACTTTCTTTAAGGATTTATTTGCCCCACAAAGTTGCTAATGGTCACCGGAAAATATCCACCACGATACAACAAAGTCTCAAATGAGAATACTATATAGCAATTCTAATATTTCTCCAGGGTCTCTCTAGGAAACAAATGAAAAGATGGCTGCAGTTTTTTTTCAGAAAGAATGCTCAAAAATGATAAAATGATCACACACACGTTCTTCTGAAAACATATATAAGAGTCTTAGAAACATAGGCAACTCTTTGTGAAAGGTTGCAAAGCGAACAAATGTATCCTTTCCAAAAATGTCCAGATGAACAAAGGCGTCCATTCGGAAGAAGTTAAAAGAACTAACAATTGCAATCCTTCGAGAAAAGTTGCAAACTGAACAAGTATCTTTTCCAAAGGTTGTCTTGAAAAGACACAAACAAAAAATTCAGAATAATATTTTTTTTAAATAAATAAAATTTCGAATTTTTATTTTGTAATAATTTCCGAAAATTCTCAAAACCAAAATATAACCTTTGAATTGATTAACGTTAATAAGATAACCGTACGAAAGGAAAAAAAAAAAAAAAGGGGGTTAGTGCTAATTAAACCGCGGGCAGGCAAAGTGCTAAGTGCGCCAAATAATCGCGCAATTATTCGCACACCCGCACCTGGGGTCTAGCCCACACTTAATCATTTCTTTAGGTACACAAAGGAAACCCCACACTTATTAATTAGCCCATTTCCTCCCACTTTTTCTATGTGGGACAAGGAAAATGCACTTAGTTTGTTTTTACAAACAAACTTCCAACAATCCCCCACTTTGTTTGTAAAACAAAGATTTCAAAAATTAAAATTTTAAAACCGTACAGCCAAAATTTCAGTAAGATTAATATACATACATAAAGGTCTCTTTCAAGTTAAACATTTACTTAGTGCAATTATATCAAAGCTCTATCAAAGTGACAAGTAGCTCGGCTTTAAACTTGTACTTTTATGTAATAGAACCGGACATACCGCACATACACTAACATCTTATTTCAGTGAGAAGTTCTATATTACTCCGCATTATTATGGCATTGTGCTTGATCCTATTTCATAAGCTCTCTAGAAAGCAACAATCACTTTCATAAGAAGCGGCACCACTTCTAAGCTCATATAGGTGAAGTATCTACCATGTGTTTCTGTTACTATCAACACATTACAAGTTTGTACTATACTTCATTAAGAATTCAATCCAACCTCCAAAACGTAACAGACGATACTGATTTCTCATATCAGGGCTACATTAGTATCAAACAATCACATTCAATAACTTGTTCTTACCCATTAAACCTTGTAACTAGTGATGTTCCAGAAAAAAGGTCAGGTTATCATTATTGGTGATTTCAATTAAAGGGTTTCAGCCATATTTCTTGTGAGGTCATTATTCCCATGTATCTTGGCAAAACAAATAGAACAAACTCCCAAGAACAAGACCAAGACCCGTCACTTCCAAGTTTCAAGCCAAGAGCAGAGCGTAGGGAGAGGGGCGTTTCCTTCGGGCCTCGGCAAAACAAAACGTGAAGAAAGTCCAAATGAAAATTGATGGATTTGATCGAGCTTAGAAACTGAATGCTTCGGATTCTCTTCAACCATTGGTCAACTACATGGGAAATCGAGAAGAATGGTCGGTTTTAGGTAAAGCGAGACCAAAAGAACTCCTGATTCCTAGTATAAGATTTTTCTCAATATACTTTGAAAGCAATTGCGACCGTCGATTTTGGAAAAACAACGATACCCGGATCCATTTGAATCTGCTTACGGATCAAAATAAATGCTTTGGGTCGCGTTTATAAGTACAGAGAAAAAAGTTCTGCGATGTATGTTCTTGGAGATATTCTCCATCTAAGAACATCCAATTTGCCTACCAACGTCCTAAACTACCCTCTATCAGTGGAAAAAATGAGTTTTGTCCGAAAGCCCTACACCAATGATTATTGCCTTGGTGATAAATATTTTATGTTAAGCTAGTGGTCCCTGCACTATGAGCAAGCTGTGCGAAAAACCGCTTCCTTTTAAATTGCTGCACTCGCCCATGACCAGCCAGGGCTTTGTGGCCCTCACCAAATCTAGTGAGGGCTCGATCTCACTCATGGTCAATGAGGGTCATCTAGCAATCCTCGTTGGGCTTAGGAAAAGAAAGAAAGAAAGAAAGAAAAAACAAAAAATATATATAATTTAAAAAAAATTATAAAAATTATCCACATCAGCCCCGATCATTCTACGTCAATTGTGCCACGTAAGACAGCTCTTGTCTGCATGAGCAATTGCTAGTCAAAATTGATTACAATGACTAAATTGTCAAATCGTCAAAAAGTTTAGGACCAAATTAGCAAAATTGAATTGTTTAGGACTGAATTGGTACAAATACAATAAGTTATGGCTTTTTTTGGCAATTTCCCCGCATGTTTCGTCACAACACATGCATACTTTTCTAGCTTTTTTATGTGCATTTCAATCTTTAGTTTTTTTTTTTTATGTTTTTCTTTTTTTTACTAACAATTTTATTATGTCAATTTATTTTTTTCATTTGATAAAAAAATCTATCCAAGTAACGTATTCTATGGAGAGCTTTAAGTAAGTCAAATGTTTTGGTATGTATATGCATGTATTTTAGTGACATAGGTTGGGTCGGTAAAATTGTATTACATAAAATTGGATCAATACAGGTTAAATTGATCAATTTGAATCAGATCATTTTCGACCCAACTCACCTATTTAATGGGATGGGCCCACTTGTGCATATGGCAATACATGTTTTACAACCGTAACCCTTCAAAACTGGATGAAGACACATTCCAAAAGGTCAAAGCTGACCCACGACTGCTAAGGATCTGTCGAATGACCTCGCAAAAGATGAAATACATGTTTTCGCAGTTAATAACTGCTACGAGAAAGCTAGACCAAGCATGCTCCGAGTCCGTTTGAAGAGAGCTTGTTACCAAAGGGGGAGCATTAAGTTGGTTTGTGAAACTATCATTGAGTGGATTGCTAGATAGAAAAGCCTGCAAATGGCCATGGGCTATGGCCTCTTGACCATGGAGTAAATTTTTCCAATTGATTTAGGCAGCTGTTTTGAGAAATACACATATAAATATATATGTGTGTATGTATATTAATTTTTCAATTTTAGAGTATATTAATTAGCCTTCTCATTGTTTATAAATATGCTAGTGTAAGCACCAGACGTTTGCTAAGAAATGCAAAATGTTAAACAAAAAGTTAATCGACAAATTAAGGGAAGTTAATCGATTTCCGCATCGTCCAAACATTTTCTAATTGTATATCATATTCCTTTGTAAATTAGCCTGTGCATATATAATATTAACAGAGATCATGGACCAATTAAAAACTCAATGATGAGAACCCTACATGCATTAATCAAGCAAAGAAATCATGGACCAATTAAAAACTCGTTCTACTAGAAAGTCACATGAAACACGTTTCTATATACTATCATAGTCTTATTAATATCTGTCCAATCAATTGGACAATCAAATTTACTACCGTTAGGGAAAAAGCTGCTAGAACTCAACGAAAATCACAGTCAGATTTCTACAATCTACTAGCGGTTGAATCTTTTCTGCAGTGTGATTCTGCAGTAGGTAAAGAAGAGAAATTAGCTTCCCAGGAAATGGAAATAGTTCAGGTTCTATGCTTGCTCCTCAGCCTTCTCTATTACACATGGCAAAGAAAGGTTTTCTTTTCTTGTAAAAACTTCTTGTATACTTCTTTCAATCCTTGAAACTAATTCCTTCCTTTGTGCAACAAGTTTCTTTTTGGACAAGGACCTCTTCAGAGCCTGCTTCATATTCTTAACAAGTATTACAACTAATTTCTTTCTTCAGGAACTTTTTTTACATTTCTTGTGGACAATCCTAAGTACACCCCTAATGTTATTTTTGTTTTCAATTATTACCCCGGATGGTGACTACAATTTTAAGAGCCTGCGAGCGATTTTCTTGCGTTCCAAATTTCGGGCAGAGCAAGCACTTCGGATTCCTACCGTTCATGTTGGACACCTTGACCACCACCTTTTTCTGCAAGCATAAAGAACCGGGATTATATATATCAACATTTTCTTGTAAACAAATCAAACATTAGTGTCATACTAGATTTCGCACCTTAGTCATCGTCTTGGTTTGTTGAGAATGCTCTTCGACAGACCTGCAGATAATTTTCAAATCTTCTGAGAGATGGACTGAATGGAGTTAGGGCATGATTTGTATCGTGAAGACGACAGAGAAATAGAGGGAGAGTGTGTTTTTATAGCCATTTTCTTCTATTCATATCGAGTCTTCACCGGAGTCTTTTGCGTGGAAAAAGGGAAATGCCGCTATAAATTTCAACAGGAAAAGGTGGAAAGAAGCTAGGCAGAGCTGGGGGAATATGTGTGGGGAAATTTCGACGCGACCTGCCTCCAGGACAAGTTCGTGGACGTCGCTATCCTAACATATGACGTGCAAATTAGGGCAAAGGCCAGCGGCGACAAAGAAAATCGCCCTAATCTACAAACCCTAGCCGCTCAATCATTAAGGAGAACATATAGAAAAAACCCGGTTTTGAGAATTTAAACGCACCATGAATCGAGAGCACGGACATGCAATGTGGAATCAGTCTTTGCTCGTGCCAGCACAATGATACTCTAAACCCACTGTTTACCTCTCGAGCAAGTATTTTAGATGCTCGATTACTGAACAAATATAGAGAAAGCCGGGTTTTAGTAGATGTACTGTAAATTGAGAGCACGGACATCCGATGTGGGATTTGACTTTGCTCATCCCGACGCATGATACTCTAAACTGACTATTTACTTCTTGAGAAAGTATTTTATATATCGATTACATGGCAGACATGATGTGACCAATTAATTGCTTAGCTGCATGGTACATCCCTCGTTGGGGACATACATTGTCTAATGTGTAATTCCCTCCTCATCACTATTGCAGAGGAATATATCTTCGGAATTTGGAAAACCCCAAAGTTTCGGGCTCAAATTCTATGACCTCTTTCAATTGCTTTTTCTAAAGGAAATGGTGGAGGATGATGATTCCTTCTGGTGGTGAAAAGAAAGGACGTGCTTAAACCACTCGAGCCTTGCGACTTCCGCAATCAATCGCAACAATAAAAAACAACTGCCGACCTGCCAGCTAATGTCCAGAAGCTGAACATGTTTCCAGAGCGGTACCCGGGGTAGCCGACCCCGCGATGCAGTCCCAATCCGGACTTGGTAAAACCCTATTTTCAATACTCATATTATATCGGAAACTTGTGAAAACTTTAAAGAGCTTTTGAGAGCCGTCATTTAAGAGAGACAAGAACATGAGGGTACTCCCCTTTTGTGATTGATTATTGTGGATTTGGATATTCCTAGGATGAGTGTGAGAATTTCGAGCAATTATAATAATCTCTTAGCCGATTATAAAAGAATCATCCTATCGATCTCTCCTTGTAGAGTAAGCACATCATCAACCACATAAATGAGCTGTGTTCATGCTTTGTTTTCGCAATATATTTCGATCTCTCCTTGTAGAGTAAGCACATCATCAACCACATAAATGAGCTGTGTTCATGCTTTGTTTTCGCAATATATTTCTGACTCCAATTGTCTCGTTTGTTCACGCTTTTGAGTTACTTGGACTTTGGCATTTTCGGTCACAACTTCTAAGACCTCTTTAATGGCTTTTTTCTAAGGAAAATGGTGCTTCTCATGATGAAAAGAAAGGAAATGCTTAAACCACTCGAGCCTCACAACTTCGGCATTCAATCACAACAATTTAAAAGTACGGCCGGGCTGACAGCCAATGGCCAGAAGTTGGACGTGTTTCCAACGCGGTACCCAGGCGTCCAACCCCACGATACAGTCCCGATCTAGGCTTGGTACGACCCCTTTTTCGAAACTCATATTCTATTAAAACTTGTGAAAATTCTAGAGAGCTTTTAAGAGCCGTCATCTAAGAGAGATGAAAGCATAGTAACACTCCTCTTTTGCGATCGATTCTTGTGGGTTTGGATGTACTTAGGATAAGAAAACACTTGAGTATGAGTATTTTGAGCGATTGCAATCTTCTCTTAGCCAAATTATAAAGGAACCATCCCGCTGATCTCTCATTATATGGTAGGCACATCACCAACCACATAAATCAGTTGTATTCAGGCTTTATTTCCGCAATATATTTCTTGCTTGAATTATCTTGTTTGTTCATGCTTCTGAGTTACTCTTGAAATATATCATATTTACAATGGATTTTGGCTTCTTCTAAGGACAAAATAAAAGGAAAAGGAAACTTAAGTTGACAAATTTCTCGAATTTGCACAAGATATGGAATGATATATAGCTAACTATATATACCACACATGTGACACCAATGCTTCAATGGATCCTCTTAATTCCTAAACTGGCATTTTCTATTTATTCTATTGAGAAAGGCCGTCCAATGGATGTAAATTGAAAGAGTTAGATAAGAATGACTTTTGTCCTAAATACCTAAGATCGAACTCTATGTAATCTTGTACAGATGTCGATGCCTGCTGAGGTAATATCCTTTAGGAGTGAGCATGGTCCGGGTGGATGATTCTCACCTTGGAACTGGAAACCGCCCACTAAAAACCGATTCCAAAAAATTGGGATGGAGACTCACCAGTTGGTTCCATAAATCCACCCAGAAACCGGACCCAAGTCAGATTAAGGATTGAAAACTATAGGGCGGAAATAGAAATACTCATTAACTAAAAATTTAATTTCTTCAAATGTCATGGGTAGTTCTCTTAATGTTTCCCGACACCGGAAACATGTGGAGAATTAGACTCCACGTTAAAAGTACTAACCTTCACAGAAGTTAAAACATTCGCTTGATCCATCTTTTTTCAATTTCAACCTAATTTAATAATGGGAATGGCTAAGGATAGACCTAATTATTAAAACGAGTTGTTGGCTCTTATGGACATCTCCAATCGATTCTCTCCTTTCTCTATATTTGTTTATTTTGTTTTGGTTGAAAAAGCAAATAAATGAATTATTAGAATGAAAAAATAAGAAGAAGTAGGGAGTTAATCCTATTACACACCCAAGAGACAAAATTAGTCAATAATGTCCAATAACTACAAATATATATGTACATATATATTTGGTCGAAAAACTACAAAATATTTAAGTAATTTAGACGGATTTTTTTTAAAATATATAAATATATACCTATTCGGATGAGCGGACAGGCGGTTCCACGTCTAGAATCGGGAACTGAATCAATACTCACCGATTCCATCCAATTGGAACCGGGAACCGGATGGCCCTATGGGAATCGCCGATTCCAATTTGGTCTGGTCTAGTCCGATTCCAGGCGGTCCAAGCGGTTTTCAGTTCTTTTGCACACCTCTAATATTCTTTTCATCCTCAAAAGATAGTGTAATCTCATTGTAAATTAGGACGCACATAATAACCATTCTGTTTTTTTTTTTTTATGCCCGCAAAACATATTTAGAACAAAAATCCGTTTGGTAACGCAATTTCATTTTTCTATTTTTAGAACAAATTTTTAGTCCAGAAATAGGTTTAAAACAGAAATAAGAAGTAATTTTTTTTTTCAATTTTTAGAACAAAAATGAGAAATAAAAACTCTTCTTATTACTCGTTCTCACTACTAGCTGGCCATTCGCTTGCCCGCCACCTCCCATCGCCGCCCGCTCGCAAGGGAGAAATTATGTGTCATTACCAAATTCATATTTATGCTTGAAAACTCGTTCAAAGAGTAAAAAATGAAAAAATCAATTTCTAGCTAAAAATTGATTTTGTGGAACAAAATGCCTATTATTAACGCCCTTAAAAGCCGTAAATCATTCACTAAGCACAAGATTTCAATCCGATCCCATGACAACATGTGTTTATGTTAAATGCACATGTATATATGTATGCGTTATGCATTATCGATGTGTTTAAAGGTCATTGTCACTTTTGTAATTTGGGTGCGCAAGATGATAATTACATTACATGCTCAACAATGTAACCAAGATATTGACATGATTATAAAAATTCACTAGAGCAAGACCAGTAACTTTCAAGTTTCATGCCAACAACCAGAACGTGGGCGGCAGGGGGACTTTTCTCCAAGCCTTGACGAATCAAAACAAAGAAAGTGCGATGGAAATTTACTAATTGAACGACCTGAGATTGATCGAGCATCGAAAATGTATGTGCTAGAGTGAAGGAGACGGTAGCAAAAGTTCCTTTTTAGCTACCACTAAGGGATTGTTTGGTAACATTCTGGAGAACACCCGTTTCTGTTCTTTTGTTCTCCGGAATAGAAATAGAACTGAAACGTGTTTGGTAAATTTTTTGTTCCCAGGAACATATTGTTCCTGGAAACTGATTTGGAACAGAAACGAGAAAAAAAAAATTATTTCTTGTTCCCAAGAACAACTCAAGTAACAGGTTTTTTTTTCTTTTCTTTCCCTAGCTAGCCATTGGCCCGGCGATGGACGGCGACCGGCCGACGAAGCCCGGCGAGGTTGCCCCGAGCTCGCCGGCCACCGCGAGGCCGAGCCTAGCCCGGCCACCGCGAGGCCTGGTGTCGCTTGGGTTAGCGTCGCCTAGCCTCGTGGTGGTCGGGTGAGGCTCGGCCTCGCCAGATCTGAGCGAGGTCGAGCCTCGCTCGACCACAGCAACGCCAACCTCGCTGGTGGCCGACGAGGCTCCCTAAAGGCCGGCGACCTCATTTGGCAAGTTGTCGCCGGCGAGGCTCCCCCGAGGCCGGCGACTGGCTAAGAGGAAGGAGAAGAAAAAAATGAAAGAAAAATGAAAAAATGTAATAAAATTATTAATATATTTAAAGAAATTTTAAGTCACAAAATTTTTTGGGATTGTACCAAACGTGTTTGTTCCTGGAACAGAAATTTTTTATAGTTACCAAACGCCTTAAAATGCTCAGAAACTGTTCCTGAGAACAGAAATAGAAAAAAATATTTCTGAAAAGAAACTGTTCCCGGGAACAGAAACGCTACTATACGCACCTTAAGGCCCTATTTATTTATTTTTGTTTTTGTTCCCCGGAGCAAAAAATCCTTTTCTTTTGTTCCGGGAACAAAAAAAGAACAGAAACGCGTTTGGTAAAACTTTTGTTCCTGGAAACAAAATATCTATTTTTTTGTTCCCTTTTTGTTCCCGTAATGATTTGGAACATAAACAAGAAGTAGAAAAAAGTTGTTTCTTGTTCTGGGAACAATTCAAAGAAACAATTTTTCTCTCTCCTCTTTCTTTTCTTCTCTTTCTTTTCTTCTTCTTCTCTTCTTCTTCCTTTTGCCGATCACTGGATTTGGCCATGGCCGGCGTCAGTGACCGGCCAGACGAGGGCCAGCGACCTCGCTAGCCCCCGAAGACGCCGAGCCTCGCTGTGGTTGGGCGAGGCTCATCCAGTTGAGCCATGGCTTGGCGAGGCTCGGCAAAGTCGACCTCACCCAGATCTGGCAAGGCCGAGCTCGCCCAACCACCGGTGAGGCTCAGCCTCACTAGATCTGGGCGAGCTCGAGCCTCGCCGGCCGACACAAGGCTTAGCCTCGCCGGGCTAGGGCGAGGCCAACCTCATGCTGCCCGGATGAGGTCGAGTGTGACATCCTGAATTTCAGGTTCTGGTTTCAATTAATAAATTGGGCTTTTCATCGACGCGTCTATAGTTCTTTTCCCTGAGCTGATCACTCATGGGATAACTAGTCTACGGGTAAAGTTGTTAAGGGATTTTGATGCAATAGACTTGAGAATTCGACCAAGAATCGACTGCTCAACCGTGCTAATCTGCAAGGGTCATTGCGGCACCGTCAAAATCGATTAGAGACCAGAGATAGTCGATTGGATAGAGGTATGTGATTAGTGTGTGGGTGATTCCACCTAATTGCAAAATTTCTGTTGAACGGCACTAGACCGATTTTTATGTCATTTTCGTACCCTGTGTCTGTATTTGAAACCTCGAGATTTTCACGATAACCGAGAGTCGCCAATGTGTCGAAGATGTACATTGTGGCTTGAAAATAATCAACCCAGGTCAAATGCAACGAAAATTCCTAAAAGCAACCATGTAGATTAGTTAGTGCTAAAATCGCGCTAGATTGAAATTAACCGTGAAATTGAACCCGATTTCATAAATTAGAAGTTCTGTCATGTCATAAGTCATTTTAGGAACGTTGATTCATCCTCCGAAGATTTTTTCTACAAACCGAGATTTTCGGCGAAAAATCAAAGTTAGGCCGTTTGGACCAGGAACTTCGAGGGATCGTTTTTAGTCACATCTTTGGTCGTCAAGTGGGATCTATGGGCAAAGAAAAATGTGAATTGAAGTGTGGACACATTGGATAAAATTATGGGCTTCAATTGGGATTGATTGGATGAGAAATTGAATGAGATTGAATGGGAATTGAATGAATTAGAGGCCAAATTGTACAAATTCGTAGGCCATGGTGGGGTGCAACATTTGGGACACATAGGAAGCTTCTTGAGGAAGTTTTGAGAGAGAGAAATGGCTGAGGATAAGGCTGTAGGTGGTGGGGGCAACACTCAAGTGTTTGGAGACCTTAGGGAGAGAATTGAAGGCTCTTGTTCCCTCAAGCTTCAACAGACCACTTCTTCCTCTTCCTCCCTCCTTTCTCCATTGTTGTGGAGTCTTGTAAGCTTGAGAAAACCATAGGAGAGTAGCCAGCAACCGTCGAAGCAAGTCGCAAGCCCGCCGGACCTCTTTTTCCCCTTGTTTTCTCCTCATTCCAGTTTCTGCTCCAACTGACCTTTCGTCAAAAACTCGAGTTAAAAATTGTCTTCCCGTGAGAATCAGCCAACCCTCCACCCACCATCGTGACTAGCACATCCAGACCGTACCGAGGCACTTTGCCATTTGCCGGAACGACTCGCCGGCCGTCCCGTCCGCCGGCGAGAAGCCGCCCGTCGCCAGTCCGCCAGTCTGCTGTTCGCCTACACTGTTTCGCGTTTTTCTTCATTTTTCTCCCAATCCGACCCTTCCTTTACCCATCCCAACCACCAACAAGTCCCCCTTGACCCCTGGGAGTCGCCGATTGCCGACCATCCAGTCGTCGGAGCTCCGATCAGCCCGTTTTCGCCGTTGAAGCTACTGGTTTCTTCTCTGCAGTTTAGCCAAGAACAAAAGCAGAAACCAACAAGGGTTTTCAGACTTCGTGGCCCTTTTTCAAGCCCTTCCCAACCTTGGTTGGTGTCGCCGCTTGGAGGTTTGTCGCCCGCCTTGGCGTCGCCGTCGCCGTGAACTCACTGGAATGCTAAACCGGTGAGTTTACTCACTAAACCTTGCTTAGGAGGTTAATTATGCTTAAAGGTTGTTTAGATTAGGCTAAGCATGTTTAGGTGGTTAGATTATCTTAGTTAAATGTTAATTAGATTATGTAGATGGATTAGTTTAGTGGTTAATTAATTATGGCTAATTATGTGACTAAATAAGTATAATCTTGATTAGGTCCTTAATTAATTATTTTGAATTAATTAATTATTTCGAATTTATAAATATTATTTTATGAAATTATATTAATATAATATATTATTTATTTATTTAATTTCAGAATATATTTAATTATTTATTATTTTTCGAAAAATTAGACCGAGATAGTTGGTGATCGAAATTTCGTGCTGATTACAATGGTGTGTTCAGATTTTACATTTGATGGTTGGATTGTGCAAATTGAGTGATGATTGTGAAAATATGGAATTTATTCAAGAAAATCCCGGGTGTCGGGTTTTAACACTGAAAATGGATTTTAAGTACCATATCAAATAGTGGGGTTTGAAAACAAGAGGTATCACTTTTAAAGGTTCGAATTGATCGTGTATCCACACGCGACTATTTTCTCAGATGTTTTTAATATGAAGAAAACAGGCTAGGATCACTATTTTAATCGAGGCATTTGAGTGCAAAGCACGGTGTCCTGAGCCGAGATTGAGTGGTCGTGTGTTGGTTAAAGAGAACTCGTCCTAACGTTTACGCCAGACGTTACTAAATCCCTTTTCGGGTTACCCATGCATTAGGGTATCTAGTAGCAGTAGATTCTGGACCTATGCTCCTTCAGGAAAGCCGTCAATGAGACGTAGCCGTGCTCAATGGGGAAGAGATAATGCCTGGCTATGCCAGTAGACAACCGAACATGGGAGTCGGCTGTGCCTTGAGTGGCTTAATTAACAATTGGAACGCATGATTGTCGAAGTTTGATGCGCCTGATTATGAGACAAAACTGGGTGGCATGGTATGGAACGTGTCATAACGGTTTGGCCTTATAATCGGGACCACTGTGATTTGTTAAGTTGTTGAGGCATTTCAATTGTTATGTGCATTAATTAGATGCATTTGTGATATGAACTATACTGACGTCCAAGAAGGAACTGAGGCGAGGTAAGTCCTCTATTCTCATTGTGTGGTTGTGTAGCTAGAGCGCCCTGAGGCGTATTTCCTTCCTAATAAGGGTTTAGAGGGTGGACTTGTTGAGACATTGTCTCACTGGTTATTGTATAACCATTTCAGGTTCTTAGTTGGTGGTCGTGGAGGACCGAAGTCCCGGAGTCTGTGGAGGTGGACTCTGAAGGATCGGCATTTGTGTCTAACTAGTATGTTGTAGGAAAATTCCTTTTTGAGAGCCAACCCTCTTGTAGACTTTTGACCAGACTCTTTTTGTACCTAAACTCGTTGTTTATAAAAGTCGGCTTTTGTGAAATGTGCTCTGCTTTCCTATCCCATGCTGTTTGTTGTCACGGGTATTTGTTTCGCTTCCGCATGTGTATTTAAAATGAATGGGTCGGCTACGCGTCCTAGGAACGTCGCATTTGTATCAACCATAGAGAGATGTGTGCACGCTCAAGGTTCGGGGCGTGACATCGAGCCTCGCCAGTGGCCTCGATGGCCAGGCAAGCCTCGCGAGGCCACCGACAAGGCTTGACCTCACTAAGGCGGTGTGAGGCTCGCCTAGCCACCGAGGCCATCGGCGAGGCTCGGCCTCGCCTAGATCTGGCGAGGCCGAGCCTCGCAGTGGCCTAATAAGGCTCCGGCGAGCTCGTCGAAGCTCGCCCAGCCGGTCGCCAATCGCCACCGTGGCCGGCGACCGGCCACAAAGAGAAAGAAGGAAAAAAAAAAAAAAAAAAGAAAGAAGAAAGAAGAAAGAAGAAAAAAATGAAAAATATAATAAAAATATTGAAAAACTAAAAGAAACAACAAAATTATACAAGTTTACCAAACGCATTTCTATTCCCGGAGTAAAACTTTTTTGCCGTTATCAAGCGCGTTCTTATACTCAGAAATTATTCCCGGGAACAGAAAAAAAAAAAACTATTTCTGTTCAAAAATTGTTCATTTGAACAGAAATGTTACCGAACGCGCCATAAGCAATCAAAATATATGGAAGTACAAGAAGAATGGTCGGTTTAGGTATGGTAAGACCAAAAATTCCATGGCTTGAGTCAAAAAAGATCTAGCAAATGTTGGGTACTCTTGAGAGAAAGAGAGAATATCCGACTTGTCTAGCCAGATGGCGAATTGCTGTCGAGGGGAAAATGATCCTCGTCCACAAGGTAGCACATCAAATGGCTATGCTTGCGATGGATTATCTTATATTAGTCTTGTGGTAGATTGATAATCGTCGTGTTAAGCTTCAGTTTGGTATTATATAGTTGTGGCTATGCTAAAATTGCTTCAGCTTTGCTGTGTCACACCCCGAATCTCGGGCATGCACACATCCCTCGGCGGTCGACTAAAATGTGACGTTCCCAGGACAAATCGCCGACCCAATCGATTTATGCACATGCAGACATGAACTAATAAACTCCAAACAACAATCAAACACAGGATAGAAAAGCAAGACAATCAATTTTCACAAACACGCTCTATAAACATATCAGGTTTATATACAGGAGTCTATATCCAAAAGAAGCTACCAAGCCAATCCTACCTCGGACCCTACCTACTTGGGATCCGGGTCTACCACGACACCATATGGGATGTCGATGTCTAAAGGATCAGCTACTTCTACTCTGGGCCCTTCAACCTCGGGCCCCGGTTTCGCTGCATTATCTTCCAAAATATTGGCATCCACGCGGGGTCGAGTACCTCTTCATACTCGGTATTGACGGCAGGTCCGTCAAAACCTTCCAGAGGACCCTCCCGAACCCCGTTAGGCCCGTTACGGAACCACGTTTTGAAGCGATGAGGTACGAAGTGAGGTAGGCCCTCATCAACCCAAAGAGTGGTCACCATGAGCTCACGGGTCCAGGTGGTCCCGTGGATGGGGAGAATGGTAGTCTCGGTCTCTGCCTCCCGTGGCCACCCAAAACAGACGTGGCGTACCTCCGTCTAAGGACCTGAAAAATTTTAAACCATGACATCATGAGACAAAGTTTTAGCGAGTATACACCCTAAACCCCGATTAGGACTAGAATTCACCTAAAGGCAGCCTAAACATGCACCATATATGACTTACCTCACCTCAGCACCTCCCTGCACATTAGTACATCTCATATATCATATATAAAGAGAGCAAACGTAAATCAATAACCGGAACACATCAATTCATTCTCAGACAATTACAGGGGTCCCATTTATAAGGTCAAATCATTATAACACGTCCCATTCCATGCCACACAATTTTATCACATAATCAAGCAAGGCTATCTCAATCACTCAGGCGTGTCCCAGTTATTTACGACCCAACGGCCACGATCAACTCATTAGTCAACGGTCATCCGGCATAACCGGGTGTCGTCCCTCTTCATCGGGCACGGCAACGTCTACATCTAGACGGCATTCCCAAAAGAGCATCGGCCCAGCCTCCACTGCAACCGACATCTGTTGTCAAGGGCATCTGAACTTAATCAGACATCGCCTCCCCGACTCTCATCGGGTGACGGGTTCCGATAGCGATCACACACACATCCATGCTCGGCCAAGAACATCATGCTTTGCGCTCAAATACTTCCATTTCAAATAATGGACTTGGCCAATTTTCTTCGTATTAAAAATACCCTGTAAAATAATTGTGCGTGGTCACACATTTAAATTGATCCATAAAGACAGTACTATCCCATTTAAAATTCCATGATTTTATATAATACATAAAATATTTTTGGCATCAAAACCCGACACTTGGTATTTTTCTAATTAAATACCATAAAATCATTTTTTTGTAATAATATTTCAAAAATCGTCACCAAGCACCCAATTGCATAATTTAGCACTCAATTTCACAAATCAACGCATCCACAATGATCAACGTAAAATTCTACAACCGGCTATCCCAATATAATTTACGCTAATTAAAATTAATTAAATAAATTGTAAATTATTTAAATTGAACCACTTAATTAATCTACATAAGCTAACCGGGCTAATCTACTGAAGCTAATCAAACTAATTTACTAAGCTAACTACATTATCTAATTAAGCTAACTAAATAACCTAACTAATCACCTAACTAACTTAACTATCTAGTTCAACTAACTAAACAAACTAACTACTAGTGACACTAACTAAACTAAACACTAATCCATACTTAAGCCTAAACTAATCCACATTAGTGTAATTAACTCCATAACTAGAGATTAGGATGCTAACTTACCGAATTAGTGAGAAAACGGGTTCACGGCGACGGCGGCGCGACAGCAGTGAGATCTTGGGCCTACGGCGTCTCCAACGGAGGGCTGGAAAGGGCTAAAATCAGCCCAACACGACTCAGCCAAAAGCTGAGATCTGATTCTAGAAGGGCTGGAGCAAAGGCTAGTCGGGGCTGAGTGGCGAGCTGGACGCGAGGGTGCAGCGGCTTGACAGCTCAGGCTGGCTACTGGAGCGGAGCAAGAGAGCGGGTGGCCTGGTCGAGACGGCGATCGAGCGGGGGCTGGTTTCGGTGAACGGCGGTGGCTCGGTGAGCCGACGAGCTGGACGCGAGGCCGGACTCGCGAGCTCTGGGCTGGTGCGAGCGGCTGGCAACTGTTGGACTGGCCAGCGCGGCTGGCAGGGACTAATGGCATCGGTGGGGGCTGGAGTGAAATGAAAATGGAGGTTGAAGAAGGTGAAATGAAGAGGAAGAAAGCAGAAGCTCTTCTGCAAGGGGGCTAGTCACAACTTGAAGAAGGAGGGGGGGGACAAGAGGTCTTGGAAGTCCACCATGCAACCAATGGCCATCCATGCACAAATATCTTTCACTTGAGTGCATGGAGACCAAAGTCTTCAGCCACCAAAGTCATGCCTTCCTCCAATGGGTGATTTTCCCTCGAATCTTCACAAAACAAACCCAATTGGCACCCCAAAAATACCCATGCAGCAGCCCCTACGAATTTCTCTCCAAATTCCTCACAATTTAATTCAGTTTGGACACCAAAAATGCCAATAATTCAGCCCACAAAGTCCAAGCATCAACCAATGAAGAGTTAAGCTTCAAATTCTCCAAATTAAACCCCTTTGGCAGCCCAAAAATGCCTCCCAAGCTGCCTATCCGAATTTCACAAATTCTAATTTACCGAATCCATTTTTTTCCGCCAAAATTTCAGGTTCGATGGAATTTCTCCAAAAGATGAGACGGTGTCATAAAAATAAATCGTGACACGCTCGAACGTTCGTGTGACATCCCAAATTTCTGATTCTGTTTTCAATTAAATGAGACGGACTTTTCATCGATGCGCTTATGATTCAATTCTCCGAGCTGATCACTCACGAGATAACTAGTCTATCAGGTGAAGCCGTTAAGGAATTTAAATGCAATAGGCTTGAGAATCTGACCATGAATCGGCTGCTCAACCGTATTAATCTGCAAGGATCATTACGACACTTTGTCGAATCGAACGAGATCGAAATAGGTCGATTCGACGAGATATGTGATTAGAGTGTGGGTGATTCCACCCGATTGCAATATTCTTGTCGACCAAAGACCTTTGAACCGATTATTCGTCGTTTTGGGTACCCTGTGTCCATATTTGAAACCTCGAGATTTTCACGACAATCGAGAGTCGCCAATGTGTTGAAGATTATGTCGTGGCTTGAAAATAATCAACCACGGGTCAATTGCATTGAAAATTTCTAAAAGCTACCCGGTAGATTAGGACGCGCTCAAATCGCGCCGATTGAAATTAACCGTGATTTTAAACCTGAATTCAGAAATTGAAAGTTCTGCCATGTCACAATTCATTTTAGGAACGTCAACTCATCTTCAAAAGATTTTTCTGCAAACCGAGATTTTTGGCGGAAAAGCAAAGTAAGGCTGTTTTTGTTCGAGATTGTCAGAGGGCCGTGTTTGATCAAATCTTTATGATGCAAGTTGAATCATTTGACGGGGAAAAGTCATAAGAAGGTCTAGGATACATGGACCGATTTATTTGAGCTTCAATTGAACTTCAATTGATTGGAATTAAGAGAGAATTGAATGGATTGAATGGGGGAATGTCCAAAATTCGTAGCTCCCATGGCACACCACATTTTGCACCTATTGCCAAGCTTGTAGAGGAAGATTGGAGGAGAGAGAGTGGCTGAGGTCATGTGATGTCATGGTGGGGGCAAAGCCAATGAGAAGATGGCAAGTGTTGAGCCCTAGAGAGCCCAAGGAGACCCCCACTCTTCAGCAGCTTCTTCTCCCTTAATCCAAGGCTTTCTCCATTGTTGTTGAAGGAGAGAAGCTCAGCAAAAACCAGAGGAACCGAGCAGCATCAGCCCTCCACGGTCGCATGCCCATCGGACCCCATTTCCTCCTCTGTTTTTCCCCTCGTTCCAGTTTCTGCTCCAGCCGACCTTTTGCCAAAGATTCGAGTTAAAAGTTATCTTTCCGTGAGAATCAGCCAACGCTCCACCCACCACCGTGACGAGCACTCCAAACCCGTACCGGATTAGTTCGCCGTTCGCCGGAACGATTCTCCGGTCGTCCCGAAATCCGGTGAGAAGCTGCCGCTCGCCGGACCGCCTGGTTCCGCCCCGCTCCGCCTGTTTCGCGTTTTCTTGCTTTCGCCCCTTTCCGACCCTTTCTTTGCCCATCCCAACCTCCAATAAGATTTCCTTGACCCCCGGGAGCCACCGGTTGCTAACCACCCGCTCGTCGAAGCTCCGATCGGCCCGTTTTCGCCGTTGAAGTTGCCGGTTTCTTCTCTGCGGTTCAGCCCGGATCGAAGCGAGAAGACAGCAAGGTTTTGGAGACTTAGTGGCCTGTTTTCAAGCCCTTCCCGGCCTCCGTTGGTGTCGCCGCTTCGGGGTTTATCGACCGCCTTGGCGTCGTGGTCGCCGTGAACTCACCGGCGCGCAAAAACCGGTGAGTTTATCCTCTAAACCTCGCTTAGTAAGTTAATCATGCTTAAGGGGTGTTTAGATTAGTCTAATTAGGCTTAGGTGGTTAGATTAGATTATTTTAATGTAAATTAGATTAGTTGTATGATTAGTTTAATGTATGTTTAATTAGGGCTAATTGTATGTTTAAATTAGTGTAATCTAGTTTAAGCCCTAATTAATTATTTTTAATTAAATAATTATTTCGAATTTATAAATATTATTTTATTAAATTATATTATTATAAAATAATATTTAATTATTTAATTTTCGGAATTAAATTTAATTATTTATTATTTTCGAAAATTATGCCGGGATGGCCGGTCGTCAGAATTTCGCACCGATCGCAGCAAAGTCGGTCGGTTTGTGTCAATTGTATATTTAATGGAGAAATTGAGTGGAATGATGATTATGGTTAATTATTCCAAAGTGTGGAATTGAATAAAATTGGAGAAGTTTTGGTATTTAACTTGAAAGTACCCGGTGTTGGCTTATAGCACCGTAATTGGTTGGCAAGACCAGGTTTGTATCGATTGATTGAATGGTTGTTTATGTGGGGATTTATCCCAAAGATGTTTAGTATCGATATTCGATTGGAATTTGATTGTGAAAGGTTGTGAATGGATCTAGAAAATCGTCGAAGTTCAATTGTGCCCTGTTAGGCTGTGATTTGCCACCTGACAAAGGTCGCGCTTGATGAGGCCGTAATCTGCCACCTATTAAAGGTTGCGCCCGTTGGGCCGTAAATTGCCACCCGATAGGGGTCGCGCCTGATAAGGCCGTAATCTGCCACCTATTAAAGGTCGTGCCCATTGGGCCGTAATTTGCCACCTAAAGATAGGTCGTGTCCTTTCGACCGTGGTTTTTAGTGAATGATTTGATTGATTATTGAATTGTACTGCCGTGCAGGAATGGACTGAGGCGAGGTAAGTCCTCAATCCTCTTTGTGTGGCTAGAGCACCCCGGGGCTTATTTTCTTCCTAATCGAGTTTTAGAGGGTAGGACTCGCTTTGAGACATTGTCTCACCCCGTTGTGGGATAACAATTTCAGGTCCCTAGATGGCGGATCCTCCGGAGCTTTTTGGTAGACCAGTGAGGGTCGCTGAGAGAATTTTTGACTTCACCGATCCTGACTGAAGAGCTGGCCAATGGACCTATCTAGCTTATCTTAGGACAGCTTAGTTTTTGAGGACTGATCTTTTATAGATCTTTTTGTTAATAGCCTAGTCCTGAATCGAACCGGTTTGACATGTATAAAGGTGTGTGGTTTGAATTTGAAAATGTGATCCTGCTTTTCTATCCCAATTGAGTTTTGTCTGGGGATTATTTATCCGCTTCCGCATGTGCAATTAAATGAATGGGTCGGCGACGTGTCCTGGGAAGTCGCATTTCTATCGACCGTAGTGGGATGTGCACGTGCTCAAGGTTCGGGGCGTGACAGTTCGATTCCCGAAACCGAGTTCAATTTCGTGGTTAAAATTGACCGAACGCGATTTTAGCGCGACCCAACTTACCGAGTAACTTTTAAGAATTTTAGCGTTTTTGACCCGTGGTTGATAATTTTCGATCCACGTTGTGCATCTCAGACTCATAGGAGACTCTCAGTTATCGTAAAAATCTCAAACTTTCAATTACGGGTGCCGGGTACAAAATCAACAGAAAATTGGGTTAGTGTCGTTCGACGTGAATTTTGCGATCAGGTGGAATCACCCACAATTTAATCATGCCATTCCATCGAATCGACCTATATCCGATCACTAATCGATTATAACAGTGCCGTATTGACCCTTGCCGATTATCACGATCAAGCAGTTGATTTCTAATTGAATTCTCAAGTTTGTCGCGTTTATGTCCCTTAACGGCTTCACCTGATAGATAGTTAACTCGTGAGCGATCAGCTCAGAGAAAAAGGGCCATAGGCACGTCGATGAAAAGCCTAGTTCATATTATCGAAACAGGGTCGAAATTCAAGATGTCACAACTCTTCCCCTCTTATAAAAATTTCGTCCTCGAAATTTAAACAGTTACAATTCTTCTTCAAAAAGGTGGGGGTATTGTCGTCTCATCGATTCTTCACTTTCCCACGTAGCTCCTTCTGTTTCGTGGTGTTGCTAGACCACTTTGACCAAAGAAATCGTCTTGTTGTGCAACACTTGCTCCTTTCGATCCACGATCCGGCCTGGTCTCTTCACGTACGACACTCTATCGTCCACGTCTAATTCTTCAAAATTCAGCACGTGGGCCAGGTCAGGTTCATACTTTCTCAACATCGACACGTGGAAGACATCATGCACTTGAGCAAGTCTTGGTGGCAATGCAAGGCAATACGCCAAAGTCCCAATTCGTTCCAGAATTTTAAAGGGACTGATGTACCTCGGACTTAACTTCCCTTTCTTGCCGAAGCGCGAAGTACCCCTCATTGGTGACACCTTAAGAAAGACGTGTTCACCAACTTGGAACTCCAATGGTCTTCGTCGCTTATTTGCATAACTTTTCTGGCAACTCTGAGCGGTCTTAAGTCTTTCACGGATGACTTTGACGACGTCCACTGACTGTTGAACCAACTCTAGGCCAGTAATCTTAAGCTCTCCAACTTCATCCCAACAAATTAGAGTTCTGCACGCTCTACCATACAACATTTCAAACGGTGCCATCTGAATGCTCTGCTGATAACTGTTGTTGTAGGCGAATTCAACTAGATGAAACTGTTCCTCCTAGCTTCCTTTGAAGTCTAGTACACAAGCTCGCAGCATGTCCTCGAGGGTTTAAATCGTCCTCTCAGACTTGCCATCCATCTACGGATGATAAGCCATACTGTACTGCAACTTTGTTCCCAAGGCAGTCTGTAAACTTTTCCAGAACGCTACTGTGAACTTCGGGTCTCGATCAGATGTAATCATCACTAGAACTCCATGCAGTCAAACTATCTGTCGCACATACAACTTAGCATATCTATCCAATGCAGAGTCCTTTCGTACTGCGATGCAGTGAGCAGACTTCGTCAATCTATCAACTACAGCCCATATGGAATCATTACCTTACTGACTCCTTGGTAATCTCATCACAAAGTCTATTGTGATATGTTCCCATTTCCACTCAGGAATCTCGAGAGGTTGTAACAATCCTCCCAACTTGCAATGTTGTGCTTTCACTTGCTAGGCACGTCAGACACTCGGCGACATGTTTGGCGATATTCGCATTCATACCGGTCCACCAGTAGTGTTGACGCAGGTTTTAATACATCTTCGTACTGCTTGGATGAATGCTGTAACTACTATGATGAGTTTCTGACAATATCTCGTCTTTAAGCTCTACATCGTCAGATACACACAATCGTCCACGAAACTTTAGTGTTCCGTCCTTAGAAATTTGAAAGTCAGCCTTCCTCTTTTCTGCATCCTCCTGCAGAATCTTCTGGATCTCAGGATCCGTCAACTGCAATGTCTTAATCCGTATCTGCACTTCTAGTTCAATTCCAAGAGTGGCCATAAGACTTGAAAGGTGGCCTACCTCAAATTTGAAAACCGAATCTTGAGCTCCTTCGAGTAGAATCCACTCTTGGATCACCATCTGCGCAATCGATGACTTCCGACTCAATGCATTTGCAACTTTGTTAGCTTTCCCAGGATGATACAAGATGTCGCAGTCGTAGTCCTTGAGAAGTTTCATCCAATGACGCCGTCTTATGTTCAACTTTTTCTAAGAGAATAAATATTTTAGACTCTGATGGTCTGTAAAGATCTGGAACTTTTCTCCGCACAAGTAATGTCTCCAAATCTTCAGAGCGAAAATAATTGCTGCGAGTTCTAAGTCATGCGTCGGGTAATTCAACTCATGAGTCCTCAACTGCCGGGACGCGTATGCAATAACCCTTCCATACTGCATTAAAACGCAACCCAGTCCTCCGAATGACACATCACTATAGATCTCATATCCTCCAGGACCAAACGGAATCGTCAACACGGGTGTCGTAGTCAGCCTCTACTTAAGCTCTTGAAAACTACGCTCGCACTTATCTGTCCACGCGAACTTCTCTTCCTTCTTCAGTAGTCAAGTCAAAGGCATGGCTATTGCAGAAAATCCTTCCACGAACCGTCTGTAATAACCTGCCAATCCTAAGAAACTTCTGATCTCTATCATTGTCGTTAGTATTGGCCAGTTGATAACTGCTTCAATCTTAGTCAAGTCCACGGAAATCCCTTCACCAGAAATCACATGACCCAGGAAAACTACACGAGTTAGCCAAAACTCGCACTTACTGAACTTAGCGTACGTTCATGATTTCGTAGAGTCTGAAGCACTATTCTTAAATGCCTTTCGTGCTCCTCTAGACTTCTCGAGTACACCAGGATGTCGTCGATAAATACTACCACAAACTGATCCAGATACTCCTTGAATACACGATTCATCATATCCATGAAAGCGGCTAGGGCGTTGGTCAAACCAAACAGCATTACAATGAACTCATAATGGCTGTAACGCGTACGAATCGCCGTCTTTGGTATGTCTTCCTTTCTGATCCTCAGCTGATGGTAACATGTCCTCAAGTCGATCTTGGAGAATATCGACGCTCCCTATAACTAGTCAAATAGGTCATCAATCCTTGGTAGCGGGTACTTGTTCTTAATCGTCACTTGGTTGAGTTGCCGATAGTCAATGCAAAGACGCAACGAACCATCTTTCTTACTCACGAACAGAACTAATGCTCCCCAAGGTGATGCACTAGGACGTATAAATCCTTTGTCTAACAACTCCTGCATCTGCATCTTCAGTTCCTTCAATTCTAATAGCGCCATGCGGTAAGGAGCCTTAGAGATTGGCTCCATCCCAGGGGCCAACTCAATCACGAACTCGATCTCCCTTTCTGGGGGCAGACCAAGTAATTCCTTAGGAAACACATCAGAAAACTCTTGCACCATGGCGATGTCCTCCAACTTCAGCTCCTCAACTGTCATATCCACTATAGTTGCCAAATAACCTTGGCAACCCATATCTAACAAACGGGTTGCCTCAAGTAACAAGATTAAGGTAATCGATGGTCCTCCTTGACTTCCAATAAACTCGAAACTTTCACCTACTAATGGGTTAAACTAAATCGCTTTACGATAACAGTCTACAGTAGCTCGTTGTTTAGTGAGCCAATCTATGCCAATGATCACATCAAAATCATACATGACCAAAACAATCAAATCTATCATTTCTTCTCGCTCACCAGTCTACAGTAGACAACACCTTATCTTTTAACGTCGTAGATATATTAATGACTGACCTCAACAATTCTGGACTCAACCCTACTAACTTAACGTACTGCTCAGCAATAAATGAATGCATAGCTCCAAGGTCAAATAAAGCATAAGCAGCATGGTTGTTCAGCGAGACCGTACCTGTGATCACATCTAGTGAGTCCTCTGCCTCTCGTCGGGTAATAGCATACACCCTTCCCTGGGCTAGAGGCCTGTTCATCAACCCATGTTGTGCATTTTGCGACGCACTCCCTCGGTTCTATCCCATCGATGGTAGTGGTAGCTATGATCCCATCGGCCTATGCGGACAGTCTTTGATCTGGTGGCTCTGCTGGCCACATCCAAAATAAGCTCTCGTTCTTGTGAAACACGGGGCTGAGCCATGTCGCCTTCCACAGAAATGACACACTCCATTCTGGTTGGGCGCTAAGGCACTGTTTGGTAACCATCCAAACAAGTGCACGATTCTGATTTTTTTGTTCCCATAATCGGTTTGGGAACGGAATCGCGTTTGGTAAATTTTTTGTTCCCGGAACAAATTTGTTCCCAGAATCAGTTTTGGACAAGAATTGAGAATAAAAAAAAATATGATTCTTCGTTCGAGAATCAAAAATAGAATCAAAAGTGCGGAGCCTTATCTCCTCTCTACTCTCTCTCTCTCGTCCTCTCATCTCCTCTGCTCATCAGTCTCATTCTCTCCCTCCTCAAGAACGGCGACGGTGACTGCTGCTTCTCCCTCCTCAAGAACGGCGACGGCTGCTCCTCCCTCCGCAAGAACGGCGACGGCTGCTCCTCCCTCCGTAAGAACGGCGACAACGACTGCTGCTTCTTCATCATTGAAGGGCGTCGTTCAAGGTGAGTTCCCTTCTATGGGTGGTTCGGCGTCTGCGATGGGTGGCGCTCGCTCGGCAAGCGACCCCTGGGCCCAAATCGGCAGGCGCCCTCTCCGAGCTGGCCGAGGGGTCGCTCACGAATTGTGAATTTCGCGATTCTTGTTCCCTCGTTTCCACTTCTTCTTCTTTTTGTTTCCTTTAATTTTTAATTTTTTTTCTCTCACTTTTTAATGATCCTGTCTTTTCCTCTGCATTTGCTATTGGATTTATGGCGGACACCGTCTTCGCGACCTACTCTCGGCTTCCCCTTCTTCTTTTCCCAAATCTTGGGAGGTGGCTCGTCCCATTCGGCTCACCAACTTCAACCTCTTTTTTTTTTTTTTTCGGTTTCTTGCAGGTCTCGTCCAGCAGCGTCAACCTTTCACGCCTTCCCTCCAGCTTCAACGGCACTCCTATCCCCACTGGATCCATTTCCTTCTAGTTGAGTCTAATCTTTCTCTTGCTCTTGTTAAATTTGCCGCTCCTGGTTTTTGTGGCCTCTAGTAACTGTCGTTGACACTATCTTTTGCCCCGAAAAAACAAAAATTGATAGGAAATCCTATGTCAGGAGCATTCAGCCTGTTAGAGCTACCGCTATTGATGTGCGGCCTATTGTTCCAAGTAAGAATCCTTGTAGCATATCTCAATTGGTTTTTAAAAATGGTTTGATTGGACTGGAGTCTGAGGGGGTGATGTTGTCGTGCAGGATCAGATGGCAGCAACAAGACAAAGATTGGAATTAATGGAATGTTCCGGGGCTGATAGGAGTTATGCTAAGTGGTTACCGTGCTTTGCCTTTAATCTCATTCCATGCAAAGTTGTGTGCTGGTATATATAGAGGGCATTCTGGAATTGTGTTTTAACATATACCATAGGGATTGCGAGATAGGGGTTGTTTGCAGCTGTTCTGCATATATCGGCTCAAATAGAAGAATGTCTAGAAGAATATGTAGTTGTTGTACGAGGTGTACAGTTTAAATGAAATGGGTCTGGTGGAAGTGTTTTTTGAGCATGGTGGCATTACATTCATGCAGGATTTGGTCGAATCGGAAGATTGGTGCTTCGGATAGCAACCGCTAGGGATGATATCGATGTAGTAGCTGTCAATGATCCTTTTATCGATGCTAAATACATGGTATGTGCAGTTACCTTCTTTTTTTTTAATGCAAATTACTTAGTCCTTCAAGGAAATGTCACGTGGCTTCCCTCCTTTACGTGATTGAGTGGTTCTGTTGGTTATAGCATTACTGTTGTGTCACTTATGTGGTATATGGATGTTTTAATCTCTTTTATGTCTGTTATTTGGTAGTGGACTTGGAATATCCATTGCAGTATTCTAAAAATTTCTGATTTGCTGCTAGTCTTGTTTCTGCTTTAGCTTAGAATTGGAAAATGATTGACTTGACCATTTGTTTAAGCAAGCCAGATTATTGTTTTTCTTCAATAAATGTTTCATAACTTAAATTAAGCTACTTACCAAACGCGCCCTAACTTTCCAATCCCACCCTTCTTATTGGGCGGAATAGAATATCTTCCTCCTAACATCGTCTTCTTCCCAAACCGATTACCATCTCTGTTCGACCTGAACCGCGACCCAGATGCAACGGCTCGTTCATTCAAGTTCCTTTCGATCAGTTGTGCCCTTTCATACAGGTCGTTGTAATCCTTCAGATTAAACGGCACCAGCGAATCCTTTAGCTCCAGTCTCAATCCATCTCAGAATCTCCTTGCTCTATCTACTGGATCCTCAATCAACCTGGGGGCGTACTGGGACAACTCGGCAATATTCGCCTCGTACTGGTCCATAGACATCAGACCTTGACGAAGACGTTGAAACTCTGCCATCTTCTATTCTCTAGCGCGGTTAGAGAAGTACTTTCCATTAAAGACTTCAACGAAGGCGTTCCATACTAGAACCACGCCTTCAGGGAACACTCTTCCTCTGGTGGCCCTCCATTAGGTACTTGCATTTCCCTGTAATTGGTAAACCGCAAGGACTACCTTGTCTTCCTCCAAGCACCTCAGTAGTGCGAAGGCCTTCTCTAATTCTTGGATCCAGAGGGTTGCAGCCTCGGGATCGCCTGCTCCTGAGAACCTCGGTAGGTTCAACTTCAGAAACTGCTCAACTAGCATGTGCATCGGTCTCTCCTCGATCACATTCCCAAGTTGGACTTCAGCAGGTGCGGCTGCAGCAGCGGTAGCAGCATTGGTGGCAGCAATGACGGCGGCGGTGGTGGCAGCTTAATTATGTGCTTGTTGTCCCATTAAGTTCCCCAACGTCTCAAGCGCTTGCACAATCCCATCGATTCTAAGATCGTCGGGTTTTGCTACACCAATATCGCCCTGCGGCGGCATTCTTACACTCGCGTTGGCCTAAGCCGGCGCTCTACCTCGGGTACCAACCCTAGTTGGCGTCCTACCCCGAGTGACAGATGCCATTGTCCTCTTCCTAAGAGTCGCCTGTTCCGGATCGCTCATTATGCAGACTCTTTATAGAACCTGCTTTCCAATTCCAACCAAGAATTAGAAAACTAAGCGACCCACACAAAATAATCTACTAATCAGCTAATCAATCACATGCATCTGCATAAGGAAAAAGGCATTTCCTACTAACCATCCCATATACCATTGTACATTATCACTCCAGACACTGACCAGCTCTGATACCACTTCGAGCAAGGATGTCACGCCCCGAACCCCGAGCACACACACATCCCTTTGCGATCGACTAAAATGCGACGTTCCCAGGATGCGTCGCCAACCCAATCGATTTATGCACATGCGGAAGCGAACTAATAAACTCCAGGCAATAATCAAACATGGGATAGAAAAGCAGGACAACAAATTTTCACAAACACACTCTATAAATATATCAAGTTTATATACAGGAGTCTATATCCAAAAGAAGCTACCAAGCCAATCCTACCCCTTACCTTACCTACTTGGGATCCGGGTCTACCACGAAACCATATGGGATGTCGATGTCTAAAGGATCAGCTACTTCAACTCCAGGCCCTTCAACCTAGGGCCCCGGTTTCGCTGCAATATCTTCCAAAATATTGGCATCCACGATGGGGTCGAGTACCTCCTCATACTCAGTATCAACGACAGGTCAAAACCTTCCAGAGGACCCTCCCAAACCCCGTTAGGCCCGTTACGGAACCACGCTTTGAAGCAATGAGGGACCAAGTGAGGTAGGCCCTCATCAACCCAAAGAGTGGTCATCATGAGCTCACTGTTCCATGTGGTCCCGTGGATGGGGAGAATGGTAGTCTCGATCTCTGCCTCCCGTGGCCACCCAAAACAGACGTGGCGTACCTCCGTCTAAGGACCTGAAAAATTTTAAACCATGACATGGTGAGACAAAGTTTTAGCGAGTATACACCATAAACCCCGATTAGGACGAGAATTCACCTAGAGGCAACCTAAACATGCACCATATAGGACTTACCTCGCCTCAGCACCTCCCTGCACATTAGTACATCTCATATATCATATATAAACGCAGCAAGCGTAAATCAATAACTGGAACACATCAATTCATTCTCAGACAATTACAAGGGTCCCAATTATAAGGCCAAATTGTTATGACATGTCTCATTCCGTGCCAGACAATTTTGTCCCATGATTAGGCGCGGCTATCTCAATCACTCAGGCGTGTCCCAGTTATTTACGACCCAACAGCCACGACCAACTCATCAGTCGGCGGTCATCCGGCATAACCGGGCGTCGTCCCGCTTCGTCGGGCATGGCAACGTCTACATCTAGATGACATTCCCGAAGGAGCATCGGCCTAGCCTCCACTGCGACCAACATCTTGTCAAAGGCATCTAAACTTAATCAGGCATCGCCTCCCCGACTCTCATCGGGTGACGGGTTCCGATAGCAATCACACACACATCCATGCTCGGCCAAGAATATCATGCCTTGCACTCAAATACTTCCATTTCAAATAATGGACTTGGCCAATTTTCTTCGTATTAAAAATACCCAATAAAATAATTGTGCAGAATCACACATTTAAATTGATCCATAAAGACAGTACTCTCCCATTTAAAATTCCACGATTTTATATAGTACATAAAATATTTTTGACGTCAAAACCCGACACCCGGTATTTTTCTAATTAAATACCATAAAATCATATTTTTGTAATAATATTTCAAAAATCGTCACCAAGCAACCAATTGCATAATTTAGCACTCAATTTCACAAATTAACGCATCCACGACGATTACGTAAAATTCTACAAACCGGCTATCCCGGTATAATTTACGCTAATTAAAAATTAATTAAATAAATTACAAATTATTTAAATTAAACCACTTAATTAATCTACATAAGCTAACTGGGCTAATCTACTTAACCTAATCAAACTAATTTACTAAGCTAACTACATTATCTAATTAAGCTAACTAAATAACCTAACTAACCACCTAACTAACTTAACTATCTAGTTCAACTAACTAAACTAATTAACTACTAGTTACACTAACTAAACTAAACATTAATCCATACTTAAGTCTAAACTAATCCACCTAAGTGTAATTAACTCCTTATTCAAAGATTAGTAAGCTAACTCATCGGATTAGCGAGAAAATGGGTTTACGGCGACGACGGCGCGACGGCGGTGAGATCCCGGGCCTACGGCGTCTCCAATGGAGGGCTAGAAGGGGCTAAAATCAGCCCAACACGGCTCAGCCAAAAGTTGAGATCCGGTTTTGGAAGGGCTAAAGCAAGGGCTGGTCGGGGCTGAGCGGCGAGCTGGACGCAAGGGTGTGGCGGCTGGACGACTCGGGCTGGCTGTTGGAGCAATGCAGGCGAGCGGGTGGCCTGGTCAGGACGGCGGTCGAGCAGGGGCTGGCTTCGGCGGACGGCAGTGGCTCGGTAAGCTGACGAGCTAGACGCGGGGCTGGACTTGTGAGCTCCGAGCTAGCGACTGCTGGACTGGCCGACGCAACTAGCGAGGATTGGTGGCTTCAGTGGGGGCTGGAGTGAAATGGAAATGGAGGTAGAAGAAGGTGAAATGAAGAGAAAAAAAAAAAACATAAGCTCTTCTGCAGGGGGGCTGGTCGCAACTTGAAGAAGGAGGGGGGACAAGAGGCCTTAGAAGTCCACCATGCAGCCAATGGCCATCCATGCACAAATATCTTTCACTTGAGTGCATGGACACCAAAGTCTTCAGCCACCAAAGTCATGCCTTCCTCCAATGGGTGATTTTCCCTCAAATCTTCACAAAACAAACCCAATTGGCACCCCAAAAATACCCATGCAGCAGCCCCTACGAATTTTCCTCCAAATTCCTCACAATTTAATTCAATTTGGAGTCTAAAAATTCCAATAATTCAGCCCACAAAATCCGAGCATCAACCAATGAGAAATTAAGCTTCAAATTGTCCAAATTAAACCATTTTGGCGGCCCAAAAATGCCTCCCAAGCTGCCCATCCGAATTTCACAAATTCTAATTTGCCGAATCCACTTTTTCCGCCAAAATTCCGAGTTCGACGGAATTTCTCCAAAAGATGAGACGATGTCCTAAAATTAAATCGTGATACGCTCGAACGTTCGATTCCCGAAATCGAGTTCAATTTCGTGGTTAAAATCGACCGGACGCGATTTTAGCGCGACCCAACCTACCGGGTAGCTTTTAGGGATTTTAGCGCGTTTGACCCCTGGTCAATAATTTTCGATCCACATTGTACATCTCCGACTCATAAGCGACTCTCGGTTGTCATAAAAATCTCAAGATTTCAATTACGGGTACCGGGTACAAAATCGACAGAAAATTGGGTTAGTGCCGTTCGACGTGAATTTTGCGATCAGGTGGAATCACCCACAATTTAATCATGCCATTCCATCAAATCGACCTATATCCGATCACTAATCGATTATAACGGTGCCGTATTGACCATTGCCGATTATCACGGTCGAGTAGTCGATTTTTGATCGAATTCTCAAATCTGTCGCATTTATATCCCTTAACGGCTTCACTTATCACGTCGTCGCTGCCAAGCACCTGTTTTGGAACCGGAGCCTCGGGGCCAACCACTTCATGCTCTTTTGCCACGACTGGGTAATGATGCTGAACATCGTGATTTCGAGACCGGTCGAGAACAAGTCAATTTTCGCCGTTTGGCCTTCTTTGCACGAAAGAAAAATAATATGGGACTGTCGTTGAACAGTTAACTTAGCTGCCTTAGCAGATTTATCCAAAGAAAAATAAGATGCATTAATATGATTTGGTTATTTGAATTCAAGCAAAAGCAAAAACTGTTTTTTATCCTTCGCCATCTTGTCAAAATTTCTTCTTCTTTTTTTTAAATCATTAAAGATTATAACAGAGTTTAAATGTTGAAAGAAATGAATCGCAAGATTTTGATGAGTAAAAGGTAAAATGCCAGCCACTTCAAACAAATTAGTCATGCTACTACTTCAGAGAATAATGTCGAGTGTCCATGCTGTGATTTCTAACCTCGGTAGTCAAATATGTAGAGCTTGAGACAAACGTCATGCTCTTTTGTAGCTCAATAGATGATATATTAATCTACAAGAAAAATCAACATGTACGAAATTCAAGCTAAATCATTTTTTTTGACCCAGTAAATATCATTCCATTCGTAAATTATAATTATAAATAAAGAAAATTACAAATAAAGGCTTGAAGAGTCTTCATTTTCTCAAACAATGGCTTGAAGTGGATATTATTTCAAATAAGAATTAGAAATACTCTCAGTTTCTTAAATAAAAGTTTGAAGCAAATCTAGTTTCAAATAAAAACCTAAAGTACCCATATCAATCTCAAAAAATAAGCCTAAATTAACCAGCTGTGAAGGGCGATTTTGTCTTATAAATTTTTAATTTTTTTCCTTTTTTCTTTTTTTTATTTTTTATAGAATTTTTTTTAAAAAAAAAGGAAAACATCGGCAAGTTGCATATTTTCATTTTTAAAATTTTTAATCTAATTTAATTTAAATTTAACTTGTGTTTTGATGAAAATATACTTAATCAGTTGGAATATGTTGTTAGTCATTAAGGTTAGGCCCTAATTTGAAATTATTATGATTACTTCAGGCCTTTCTTTGGAACTAGGGTTAATACCCTAAAAAACCCCAAACCGGTACACATGTGACAAATTTATCCCAAACTATTTTTTTTTACTATGAAAAACCCCCAACTGGTATACCTGTGACAAATTTACCCCGACTGATCATAAAAAACCCTAAACTGGTACATTTATGACAAATTTACCCCAAACTAATTTATTCGACCGTAAAAAACCCCAAACTGGTAAATTTGTGACAAATATATCCTTCGCTAAATTAGATTAATACCACAAAAAATCACAAAAGTTGTAAACTGTGATAAACGGAGCGTAAAATTATACCAGTCAACTGTCACGTGTCAAATTTGACAATAAAACTTAACGAAAACTAACGGGGGGTAAAATTGTCACAAGTGTACCAGTTTGGGGTAAATTTGTCAAAGGTATACCAGTTTTGGGTTTTTGGTGGTCAAAAAAATAATTTATGATAAATTTGTCACAAGTGTATCAGTTTGGAGTTTTTCAGGGTATTAATCATTGGAACTAATATGGCATAACCAGGCTTTTATTCAAAACAAAATTCATTTAGGTCTTTATTTGAGAAATTGAGAGTACTTCGACCCTTTATTTGAAATTTTCTCATTTAAATAGGTTAACTTTTTTTAGAAAATTCCGAAACATTAATTTATTTATTTTTAAAAAATGAAAACTTGTTTTCGAAAGAAAAGGAAAAAAGCTGCCATCGGTTTTCCCCCCATTTCAAACGCTTGTCAATCCATCGTTTCCCTCTCTCAAGCCCCAGCGCCTACTCGTCTCCTCCCCTCCCTTCTCCTCTCTCTCTCTCTCTCTCTCTCTCTCTCTCTCTCTCTCTCTCTCTCTCTGCGCACCGATCGAACTCGGAAACCCCCGCCGGCCGCCGGCGATGGTGTCGAAGGACCTCCCCTCCGACGACCCCGCCGCCAACACCGAGACCGGCGGCGAGACCGTCGCCGCCCGCCAGAAGCGGTCCCATCACGTCCGCTTCACCGACGTGGAGATCACCTCCGTCCACATCTTCAAGCGCGACGAGGACTACTATGACGCCACCCCTCCCTCCGTCCCCAACCCCGACGGCCCGGGCTCCGCCGACGCCGGGGAGCGCGGCAGCTGTTCGGGGATGCGGGGACCACGCGACGACTCGAGGGAGCTCACGCCGAGCGGGGAGTACGGGAAGGAGGACGGGGAGGAGAGGAGGACACCGATGAGGTCGGGGTCGGCAGGAAGTCGTTCCTCAGGCCGATTGGGTCGCCGTCTCCCGGGAGCAGCACGTTCGGCTCCGCGACTTCGAATGACGGTGAGTTGATTCGGGTTTTGCATTTCCATTGCGATTCTTAGGTTACCGGAGCTTTGGCTTTGAACAAAAACGTTGTAGGGTGGAATTCGCGGTGCACAGCAAGCGACTTGGCGAAATTGGTGGGAAAGATGTTTAGGCTGTGAAGCAAATGCGGCTATGCTTTAAATTTTTGCACTAGAACCACATATTCCTTCTAAGATCTGATTTTTTCTCTCTCTCTCTCTCTCTCTCTCTCTCTCTCTTAGCTGTTGTTGACACCTAAATTTTGGCGACCCGTTTAGTCATTTATCGCATTAAAAAAATTAGGGGTTAATTTTATCCCTAAAAAAATAGTTAATTGCATAGCATATAGTTTTAGATGCATTATTTTTAATTTGCATTTACGGTGAGCCGGTAACAAATGGGTTCGAATTGGTGGTTCTAAGCTTTAAATTGACAGGCCGGGCTAAGCCCACGAAGCGAGCAAATTGGCCCAAGCCCGTTTTTTTTAATTATCGAAAATTATCTCGTAGAAAATAAGAATTTGAAAATTTTCGAGATATGATGAGATTTTTCGGATAGGGCAAGTGGAAAAAACGAATATTGCAAATATTGTGTTTGCGAAAAAGAATCTTTGTGGATATCAATTTTGAAAGATTGGAAACCCTAATTCATTGCCTATAAATAGATTAAAACACATAGGATTCCAGAGAGGCCAAACATTGGAGATACGGCCACATTGAAGGAAATATTCAGCCAAAGAGAGAGCGAGGGAGTTGCGAGTTTTCATCCTCGAGCGCGAGCCATCATATTCGCGCTTGGATTCCTACCAATTTCACGGCTCAGCAACTTCTCCACGCGTGCCTTAGTCTTCTTCGCTGCCGCTGGTGGTGTTGTTGCAGAATAATAATCCTTGGCTGGCTGTGAATCAATCTTTGTCGAGTTTGTTTTTCTTTTGCAGGGTCTTCTCGGAGTATCCAATAGAGACATCCGCAAGACAAACCCGAATGGAGAGGATGCGTGCCTCCTCCACTTCTCTGCAGCACCCAATTCATAAAATCCATGCAGGAAGACAGAGGAAAAATCGTGGGCGTAGATATTCTTCCTAGTAAAAGAAGGTAGTCAACTTCGAGAGGGGATTGACCGCCCTTTTACAAAAATTGAAGACTAACCGGAGCACCCCCTTTACGACGATCTTCTTACGCTTGCCCCGCTTCATATCGTGGAGTTCCAACCCGGTCGAATCCTTTTTGCGACACTTCCCCCTTCTGCGTCTCAGGTTTCTAAAGAAATCCCAAAGCTTCCTCTTTGATCCTCAAGACGCAAGCAGCCACGTCTCGGTCCTATTGATAAAGTCAACTCACCGGGCATCATCCACCGCCATTGACGTTCTAACCCGTTTCCATCGAGACCATGGAGCAATAAGCCATCGTCGATGCCACCATCATCCGTCCGAATTTGGAAGCGTCACTCGCGTGACATCGTGAATTAGGTAAGACTCTCGAATAATTTGATTTTCATATATGTCTACCTAATTCGTGATATAGCAATCTTTCTTTGGATGTTTGATCGGTATTGTCGTATCCAAGAGATCTCTTGATCCCTCATGAATTGGGAAATCTTCCTAATTTCACAACGTGCATACGATTGACAGTCCGATTTCACGCTTGAAATACGACTCGCAATCGCAAGGAAAAACCACCAATCCGATCTCACGCTCGAGATACGATTCGTGATTTTATTTTAAAATTGGTCAATCCGATCTCATGCGCGAGATATGATTCGTCAATTTATTTCCCAAAATTAAATGGACATGGATGATATCTTGCTTGATTTGTTGCTGTGATGTTCTTGATGCCTTTATTTGATTGCTTCCATAAAGGAAAAACCCAAAAAAGTATATTTGAGTTAGATTAGATGCATTTTAGAATATTTCTTGTTTTAGGGTTATCTTGCATATTTAGAATAGAGATTTTATTTCGAATTTTTAAAAATAAAAATCCAAAAAAAATGCATTCATTTAGGATTTTAGTTTTAAATTTGAATTACACGTTTAATTATTTGGCAATCTTAATTTCGAATTTCATAAAAAAAAAATTAGAATTAGGGCATTCTTTGCACGTCATTGCATATTATGATAGATTGCATGCTTATTAGGAAAAAAAAATCATGTGCACGTCATATAGAATTAGATTCATTGAAATGCATGTCATGTAGTAGTTGTTGCTAGGTCCATTCAATGAGAAATTGCATGTCATTAGAATTAGGTCATTTAGTTAATATTGCATTGCATATTACATGATTTTTATTAATCAAGTGACAAAAAAAAAAGAAATTGCTTGTTAATTAGAAATCATATCTAGGGTTGTTGATGTAGATTCTAATTTAACATTGCAGATGCTTTCGTTGCTTTGAGGTAAGTTTTTGCAATTTATTCATTGCTTTTCTTGGATGTTAAATTGGTGATTTGCGCACCCGCATGATCGTCTCACATGTTAGGGAAATAGCTTAAAATTAATTCAAGCTGCTTGCCAAACATTTTTTTCAAAATAAAAGAGAAAGGTACCGAAATGGCGTTAGAGAAATCTAGTGTAACCAAGTCCCCGAACTCATAAATCTCTGGTTCGTAGGAGTAAAGTAAATCTCCCGTTACTTTACTTGGGTTTCTAATCGACCCACCAAAAATAGATTAGTGGCGACTCCTAATTGAAAATCATTTGCATGTTAAGAACTTGAACCTAAGTCGTGAATTGGTATGGGCTTGGGAGAGCCCGAGTTAAGTCTAGGCTTAACAATCCATTAGCCAAACCCTAGGTGGTTCACACCCGAAAAATTGGTTGCAACAGCTGTGGCATGATTTCTGAAGATCGAATTTTTTTTTCACCCATGAAGCACTATGTTTCTTTTGTTCTCTTGAGGATAAGTGTGCTTCATCAAGGCCCAAAAAAAAAAAAAACAAATTTTTTTGGTCCTCATGTTGGCCGTGAAGTTTTGTTGTCCTAACTGGCGTGTCGTTTGCTGTTGCTATTTCTCAGAAGACAATTTCTTTGGTCCTGTCTCCGCGAGCTTTATTAGACCCGGAAGGCTCTCTGACTCTGCTGCTTCAAATGAAAATCATGACGTTACGATGGACTCTACAGCGTTCTCAATGCATTTTCGCAGCCTTGCAAGATCCCACTCTGGCATGGAGAAGACGCCGACGAGCATTCATCTAACCTAGGGGTGTGCAAAAGAACCGGGATCTGCCCGGACTGCCCGAAACCGGCGGTTCTTGAGGGAACCGGTCCGGTTCCCGGTTCCATGGGCAGATCCGCCCGCCCGCCCACCCAGACCGGACCGATTAATTTTTAATATTAAAAGAAAAATTACTAAAACAAAACAAACCCTAACCAAGTGTCGACTTCTCTCTTCGACTTCTTTGGTTCTGTGACTCTGTCTCTCTTCTTTGTCTCTTCCTCAGTTCCTCCCCGAGCGTCGACGCTGCCGCCGTTGCTCCTTGTCGCTACTGTCCGCCGCCACCCGCCGGCCGCCACCCGCCATAGCCTCTGCTCCGCCCGCAGTGACCCGCGACACCACAACTCACCTCCACGCCGACCACCACGCCAGCAGCCGCGAGTGCCCTTCGCCCGCTCGCCCACCGCGATCGCCTTCACTTCTGCTACTTTCCGTCCGAGCACCACCGCCATTGCTTTTGTTCCAGGCCCCCTCTGCCAGCAATCCGACGTCGTTGCAGCCCCTACAGCCGCGACGACCAACGCCAGCAAATCCCGAATCGGTGGCTGCGCCTTCGTCACTGCTCCTCGCGATCCCTGTAGCCATTTCAATTCCTCCCCAAGCGTCGACGCCGCCGCCGCTGCTCCTCCGCTGCTGCTGTCCGCCCCCTCACGCCAGCCGCCACAGCCTCTGCTCCGCCCAGCAGTGACCTGCGACGCCACAGCTCGCCTCCGTGCCGACCACCGCGCCAACAGCCGTGAGCACCCTTCGCCCTCTCGCCCGTCACCGCGACGCCACAGCTCACCTTTGCGTCAAGATCGGTTCCATGGATCCACCTGGGAACTGGACCGGATCGGCGGTCCAGTTCCCAGGTGGATCCATGCAACAAATGGGTGGATCCCGGTTCCAATTTTTCGGAACCAGTCCTTAGCGGGCGGTTCCCGGTTCTAGGTCGAGAACCGCTCGCCCGGACCATGCACACCCTATTCTGACCTTTGATGAGAAGACACCATCTAAAAAAAAAAACATACCTCTGCTAACTTTGGCAGTTTTATGATGTTAACAAATGCTAGGAAGCTGAGTCTAGAATCTGCTCATCCAATGCATAATGTTCAGAGTGACGGTAAAGATTCGAATGAAATGAGCCTTATTGGGAATAATCCAAATAGGTATGACTATGGTAGACTTTCTCCTTCATTGGATGCCCTCCTGGCGGAAGGCAGCCAGGATTTGCAAGCTCTTCCTGGTTTTGATGTTGACAATGCAAATGCATCAGCTACTTTTGAGGTTTTCAATGCTGATGAGGGTGGAAGCAGTAAGGAGAATGCCAAGGGCTCTGCAAATAACATAATGAGCTCTATGGGCACTGATGGGACCAATCAGATAACTGTTGCAGCTTATCATGAATTACACAAGGCAAATAGTGCTTCTGAAGGAATGTGCATTGAAAATGGTAGAAGTGATTTATCTAATATGGTTGACAGTTTCATTCTCGATGCTCCTATTTATCAGCATATCCATACTCCTAATCAGACGCTAAAAGTAAGAACATTGTCCTAGTCTATATTTTATTTGTTTATTTCCAGATTTGGTTTTTGAGTTTTAAATTAGCTAAAACCACTCTAGCTTTACTGGGGCGTCTACAATATGTACACCATCCTGGTACTTTTGAGTTTGATTGGTCTCAGAAACTAACGGTAGAATGGAAGTGTCTCTGGTTAGGGGTGTGCAACCGGACCGGGTCAACCCGGTTCCCGGTTCGGCCCACTTAAAAAACAGGGTCGGGAACCGGTTCCGAGGGAATACCCACCCAGGAACTGGATCGACCGGACCGGTTTGGGAACTGGTTTGAGAACCGGTTTTTGGGCCCAAAACAAAACCCTAGTCGTTTCTAACTTTCTATCTTTACTCTCACGCAACACGCTCGTCGCTCTCAGCCTCTCACGGTCTCACCTCCGCCGATCCATCCGAGCGGAAGCAGCATCGCCTTCCTCCAGATCAGCGCCCCCATCTTGGTCCCGGCCATCCTCGCCACCCCGGCGCCGTCGGCCTCGCTGCTCGAGAAGGCTAGGTGCAAGACGTTCGCGGGCCTCCTCGTCTCGACACCGGGGTCGACTCCTCATGGGTGGCCAGCACGGTGCTCAAGTCCACCCCGTCGCGATCTTCACCGTCGACAGCATCCTCCTCCCCGCCGAGCTATTTGGCAAGTCCCCGTTCCCCGCGCCGGTGCCGTCGCTGGTAAGCACGATTTTTACTCTTCGTCGTGAGCTGCTGGCTAATTAGTTCTACTTACCCCCGCGCCGACACCGTCGATGTTTGCTCTTTTGATTCGTTCTGGTATTTTAAGAAGATATTGATCCGTCAGACCGTTCTTGTATTGCGAGTCTGGTGTTTTTTTTTCTCGGTGGGACGAATCTTGAGAATTGGTCAGGAGTTGAGCGAACGAGCGAACGAGCATTTGAGGTTATTGTGATGATGCGCGTTCGCGATGGATGGTCGAGTGGTCACTAATGAATACGATGAGTTTGAACGGGCCATCTTCGCCGGTATTCTATTTTGAGGAAATGCTGAGAATTGTAATTCCAAGCAAAGAGCAAAGCATGTGAAAGGGAATGCTGTAAAATTTTTAACCATTATTTTTCTGGCCATGCAAAATTTATACCTTTGAAATCTTGTCACGGTTTGGCTGCAGGATGAGATGTTAAGACAGAGATTCATGGTTTATAATGGAGTTAGCTCAATTGATACGTCAGTAATAGCTACTAAGTACATGCCTGCGTGTAAATGGCTTCAGCATAGACTCCAAGCTCATGAAGTGATGATGCTGAGCACTGAGATTGAAGATGGGATCAGTTTAGATGACCGAGAAGTGAAGAACAGAGTTCCTTGTATAGCATTAGGTTGAGTAAAATTTTGGAATTTTCCTTTGTGTCTTTCGTCCTTTACTTCTTCAAGGAAAGTTAGATTGTATGCGGAGAAAAACGGAAAGGGAAAATCAAATCGTAGGTCTTTGAAGTCTTTCTCGATCTTTACTAGTTATGAGCGAACTAAAATCCTTTCTTGAGCCATCTATTAAACTTGATACAGCTGGTGAAGTTTGCTTACTGCAGTTTATTAGCAAGATGTGAAATGTGCACGTTCAGAAAAATTTGCAAAACATGTTCCAATATAAATAGGGTTAACCCTGTTCCCGGACCGGAAAAACAGGGTGGGTCGGGAACAGGGTCCAATGCAAACAGGGTAGGGAACAGGGTCCAAAAAAAGAGAACCGGTTATAACAGGGTCGGGAACAGGGTCCAGGTCTAGACCCTACCCACCCTGGACCCGATCACCCCTATCTCTGGTTGCATGTAGCAGCCATATGCTGCATGCTCTAGTTTAGGAGCAGCTTATGAGATGATAAAATGCATATAGTGGATGATGGATGTCTGTTGCTGAGATTGCATTTTATGAACAACGATGTATAATTCCACAATTGATTTTTCAAAATGTCCTTAGAAAGACGGGTCCCAACACATCGCTAGATCAGAAATGTTAGGACTTGTACTTGTTTTTTTTATTAACGCTCCTCCTGATCTGAGAACGAAGCGACGACATCGAAATAAAGCCCAAAAAACGCCACAATCTGATGGTACACATGCACAAGCCCAATGGAAATACGATAACCTCAAGAACCTACAATTAATTGAACAATTTATACTAATTGAAACATACGAAAAGAATCATCTAAATCCTAAGCTTCAATTGTGCAGTTTTGAAGGGATTTAAAGCCCCGATTGATGCAACAAATTAGTCAGCAAAGGGTGATGGCCGGAATATTGTGCAATTTTTATGGAATACTATATCATGTAAGCAAAGTATGCAGGGGTAATCAGCTTGGGGATGGAACCGAGAATCGGACTGGATAAGATTGGTCGGTTCCCCCGGTTTGACTGAGACCGGCCCTTTCTTTTCCTCAATTTCTTCTAAGAAGTAAGAACTCTTCCTTTTTAACAAAAATCCAACAAAGAGACGTGGCGAGACTCAATCACGACAACCTCACTACACGAACGCGAAATCCAACGGAGTCAAACACCGTTGATTCCAGCAGATTCGCCAACCATCTGCAACAGAAATCGAAGCAATAACAAAGTAAGCGAAGTGCCATCACATTGAGGCGAGCGTGAGAGAGAGGGAGGCGCCGCCGCGAGGGAGGACTGGGAGGCGAGGGGGTGATCATGATGCCGCGGCGGACGGCCGGAGAGTATCCAGCGGCAAAGAGACTAGGGTTTCTTTCCATCGTATCCACCAATTACTTCCCTATTTTAAAATAGAAGAAAATTACAACAACAACAAAAAAAAAAAAAAGGAAAGAAATATAATGGCAATACCAGTCCGGTCCGGGTGATCCGGTTCCTTGTCTAGAACCGGAAACCGGACCGGTTATTTCTTGTTTTAAATAATTTTTTGTTTCTTATTATTAGGTACAATTTTGTTCATTCTTATAATTAGTTCACCCCATTATGATGTAATTGTTTCCATTTAATCAGTAATTTTTTTTTTTGTTCTTGTATGAAAGCGTCCATTTTAATATAGTTCTTCCAATTTAATGTACAAACATTTATATGATGGAAAATCATGTTAATATCATTTTCGAATCTATAACAATGATAGCGAATTATTTCATGTGTTTTCAAAGAAAACAACACCATATATTCTTTTTATCTTCTATCGTACAATATTCGACTCGTGTACTATTGACGGAGTTTTGTGTCGGGAATTACTGATTCCCTAAAAACCGGATTCGACACTAAATCGAACCCCTAAAACAAGTGCGGAAGACGTGCCCGGGAAAATCACATGTATCACCATCCTAAGGCACATCACATAATCGAACGTACCTTGTTAGCCACAGATTAAACACCGACGCTGATATGAGGAAGAAAAACTGATCCCGTTCGATCCGATGACGTCAATTCGCCTTGAAGGGAAGAGAGTATCGTCTCTTTTGCTACTGTATTTCTTTTGGAGGGAGAGAGGGAGGAGGAACGTACGTACTGTCAAAAGGTGCGTTCCTCCCTCTCTTTTTTTCCTTAAATACATCCTCTCCAAAGGACATGTCCCTTCGGTAAAAGACGTTCCCCCAAAAATTACAACCCTTCAACATATCCCTCCATCCATGGGCCCTAATCTTGTGGGCCAGGCTTTTAGGCCCAACATGGGCGGACGGGCCAACTTAGGCCCATCACATTAATTAATAAATAAAACCATCATTTTGAAATACACCGTACAATAATTAATTACTAAGGGCAGCTCTAGAATGTCAGATTCATTAACTGTAAATGGTTTAATTCACTACCTTATATGTAAAAGCTTAACAATATTAGGTGTATAAGAAAGTTTTTAATCACCTATGATATTGCTACAGATACGAGGAATACTTTCTTATTAGATTTTTGCTAATCACATAAATAAATTATTAATTACTTTAAATTGTTTACCTATATTAAAATTTGAAAATCATCTCAAAAATCTATTACTTACTAACTTTTTATAGGAAAAAATTAACATGAATATCAAGAACTCCCTAAGTGAGATAGGTTGAAATTTTTGTTTATTATTGTTCTTACATAAAAGATATAACTAACTACTTATAAGTACATAATATTATCAATATAAAAAATACAGAAAAGAAGTAACTTTATGTAATTACATACTTACTTTAGCATATTATAAAAGTTATTTACTATGTAGATAAGTCTTCTTCTTTTTCTTTTTCTTTTTTTTTTCGAAACTATGTAATAAGTTATTAGCTACAAGGATGACCTCTTTTATACAATAAAAAATTGATTTTTCCTCTTGGAAAAAAATCATAAAAGAATATATAATCAAAATCTTTTAGATACATATAAACTTGCTTTTTCAATGTACCAAGGCGCAAATAATAGAGTGAAAAGTAATTGTTCGTGAAATTATAAATGCGATGAACGTGTTAAATAAGTAATATAATGATGAGAAAGAATATCATCTCACCGAGATTGATGATTAATCAAATAATTAAATATTAAAAATGAATTAATTCTAAAATTTATTTGATAGATCAAAATAGAATTGAGAATAAATTAAAATTGACAAACGTAGAAATAAAATTTTGAAATTAAATGCAGTAAATCAATTAAATAAATATGTTAGAGTATCTGATTTCACCATAATCATTAAATATGAATTTCAGATTATTACGCATATAAGAACGATATCAAACATGTGATAGCAAAATTTTCAAATGTATTTACTATCTTATCTCTAGGTATAACAAATCTAGACAGTTTATCAATCCACTATATCTCTAGGTGAATTTCAATAAACATAAGTGTATTAAAATCTATGAATTTCCCGGTTTGCAATGAATCTTTGGAATCTATTGAAAGCTACGCAAATAACATGGTATATCTCTATCCACATTTAATTCATTATTATATATCATAAAGAGCAATTGCATATTATCACTTCTTGATCTCAAACATGTACATCAGATCATTCAAATGATGGCCAATCATCTAAAAGCATTAAGCGCAATAATATATAACTCACATGAATGAAATCACTTGCAACACATAAAAATCATGAAATTCATATCATCTTGGTCAAGTTACATCGTTGCTCTAACAAAAGAAAATTAGAACATAATAGAAGAAGAAATGAATAGATAAATCAAACCTAATATCTTGAATCAAATAATAAGAATTCTATCACCAATTTCGTCTTCTCTTCAAATTGCTTGAAAAACTCTCTAAACAATGAAAAACGATCTAAAAATAAAAACCTAGTCTCCCCAAGCTCTTAATGTTCTCCTATTTATAGGATACATCCAAAACTCATATCTTAAGGCAATTGCTTATTTTTCGCATAAAATTAAAGAATAAATCAAAGAATCCCTTATTTGATATCCACCTTCCAACTCTTTCCGATAAAATTAGGGAATAAATCACAGAACTCCTAATTTGACATTCATCTTCCAACACTTTCTCATTTGAATTCCCCAATCAATAAATTCTTCCTTTCCTTGTTTTTGTCATTTTTTTCCTCATTTTCTCCATGTCTCATTATGTTGTATAAACAAGGAAAAATTGAATAAATAGAAGGAAATCCAAATATTTTCTCACATATATTGCACGATTTGTTACCTAAAATAGGCAAAATAACTCTATTTTATAATCAATGGACTTATTTCAATGAACTTTTTCAATATAAATAGTTACAAAATCAAAAAATAATATTAGGTGTTCACTGTTGGATGGCTAATATGTGTTTTGAATTTAGTTTTATAATTGAATCTTTTCACATGTCAATCATTTTTTACATAAAAATTAAAATAATTAAAATATGAATATATTTTATAAAAGTTGTCCACGTTAGTGTTGGCTATACCCATTACCTGGCGTCCACGTAAAATTAGCTAAATGAATTCAATTAGCACAACGTGAAATTATTTATGACTCAATTGGCAAAATTGAAAGCTTTATAACTGAATTGGCAAAAGTACAATAAATTTAGAACTTTTTGGACAATTTTCTCCATTATAGTGCCATTGGTCCAACTACTAAGTCCAAAAATCAATGCCAATTCCTTGTGAACTACGTTTGACCCTTATGTCGATATTCACTATGAGAGAAAATGGTGTCATCAACGTTGACTTGGAGGGTCGTTTCTGGGTTGCTGGCAATTTCCGTTTGTCCATATATAAAACCACGTTTCGTCCCAGAAAGTGACTGAATTGACATTAACTAATATTAAAAAAAATTTATACTTTTCGTCTTGATGCGAAGCAACAAGGCAGAAAGATTGAAAATGATTCTGTTAATTACATTAATCATCGCCATAAATAAACGAGAGCGCTTCACTCCCAGAAGCAATTTTCAGTTGCTTCACATCACCAAGGCTAGTATTCTGATGCTTTATAATCTTTCATTAGTGATAGATCAGAGGATCTGCTTCTCTCTAGCCTCATGCCGATGAAGAACGTTTTTCGTGCCACGATGCCATGAAAGATCTGAAATTTTTCATCCTTGATCTGAGTACGGTCTCGAGTGTGTTTATATATAAATATGTAGTGGTAGTTCATGACTTTCATGTAGGATGTTTGAGATTAATTATCATTTGAACTTGAGCTCAGTTGCTTGATTTAACTCTCTACTCACAACCATTCAACCGATTCTCTAGCAGATATCAAGATGACAAGTTTTGCAATCAGGAATCGGGTTTTCTTTGCCCTTTCTTCAATTTGGTTTTCTTTGGCAAGAAGCTACATGCACACATACGCCGGTGATGACCTCAAATTTGCCTAAGTTAATTCCTTGACCTCCATCGATAATGGGCTTCCCTTCAGCTACTATAGTATCCCATACTGCAAGCCCATGGGTGGGATCCGAGAACGTGTCGGTAATGTGGGCGCCGCTGTCATGGGAGATGAAATCATCAACTCTCCATACCGGTTCCGAGGGAATGTCAATGAGTCCATCTACCTCTGCACCACTGATCCCCTGAGCGAGCACGAGGCTAGGCTCTTGAAGCAGCGCACTCGTGATTTGTACCGAGGGAACATGATGCTCGATGGTTTGCCGGCAGTAAGGTATGCCGGGTACATTCAATGGACTGGCTTCCCAATTGGATTTGTACTACCGTGCAGCGATGATGTTTACATCATTAATCATTTTAAGTTCACAGTCTTGGTGAATGAGCACAGAAGCTGCGGCTATGACATAACAGATTTTGACTCACCATCGGTCTCTAAGGGTTATGAACCGGCACCACTGTTTGAGATTGTGGGCTTCACTGTGGCTCCTTGCAGTGCTAAACATGACCAGTAATACATGAAAAGGCTCAAAATGTACGACAACATAGATTCAATGGAATGTCCCTCCGATCTCGAGACATTGCAGGCTGTGAGGGACAACTGAGAGGATATCCTTCACTTATGAGGTTCAGTTTGTGAAGAGCGATATCCACTGGCAATCTCGTTGGGACATTTATTTGAAGCAGAGATATTCGTCAATGACCCATTTTGACACCTCTAGTTCTAATACTCGGTTCTCTGATGACCATCCTTCTCTTAACTGGTATTGTCTTCGTGTTCGTGATATTCCTGAAGACAATATCTAGGGAGCTTGCAAAATGTCGGGGACTCGATAAGCAGGCTGAAGCACAGACCCATGAGGAGCCTTCGGGTTGGAAGCTTCTTGCCAGCGATGCATTCAGGGAGCCGAATCACTCGAGGCTTCTCAGTGTGATGGTTGGAACTGGGGTCCAATCACACTGACCAGATTTGTGACTGTAACTATCGCGGCCTTCTGCTACTTGACACTTGATGCTCGAGAATTGATACTGACATTGATACTGGTCTACTCTTTTTGGGGAATCGTTGGCGGGTACATTGGCGTGCGAAAGTGGAGAACGCTGAAAGGAAGTATTGATGGTTGGAAGTCAGTTTCGTGGTTGATCACATTTCTCTTTCCAGGAATCGTCCTAATTGTACACGTCGCGTCCTAATTGTACACGTCGCGCTCAACTTCATAATGTGGGTCAACCGTAGCACCGCCGCTATTTCCATCTCCACGTATATCGCCATTCTATTGTACTGGTTCTGCATTTCAGCGCCAGTCACCCTGTTTGGAGGACTCCTAGCGACCTGGGCTGAGGCTATCCAATATCCTGTGAAAACCAATCACATTCCTAGGTATATCCCGGCTTGGACACTCCCCTCGTGGCTCTTAGTTCTTGGTGCTGGGATGATCCCGTTCGGCACACTCGTTACTGAACTCATCTTCTTTCTGAGTAGCAGATGGCTGGTAGGTTCTACAGCGTGTCGGGGACCCTCTGCATTTGTCTTCTGTCCCCTGTTATTCTCTGTGCTGAAACTTCCTTGATCGTTATTATCGCAATCTACAAGCTGAGGACTGGAAATGGTGGTGGAAGTCTTTCTGTGCTTCCGGTTCGGCTTCCCTCTTTGTGTTCATGTTCTGCATCAATTACTTGGTTTCTGACCCAAACGGTTTGAGCGGGCCTCCATCAGTCACAGTTTATGTCGGTTACTTGATCATCATGGCGATAGCAGCCCTGCTATCAACTGGAAGCATTGGTTTCCTCGAAGCATTGGTTTCCTCGCTTCGTTATACTTTGTGAATGCTCTCTTCTCATCAACAGAGATCTGAGTAGAGTCGACTTTTTCCAATTTCATCCATTGCTTGAGCTCCTTGCTTTGGGAAATGCTGACATCACCTCAATCGATATCGTAACGTCCTACTTTATTATGTATTGCCTGCCTTTGTCATGTTTCACTGTCGAAATAAGCACGAGATTGTTGTAAGTAGCTTAATGTTTCAAAGTAATGTATTCCCATCTATTGCACACATTTCCACTTCCATTGCTGTATCATCTGACAATCAAGTATGGAGCTTTACTATTAACAGTCTTCTTTGATCTGAAGGCGCCAATTGGTAGCTCTGCAGGAATGGCATCATCAGATAACCTTTAGAACTCAAAGTTATAAATCTGAACAAGCTATGAGATACGTTGGATGGTAAAAATAGAAAGAGAGGTGGATGACGTTGCGCGCCGTCGGCCATTTAGCAGATAGATAGCACGCGTGAGCAACTCAGAACCGCACATACGTTCATAATAATAACCTATTGATGTTTAGACGAATAAGTAAATAATGCTGAACCAAGTCTCTCCACAAACCTTATAATTCAGTGATTCCACAATTGAGTATATGGTACATAAAAAAAGCACCATTCATAAATAGGCTCAGCATCAATTTTAACCAGAAGGCCATTCTCTAGAAACTACAGGAACAGCGCTTGGATGCCCTTAACAACAATAGGACTCCTTGCACGGCCTTGAAAGACTTCTTTTCACGGAACTTCTTAACCTTCAGGTGGAAAAGAAATGAAACAGTGAAACTTCATTTGTCTGTAGAATCGATGCTTGGTAGCTCCCTGGAGAGCCAACATTCTTCATAGTTTGAGCGACACCATGATTGATCTTTACATATTGCGACCTTCAAGTGGAGGATTGGAAATGGTGGTGAAAGTGTTTCTATGCTTCTGGTGCGGGCTTTGATCTATGTGTCCACGTACTGCATAGCCTCCCTCCGTCACAGTTTATGTCGGTTACTCACTCAGTGGCAATAGCAGCCCTGCTACGACCGGTAGCATCGGTTCCCTCATTTCCTTCTACCTCATTAATGTTCCTTTCTACCTCATTCACCGTATCATACAATGCCTTTGTCATGTTGCACTGCCGAAAGTGGGACAAGAAGTATACGCCAACTCTTATTGTATTAAAACTATGTGTTCTCATCTATTTCACATATTTCGGCCGTCATATCTACATCAGGTGACAATCAAAGAGCGAGCTTTGTTAAGAGACATTGATTTATCTCAGTCCATCGAGTCTTCTTTGAACTGACTGGCTGATTAGTCGTCCAAGCAAAGGGATAATCTTCTGAAACTTCAGTTTTCCAAACAATGGATGAAGAGAAGCAGTAGCAGGATGCTCACGCAATAAATGAAGGAGAGAACTGAGTTCCTCTGCAGTTGCCAAGTATGCTTGCATGCCTAAAATGCACAATGCTCTCATTATAAAGACCGATTAGCATTTAAATGAATAAAAAATTTATCTTCATCCTAGTTTCTGAATTAATAAATTTTGAGACCTTATAATTTGCAAACCTTTATTTTAAATTCATGAAGCACCGTTCGTGAATAGGATTGACATCAATTTAATGAGCATGCCATTTTTCGGCACTATAATAACAGTCATCAGATGGCTTTCACAACAATAGGACTCCTCACATGATGTTCGGTGTCCGACCATATCAGCTCGCCAAACGAGTAGTCCCCAGTCACACTGGCTCCTTTCGCCTTCAGCACGACCTTGAAAGACTTCTTTTCATTAATCTTCTTGAACTTCAGGTAGGCTGGCTTGACAAGAACCGAAACTCCATTCGGTTCCAGTATCGACGCCCTGTAGGTCCCTGGCAAGCCAACGTTCTTCACAGTTCGAGTCACCGTGATTGATCCCGAGAGCTTAGGAACCGTGATCGAAGGATAGTTGAAGTGTAGAAGACCAATGCGTTTCGAACATTTGTAGGCACCATCAGAGAACATCGAGATCTGCGTTGCATTGTAGCCTAGAGAACACAAGAAGTTGAGATAATCTTTGATGCCCAGATCATAGACCAGGCCAGGGTCCATAGCACGGTTGGGTTGGATGTGTCCAGCTCCGTAACTGAAAGGAGTCGCCTTGTAGTAGGAGGCATTCATGATCGATTCCAGTGCATTATCTCGTATAGTTGCTGCAAGCAAACAGGCTAGTTCGTCATGACCATATTATGTACAGGTTCGGTTCGCATTGTTTTCAGTGGAGATTGCAAGGGCGGCAGGTTTGTCATTTTCACTTCCCTAAGGTTCGGGGTGCCCATCAGACATAGCAGTTGAGCTCAGAATGTAGTCGAAGTATATCATTCACTCATACTCACCACTCGTCATGATTGCCGATCGAATTGCAGCAGGACTCCATTCTGGATGTAGAGTTTTCAGAAGACCAGCAACACCGGAAACATGAGGACACGACATCGAGGTGCCCGAAAGAGCATTAAAAGGGACCCGGCGTTTATCGAATTCCTCATCTGTCGGCCCCACTGCTTCAGTGAAGGCAGCTATGACGCTGACTCCAGGTGCAGTAATATCCGGCTGGTCATAATCATGTCAGTAACTCAACTAGCTATTGTTACAAAAGCAGCGTGACTAAATCGGCGATGAACCTTCAAAGTACCTTTAGAATTTCGGGTGTAATGGTGTTCGGCCCCTTCGAGGAAAAAGCCGCCATGAGTGGAGATGGCTTCACGCCCAAATTTGTCACTACGCGTGTGATCTGAGCAGTGGGAAACCTGTCGCAACGAAAGGTTGCGCAAACGCATCAAATCACGCGGACAGAAGTTATGCCGGCCTCATGAGCTCGACCAAGAACAACATTGCGCCATGACAGAATCTGTCATTAGGGTGCAAAAGAGGAGCCTGTGTGCACTTACTTAGTTGATTTGATGTAACTGAAGATGGCGGCACCGTCGCCGTAGTTGACGTGAGACGCGGGAAGGAAATGTGGGTCCGCCATGATTTCGTTTCCCGAGAGGATATTGTTGGCAAGGACCATCCCGACCGCGCCGGCAAGGAAGGCCTGCTCTCCCTTGTCGACACTCGCGATTTCTCCTTGAAGGCAAACCAGGATCTTCCCCTTCACCTTCCTCGGATCAAGCGTTCCATTCTGGCAGAGTAGCCTGTCTTATGCAACCATAAACGAATCATAGTTAGCAATAGAGTATATACCGAGCTAAGCAAAAGTGGTAAGTCGACGGGTTCAGCTTGATAGCGCGGAAATGGTTGTGATCCTTACGCTTCATCTGCCGACACATGAGACAATCCAGCATCCGCTGCGCTGATCAGCTTGTAGAACTTGCCTCCAGGCAAGGATTTCGGTGATAAGCTTGCACCCTTCGGGGCAAAAGGAGAAAGCAAAAGGACACATATATACAGAATTAGCAGTTTGCTGAAATCGGAAACGCGTTCAACACCGATTCACACAATCAAAATCCCCGGGGCGATGCGACAAACGGTAAAACAGGCTTGATCTCTTGTCCAGATTAGCTAACAAACCGACGAAACGATTAAGGGTCATGCTCGATAAAGTATCGCTAATCATCTCGCGGACATTCATCATTTGAACATGAGATTTCCAGTGCATTCGTATAGTTTTTCTAATTGGTAATGTGTGTGTCAAACCCTAAGAACAGCTTCACGCATTGAGCGAGAGAGTCTGACCTTGAATCGCCTCTGATCGCCAATCACCACGTAGTTGGAGAAATCCCTGTCCATGGTGCTTGCCGCCACCGTGATCAGCCAAGGCGCGATGTTCGAGACCGTCCCGTCCCTGGGTCCAGCATTCCCGCCCGAGCAAACCACGACGATGCCATTCTTCACGGCGTGGAAGGACCCGATCGCAATGCTGTTGTTGAACAGTGGGGAGGGGCGGCCGCCAAGGGAGACCGAGAGGACGTCCACGCCGTCGTGTATGGCTGCATCGAAACCGGCCAGGATGTCCGCGCTAAAGCATCCCAGCCAGCAGACCTTGTAGGCGGCAACCCGGGCCTTCGGGGAGCCTCCCTTGGCCGTGCCTCGGCCATAGCCGAAGACACTGGCTCCGGCGACGAAGTTGCCGCCGGCGGTGGAGAGGGTGTGGGACCCGTGGCCGTCGTTGTCGCGGGGGGTGTCAAAGGAGGCGTTGAGGGGCCCCACCACGGCGGCGTAGCCTTTGTTGAAGTATCTGGCGCCGATGAGTTTCCTGCGGATCGACGATTCCATTGGCGGGAGTTACCTTTGCATTTTCTTTTTTCAAAATCTATGTCCAAAGGGAATGTGTACAAATAAAATAAAATAAAAAGATAAAAAAAAATTTGAAAAAAGGGTTGCCAAATTAATGTGTGAGAAGGAGATTTAGAAATAAGAAAATTGCTTATTTACAAATTCCGATTTCGCTTATTGAAGAAAAACAATGAAAAGTTAAAAAGTTGAGAACGATTCATACTCTCCATGTACAATTTTCGGCCTCAGAGGTGTTGGAGTCCGAATGGTATAGTGCTAATTAAATTTCCATGCACCAAACTAGATGTGTAAACATTGTTCGGTGAAAATTAGGTCACTCGCCTCATGTCATAAGAAATCATTTTCGTTAAACCTCCATTTATTTCTCAAAAAATAAATAATTTAAAAAAAAATCCTAGAAGTGATCGCCTACCAAAAAAAAAAAAAAGAATGAACGGAAAATATTTTTATCGTTCATGAAAATATTTAAATATAAATTGTTATCAATAATGAAAATATTTTTTATTAATTATTATTTTAAATAATGCAAGTAATCATTTTAAAAAAATATTTTTAAATTATTTTATTTTTCATAAAATAAATGAAGCCTGAAAATAAGTTATAAATGAGAAACAGTAGGAGCTATAGACTAGAATTCTTCTTATTTCGCCGAACGATATTGTCCACTAGTTAAAGTAGTTGAAGCAAGACATGGTGCGCAAAAAGGCAGTCAACGAAAACGAAAGTCAACAATTATGGGTTTTTGATATCTTTTACCTAACTTGATTTTTAAGACAAAAACGAAAGTTTGAAAAGAAGAAAGAAAAGATTGTTCGGACCCAAGAGCTGGTAAAAGCGAAATGGTGGAGCGAAATGAGAATTGTCCGTTTTGAAGGAATACAAAAAATATCAGGTGATGACAATGAAGGTGGAGATGAAGACAGCCACGTCTCGTGAAAGTCGACCAATTCTTGAGAAAAATAATAAAGGGAGGAAAAAAATGGTTTCATATGTCAAATCGATTTTTTTTTAAAAAAGGGAACATGTTTAATTGAATAACCTCTTCTTTTTTTTTATGTTACCTTGTTATGTAACTCTATGCAGATCAACACATTTTTAGGTAACTCGAAGATCAGAAATAAATTCATCATTTGAGAAATTTACATAATAGACTCGGACCTAAAGAAAATCTTGATTTTCCAGAGGAAGGGTATGTGGTTGCGCCACCAATGGTGTTACTCGAGCCCGACAGGGCCAAGTTCAGGCTTGACAACACCGGATATGGCATCATGAACCCTAACCGAATGTAGGGGTGAAGCAAGCTCGAGAGAGGAATTGACGTTGGGTGCTCGTGAAGTGGCGATGACATTGGACGGCGAAAGTCACGGCCAATAATTGGCAGGCCAATAATTGGCAGGCCAATACAACTTCAAATGAAGTTTTACTCTTTCTATTATAGATCCAAGAAAAAGGTAAAAATATAATAAAAGATCGATTCAACTTTATTGTGGAATGGATTAGATTCAATATTAAGAATAGTTTAAGGGCCATATTAAATATATCAAAAGTTCAAGAATAACATTACACATTAAGTTAAACTTTAAAAACTATCATCATCATTATCCCTCCTTTAATCATGTCTGTAGGTTGTATCGTACAAGTTATTAGAAGAGTGTCTTATCTCTATAGGTCTGTTTGCTTTAAAGAAAACTTTTTCCAGTAAATTATTTTTCGACTTTCTAGTATATGGATGACAGAAAAATAATCAATATACAAAAAATGCTTTTCATAAATTGAAAACGACATGCTTAAATCGGGAAAAAACGACTTCCCCTTTTGGCAAGAAGGAAATCATTTTCCCTAAATCATCCAACAAATGAGAAATAACCATTTTCTTTTATCGCGAAGTTTTTAATAAAACAAAAGCAACCTAAGACCTAGTTTACAACCATGAAATAGTTCGAGTTAAAATAGTTCATAACATGGCCAACTCTATCTTAAAGAAATTTACCTTAGATAGAAATGCTTAAAAGACTTCGGACACTACCACAAGGCACTAACCACAGTACCAAAAGATATAATAGGAAAGTACCCTTTACCTTCTCGAAAGGAAGTGGGTGGAGAAAAGTCAGCGTTTTGAAAATGGCAACTCTTTTTTTTTTGTTTTTCCTTTTGGGGTGGAGCGAGGAAGGATAAGAAAGTGGGAGAGTGGGAGCAAGCAAAGAACCTGTTGCAGCGAAAGCGAGGATCCTTGTCGTTTTGGCAGATTCCTTTCCACTTTGGAGGAATCGGTCCCAACCCCTGGTCGCTAAAGCTCTTGGATTCCGGCCACGCCCCTGCATGCGCCAAAACCCCAATCGATTACATCTTTTTTTCCCATTTTTTGCACCGAGGCTTGTCAATTCCAGGTCCAACATAGCAATAGCAGCAAAGAAATCAAACCCCACGTGAAGAGTTTGTGTTTTTTCTTGACGTTTTTAATCATGAGGGTGCGCTTCACCTACTCCGGAAAAGAGGGTTTGTCTGGGGCAGCTTTTGTGGGGATTGTTCTGTGTGTATTTTGTGGCTTTGAGCCCCGGCTATGTGCTTTTGCAAGCACCAAATTCAACTCCTGAAGTGAGCACAGCACTCAAACATGGCAGGATGAACATTGACCCTTTCTTTGGCCCACAAGATCAACTTTACTAATGGTGTAATTTTCATGAGAGAGAGAGAGAGAGAGATTCTGAGAGTTTCTGTCACAACTATGAGTTATTATCCAAACACTTTCCAAACCATACCGTTTCATACTTATAATTGTTGTGGAAAAACTATACTAAAAAATCTTGTAGCATAAGGATGGGAGTCCTCTACAATTAGGGGATAACTGACTACCTCAAAGATCAAAGTGACCCTAAATTCATAGAATTTTAGCCCCAAGAAAGCTATACCTAAACCTAATATATATATATATATGCACCCCCGTCACCCCCATGTGCCAAGCCAATGCCACTACCTTTGGCAGATGTAGTAACCAGCCTCCTTTCGCTGCCTATCACTCGGTCTCTCTCCATCCCTCTATGATCGAAAGTAGAGGGAGCACGCGTGATGGCCTAGACCACTAAGATGTCAATTTAGGCTCTATCTCCATCCGCGACATCATATTAGGTTTTAGTCATATGGTTCACCAGATGCACAAAGATGTGTTCAAATTAGCTTTTATTTTCCATCCTTCTATTATTGAAAGTAGAGGGAGCACATGTGATGGCCGAGACTACCAAAATGTCAATTTAGGCTCTATCTCCATCCTTAGCATAGTACCACATAAGGAGTTTTAGGCATATAACTCACCAAATGCACAAATATATGTCCAAATTAGCTTTCACTCTTTATTATTAAAAAACAATTATTTTTGTATGTGGCTTTTGTAATTTGACTTGGATGAAATGTGGAATATCAAAAGCTCTTTTGAAGAAACATTCAAATTGAGACATGTAGAGGTAATATTAATAATTTCTTTCCATATTTTCCCAAACATTGAAATACTACTTTTCGACCTAAATCTTTGATCGAAAGCAAAAGATACTCATTTTTTCCAAATTAAAACAAACGGTCTAACAATGTGCTGACTCAAAATTAGACTAGTCTTAAGACATGATGCACTTCCCTCCTAGTACCTTTGACTAGTATTCAAGATTTGACCCTCTCAAATGTGCATCTCTAATGTCTAAACAAAGATGTCGAGAAAAGTGCTAAAAAAGTCCTAAACCTTTTTTTAGTATCAATTTAGTCATAAATATTTTTATGTTGTGCCAATTTAGTCCTTTCCGGCCAATTTTGGCTGGATTTTGCTGACTAGACGTCAATCGGCTAACATAGCTTCATCGGTGCTGACATAGACAACTTTTGATAATATTTTAATATTTTTGAATTTTTTGTTTTTCTTTTTGTTTTTCTTTTTTCTTTTTCTTTTTCTATTTTCCTTCTCCTCCTCCTTCCTCCAGCCGGTCGCCGGACCTCGACAACTGGCCAGAGGCGACGGCCGGCGATGTGACATCCTAAATTTTCGACCCCATCTCGATAAAACGAAATGAGCTTTTCATCGACGCGCCTATGGTCCTTTTTTTCTAAGCTGATCAATCACGAGTTAACTAATCTATTGAGTGAAGCCGCTAAGGGATATAACCGCGGTAAAATCCCTAAACACTACCCGGTAGGTTGGATTGGACTAAAATCGCGTCCGGTTGATTTTAACCACGAAATTAAACTCGGTTTCGGGAATCAAACGTTCAAGCGTGTCACGATTCATTTTTAGGACATCGTCTCATCCTTTGAAGAATTTTTGGCGAGCCTAGAATTTTGGCAGAAAATCATATTCGGCAAATTAAAATGGTGAAAAGTCGGATGGGCACTTTAGTGTGGATTTTTGGCCTTCAAAATGAGTTAGTTTGTGGGGGAAATAGTGGAAATTCGTTTGGGCACCTTAGTTGGCATTTTTGGATGTCAATTTGGTTTATTTGGTGAGAATTTGGAAGAGAAATGAGTGCAAATTCGTATGGACAGCAGGGGTGATATTTTTGGCCTTCTAATTGGATGATTTTGTGAAGCTTTGGAAGGAAATTAACCATTAGGTGGCATATGGACTTCTTTGGGCTGAATTAGAGAAACTTTGGCCAACAAATTGAATTAAGAGTGAAAGCCAAGGGCTGTTTTGGTCTTCTTTTTGGCTTGCTTAGGAAGTTTTAGGAGGGAAATTTGGCTGTTGGATTTGGCTGAAGACTTTGGGGGCTTGCACTTGAGTTTTGGGATATTTTCCCTTGACTTTCAAGGCTCCTTGTCCCCCTTCCAGCAGCAGCTTCTTCTGCTTCAAGCTTTTTCTTCATTCCATCTCCTTCAACCTTCATTTCCAAAGCTAGAAAACTAGCACTCTCCCCCTCCCTTGCCGCTGCCTTCTTCTTCTTCTTCTTCCTTGCTTCAATCTCCACTTTTAGCTGCAACATAAACCTAACCAACCAGCCAAGGCCAGCACCGCCCCAGTCACACGTTCGCCTGAGCCAGCCGCTGCACCAACCACGCCTACTCTGACTCCAGGCCGTCCTCGCGCTCATTCACACCGTCCCACCGTCCGCCTGACCTAGCTGCCATTCGTCCAGCCGCTCGCCTCGCCGCCTTAGCCTGCAGTCAGCTCGGTCCACCCCTCTAAGCCGAACCAACCAGCCACCTCAGCCCCTTAGTCCAGAATAGCAATAGAACCGGTTTTTCCTCTTTAGCAGTGAGTTTGTTGGCTGTTTTCAGCCCCTTCCGAGCCTCCTTTGGAGCCGCCATAGTCATAGGATCTCATCATCGTCGCGCTTCCATTGCCGTGGACCCATTATCTCGCTAATCCAGTGAGTTAACTCTCTAACCCTTGATTAGGTTGTTAATTACGCTTAGGGGGTTAGATTAGTGTTAATTAGCTTAGTTAAATTAGTACTAAGTGAGATTAGCCTTAAATTGGATTATTGCTAATCTAGTTTGGTTATATTAGCCTTAATATGGATTATTATTAATCTAATTGATGAGATTAGCACTAATGATGATGGATTAGTCCAATTCAATGGATTTTCCTTAGATCTGGTTTTTGGACCCTCGTTGTTTGCCATTTTTATGGATCAAATTGTACTAAGATTTTCAGGTTAATTCATTCTTTAAAAATGTTTTAGACATCTTCAGCTATAACATATATTTTTCCCAAGATTTTATGGATTTAAAAGAATATGATTTCAACTTTGTTAAAAAAAAAAATAGAATCTCTATTTTTGCTGGAACTGGTGACCTTTTGGGATTCAATGGATTTTTATCAACTTTTAAGGTTCGATTCTCAAAAAAGTTTCTTCATAAAAGTTATTTTTCACATCTTGTAGTTTAACATATTCAAATTTTAGATCAAACGGACAAGTTTTAGATCTCGAACCAAGCTGGTTTTGGAAAATGTGATTTCTGAAAACAGACCCAGTTTTTGTACTAGATTGAATGATTTACTGGGCTTAATCTAAAAATATTTGGGTCAATGTGTCCCCATGAAAAATGTTTTTTTATGTGTCATTTACAACATATTCAAATTTTGGAATTTTCCGAACTCGTTTGATTAGGTTTTTGGATTTAAACTTCGAGACGCGCGAGTGAACCGTTTCTGCCGATTAGGACCGGTAGTAGTTCGTGATTGTTCTTGATGCTTTGCTTACTAGAAATTGCATATTTGGTGATGTGGTTGACTTTTGATATGCTTGGAACTTGTGTGTGATAAGATGTAAATAGTTATGCTATGGTGATGGTTTATGGTCATGGCAAATGATGGCTATTAAAGGGGGATATGTGTTGTGTTGAGGAAACCGAATGGGTTGTGAGCAGGTGAAGGACTAAGTGCTACACGATAACGAAACCTTGTGTGAGCCACCTCTAGAATCTTATACCGTTGCTTATTGTAGTCAAAGGCTAAGTGCTACATGATGACTTAAGTCACATGAGAGCCACCTCTAGAGCTTTGCACTACTGTCCTGCATAATCGAGGGCTAAGTGCTACACAATAACATAACTCGTGGGAGCCACCTCTAGAGCCTTGTACTGTTGCTATATGTGGAAAAGAACTAAGTGCTACGCGACAAAGAAACTTCATGTGAGTTACCTCTAGAGCCTTAAGCTATTGCTTATTGTGGTCAGGGTCTAAGTATTACATGATAACGTAACTTAACTTCGTGGGAGCTACCTCTAGAGCCTTGAGTTTGAATATTGAGTGTGGATTGAACCACCGAGATGAGTTATCCGCGCCTGATTATGGGACGAAATTGTGTGGCACGGAATGGGACATGTCATAACCATTTGGCATTATAATCGGGACCTCTGTGAATATTTGATGAGTGATATGATGGGTTCTAGTCATTAAATGCATTTATTGTATTCATATGTTTTATGAGATGCACTAATGTGCAGGAAGGTGCTGAGGCGAAGTAAGTTCTGAGTGGTGTATGTTTATGACGCCTCTGAGTGAATTCTCGTCCTAATCGGGTTTTAGGGTGTTGACTCGTTGAGATTTATTATCACCCCATCATGGTTCACAATTTTTCAAGTCCTTAGTTTGGAGATACTGGAGGATGTCGTGGAGGATCCCGAGCCAGAGTCAAAGGGATCCGGAATATAGGTGGTCCAGTAGTTCTTTTGGAACAGACCTTTAGTGTACAAACCTGTAAGACTGATTTGGCATGTGTATAAAGTGGTTTGTGATAATTGGCTTGTCTTTCCTCTATCCCAGTATTTGATGGTTATCAGGGTATCTGTTTATTTCGCTTCCACATGTGCATAAAATGAAAGGGTCGGTGACACGACCTGAGAACGTCGCAAAATTTTAGTCGACCGCCGATGGATGTATGCGTGCCCGGGGTTTGGGGCGTGACAAGCGAGGTCAAGGTCGACCTCGCGGCCACCTCGCCAGTGGCCGCGAGGGCGGCCTTGCACTGGGTGGCGAGGCTCACCCTCGCCGGATCTAGCGAGGGTCGAGCCTCACTCATGGCTAGCGAGGCTCGCCCAGCCAGCGCTACCATGGACGAGGCTTGACCCTCGCCTAATCTGATGAGGGAGCCTTGCCCGCCTCGCACGAGGCCAGCTCGCGGCGCAAGGGTGGCCTCGTGTCGAGCAGGCGGGGCTCGCCCTCGCCGGATCTGGCAAGGGTCGATCCTCACCCATGGCCGGCGAGGGCGAGCCCCGCAAGCCCGACGCGAGGCCAGCTCGAGGCCGTGAGGGCGGCCTCGCGCCGGGCTGGTGGGGCTCGCCCTCACCGCCCAGGCCTCAAGGGCGGCCTCACCCATGGCAACGCTAGGCGGGCAAGCCTCGCCGCCCAGTGGGAGGCCGACCTCACGACCATCGCCTCTAGCTGGTCGCTAACGTCCGACGACCAGCTGGAGGAAGGAGGAAGAGAAGGAAAAAATAAAAATAAAAATAAAAATCAAAAATTCAAAAATATTAAAATATTATTAAAAGTTATTCACGTCAGCCGGCCGGCTTCCGGTCAACAAGATTCGGCCAAAATTGGCCGGAAATGACTAAATTGGCACAGCGTAAAAATGTTTATAACTAAATTGGCACAAAAAAAGGTTTAAAACTAAATTGGCACAAATATAAAAGGTTAAGGACATTATTTTAACACTTTTCCCCATAGATGTCATATATACATGCATAACCATGTGCCACGCATTCGCAATTGGATCCACAAGAAGAGGATAGAGAATATGAAGATGATACGCACCTCTAGAGCAAATTCCTCCACAAATTTTCATTATTATTTTCCCGTTTTGCATGCATTTCATGCAGCTACACAAGTTGTGCTCCTCTAGTCAGCAAGCAAAAGACAACATCCAACAATTTTCGATTAAATAAAATTTTCCTCATGGGTCGAGGAGAATCTTTAATTTTCGAGCAAAAGACAACATCCACACATGTCCATCATTAATGGCAGAATCTTATCATATCTACTACTTTACTGAGGATTAGGCACATTGGAGTGTGCTCGACTCGCTACCCGTTTCTTTAATATCTACCCTCTTATATTATGGCTCAACCTGTATCATGTGCGTAGGTCAATAAGTTGACAACACAAAGTCGATAGCTTGTGAAAATCATTAGATGGGTATCGATAGTTATAATATGATGCAGATTGAGACACGATGAAACTACAATCCGTCTTAGAGTGAAGAGAACGTGCGCTGACGGAAGCAAGAACCGAACATGGAGAGTAAACGAAAGTCGGAGATCTTAAACACTCGCATTTCTTTATGATAGATAAACGACCTGAAAGCCTTGCTCTGGTTGTAATGTAAGTCAATGTTTGTGGGTTTCGCGGGACTTATATTATTTTTCGTCATGAAAATATGATGTTAGACTAGATAAATGAATAAATAAATAGTGGGTCGAAGTGGCTTGCCTGTGTCCAGATTCCCAATGATGATATCTTCACCAAATCGAGCCTTCTTCCAAATTGACTCGGAAGGAATCACGCCGTTCTGCTCGAGGCCTAGAAACTCCCACGATCTTGTTGTGTGTAGTTTCTTGCCCTGGTTCAGAAAAACCGACACCACTCTTGGGTGCTCTGCCAAAGATTAGAAAACCAACAATAAGCATTCAAGATGGAAAAGAAAAACTAAGTGCCTCCTTGGCGGAAAAACGAAATTCGAACAATTAGAGTTGATTTATTTAGCAATGTGACGGGCTAAGTTTGGATTTTCAATCGAATATTATTGATACACTTGACGCACGCGTCTCGTCGACTGCACTAGTCTTTCTCAAAGTTTCGTAGATGTGTAGAAACATTGCTCTTTTGTTAATTATTTGGAGGGTTTGCGCTAAAAAAAATGCATAGGATGGAGCAACAAGCATTGTGGGAACCAAGGGTTGCGCGACTTGTCTTCAAGAAGCGCAAGTTGCACTCCAAGTTTACGATAGAAGCAAACAAAAGGACTGTGTTGTTTTTGGTGGTCAAAACTCCAAACCAAGGGAGAAAAAAAGGGTCGGAGCTTACTGGCGATTTGGGCAGCTACTTCATCTTCAAGAGTTGCGGCGAAGCCATTGATGTGCCTCGTGTACGAATAGAAGATGGCCTCCTCGGCGTCGTCCCGGCTATACATAACATAGTCATCAATGCGTACTATAAACCGATAAGAAGAAGTACAAGAAGTGGTTGTGGTGAACTTTATCTGCATCGAAATGCAATACCTTCCCAAGAAAGAGCCAAGAAACTCATGGTGAGACTCCGTCACTCGACTCAGATCAGCCAATGAAGCGTCCGGGCCGTGCGAGTGAGATCCCAAGTAAACCACGTACGACTTCGATTCCACGCACACGGAGACACACAAAACAAAAAGCAAATATTCATGATGATGGTGATAATGAGATGATGATGATATCTGTTAAGATACGACCATCTTCAAACCAAGACTAAAATGGAGAGATTCCATCGTTAACGGAACAGTGCGAGGGCTTAGGCTTTGAATGCTCACCTTTTTGGCAGCAAACGCGGGCGTCTGGTGCTGTGTTAACGAAAGAAGAAAGAGCACAAGAAGGTGAACGGAGAGGCTCATGGCAACTTCTCTCTGGAGGGCACTTGCATCACCCCCTTGCAGGAACAGTAGAAAAGAAGCGAAGATGGCTGTGTTCTATTTATAAATTTAGTTGGCACAATTAAAAGATTTAAGACTGAATTGATAAATTTATAAGAAGTTTAAGAATTTTTGGACAATTTTCCATTTACAAACCTTGTTGCTCAATGATCAAAGAATCATCTAAAGACAAGATAGAAGTGACACGACCGACTTGTCATTTTGCCTGTATGGTATGCATTTCTTGTTGAGGGCAAATTTAGCATCAGCCAAAAGGAAAAGGAAAATGAAATTTAAAAAAAAAAAAAAAAAAATGGTGGCCTCGAGGCATTGACAGGATATGAACCGTTGCTTGCTCCAAGATGCGAGTAGCTGATACTTTTAGGTAAATTCTTCAAACTGAATGTATATATTATCTGAAAATTATCGAATTTTGTGGACCTGGTGAGTGAATTAATACTCAAAACACAACGCAGCCCTTGTGGTTATATATAGCGCATTGAGGTAGTAAATAATGCAGAGGCAAAGCTTTATGCAACATATAGGAAGATATCAGTGACTCTATGTACCACATACATAACACCAATGCTTGCAAGGAATGTACTTTCTATTCACCCTATTAAAATTTGCCAACACCGCATCCGAAGTATTCAATAGATATCAATTGAAAGAGTTAGTTACTTTCTTGAGGAATAAATTTTCAATAAATATCTAAATTCGATCTCCAAAAGATCTCATATATTTAGATGTGTATTGAGATGATATTCTTTTCATTTTCAAAAGATGATATCTTTCTCGAGATAAGTTGAAAAAATGCCAATCGTTCGCTGAATGGATAGGATCCCAATCCCATTATGTGCGAGTGTGCGGTCCGCGTGCACATACGTGAGTTATCGATGCGATCGATGAAAGGTCATTCTTGTTTTTTCGAACCCTTCTCTCTCTCTTACTCACTCTCAAAGGTGCACAACACGTGTGGTGATGCTTCTAGTGACGTAATAAATGTTCTGAGCAAGACATTGACAAGATGAATAGAACAAACTCCCAAGACCAAGACCTGTGACTTTGAAAATTCTAGCCAAGAGCGGAGCATAGGGAGAGGGCCACGACTGGCTAGACAAGAAAGAATGGGAAGAAAAAAAAAGAGAAAGAAAATAAAATAAAATAAAATAAATTCGAAAATTATTAAAATATTATTAAAAATTGTTCACGTTAGCGCATTCTATGCCACGTAGAAGGTCGGCATCCATGTCAGTAATTTCAGGCCAAAAATAGCCGGATAGACTCAATTGGCAAAACGTGAAAATGTTATAAATTTAGTTGGCACAATTAAAATATTTTAAGACTCGATTAGCAAAAGTGTAATAAGTTTAAGAATTTTTGGACAATTTTCCCATTTACAAAACTTGTTACTTAATGATCAAAGAAACATCTAGAGACACAATAGAAGTGACACGACCGACTTGTCATTTTGCCTATATGGTATGCATTTCATGTTGAGGGCAAATTTTAGCATTCGCCAAAAGGAAAAGGAAAATGAAATTTAAAAAAAAAAAAAAAAAAAAGAACATGGTGGCCTCGAGGCATTGACAGGATGTGAACCATTGCTTCCTCCGGGACGCGAGTAGCTAATACTTTTAGGTAAATTCTTCAAACTAAATGTATATATTATCTAAAAATTATCGAATTTTGTGGACCTAGTGAGTGAATTAATACTCAAAACACAACGCAGCCCTTGTCTTTATATAGCGCATTGAGGTAGTAAATAATGCAGAGACAAAGCTTTATGCAACATATAGGAAGATACCAGTGACTCTATGTACCACATACATAACACCAATGCTTGCAAGGAATGTACTTTCTATTCACCCTATTAAAATTTGCCAACACCGCATCCGAAGTATTCAATAGATGTCAATTGAAAGAGTTAGTTACTTTCTTGAGGAATAAATTTTCAATAAATATCTAAATTCAAACTCCATATGATCTCATATATATTTAGATGCGTATTGAGATGATATTCTTTTCATTTTCAAAAGATGATATCTTTCTCGAGATAAGTTGAAAAAATGCCGATCGTTCGCTGAATGGATAGGATCCCAATTCCATCATGTGCGAGTGTGCGGTCCGCGTGCACATACGTGAGTTATCGATGTGATCGATGAAAGGTCATTCTCGTTTTTTCGAACCCTTCTCTCTCTCTCTCTCAAAGGTGCACGGCACGTGTGGTGATGCTTGTAGTGACATAATAAATGTTCTAAGCAAGACATTGACAAGATGAATAGAACAAACTCCCAAGACTAAGACCTGTGACTTTGAAGTTTCTAGCCATAGGGAGAGGACCGCAACCGGCCAGAGAAGAAAGAAGGGGAAGAAAAAAAAAAGATAAAGAAAATAAAATAAATAAATTCGAAAATTATTAAGATATTATTAATGTTCACGTTAGTGCCGTCTATGCCACGTAGAAGGTTGGCATCCATGTCAGTAATTTCAGGCCAAAATTGGCCAAATGAACCCAATTGGCAAAACGTGAAAATATTATAAATTCAGTTAGCAAAATTAAAAGATTTAAGACTCGATTGGCAAAAGGGTAATAAGTTTAAGAATTTGTGGACAATTTTCCCATTTACAAACCTTGCTGCTCAATAATCAAAGAAACATCTAGAGACACGATAAAAGTGACACGACCAACTTGTTGTTTTGCCTATATGGTAGGCATTTCAGTTGAGGGCAAATTTTAGCATTCGCCAAAAGGAAAAGGAAAATGAAATTTGAAAAAAAAAAAAAAAAAAAGAACATGGTGGCCTTGAGGCATTGACAGGATGTGAACCATTGCTTCCTCCGGGACGCGAGTAGCTAATACTTTTAGGTAAATTCTTCAAACAAAATGTATATATTATCTGAAAATTATCGAATTTCGTGGAGCTAGTGGGTGAATTAATACTCAAAACTCAACGCAGCCCTTGTCTTTATATAGCGCATTAAGGTAGTAGATAATGCAGAGGCAAAGCTTTATGCAACATATAGAAAGATATAAGTGACTCTATGTACCACATACATAACACCAATGCTTGCAAGGAATGCACTTTCTATTGACTCTATTGAAATTTGCCAACGCCGCATCCGAAGTATCCAATAGATGTCAATTGAAAGAGTTAGTTACTTTCTTGAGGAATAAATTTTCAATAAATATCTAAATTCGAACTCTGTATGATCTCATATATATTTAGATGCGTATTGAGATAATATTCTTTTCATTTTCAAAAGATAATATCTTTCTCGAGATAAGTTGAAAAAATGCCGATTGTTCACTGAATGGATAGGATCCCAATCTCTTCATGTGCGAATGTGCGGTCCGCATGCACATACGTGAGTTATCAATGCGTCGGTGAAAGGTCATTCTCGTTTTTTCGAACCCTTCTCTCTCTTTACTCACTCTCAAAGGTATACGGCACGTGAGGTGATGCTTGTAGTGACGTAATAAATATTCTCAGCAAGACATTGACATTACAAATAGAACAAAATCCCAAGAACAAGACCAAGACCCGTCACTTCCAAGTTTCAAGCCAAGAGCAAAGCGTAGGGAGAGGGGCGTTTCCTTCGGGCCTCGGCAAAACAAAACGTGAAGAAAGTCCAAATGGAAATTGATGGATTTGATCGAGCTTAGAAACTGAATGCTTCGGATTCTCTTCAACCATTGGTCAACTACATGGGAAATCGAGAAGAATGGTCGGTTTTAGGTAAAGCGAGACCAAAAGAAAGCCTGATTCCTAGTATAAGATTTTTCTCAATATACTCAATATCCTTTGGGAGCAATTGCGACCGTCGATTTTGGAAAAACAACGATACCCGGATCGATTTGAATCTGCTTACGGATCAAAATAAATGGTTTGGGTCGCGTTTATAAGTACAGAGAAAAAAGTTCTGCGATGTATGTTCTTGGAGATATTCTCCATCTAAGAACATCCAATTTGCCTACCAACGTCCTAAACTACCCTCTATCAGTGGAAAAAATGAGTTTTGTCCGAAAGCCCTACACCAATATTGCCTTGGCGATAAATATTTTATGTTAAGCTAGTGGTCCCTGCACTATGAGCAAGCTGTGCGAAAAATCGCTTCCTTTCACAATTGCTGCAGTCGCCCACAACCGGCCAGGGCTTTGCGGCCCTCACCAAATCTAGGGAGGGCTCGATCTCACTCGTGGCCAATGAGGGTCAGCTAGCAATCCTTGTTGGGCTTAGGAAAAGAAAGAAAGAAAGAAAAAAAAAAATATATATATAGAAATTAAAAATATATATAATTTTAAAAAAAATTATAAAAAGTATCCACATCATCACCACCATCCCATCCTATGTCAATTGTGCCACGTAAGACAGCTCTCATTTGCATTAGCAATTGCTGGTCAAAATTGATTAGAATGACTAAATTGCCAAATCGTCAAAAAGTTTAGGACTACTTTAGCAAAATTGAATTGTTTAGGACTGAACTGATACAAATGCAATAAGTTATTGCTTTTTTTGGCAATTTCCCCACATGTTCCGTCACAACACATGCATACTTTTCTAGCTTTTTTATGTGCATTTCAATCTTTAGGTTTTTTTTTATGTTTTTCTTTTATTTACTAACAAATTTTATTATGTCAATTTATTTTTTTCATTTGATAAAAAAATCTATCCAAGTAACGTATTCTATGAAGAGCTTTAAGTAAGTCAAATGTTTTGGTATGTATATGCATGTATTTTAGTGACATAGATTGGGTTGGTAAAATTGTATTACATAAAATTGGATCAATACAGGTTAAACTGATCAATTTGAATCGGATCATTTTCGACTCGACTCACCTATTTATTGGGATGGGCCCACTTGTGCATACGACAATACATGTTTTACAACCGTAACCCTTCAAAACTGGATGAAGACACATTCCAAAAGGTCAAAGCTGACCCACGACTGCTAAGGATCTGTCGAATGACCTCGCAAAAGATGAAATACCTGTTTTCGCAGTTAATGACTGCTACGAGAAAGCTAGACCAAGCATGCTCCGAGTCCGTGTGAAGAGAGCTTGTTACCAAAGGGGGAGCATTAAGTTGGTTTGTGAAACCATCATTGAGTGGATTGCTAGATAGAAAAGCCTGCAAATGGCCATGGGCTATGGCCTCTAGACCATGGAGTAAAATTTTCCAATTGATTTAGGCAGATATTTTGAGAAATACACATATAAAGATATGTGTGTGTGTGTATTAATTTTTCAATTTTACAGTATATTAATTAGCCTTCTCATTGTTTATAAATATGCTAGTGTAAGCACCAGACGTTTGCTAAGAAATGCAAAATGTTAAACAAAAGTTAATCGACAAATTAAGGGAAGTTAATCGATTTCCGCATCATCCAAACATCATCTTACCGTATATCATATTCCTTTGTAAATTAGCCTGTGCATATATAATATTAACAGAGATCATGGACCAATTAAAAACTCAATGATGAGAACCCTACATGCATTAATCAAGCAAAGAAATCATGGACCGATTAAAAACTCGTTCTACTAGAAAGTCACATGAAACACGTTTCTATATACTATCATAGTCTTATTAATATCTGTCCAATCAATTGGACAATCAAATTTACTACCTTTAGGGAAAAAGCTGCTAGAACTCTAACGAATATCACTGTCCTCAGATTTCTACAATCTACTAGCGGTTGAATCTTTTCTGCAGTGTGATTCTGCAGTAGGTAAAGAAGAGAAATTAGCTTCCCAGGAAATGGAAATAGTTCAGGTTCTATGCTTGCTCCTCAGCCTTCTCTATTCCACATGGCAAAGAAAGGTTTTCTTTTCTTGTAAAAACTTCTTGTATACTTCTTTCAATCCTTGAAACCAATTCCTTCCTTTGTGCAACAAGTTTCTTTTTGGACAAGGACCTCTTCAGAGCCTGCTTCATATTCTTAACAAGTATTACAACTAATTTCTTTCTTCAGGAACTTTTTTTACATTTCTTGTGGACAATCCTAAGTACACCCCTAATGTTATTTTTGTTTTCGATTATTACCCCGGATGGTGACTGCACTTTTAAGAGCCTTCGAGCGATTTTCTTGCGTTCCAAATTACGGGCAGAGCAAGCACTTCGGATTCCTACCGTTCATGTTGGACACCTTGACCACCACCTTTTTCTGCAAGCATAAAGAACCGGGATCATATATATCAACATTTTCTTGTAAACAAATCAAACATTAGTGTCATACTAGATTTCGCACCTTAGCCATCGTCTTGGTTTGTTGAGAATGCTCTTCGACAGACCTGCAGATAATTTTCAAATCTTCTGAGAGATGGACTGAATGGAGTTAGGGCATGATTTGTATCGTGAAGACGACAGAGAAATAGAGGGAGAGTGTGTTTTTATAGCCATTTTCTTCTATTCATATCGAGTCTTCACTGGAGTCTTTTGCATGAAAAAAGGTAAATGCCGCTATAAATTTCAACAGGAAAAGGTGGAAAGAAGCTAGGCAGAGCTGGGGGAATCTGTGTGGGGAAATTTCGACGCGACCTACCTCTGGGCTAAGTAGCACGGACACGCGACACGGACACGACACGTCGACACGTAATTTCTCAAAAATAGAGAATTCTGACACGTTGGGACATGTTATATATTAAATGAATATTTTTATTTTTAATTAATTTGATTGAAATTCAGAAATAATTAATTAATTAAAAAAAGAGCCTACAATGAATTAATATTAATAAATCAATTCATTGAAAATTCGAAAAACATATTCATAGTTAATGTGTATTCATGTTTGGAAACGTGTTTTTAACTTTAACAAAAGTTATTGATGAAACTAATGATTGATAAGAAATTATAATCAATTTATTTAAATAAATCAATGATCTTCTACAGATTGACCAAAATTTATCATTATTCAAAATTCAGTACTTTTATTTTTCAAAACTAATTTTTAATGTCATTTATTTATTTTTCTGTTTAAAAAAAAAAAAGTCCCCACACCCCCACTCTCTACTTTCCCTCGTCTATTTCCTTCCACCCCAAATTTATTACACTTTTATTTCCCTCCCCCACCACCTGACAGTGAGAGATAAGCTGTCACTTCCCTTCCCCTCAAAATTAAAACTCACACCATCAGATCTCCTTTTTTATTTTTATTTTTTGAGTTTTCTTATCACAAACTCTAGCTAGCCCTCCTTTTCCTCCTCCTCCTCGCCGCTCGCCGCATGACTCCCTTCCCTCTCCTCTTCCTCTCGATCCTTCTTCTCGCCGCACGATCTCCTTCCTCTCCGTACGACCCCCTTCCTCTCCTCTTCCTCTTGATATTCTCCTCCTCCTCGCCGCACGACCGCCTTCCTCTCCTCTTTCGTCTCTCGCCATCCCTAGCCGTTGCGGGCTCACCATCGCTCGCAGCCTTGTCACGGGCTCGCCGTCGCTCACAGCTTGTCTCTGCTCCCTCACCCTCGCCTCCATCCTCCATCTTCCGGACACGCGTGTCAAAACGTGTTTGACCACGTGTCGGAAAATCCGACACACGTTAACCACGTGTCCGAGCATGTCAAAGTGTAGGACACGACACGAAAGCATGGGCAACGTGTCCATGCTTCATAGCCTCCGAGACAGGTTTGTGGACTTCGCTATCCTAACATATGACGTGCAAATTAGGGCAAAGGCCAGCGGCGACAAAAAAATCGCCCTAATCTACAAACCCTAGCCGCTCAATCATTAAGGAGAACGTATAGAAAAAACCCGGTTTTGAGAATTTAAACGTACCATGAATCGAGAGCACGGACATGCAATGTGGAATCAGTCTCTGCTCGTGCCAGCACAATGATACTCTAAACCCACTGTTTACCCCTCGAGCAAGTATTTTAGATGCTCAATTACTGAAGAAATATAGAGAAAACCGGGTTTGAAGAATTTAAATATACTATAAATTGAGAGCACGGACATCCGATGTGGGATTTGACTTTGCTCATCCCCGACCCAATGATACTCTAAACTAATTATTTGCTAAAGTTGGCAGACATGATGTGACCAATTAATTGCTTTGCCGCATGGTACATCCCTCGTTGGGGACATACATTGTCTAATGTGTAATTCCCTCCTCATCGCTATTGCAGAAGAATACATCTTAGGAATTTGAAAAACCCCAAAGTTTCGGGCTCAAATTCTAAGACCTCTTAAATGGCTTTTTCTAAAGAAAGGACATGCTTAAACCACTCGAGTCTTGCGACTTCGGCAATCAATCGCAACAATGAAAAACAACTGCCGGCTTGCTAGCTAATGTCCAGAAGCTGAACATGTTTCCAGAGCGGTACCCGGGGCAGCCGACCCTGCGATGCGGTCCCAATCCGGACTTGGTAAAACCCTATTTTCAATACTCATATTATATCGAAAACTTGTGAAAACTTTTGAGAGCTTTTGAGAGCCGTCATTTAAGAGAGACGAGAACATGAGCATACTCCCCTTTTGTGATTGATTATTGTGGGTTTGGATATTCCTTGGATAAAATTTCGAGCAATTATAATCATCTCTTAGCCAATTATAAAAGAATCATCCTATCAATCTCTCCTTGTAGAGTAAGCACATCATCAACAACATAAATGAGTTGTGTTCATGCTTTGTTTTCGCAATATATTTCTGAATCCAATTGTCTCGTTTGTTCACACTTTCAAGTTACTTGGACTTTGGCATTTTCGGGCACAGCTTCTAAGACCTCTTCTTTTTCTAAGAAAAATGGTGGAGGATGAAGAATTCTACTCATGGTGAAAAGAAAGGAGATGCTTAAACCACTCGAGCCTCGTGACTTCGGCGTTCAATCACAACAATTTAAAAGTACGGCCAGGCTGCCAGCCAATGGCCAAAAGTTGGACGTGTTTCCAACGCGGTACCCAGGCGTCCAACCCCATGATGCAGTCCCGATCCAGGCTTGGTACGACCCCTTTTTCGAAACTCATATTCTATTAAAAACTTGTGAAAATTCTAGAGAGTTTTTAAGAGCCGTCATCTAAGAGAGATGAAAGCATAGGAACACTCCTCTTTTGCAATCAATTCTTGCGGGTTTCGATGTACCTAGGATAAGAAAACACTTGAGTGTGAGTATTTTGAGCGATCGCAATCTTCTCTTAGCCAAATTATAAAGGAACCATCCCATCGATCTCTCATTATATGGTAGGCACATCGCCAACCACATAAATCAGTTGTATTCAAGCTTTATTTCCGCAATATATTTTGTCACGACCTAACCTCGGGTGCACCACCTAAGGTTTGGCTAATGGACTACTAAGTTTAAACTTACCTCGGGCTCTCCCACGCCCATACCAATTCGCGACTTAGGTTCAAGTATTTTAGCATGCAAAAGATTATTAGCTAGGAGTTGCCACTAATCGATTTACAATAGGTCGATTAGACGCCTAAGTAAAATAATAGGAGAATTATTTTACTCCTCCGAACCAGAGACTTTGGATTCGGGGATTTGATTACACTAGATTTCTCTAATGCCAATTCGATACGATTCTTTTCATTTTCAAAAATGTATTTGCAAGCAGTTTGGATTGGTTTTAACCTAAATCACTAACATGCAATTGGGTGATCACACGAATGCTCAACCATTATTAAACATTCAATAAATAAAATAAATTGCACCAAAGAAATTCAACACACTAAAAGAAAGTAATTATTTTTTTGGGATTTTATCTTATCTTGAAATTAAAACTTACCTATATAACATGCACTTTTAACTACATGACTTAATTCTATTGACAATAAATTTCTAATTAAATGAACTTAAGATGCAAACTATTTGACATGCACCTAATATTTTTGTATTTTTTTATTAAAATTCATAATAAAAAAACCTGATTAAACTATCTAAAATGAAAAAAATTTTAATCTATTTTAGGGATTAATTTGACTTAAACCCTATCCAATCTTAGAAAACAATTTTTTTTTAAAAAAAAAAATTGAGATTATTAAAACATGCAAACATTATCTAAGACCCTATCTATAAATAATAAAAAAAAAGTTATTTAGATCCAATCATAATCTATATGCAATCCTATTCAAGCTAGATAATGAAGTCCTACATATCCTAATGCGTAATCTAAAATAATGCAATCCTATTTTACAAAACCAACATATTCCGATGCAAGATTTGTTTATTTTTTTTTAGTGTTTTCCAAGACAAGCAATTACCAGATAGACATTATATCCAAGCCACATAGGATGTTCAACAAATCAAGGATTAAAATAATTGAAAAAAAAAAAATCCGTTGTCTCATGGATTAAATTAACGATTATTTTAACCCTAAACATCACAATATGTAAGAAATTTCAAAATAATTAAAAATTTGATCCGAAGTCTTACGGATCAAATTAATAATTATAATGATTTAAGAATCAAAATACTATCAAAGTGCCAAAAAAATCAATATAATTAAAAAAATGATTCGACGTCTTACGAATCAAATTAATAATTATAGTGATTTTTGAGCAACAACACTCTACGGATCATGCCTAAAATATTAATAAAATCAACATCGACACCCAATGTTCCAATTCAAGTAATAATAACGAAACTTGATTTTTTTTTTCAAAACCTACCTTGACTAGGTTTTTTATTCTCTAAATAGGACCGGCTCATGAGACTTGCGAACAACGATTCGCACCGGGTCGGGCAGGCGAGCGAGCCGGGGTCGATGTCAGGTCGATGAACTCAAGATGGCGAGGGGCGTCGTGGTTGATGGTGCTTGGCGGACGGAGAGGCAGCGGTGCAGGTAGCAACATCGATGGCGTTTAGGCGAGCTACTGCAGTGTCAGCGATGAGCAGAGGTGGCGTTGGCGTCGGGGACGGTGGTGCGGACGTCGGGCAGCGGGAGGCACGACGACTGGTGGGCGACCAATAGTGGCGACAAGCGAGTAGGTCGCGGGCATAGGTGCTGCTAGTGTTCGCAGCTAATGCTCGCGGCTGTGGGTAGCTGCAGGTCATGGGTTGCAGAAGCAGCAGTGGCAAGCCACAGTGACTGGTGGGCGACCAACAGTGGCGACAAGCGAGTAGGTCGCGGGCATAGGTGCTGCTAGTGTTCGCAGCTAGTGCTCGCGGCTGTGGGTTGCTGCAGGTCACCGGTTGCAGAAGCAGCAGTGGCAGGCGTCAGGTGCTCAGAGCTCGCCGAAAAGAGGACGACAACATAAAATGGGGGCAGCAAAAAAAGAAAAAGAAAGCGTGAGAAAGTGCATAAGAGAGAAAAAGAGGCGTGAGAGATAGAGCGAAAAAAAGGGGAGAAGTTTGCTCTTGTCCATTCATAGTCAACTAGCCTTTCTATTCTCTGACAATTTGCAGAGAAGAAAGAAGTCAGTTGCAGCAAAGTATAGAGAGAGAAGGAAAGAGTGAACGTGAGAAAAAGGAAAGAAAAAAGAAGGGGAGCCTTCTTCTTCAGCGAGCCATTGCTCAACGCTCGTGCCTCTGCAACGCGTCACTCCTCCGCCTGTCGCCGACACCCGCGCCTCCACGTCGCTCTTCACCGCACTAGCAGCCCACGCCACCTCTGCTGCGTCACTGCGCGCTTCTATCCGACGATTGCGCCCCCTTTATAGTGGTTCCAAACACCCCATTCCATGGCAATTTTTGAGCTTCCTTTCTCTGTTGCCTTAATTCGTGGTCTGCAAATCGGGGCGTGATTTCGCGGCTAGCTTGATTTATCCTCAAACGCTTTGATTCCTTCCCTTTTATCAAACTTATTGCTTTTTTTATTCACCTGATTTCTTTGACCAAGAATTTGCTTCCACATTTACTAAGATTTGAATATTCTCCAGAGCAAGGGTGGCTAATTAAAATTTCCACCTTCCATTCATAATCAATCAGATTGATCCTCCTCTTATTTTTCCTTTTATTTGCTCTAATGCAATTTTTATTTTATTTCTTTAGGGTTGCCAAAATTTGGATGTCAAAAGCTGCCCCTCTTTGAAGGTGAGCTCATAGAGGTTGCATTCAAAGACAAGTTGAGATCTAAATTTTGATTATGTACATGCACTGAATGACTCTTTATTTTCTTTTTCTTTGTTTTGGGGAAAATGAATCCCATTTTGAAACGCAATTTATATGATGCATGGAAATGCTAATACAATCAATAATGGAACATACCTGGAATAACTTACCATCGAGGAGGGTAGAGTGATTCAAGATAGTTAGTATTACATGTCTAGTTACCGTACCTTCCTACGGTCGCTTAGAATAGTAACAGCGCTTTGTAAGAAAAAGTTATTTTTCTAGCACCCGTACCTTTATACGGTTGCTTGTTAAAACAACAAATATTATCTAAAACCCGTACCTTTTTACAGTCGTCTAAATGGGAAATCACTTTTCCAAAACCCGTACCTTTCTACGGTCGCATGTATGGGAAATAGCTTTTCCAAGACTCGTACCTTTCTATGGTCAACTGTTAGAGCAACAAACATTGTTTAGGATCCGTACCATTCTACAGCCACCTAAACAAGAAATCACTTTCTGGGACTTGTACCTTGTTACGGTCGCCTGTTAAATAGCTTTTCTAGGACCCGTACCTTTCTACGATCGTCTGTTAAAGCAACAAATATTATCTAGTACCCGTAACTTTCTACGGTCACCTAAACATGAAATCACTTTGCAGGACCCGTACCTTTCTACAATCGCGTGAATGGGAAACTGTTTTTCTAGGACTCGTACCTTTCTACGATCGCCTGAATGGGAAACAGCTTTTCCAAGACCCGTATCTTTCTACGGTCGCCTATTAGAGCAACAAATATTGTCTAGGACCCATACCATTCTACGGTCACCTAAACAGGAAATCACTTTATAGGACTCGTACATTTCTACGGTCGCCTAAATAGGAAACAACTTTTCCAAGACCCATACATTTTTACGGTCACCTGTTAAAGCAATAAATATTTGTCTAGGACCCGTACTTTTCTACGGTCGCCTAAAATGAGGTTTTGCTTGGCTGGGACCCGAACATTTCTTCGATCGCCTAGCATTGCAGCATAGATCATCTGACCAGGACTCGAACCTTTCTTCGATCGCCTTAATCAGACTAGAGAAAAATCTTTGGGGGATAGCTCGACCGAGTCGAGTGTCAGTGCACTTAAGAGAGAATACCTGCACAATGACAAGTATTTAGAGTATGGGTAGAGATATACTTATCTGGTGATATCTTTGATTCTTGGGGATATGTCTCCTGGAACTTGAATGTTCGTGAATGTTTCTCATCTTCTAATATCATGAGGCATTCTGAAAGGAACCTGAATGTCAGGAGCTATTGGGTCTTCGAGAAAACATTACATTTCAGACATGATTAGAGCAAAAATGCATTCACCAAAGATATAAGAAATTAAGGTTATTCTAGAATGCACACTTCAAAATCCACTGAAGTTTTTATCAATTCAATCGAGGTTTATGCATAATGACTTTTGCATCACCCAAATTTCCACTAGAGAGAATTATCGTTCAAGACAATTTTCACTCATGACATGTATTTCCTAAGAATGCTAAATGAGAGACTTTCAATTAAAAATGACTGTCAACCACTCTCATTTAGAAGGCTATTTTATGAGAATCACTTCACCTCACTATATCAACAGCCGAGTATTCTCGCAAGCGGTACGACCTTACCAATTTGAGAGGTCTTTAACAGGGACCGTAATGTGGGCTTGGTCAATGGCTTAACAAATGAACTCTTTGAGTCAAGGCTGTTGAAAGAACAACTCCGCAATCATCTTCAGGTTTACAAGTCAAGAACCCTGCAAAATGAGAAAGAAATAATCTTGCCCGCACTTCTTTGAGCAATGCTTAAGACATGTGAACCCCTACGTTAATTCAAGTGCCCTAATCAGAAGAGATTTTGCAAGGGACGTAACGAAGGCTAGGTTCATGGATTGAGAATCGAAAGATTATTAGGCTCAAAAATGTGTATAGGGGTCAAAGTTGATGATCATCTAGGCATTGTTGCCGGTCTTCTCCTTCACTAGGGATTGTCATTATAAATGCACTATTGATCTTAACTCTTTGAGTACTGCTCCATTGGGATACAATTTTTGCAATTGATAGTCATCTATTTGACACTTTTTTTTTCACTTTTTTCATGGGCATAAGCCTTGCTTTTATCAGGCGCATTGCTTTTTTTAGCCCCCTAATTTTCATTCATCTTATGCCTATGGGCATCAACCTTGCTTTACTAAGCACATTACTTTTCATGCCCCTAGTTCTATATCGTATGATTCAACATTTGGACTCTGTCGGTGCTTTGGACCATGCTCCTTGAATGATTGTCTTTTGCCTCGCCCCAGTGTGGGGGGTGATCACCAACTAGGTTTGAAGAAATGAAATTGCAAGCTCAAGCAGGCTATGCAAATGATATAAGTATGTAAGATAGAGAAAGAAATGCCCTTCATCATCCTAAAGTACTTGAATTATCGTTTGAGTTCATCCATAATAAGATACCCGGAAATTGATGAAGTGAGAGCAAGAAAATTTCTATCTATTTTCCTCACCACCTGATGCCGACTTACCTACAATTTGCCCCAATGTAGGGTGGTTCTTGACAGGGATAATTTGAAAGAAATCTCCACAAGTGTATAAGGCTCAAAAGGGTTAAGCAATGAGTCACCTGTAGTGTTTGGGATAGAGAAATAAATTGCCCCTCATCATTTCGGTTGTCTTACTTTTTGCGAGAGAACTCTTTACCTTGTGGATATGAACCTTCCTACACTCATCTCACAAGTGTATGAGTAGGGGACTATGTATAGGATAGGGTTCGCCTTTCATCATCCCGACTCGTCTCATTTAGTATCCTCAATCAATTCCACATCATTCATTAAATTAGTCCATCTTGATGTTCTTTATAGGGATTGGTGGACTAAACATGTAAGAGTCACCATGCAAAATCCTTTTAAAAGAGCTCAACAGCTTTAAGTATGAAAAAGTGTCAACTTCAAAACAAACAATTTACCACACTAAAAAAAATGGTTTTAAGCATTCATTCAGGAATTTGCTCCACAAAGGGATTGCCTCAATAATGGATGTCCTTAGATTGTCCTTATCAATTAAGACTGAAAATCCGCTTTTGCCCCTGCACAAGAGAATGTGCATGAATAGGATACTATGCAACATCAAAGTAAATTCAAATTGCACATCCATTTTGGCTCGGATCAAGATTTTGTCTCAGTCATGTCACTACTAGAATCTGTAGTGCCCCCCAATTCGTCATCTCTTTCACCAAAAATGGATGGTTTTCTTTTACCTGCCCCTCATTTTATTAACTCTTTAGAAGTGTGTTCTCAAACTTGTTGAGTAATAGTTGAGCCAATTGATCTATCATTGCAACCCGATGTGCTTTTTTCAGATGCTTTCTCATCAGGCTAGGAAAGTAATGCTCTGAAACATGAAGTAAATGAGTCAACAAATTAAATAGAGCTAACCTAATTCATGCTTTTGCAAATGGCTTCAAAAATGATTTTTTTTTTTTATTCTCTTTTTTGGGAATTTTTGGATGAGGAAGCATGAAGAAGCCTAGTCCTCAAAATTCTCCTTGTATGATATTTTCTTTTCATTGTTGGATATCATCGCCGGGCTAGTTTGGTGTACCCCATCATGTCCTCAAAACAAAACTTGTAATTTTATTGATATTTATCAATTGAATTACATTTATTGGAATGAAAATGCGATTCTCAAGCCCTAAAAAGAAATCCCTAAGAAGCGATAAAAATTCAAACGCAAGAGAATATGCAAGAACAATAAATGAGTTACTCTTGTGGGCAAGTGCCCATTTCTTCTAATGGTCCTTCATCAATGGCGCATATAAGGAGGTCATCGAACAGACTCGTGATTTCTTCTAGTGCATCATCAGGGTTCTCTATCTTTGGAGATGCCAGATTGTCCATGCCACCCCATCCATCTGGGAAAATATCCCGAGGGTCAATGTAGAAGCTGGGAGGAGCCAAATACTTCACATCATAGTCGAATTTGCCATTTGGCTACCCCAGGGTGTCCATCATTTCTACTTTATCTTGCATCATTCTAGGAGGGCCAAAAAACACTTCGCAAATGTTGGGAGGTAACGAGTTTTGCCTCCCTCGCCTTTGCTTAGGTGGCAAGTTTTGCCTTTCTTCTCTCTGCCTTCCATAATTTTCTCCATCTCTTCCATGGTGCCCTAATCCAGTAGAACGATACCTCCGAGGGGCTTCAATATGGTTTCGAATTCCTTGACCCCTTCTTCCAAGACCATATGGTAGCATTTGAAACCTCAGGAGTGGAAATGAACTGTACGGCGATTTTCCCCATCGCATATAAAACGAGACTTGACTACAAAACCTTTTGTGATGGACCGACAAAATTGCAACGAAGTATGTAAATTGCAAATAGAGAGTTCAGACAACTTACCTTCATCGGGAAAGGATGACAATCACATAAATACACGTATGAAATGTGAGGCTCGATTTCTATCTAGACGGCTTAACTAAGTGGAGCTAAGAGGATGATCTGACCGTCGCAGTCTTGCGTTCAACATGTCAGGTCCTCTTAACTTTGGCTTAGTCAAATGGAATGCCCTATAGTCACGCAGTCTCACGGATATGGACAAACACAGTCGACACTATGAAAAGCTTTCGGGGAAGAGAATGTCAATCCTCTACATAAGAGTCTCACTTTCGAGGAAGCGTCCTTCTCAACACCATCCTAAAATCCTATCGCGGCTCAAGTCTGACGGCAGGTTGTATGTGCAAGAGTGTAGTGTAAATGCAAGGCATGTACAACAATTTATATTAAACAACACTTCGATAGTTTGAATTCAAAACATTCATCCCCAACTCCAACCTGTAAGGCAAGGGTTAGCAATCACTACTCCCCTTATACATCTTCATCTGCAAGAACATTTAACACCTTAAATGTTAGGGACGTACTTGGAATCTTCGCTGCCAAACAAAAATATTTTTAAAAAGAAGAGAAAAAATTGGCCTAAGTCCACGAAGAGTTTTAACTCAAGTCTCCCGTGGAGTCGCCAAGCTGTCGCGACCTAATCTCGGGTGCATCACCTAGGGTTTGGCTAATGGATTATTAAGTTTAAACTTAGCTCGGGCTCTCCCAAGCCCATATCAATTCGCGACTTAGGTTCAAGTATTTTAGCATGCAAAAGATTATTAGCTATGAGTCGCCACTAATCAATTTACGATAGGTCGATTAGACACCTAAATAAAATAATGAGATAATTATTTTACTCCTCCGAACCAGAGACTTTGGGTTTAGGGACTTGCTTACACTAGATTTCTCTAATACCCTTTAGGTACCATTCTTTTTATTTTCAAAAATGTCTTTGCAGGTAGTTTGGATTGGTTTTAACCTAAATCACTATCATGCAATGTGGTGATTACACGGATGCTCAACCATTATTAAACATTCAATAAATAAAATAAATTGCACCAAAGGAATTCAACACACTAAAAGCAAGTAATTATTTTTTTGGGATTTTATCTTATCTTGAAATTAAAACTTACCTATATAACATGCACTTTTAACTACATGACTTAATTCTATTGACAAGCAATTTCTAATTAAAACCTAACATGCAAACTATCTGACATACACCTAATATTTTTGTATTTTTTTATTAAAATTCGTAATAAAGAAAAACCTGATTAAACTATCTAAAATGAATAATTTTCTAATATATTTTAGGGATTATTTTGACTTAAACCCTATCCAATCTTAGAAAACTATTAAGAAAAATTGAGATTATTAAAACATGCAAACATTATCTAAGACCCTATCATAAATAAAAAATAAATAAATAAATATAAAAAAAAAAGGTTATTTAGACCCAATCATAATCTATGTGCAATCCTATGCAAGCTAGATAATGAAGTCCTACATATCCTAATGCGCAATCTGAAAAAAAAAAAAAAAAAAAAAAAAAAAGCAATCCTATTTTACAAAACCAACATATTCCGATGCAAGATTTGATTTTTTTTAGTGTTTTCCAAGACAAGCAATTACTAGATAGACAATATATCCAAGCCACATAGGATGTGCAACAAATCAAGGATTAAAATAATTGAAAAATATAATCCGTTGTCTCACGGATTAAATTAACGATTACTTTAACCCTAAACATCACAATATATAAGAAAGTTCAAAATAATTAAAAATTTGATCCGAAGTCTTACGGATCAAATTAATAATTATAATGATTTAAGAATCAAAATACTATCAAAGTGCCAAAAAAATCAATATAATTAAAAAAAAAAATTATTCGACGTCTTACAAATCAAATTAATAATTATAGTGATTTTTGAGCAACAACACTCTACGGATCATGCCTAAAATATTCATAAAATCAACATCGACACCCAATGTTCCAATTCAAGTAATAATAACGAAACTTGATTTTTTTTTTTTAAAAATACCTTGACTAGGTTTTTTGTTCTCTAAACGGGACCAGCTCATGAGACTTGCGAACGACGATTCGCGCCAAGGTGGCGAGCGGACAAGCAGTGGGCTGGTGTCAGGTCGATGAACTCAAGACAGCAGGGGGCGTCGTGGTTGATGGTGCTTGGCGGACAGAGAGGCAGCGGTGTAGGCAACAGCAGTGACGGCGTTTAGGCAGGTTGTTGCGACGTCAACGACGAGCAGAGGTGGTGTTGGCGTCGAGACGGTGGTGCGAGTGTCGAGCAGCAAGAGGCACGACGACTGGTGGGCGGACCAACAGCGGCGACGGGCAAGCAGGTCGTGGGCAGAGGTGCTGCTGGTGTTCACAGCTGCAAAGGTGCTGCTGGTGCTCGCGGCTGCATGTTGCTGCAGGTCACGAGTTGCGAAGCGCGGTGGCGGGCGTCAGGTGCTTGGAGCTCGCCGGAAACAGGACGGCAGCGAACGGGCTGCTAGTTGCAGTGGTGTGATTGTCGGACAGAAGCGCGCAATGACGTGGGCGAAGGTGGCGCGGGCTACTGATGCGGTGGTGAGCGGCATGGAGGCGCGGGCAGAAGGGTGATGCGTTGTAGAGGCACAAGCGTTAGGCGATGGCTCGCTGAAGAAAAGGCTCCCCTTCTTTTTTCTTTTCTTTTTCTCACGTTCACTCTTTCCTTCTCTCTCTGTACTTTGTTGCTGCTAACTTCTTTCTTCTCTGCAAATTGTCAGAGAATAGAAAGGCTAGTTGACTATGAATGGACAAGAGCAAACTTCTCCCCTTTTTTTCGCTCTATCTCTCACGCCCTTTTTTTTTTTTTTCTCTCTTCTACACTTTCTCACGCTTTCTTTTTCTTTTTTTGCTACCACCATTTTAGTTCACAAAATGCCCCCCCTTTTTTTAGTGGTTCCAAACACCCCCTTCAATGGCAATTTTCGAGCTTCCTTTCTCTGTTGCCTTAATTCGTGGTCTGCAAATCGGGGCGTAATTTCGCGGCCAGCTTGATTTTTCCTTGACCACTTCAATTCCTTCCCTTTTATCAAACTTCTTGCTTTTTTGTTCACCTGATTTCTATGATCGAGAATTTGCTTCCACATTTACTAAGATTTAAATATTCGCCACAGCAAGGGTGGCTAATCAGAATTTCCCCCTTCCATTGATAATCAATCAGATTGATCCTCCCTTATTTTTCCTTTTAATTGCTCTGAATTTTTATTTTATTTCTTTAGGGTTGCCAAAATTTAGGTGTCAACATATTTCTTGCTTGAATTATCTTGTTTGTTCATGCTTCCGAGTTACTCTTGAAAAATATCATATTTACAATGGATTTTGGCTTCTTCCAAGGACAAAATAAAAGGAAAAGGAAACTTAAATTGACAAATTTCTTGAATTTGTGCGAGATATGGAATAATATATAGCTAACTATATATACCACACATGCGACACAAATGCTTCAATGGATCCTCTTAATTCCTAAACTGGCATTTTCTATTTACTCTATTGAGAAATGCCATTCAATGGATGTAAATTGAAAGAGTTAGATAAGAATGACTTTTGTCCTAAATACCTAAGATCAAACTCTATGTAATTTTGTACATATGTCGATGCCTGCTGAGGTAATATCCTTTAGGAGTGAGCATGGTCCGGGTGGACGGTTCTCACCTTGGAACCGAAAACCGCCCACTAAGAATCGATTCCGAAAAATTGGAATGGAAACTCACCAATTGGTACCATGGATTGACCCAGAATCCGGACCCAAGTCAGATTAAGGATTGAAAACTATAGGACGGAATGAATAGACAATATTCGTTAACTAAAAATTAAATTTTTTCAAAGGTCATGTTGTAGTTCTCTTAATGTTTCTCAACACCGGAAAACATGTGGAGAAGTAGACTCCACGTTAAAAGTACTAACCTTCACAGAAGTTAAAACATTCACTTGATCCATCTTTTTTCAATTTCAAACTACTTTAATCATGGAAATGGCTAAGGATAGACCTAATTATACTCTTAAAATGAGCCATTGGCTCTTATGGACATCTCCAATCGATTCTCTCCTCTCTCTCTCTCTCTCTCTCTCTCTCTCTCTCTATATATATATATATATTTGGTTGAGAAAGCAAATAAATGAATTATTAGAATGAAAAGATAAGAAGAAGTGGGGAGTTAATCCTATTACACACCCAAGAGACAAAATTAGTCAATAATGTCCAATAACTACAAATATCTATGTACATACATATTTGATCGAAAAACTACAAAATAATTAAGTAATTTAGACGGAATTTCTTTTTTTTTAAATATATAAATATATATTGGTTTTGGATGAGCAAACGGGCGGTTCCACGCTAGAATCAGGAACTAAATCAATACTCACCGATTCCATCAAATTGGAACGAGGAATCGATCGGCCCCCATAGGAACCGCCGATTCCGGTCCAGTCTGGTCTAGCCAATTCCGGGCAATTCAAGCGGTTTCTAATTCTTTTATACACCCCTAATATTCTTTTCATCCTCAAAAGATGGTGTAATCTCATCGTAAATTAGGACGTGCATAATAACCATTTTGTTTTCTTATTTTTATGCCCGCAAAACATATTTAAAACAGAAATCCGTTTGGTAACGCAATTTCATTTTTCTATTTCTAGAACAAATTTTTAGTCCATAAATATGTTTAAAACATAAATAAGAAGTATTTTTTTCTATTTTTAGAATAAAAATGAGAAATAAAAACTCTTTTCATCGCTCGCTCTCGCTACTAGCCGACCATCTGCTTGCCCGCCACCTCCCATCGCTGTCCATTCGCGAGGGAGAAATTATGTGTCATTACCAAATGCATATTTATGCTTGACAACTCGTTCAAAGAGTAAAAGAAGAAAAAATCAATTTCTAGCTAAAAATTGATTTTGTGGAACAAAATGCCTATTATTCACGCCCTTAAAAGCCGTAAATCATTCACTAAGCACAGGATTCTAATCCGATCCCATGACGGCATGTGTTTTTGTTAAATGCGCATGTATATATGTATGCGTTATGCACTATCGATGTGTTTAAAGGTCATTGTCACTATTGTATTTTGGACATTTCATGCTTAACAATGTAACCAAGATATTGACATGATTATAAAAAATCCCTAGACCAAGACCTGTAACTTTCAAGTTTCACGCCAACAAACCGGAACGTGGGCGGCAGGGGGACTTTTCTCCAGGCCTTGATGAATCAAAAACGAAGAAAGTGCGATGGAAATTTACTAACCTGAGACTGATCGAGCATCGAAAATGTATGAGCCAGAGTGAAGGAGACGGTAGCAAAAGTTCCTTTTTAGCTACCACTAAGCGGTCAAAATATATGGGAGTACAAGAAGAATGGTCAGTTTAGGTATAGTAAGACCAAAAATTCCATGGCTTGAGTCAAAAAAAGATCTAGCAAATGTTGGGTACTCTTGAGAGAAAGAGAGAATATCCGACTTGTCTAGCAAGATGGCGAATTGCTATGGGGGGAGGGGGGGAATGATCTTCGTCCACAAGGTAGCACATCAAATGGTTATGCCTGCGACGTATTATCTTATATCAGTCTTGTGGTAGATTGATAATCGTCGCACTAAACTTCAATTTGGTATTATATAGTTGTGACTGTGTTGAAATTGCTTCAGCTTTGCTGCGAATTGTAGTAACTTGTGCAAATGACGATACATGTTTTAAAACCTCGTTTTTTTAGTTCCCGATGGGTTTACCTTGTTCACAGGTTGACCCCATAGCAACAAGAAAAGGCGGCCCCAAAAGAAGAAAGGAATAAGTGCTGCGAAGTCCTAAAACTTGTCACGAAAATGCAATTGAGTCCTAAAACTTGCAAAAAGTGCAATCAAGTCCTAAAACTTGTCAAATTGTTTCAATCGAGTCCTAAAGTTAACACTATTAGCCTTTTTCCGTTAAAAATGCTGACGTGGCATTTTAAATATTTTTTTATTTTCCATATGAATTTTTTAATTATTTTTTATTCATTTTAAAAAATTAGATTTAAAAACTAAAAAAATTAGATTTATTCATTTTATCTTATTTTCACCAAAAATTAAAAAGAAAAGTTATAAAATTTATTTTAAAAATTGTTTTCAAAAAAAAATCAGCGGCTCCTCTCCTCCGCCCCGCCCATCGCCGGAGGGGCCGGCGACCGTCGCCCGCCACGGGGCAAGGCCTCGTCGGCCCGAGGCTCGCCAGCCCTCGCCGAGATCTAGCGAGCCTCGCCGGCCCGAGCGAGGGCCGACGAGGCCTCACCCAAGGCGGGCGGCGGTTGCCGGCCCCCGAGAGGACCGACGACGACTCGCCCAAGGTGGGCGACGGGCTGCCGGCCCCCGCGAGGGGCCGGCGAGCCCGGACTCGAGCAAGGGTGCCTAGATCCGGGCCCGCCAGCCCTCGCGAGGGGACAACGGCCGTCGCCCGCCCGGGCGAGTCGTCATCGGCCCTCACGGGGGGCCGGTGACCGTCGCCCGCCCTGGGCAAGGAGGCTCGCCCGACCTCGAGCGAGGGCCAACGAGGCCTCCCCCGGCCGGCGACCGTCACCGACCCCTCCGGTGATGAGCGTCGGTTGCGGCGGCGAGGGAGAGGAGCCGCTTTTTTTTTTTTTAACAATTTTTAAAATTAAATTTTTTAACTTTTCTTTTTAGTTTTTGGTGAAAATAAGATCAAATGAATAAATCTAATTTTTTTATTTTTTAAATCTAATTTTTAAAAAAATGAATAAAAATAATTTAAGGGAGAAGGAGAATTGGGGAGCTGCTATTAGGGGTGTGTATGGTTCGGGCAGACGGTGCTCGGCTTAGAACTAGGAACCACATGCTAAATACCAATTTCGAAAAATTGGAACCAGGAATTGTCCGTTAGTTGCATGAGAACTACCGGTCCAGTCCGGTTCTCAGGTGGATCCATAGAACTAGCCTTTAATAGTCAATGGAGCAGCAACCACCCAAAACCGAAACAAGAGTTGGCAACCTTTTTTTTTTTTTTTTCATTTTCCCTTTCGTTTTCCTAGCAAAAACCCTGTCTGCCTGAGGGTTCTACTAGGGTTTATGCAAAGCTCCGTCGCTGTGAAGCCCAGCTTGCTTGTTGCCCAGCTTGCTTGTTGCCATGGCTTTGCAGCTGATGGGTTCTGCTAATTACATGTTGAAGAGGTTTAGTGATAGTTTGGGGTATTTGAATAGATCTAATAGGATGTTGGCTAAGCTAGAGGAAGAGGGGTCTAGACTCCAGACTTTGGTGTGGAAGACATTAGACCCATGCAACACACAATGCTTCTTGAGTTGGCGAACATGAAGACAATGATGGCAAGAAGAGAGGAAGCTACTAGGGATCTTAGGAAATGTCTGAAATTTTTTTTAATATTAAAAATTAATATATTATTATAATATAACCGGTTCGGTCGGGGTGGGCGGGTGGGCGGATCTCGCCTATGGAACCAAGAACCGGACCGGTTCCCTTAAGAACCAACGGTTCTGGGTAAGGCTGTCAACAGGTCGAGTCGGGTCAAGTCGGGTTGGGTTTTGACATTACCCAACCCAACCCGAGTAATAAGGCAATGTGTTCCGACCCGAAAAGCAAAATACCCAAAGCAATAATGCGGGTTGAGTCCGAGTTGGGTTTTGAGTTACATTTTTCCCCCTCCTTTTTCTTTTTCCCCTTCTCACCTCTTCTTTTATTGCCCAACGAATTTCCCATTGGGTTCCTCTACTAGCCAAATTTTGAAGCATCGCAATATATGATCTCTGATAAGTTTTTTTTTTTTTTGATGAAAGGTAAGTATTATAGATAGACTTGTGAACCAGGAAGCTATACATAGTACAGCAGAGAAGAGCCGGCACCAAAAAACTTGCACTCAGAGGGTCAGAGAAATACCAATCGAGTGGAAGGGTGCCAACCCAAGCTGCAGAGAAAGATACAAGAAACGGGAAAACAAGCAGCTAGAAGAAGGCTAACGAACAGTGTAGCCGGGGCAGAAAGCAAGACAAGAACAAACGAAAAGGGAGGGTAGAAATACAACCCAACAAAACCAGGTTACAACCAAACCGAAGCAGCAGCCGAGTGAACTGGAACCAGCAACATCAGCGACTGAAAGACTCAGGGAAAAACGAGGTAGAGAACCTCCCAAGCAAGAGGGAAGAGAGGGCGGCCCACGAGCATCTTCAATGCAAGGAAAAACACTAACGGGGCACAAAAACGAACGGCAATATGATCACTTCAATAGTAGGCCAAAACACTTACTCAAAGATAGAAGGGTGGATACCCCAGCTAAGTTGAAGACGTTTGTTGCGGGGGGTATCCGGGACCTTTGAGAATGTAAGGGCCTTGTCTTTAACAGCTTTAATTAGATGGGCTTTCAAAGCTGGGAGGAAAAGCTATTGGTTGCGGAAGATGATATTGTTTCTCTCCTTCCAGACAAGATAACATAAGGCACCAAAGGCAAACCGAGCCATCGATTGGAGGAACCCTGGATCAGATAAGTGCTTAATAGCCTACAAAAGGTTCTCTTTCCAAGCCTGGTTTCTCCAAGGAAGATTAAACTTTTCCGCCCAAAAGGCCGCAAGGCTGCGAGTAATGGAGTAGCCAAAAAAAAAGGTGATCGGTTGAATCCGGTCTAATCGAACATAATGCACAAGACACATCCGGGATTCTTTCATGGGAGAGTAACCTCACCTGAGTTGGTAGACGATTGCGAGTAATCAGCCACAAGTGAGTTTGATATTGAGGAGGGAGAGAGGGGCTCCAAATAAACCTGAACCAGTGACTCAAGGGCTTCCTCGACCTCAGGAGATTCCAAGCAGAAGCTGAAGAGTAGATACCAGAGGGGTGGCCCAGCCAAACCAGTCGGTCATTTTCCCCATTAAGGTTCAAGAGGGGCTCCTCCCAGGTCGTAATAACATTCGCAAACGTGGACAGGGTGGTCAGGGCTGCCAAACCAGTTCTGATTGAGGCAAGTCGTGGAATACCGGAGCAATAGATATCACGATTAGAGAAGATCTTATAAAGAGCGCCACGAGGATGCCAAGAGTCGAACCAAAAGAAGGCTGAAGAGCCATCGCCAATATTCCACCTAAACTGAAGCTGGATCAACTCACGGAGACCAAGTAATTTCTTCCAAGCCCAAGAACAAAACATTGGCTTAGGCACAATCCAAAAATTCTTACGCTTTAAGAAGTTTGAATGGATCCATTTACACCATAGGGACTCTTTATCAGTAAAGAGAATCCATAAGTGCTTGATCATGGCCGCTAAGTTACTTACTCAAATGGATCGAATCCCCAACCCACCTTCCTCCTTAGGTAAGCAAGCATCATCCCAAGCCACCTTAGCCCCACCCGAACCCAAGGTAGGTCCTTTCCAAAGGAATTGTCGAAAGATTTGTTCAATTGGCTTAATAACCGAAGAATGCAAAATAAAGACACTCGACCAATACACCTGGATAGAGTGGAGGACCGATTTTATCAATTGCAACCTGCCTGCCATGGACAAGAATCGGTTGGTCCAAGATTGGACTATCGAGGTGATAGCGTTCACCAACGCAGCACAATCTACTTTCCCAAGTCTAGTAGATATAATAGGCACACCAAGGTACTTAAAAGGAAGAGATCCTAACTGGAAGCCTGACGCACTTAGCAGGGCATCCGTAAGAGAAGCACATCCTCCCGAGATAAATATATCACTCTTGTGAAGATTGGGTAAAAGGCCTGACCAGTCGGCAAAGAGATGGATCCCATCCATTAAGAGTCGCACCGAGGTCAAGCTAGCCTTCGAGAATAATAGGACATCATTCGCAAAGAAGAGATGGAAGAGCTTAGTAGCTTTGCATCTCCAAAAGTAATCAAAGCCTAGCTTACTGGATTAGCGATTAAGAATACCAATGAATACTTCCATAACCAGAGTGAAGATGTAAAGACATCGGGTCACCCTGATGAATTCCCCTTCCACTCGAGAAAAAACCATGAAGCTCGCCATTTAGGGAGATGGAGAACATGGGCGACCGGATACAAGCCATGATACAGTCAATAAAAACACCAGGGAAGCCGAACGCTTTAAGGGTTAGTTCAATGAAATTCCAATCCACCGAGTCATAGGCTTTACAAAAATCAACCTTAACGATGCATTTAGGCCGGTACGGTTCATGATGGAAATCACAGAATAATTCCTGAGCTAGCAGGATATTATCGCTAATCCTTCTGCCTTAAACAAAAGCGTTTTGGGGAGGGCTGATGATGGAAGGAAGAACCGAAGCTAACCTGTTAGCAAGAATCTTGGTGCTGCATTTATATATAGTGTTGCAACAGGCTATGGGGCGAAAGTCATTGACTGTCGAGGCATTCGGGATCTTAGGAACCAAGGTGATGATAGTGGCATTAATCTCTCGAAGGAGGTGGCCCGAATTGAAGAAATCCCAAACCGCCAAAATCACCGAAGGACCAACTATGTCCCACGACCACTTAAAGAAATCTGCGTTGAATCCATCCGGGCCAGGGGCTTTACCATTTGCAAGGGAGAACATGGTTTCCCGCATCTCCTCATCCGTAACAGGCCGAGAGAGGATAAGAAATTGAACATCATTGATAGTATGATTCAAATGAGCACGGATATCCTCAGTCGAAGGCTTCATAGCAGGGGGGGAAGCCGCCAGAAGGTTACGAAAATGGGAGATAAAGAGCTGCTGAACTTTGGAAGGGTCAGTAACCTGGAGATCTCCATCAACAATTGATAATATTCTATTCCGGAGGTGGCTTCGCTTAACCGAGTGATGGAAATACTTCGTGTTTCGGTCACCTTCTTTAAGCCAGCGCACTCTAGACTTTTGTCTGAAGAAGTACTCTTCTTGGATGCGAAGATCCGAGAAAGCCTGTAGGCGTTCCTTCTCTGTATCAGCTAAAGACTGGTTGAGCGGGTCTAATTGAATTGCATTTTGGACAATCAACAACAGACTTCTAGCTTCCTCTGTACGAGTTGAGATATCCGAGTAGGCTGTCCTGTTTAGGACTTTAAGTCTGTACTTAAGAGCACTCAATTTGCAGCAGAGCATATACATGGGCGAGCCAACGAAGGAAGAATCCCATACCCGTGTTACCAGCTCAAAGAAGGTCGGATGGGCCATCCAAAAGTTGAAGAACTTAAAAGGCTTATGATTGTTTGGAGTAGGAAGGATCCGAACAACCATCGGGGAATGGTCCGACAAACCCGGCGCCAAGAAGGAGGCCTCAAAATAAGAGAATGTGGAGTTCCAAGCTGAATTAATGACAACCCTGTCGATCTTCCTTTGTTTACGATTAGGTCCAAAGGAGGCTACCCAAGTAAAGCGATTACCAACAAACCTGAGATCATCCAAGCCAGCTTGAATGAGACAATTGCCAAAATCTTCAAAGGCTGGAATCCAGTAGTTTGATCTATCCACCCTATCAGAGGCATACCGGATAGCATTGAAGTCTCCCACAACGATCCAAGGCTCACTCGGGTACATAAGGCTGTAGTGATTCAACTCAGCCCATGTGGCATCCCAAAATTCATGGCAATCTCTAGAAGCATTAAATTCTATGAATAGGTGATGGAAGTACCATCAAGTTATATTGTAGCTATTTGATTCATAATTTGCAATGAGATTTATGGCCAAGCTTTTAGTGGATAATTAGTTTGATAAGAAAGAAAATTCTACCATTGGCCATGTGTGTTATAAATTGAAATCTATGGACTTAGGACTACAAGTTTTATGGCCATATTATTTTTGTAAGTTAGGAATTTATTTAAGTGAAGGAAATTAGTAGATAATTAAAAGGGAAGTGGGCCGAAATTCTTAGGCCAAGCTGGCCCAAAAACCCAGCCCACGATCACCTACCATTCGGCCACATGGGTCTGGCCCGCGAAGCCCAAAGGAGAAGGAGGAGCTGCCGTCGACCAAGTTGGCCCAAGCCCAGCCAAATGAGGCCCATCTCTTTTGCATGAAAATCCACAAGTGGCAAGAGAAGCTTGCCAAGTGTCCTTCCCCTAGAGCCAAGTGGCATTAGCCATGCAAACCAAATGATGAAGGGGAAAGAAAGAGAGGCAGAGTGGGCGGATTGAGAGAGAGGGTTACCGAGAGAGAGAGAGAGAGAGAGTGAAATCGAGAGAGGGAGAGCGAGCGTACGAGGAAGAAGGAGGAGGTTCGTTGCCGCCTTCTGTTCGCCACTTTGCCGTCGTTTTTGTTGCTGTTTGTGCTTGAGTTTAAGGCAAGTTAAGTCCTAAAACCTACTCTTTGCATTGCTGTGTGTATGTGTAGTAGATGGTAAGTCTTGGTTGTGGTTGATGGGATGAAATTTCGGAGCTATGGAGAGAGATTCGTTGGCCATGCATGCTGTTTCTGGAAAGACCAGTCCGACCATCCATGAGTTTGTGAGCTGCATGTGACTTTTTAGTCGGAATCTTGTTTCTACTTCTTCATGAAAGTTGTAGAGAACACCTTGAAAAACAACATACTAAAATTTTAGGCAAAACGAACAATAAATGGTTAGTGAAATGATTTTCTTTGGAGAGACTAGATCTGGAATTCGTCGTGATGACCTTCAGTGGTTTCGTGGTCTGTAAAGTAACCTTCTTGTGAAAATCTCACTTTGATCTCTTAATGAAAGTTGTAGTGTACTTCCTGAGGTTTAACATATAAAAAATTTAGAGAAGACAAACAAGAATAGGTAGGTGAAATTGTGGTCTTTCGGAGATGGTTAGATCTGGAAATTTCGGTACTAGGAACAGAAGTTTTAACCGCCTATATTTAATTACCTAGGACGAATCTGACTTAGATGTCTTCATTAAGTATCTACCTTATGGTATTGTCTATCACATAGTCAAATTTCATAAGTTTTGAATGTCATTTGGATATTTAATCGAAAATGTTTCTAAAACTGTGTGATCTGATGTGTTCGGACTTGGTAATGTTGCAATGCGTGGTCTATACCATTTTGTATGAGATTCTTTTGGAAAAGTGTTCTGCATGAAATATCTTTTTTTATGTCTTGTATACAACATATTCAAATTTCGTTATTTTTGAAGTTCATTTGACTATTTAACCAAAAATGTTTCAAAAACTGTGCAAGTGAAATGGACAGAATTAGTAGTGCTGTGATGCGTGGTCTGTCTTGAACTATATGGGGATCTCTTGGTGTAGTGTTCTTCATGAAATATCTGCCTTTATGTCTTGACTATCACATGTTCAAATTTCATAATTTTTGAAGGTCATTTGGGTATTTAATTAAAATGTTTTCTAAAACTGTGCAAGCTGGATTGTGCGAATTTCAAAGGCTGTAGTGCATGACTATTCTGTTTTGTATGAGCCCCATGAATTATATTATTTTAAGTGATTGAATCTTGCTGCACATGTGATGATATTTGGCATTACATATAAAAGCAAAAGCTGAAATTGACTTTGTTGCCATCACATCATGTGCCATGTTGATATTGAGACATAAAAATGTGAATATAAAGTATGAAAATGAGGATACCGTCGGAGGTGTGAACCGACAATGCCCTGGGAGTGTCAGGATGCCCGAAATGTGGGGGTGCTGGATGCCCGGTTGTATTACGATACATGCCCGGATGTCCTCGGGAGTTTCGAGATGCTCGGTGGTATACGGTACGTAATTCCAGGGGGAATGCCTGGTGGTATGGCGGTACATAATTCCGGAAGCCTCGGAGGTGTGTGCCGAGGGGATACCTCGTGATGCTAGTTGGGATACGAGATGCCCGGAATGTGGGGGTGCCAGATGCCAGGTTGTATTTTGAATACATGCCCGGAGGTTCCTCGCGATGCCTGGTTGTATGCGAGCGATAAATTGTGGGATGCAAACATGGTCCCTGGAAAGAAAAACTAATGAGATCCTTGTGAAAGATAAGAATTGAAAATAAATCATGTGCATGGGTGTATGCATATGGCATGATGCATGATCTACTTATGAAAGTAAATTAATGCTATTTGATATTGAAAATGCGATCGTGAAGGCATGAATGGATCTCATGGTGATGTATGCTTGATAGCATGGATGATTTGAATCATGGTGGTATATGCACGATGGCATGATGAGATATGCATGACTGCATGGAGGTATATGCACATATGGCATGGTGATATATGCATGAATACTTGATGATGAGTGCATTATGGTATATGCACATATGGTATGATGACATATGCATGGCTGCAAGGTAAGTTATGCTCGAATGCATGAATGTGCTTTGTTATGATGCCTTGATTGTTCTATGTGACGCAATGAGTAGTTTGGTGGATCTTTACTGCTGAGTGGTTGTACTCACCCCTTTTGGGGATTAACATTTCAGACTAGATAAGATACCTCTGCTACCATTGCCACCGGTAGATGGATCAAGTGGTTGGATATGACCACGAGGAGGAGGGTAGCAAAGGAAGGAACTTTTGGACGCCGACACTGATCGATTAACTTTAAATATACGACTGTTGGAGGAGATGTCAGTCATCTTTTGAAGTATAGCCAAGTATAGAAAACCATGACATTTCGATGTACGAACTAAAGATGTCCATCTGCTTTATGTAAATTAAAGTGTTCGGCTTTAACTTATAAAAGATGTTTAGTTGGTGTGCACTGTTTTCTGAATATAGGGAAGGGAGTTGTTGGTTATGCTTCCGTTATATGAATTGCGCAAGGGACCGATCTAAAAGATGTAAACCCCCAGGTTGTATGGACCCGCTGCAAATTGAAATGGTATCATAGTGACATGTTATTAGGGAAAGTGAAAGGTAAGCGAACTGTGGCGACCCTAACAGATTGGGGGCCGTCGAGGGGTGCCACAGCCCACAACGGTCTTCTCAAAACAAAGGAGTGTTCCGCATAAACCACCGATAAATAGAAGGAAGTGCCATTAGTAATATAACTCAAGTGACCATGAATGGCCTGAGAGGAGCAGTCGGACATAACAAAAAGGGCATAGGCAGGGTTCCAACCCACCCAAACTCTACCTCTAGCCGAATGCACATAATTGGAGCACCAATTCCAACCAGGAAGCAAGGCGGGAGACAAAGATGAAAAACAAGAGGGCGAGATCTTTGTCTCCAAGATACCAATACAAAGCAAATGTTATTGGTTCTCACAAAATTCCTAATTTCGGCCTGTTTAAGGGGGGTGCCGAGACCCCTAATATTCCAAACACCAAAAAACATGGGACCCAAAAAGGTGAGGAAGTTACCTTTTCTTGCCACCTCGCTTTTTCGCCGAGGGTGGCACCAGTTTAGGACTCAAAGGGAAACTCACTTCAGCTGACGCAGATCGAAGATTTCCTTTCTGCCTCACAAAGGCTGCAAGGGTCGGTTCAGGGGAAAGTTGGGGAGGGTCAGGCTCTGCAGGGATGGATGAAGCAACCACATCGGGAGAATCCGATTCACTTCCACCAAACCGATCTCATCTGGGACTTCATCATTCGAGGAGGAAGCGGGATCCACCACAGCATCGCTTGGTGCTCCAATAATACCGGCTTGGGACGGCTCCAGGGATGAACCAAGTATGATTTCAAAGGAGGGGGTTATCATCATTCCTTATCTTTAGAGGAGCAATTACCTTAGGAACAGGCTCGACCAGAACCGCATCTTGAGGTTGCTTGCCACGAGAGGGAGGGACAATATTACGAACCAGCGGGTCCTCACGAATGGCAGGATTTTTAAAGCTTCTTTTACCCCGGACTTCATGCCATTCATTAGCAGGCCATGGAACAGGCCTTCTAGTGGTTGTATTGCCAGCTTTAAGAGAGACGGGATAGCAGGATCAGCACATCGATGGCCAAAACAAACACAAGATGGGCAAAGGGAGGGAACCCATTCATAATAAACAGCCACAGAGCGGGGCTCATCGTTTAAAGTGAATTCAATCACTTCAAGGAAAGTGCTCGAAGCATCAATCTGCACACATATACGGGTAAAAGCCACGACAGTCATTTCTTCAGTTCGACTATCCACATAGAGAGGCTTACCTAGAGCACTAGCAAGAGCACTAATACCTGAGGCTGACCAAAGAGAGACTGGAACATTCCTGAGTCGGATCCAACTAGGGACTGAACTGTGGTTGGCCTTCTTGAGTTCCATCGTTGGATACCATTGCTAGAAGACCAAGGGAATCTTGGAAACCATAATCGGTCCTCCTTCAAGAACCTTCCGCCTATAAGCACGATCCGGTATATGGAAGAAGTAATAACCATGATCAGCAGGTATTGCTTCAACTAGATGGTGACCCCGAGCAAAGCTGAGAGCATCCTTTGTCATATCAAGGGGGAGTCTCTTCCCAATATAATGGCCAACAAGGCATTCCTCCCATTTTGGGTGAGCAACTTGCAAAATCTCCTCAGAGATTTGCACAACAATTTTATTATCAATAATAGCCAGTGGAATATAGGATAAGTTGTATCCTTTAGTAGTCGACCGAGTAACCGCCGCCCAAGAACCAGGGGGGCTGAGGAGCTTCTGTAGAAGGGCCCTGTTAAGTGACAAAAGCCTTACCAGAAGTAGAAGTCGATCCTTGGTGAACAGCAGGGCACTGAGCTTGAGGATGACGATAAGAAGGCACATGAGTACCACTAGTGGCTACACCTTTATTCTTTCCATTCGGAGCCATGGAGGTGGAGGGAATCGCACCACCAGGTTGAGAGAAAGGAAGCCCACCAAGCTGAAATCGAGCTTTCCTTGCTCTACTTCAACCTCTGCTTCGCGATCGGCCTCTCTGGCCACGAGCATCCCTCAATGCAGAAGATTGACGGCCAGGAGGGATGCGAGAAGAAGGGGGAGGAGCGGAGGCTTCCTTCGTAGTCTCAGGAAGAGGCTTACCCAGGATTCCATCCGGGATCGAGGAGGACGACGCCATTACAACAAGCGCAAACCAGAACCCGAAAACCTAATCACACAGCTCACGAAATTCGAAAGAGGAGGCATACCAGGCGAAATCCTTCGGTGGAGATGTAGATCAGGTCTGGGCAGGGTTCATCTCCAAAAACGAGCACCAACGGTTGGCTGAGTTGGCCGGAGCCAACAACAACCACTTCCGGTGTACTGTAGCGTGCGAAACCAGCTAGAGAGCAAAGAGATGAATAGTACCCGAGAAAGGAGAAAATAAGATTCTTTTTTTGTTTCAATATGGAAAAGCCAACTTTACTTAATCAGGATCTCTAATAAGTTTAATAAAAGTGAAATTCAACAAAATCAAAAGTAAACTATATACACCTAAGGGAGATAACACATCCTTTGCATACACAGCAAGAAAACATAACTTCTTATCAGGAAGTAAAATAGATAAATGAAATCGATGCGACTTTGCTAATCATTCCCAATTCCCCTAAAGCTTAGTAGTATCACAAACATGAGAATTGGACAATTTCGGCACACCGGAAGATGAAAATTTGGGAAGAAAGAATGCTAGTCTTCCATTTTAAAGATATCCCATTGTCTTAAAGAACTCAAAAAGGAAAAGATTCTCATGTCAACTGAGGAAAACAGAAACTCCTTGCACAAACTCCTTGCACGCAATCTCAACTCAATCCCAGTAAACACAAAATTCAGTGCCATCAGAACAAAAAGTTTCACCAAAAGTAAACCAAATTCTGCATCCTCAAACCCAGACCGAGAGGATGTAGTCCTCAATACAGATGATGCATCAAGACGAACCAAAAAATCAATCCTCTACTTAATGTTTCAAAGTAAGAAATAAGTTCAGTAAAAGGAAAGTCATATATGTATCCGAGATGAGATCACCTTATCACAACCCATACTCTTGAAGAAAGCCAAGAAAGAATCGAACAAAATTGCACTTTCGCAAAGAATCCACAGATGGTGAATTGTTTATTTTAACTAAAAAGGAACAAAAGAGACGAAAGAGGAGAGAGTTCATTCAAAATAGAAGAACAAGATTTTGCAAAACCAACAAGCGAAAAGGAACAAACTTTTCTGCACAATCCAAAACAAGAACTAGAAACCACATAAAAAAAACAAACACGGAATGATCACCCGCGAAGAACACACAGAGTTCCAAGCAAAGCACCGCGAGATTCAATGTCGTTCTCACTTCACAAGCATTGGACAGAAAAACAGAGCAAGCTCCGAGCTTTCCAACAAAAGTCCAAAAATTAGGACAAAGGGCGACAAGAAAATGAAAACCCACAATAAGGAAAAAAAATGGAGGAGAGGGCGGTGGTTGTAATAACGATCGTAAGGTGAGACGATGAACCGCCAGAGCTTAATTCCCCGGCTGCAAATTGGGGACGATGATGGCTCGAAAGAGGAGTAACGGTGGAGATCTTATCACGAAGCAAAACCCTAGAATGCAAGAAGCAAAGAAGAGGGCGGCGGCAGAGTCGACGAAAAAGTGCAGTTGTCGACGGCGGCGGCCGTGAAGTTGATGAGCGGAGAAGGCGCAGTTGTCGACGATGGCAGTGTCAACGAGAGGAGACAGCGAGAAGGTAGAGTCGTCAAGATCTGATGCGTTTGGCTTTGGGTGTGGAGTGTTTTGTGTTTAGGTTAGATGTGTTTGTTTCATTGTTTGGAGTAAATAATGTGTTCACGGACTAAACAATGTTTCGACCCTAACCCGATCCAAAACATGTTTATTTGCTTGTTTTGTAATCGTTACCCAAACAATATTAAAACCTGAAACATATACTCAACTTGTTTCATGTTCGGGTCGTGTTCGGGTCAGGTTGAGTCGAGTTTTTGGACACCCATAGTTTCGGGTGCTTCCAGTCCAGTTTTGGGCCGTCCGGGCAGGTCCCAGTTCCTTTGCACATCCCTAGCTACTATTGAGTGAACTAGCGATCATGTGAATGGAGATTGGAGAGAAATCCATTCTACCTTCATTGCGTATAAATGGCTTAGCGAACTCAAGAGACAAAGTTAGAGACTAACTACTTTCTGACCGATATAGACTCGTCCAATTTGTTGGTCTAAACATGCCAAGTGTGCTCAACTCGGGCCCAGCTTCTTGAATGGTTACACTATATTATACGGTTGAGCAAAGGCGCTCAAGCACACAACAAGTACTCAATTTCCTTCGTTGTATCACATACTATGAGAGCTAACTAATCACTTTCTCACCTTGCTTACCTTTTGGACTATAAGTGTCACGCCCCAAACCTCGAGCGCACGCACATCTCTCGGTGGTCGACTAAATTGCGACGTTTCCAGGACGTGTCGCCGACCCAATCGATTCATGCACTTGCGGAAGTGAATTAAACAATCTCCAGACACCAATCAACACAAGGATAGAAAAGCAGGACAACCAATTAACACAAACATATTTTATAAACAAACCAGGTTAGCCCTGTAGAGTTATATACAAGAGGTCTAGACCCAAAAAGGAGTTACTAAGCTAACCCTACCCCCGAACCCTATCTACTTGGGATCTAGGTCTATCACGACACCGTCAGGGATGTCGATGACTAGTGGGCCAACTACCTCTGTTGCGGGCTCTTCGCCCTCGGGCAACTGGTTCGCCTTGATATGAACTATAATATCGGCATCCACGATAGGGTCAAGCTCCTCCACATACTCATAATTGATGGCAGGCCTGTCGAAACCATCCAAGGGGCCCTCCCAAACACCGTTGGGCCCGTGACGAAACCACGCCTTGAATCGATGAGGTACCAACTGAGGTAGACCCTCATCGACCTAGATGGTAGTCACGACGAGCTCACGGGTCCAGTCAGGGTTCCCGTGGATAGGGAGTATGGTACGCTCGGTCTCCGCCTCTCATGGCCACCTAAAACGTACGTGGCGCACATCCATCTAAGGACCTGTAAAATCTTAAACCATGACGGGGTGAGACAATGTCTCAACAAGTCTACACCCTAAACATCGATTAGGAAGATGATTCACCTAGAGGCAGCCTAAACACACAACATATAGGACTTACCTCGCTTTAGCACCTCCCTATATATCAGCACAGCTCATATAATATATGCATATAGTAAATGCACCCAATAATTGGAACACTTCACTTTCCACATATCAATCAATCACAGGAGTCCCAATTATAAGGCCAAATCGTTATGACACATCCCATTCCGTGCCACACAATTTTATTCCATAATCAGGCGCAGCTAAATCACTCATTCAAGCGTTCCAATTGGTTACGACCCAACGGCCACAGACAACTCAACAGTTGACGGTCATCTAGCATAACTAAGCGTCGTCCCGCTTCGTCGGACACGGCAACATCTACATCTAGACGGCATTCCCGAAGGAGCATCGGCCCAGCCTCCACTACGACCAGCATCTGTTGACATGGGGCATTCTTGAAGGACCATCGTCCGGCGTAAACGCATCGTGACAGATTCCAATAGCGATCACATGCACATTCAATCTCGGCCAAGGACATCGTGCTTTGCACTCAAATACCTTAATTTTAAATAATGTACTTGGCCTATTTTCTTCATATTAAAAACACCAGTAAAATAATTAAGCATGGTCCCACGATCAAATTGAACCATAAAAGGTGGTATACTCTCTTTTAAAAATTTCATGATTTTATATAGTACTTAAAATATTTTTGGTATCAAAACCCGACACATGGTATTTTTCTAATTAAATACCAAAAATCCATATTTTTGAAATAATAACTGAAAATCATCATCCAACACTCAATTGCATAAATTAACAATTAATTGCACAAACCAACACTTCCACGACGATTAGCACGAAATTATGACAACTGGCTATCCCGGTATAATTTTCGCTAATTAATAAATAATTAAATAAATTACATTTAATTAAATAAATTGTAAAATATTTAAATTAAAGCACTCAATTAAATTAACATAAACTAGTCTAACCACCTAAGTGCACTAAATAAATTAATCTACTAAGCTAACTAATTTAATCTAATTAAACTAACTACATTAATCTAATTAAACTACTAACTAACCCTTAGCTCATCTAGTTAGCCTAACTACTAATCCTAACTAACTAGTCATAGAAACTAACTACATTAATCCCTAATTAACCCAACTAATCCACCCTAAGTGTAATTAGCCTCATAATTAGGGATTAGAACATAAACTCACCGGTTTAGCGCAAAAATCGGTTCACGGCGACGGCGGCGCGACGGCGACCACAACTCGGGTCTGCGGCGACACCAAAGGAAGCCGGGAAAGGGCTAAAAAAAGCCTAGCAAACCGTGAGGTTTGCTGCTGGGTTTCGCTCCTGCTTCGGGTCAGGCTGGCTAGTCGCAAGGCTTAGCGGAGCTGGATGAGCGGCTGGCCGGAACTAGGACTAGGACAGGAGGCTGGAGGCGAGCTAGCGACGTCAGGCCTGAGGCGGCTGGCGTCGCTGGAGCTAGACACACGTTGGACGCGGGCTGGTGTCGGCTCAGGCTATCGATGGGCAGCTCAGACGGCGACATGAGGACTGGCGGTGGCTGGCGGCTTCAATGAGGAGCTGAGCTGGTTTGCTTACTCTGGAAATAGAGGTTGCAGCTGGTGAAAATGAAGAAGAGGCAGAGGAAGAAGAAGATGGAGTTGTTGCTGGGAAGGATGGGGACAAAAAGCCTTAGAAGTCAAGTTTAATTATCTAAAACACTTGAGTAACAGTCCCAAAGTCTTCAACCATGACCAGCTGCCAATTTTCCCTCCCAAACTTCTCAAACAAGCCAAGAATGAAGGCCAAAAGATGGCAGCCCCACAGCCCTACGAATTTGCACCCATGCAGCTCAAGTTTTTCACAAATTCAAGTCAATTTGGTGACCAAGAAATCTCCTTAAAGCTACCATACAATTTCCACCATTTCTCCACAAATTACTTCAATTTAGTAGCCCAAAAATCCAATCAAAAAGGCCCCTCCGAATTTCTTGAATTTAAATTGCCCAATTTTGATTTTCTGCCAAAATTCCGGACTTGCCGAAAATTCTTCAAAGGATGAGTCGACGTTCCAAAAATAAATCGTAACACATTGGAATTTTCGATTCCCGAAACCAGGTTCAACTTCGTGGTTAATTTCGATCGGACGTGATTTTGGCGTAACCTAACCTACTGGGTAGCTTTTAGGAATTTTATCACATTTGACCCATGGTTGATAATTTTCAATCCACGTTTGTGCCTCTTCGACTCATTGGCGACTCTCGGTTGTCGTAAAAATCTCAATGTCTCAATTACAGGCACAGGGTACAGAATCGATAGAAAAATCGGTTTAATGCCGTTCGACGCGAATTTTGCAATCAAGTGGAATCACCCGCAATTTAATTACATGTTTTTGTCAAATCGACCTATCTCCGATCTCGATTATAACGGTGTCGTATTGACCATTGCCAATTAGCATGGTCGAGCAATCGATCACGTTTATATCTCTTAACGGCTTCACCTGATAGATTAGTTATCTCGTGAGTGACCAACTTAGAGAAAGAGGACCAAAAGCGCATCGATGAAAAGCCCATTTCATTAAGTCGGGACAGGGTTGAAAAATCAGGATGTCACAATAAGAGTTATCAAATTGACTTAGTAAATCTTCTCAACTGCTCCTACCCTTGCTAATGGGAAATCAGTTCAAATAAGTGATTCGTTTGGGATTTCGGTATGCTCCACGCTGATATTTTGCATACCCCTATCAATTTGGGGGGGGGGGGGGGGGGGGGGTCGGGAGATCTTTGGCTCTGTCAAATGTACGGGGAATTGGAGGTAGCATTCCACCGGTATTAAATTATGGACCAATTTCTTCAGCCCTTTTTCTATGTGTTGGTGTTCTGTATGACCTACATAAGACTCGCCGTAGCACTTCAAAACTGGATGAAGAAACATTTCAAAAGGCAAGAGCCGAGGCACAGCAAACGCCCTCAACATTTCACAACTGTAGCTGCCACAAGAAAGCTCGACCGAGTACACTTGGATCGTGACCGAGTTGGTTTGGGAAGGCCTGGGATCAAAACCATTTGTAGACCAAGCAAGGGCCCATGGACCCTTAGGCGAACTATTGTTTAGTGGATTACTAGATAGATAGGCCTGTGAATGGTCATGGGCTATGGGCTCCAGACTATGGAGAAGAATTTTCCACTTGAATTTGGCAACTATTTTTGAGAAAAACACAATATTTTTTTCGATTTTAGAGTTTATGGATTAGCCTTCTCATTGTTTAGACGTATGCTAGTATCAAGCTGCACGTCACATGTTTGCAAAGAAATGGAAAATTTTAGAAAAAAAAAGATTAATTGACAAAACTAATAGAAAATTAATGAATTTCCACACCATCCAAACGAAAGCTTGAAATTTATCATATTTATTTGAATTTTATCTTTTACGTGTATATATAACATAAAGGAGAGACAAAACGACCCCAATCCCATAAGAATCACACCTCGAGAATTACATTCGGGACAAAGCGCCACAATACCATCTTATACAAATCCCGAGAAAATCACACCCAATGCCGAAAAGCATAGGAGAAGAGCTTGGAATTACAACCCCAATCTTGTGCCCGGAGTTTCTACAACGTCGCAGGCGGTACCGTTGAATCGCTGCTGGTACCGTCGGTCGTAGGTGAAACGAAGAAGCATGATGCAACGAATGTAGATGGACGAATGATCAAGACCGTGCCAAGACCAAGACCTCAATTCTGAAGCAGCGACGAGGATCGATTGGCTCATGCGAGGGAGTCCGTGGCCGAAACGCACTGGCGGCTCGTGCTTTGCATCAATTGCTCAGGCTCATGGGGAGTCTTGTCTTTCTAATAATTTTCCCCAAGAACCGACGCCTTTTCAGATCTCTCACGGTGAACTTCTCTTCCCCAAACGAGGAAACAGTCAAAATAAAAAACGCCAGTTTTACAGGTTATGGTCTACCACATCTCTATAAAAAAAAAAAAATGTCCATATAATATATGTTTTCGCATGAATACTGAATCGCCCATATGATATTAGGGAATATGGTTATTAAATAATCTATAAGTTTATTGTCAAAACTCTAAAAAATCTCTAACTTTGACTCTAATCCCAATTCTATCACAAATTTTCTTTCGTATCATAAAAAATCCTTAACTTTTGGTAATTAGTGTTGACTTTTTTCAATTGCTCTTACTCTTGAGAGAGTTTTTCTTCCATCTCGCTTGGAGATCTTTGATTTTTCACTCCATTTTCAATCTCTCGTACTTGGGGTTCTTCCATCTCTCGTAGTCAAAGAGCTTGTAGTCCAGACAATCGGCTTTGAACGCTCAAATGGACTTGTGTTCAGGAGTTTTCCATCTCTCCATTATCAAGAAATTTTGGATCGAGGGTGAATGAGGGTAGATTTGGGACTCAAGTAAAAGTTTATAGTTTTTTATGAGGAAAAAAAAAAGTTTATGATAGAATTGAGATTAGATCGGGGTTTTTTATGGGACAAAAAAAAAGTTTGAAATAGAATTGGAGTTAAAAGTTGGAAATTTTTAGGATATTAGACCTTTGAAATAGACATGCTTCAGAAATTATTTTTCTTTTTTCAATAAAACTCCCCGTCAACTAGGAAGGCAAAGGAGGAAACTCGATAAGCCCCAAATATTCCACAAAATCTTCCCCGCTGCGAGGGCAAAACTCGAGACACACTCAACAGTCTAAAGTAATTTAATCAAGTCCGATCGGTCACTTACAAAGAAAACACGGATTTCGCATGCCAAACTTTCCCTAATCCTCTCATGTCCAATTTCGAATCTTGCCTTTTTCACATTTTTAATCGTGGAAACCTTCCTTTCGGTACATGAAGGACGGCGTGCTCTGGGAAAAAGTCGAGCTCAACTATGGCTTGAAAAAGGGCTTTGGCGAGTCCAAAAGGAGACGTCGACTCTACGAAAGCATTTTGCATGGAGGGGAACAGCACATCCAATACTCATCAAAATGCCTTGCGCTGTCCTTACTTATATCTGTCAAAATACCAAGTAAGGAGCGAAGCAAAACCCACCTGAATTCTCTTGCGCAAGTATGGAATATCTTGCTATGAAGCAATGAATCCTACCCCTGAGGCCCCTGAAGAGAAGCCAGGAACGGGACCTGGAAGAGTGTGATGCAACATGGGCACCTCGAAGGCCTCCTCACCCGCCCCGTCTCCGTCGCCCCAGTCATTCAGTTCGCTTCTGGTTCTCTATCTCGTCGTGCCGCTTGTGTTGATCTCAGTCGGCCTATTCGCTCTGACCAGTAATGGGTCGTCTTCCTGGGTTGAGCTCGCCTTGCCGTGGAAGCTGAAGGTGGCTTTCGTCGGGTTGAGAGCCACTGCTGCCCTGTCTGCGCTCAGGTCGAGCGATATGCCCCCGCACCATCGAATCTCCATGGCCTTCGAGTTATTCGGAAGAAAACCAGGTAGCTTTCGCCCCTGCAAGTGTAAGGATGGAATGTACCTTTGTGCAATATTTCCTCTTTCTTCTTTTAATTTTACACACCCTGCATGGCCATGCTCTAATAATCCTCGGATCTTTCGCTTGTCCTTTCCACTGGGTGGCCGAGATCGAGATGCTGACGGAGGAACCGGAAGCGGATGGACCAGTCGCTGTCGAAGAGCCTGCGAGGGCTGTCAAAAGATATAGCAGGTCACGAGGAAAGGTGTTGGATTTGAGTTAAAAGCCAGGCCTTCTGTATGCTTTTACAACCTCCCGATTGAGTCAGTCACACTCATTTGAGGGCATTTGATCACCTTGGGCAGGTTAGAGAGGCTAGAAGCCAGCCTGTCCCGGGCGCGGTCCGCCATCAGGGAAGCCGCTCTGGTCCGGAACCTAACATCGGTCCATGCCGACGCTGACTACGTTCCCCAAGGACTGATTTACAGGAGCGCCAACGCCTTCCACGGGTAAACGCCTCATCCTCCGCACGCCACCTCTCAATCTTCCTCATAATTCCCAATCAATCCCGCGTCGCTCGACGCCGTGACCCGGAGAGAGAAACTATGTGCAGGAGTTATCTGGAGATGGAGAAGCTGTTCCAGATATATGTGTACCAGGAAGGGGAGCCGCCCATGTTCCATGACGGGCCATGCAAGAGCATCTACTCCACGGAGGGAAGGTTCATCCATGAGATGGAGAGAGGCCACAACATGTACCGGACCACGGACCCGAATGAGGCCCATATCAGTCTAAATAAGAGTTTGAAGTAAATCTATTTTCAATAAAAATCTGAAGTACCCATATCAGTCTAAAAAAAAGATAAACCTAAATTAACCGGCTGTGAAGGGTAATTTTGTCTTATAAAATTTTTTAGTTTTTCCTTTTTTCTTTTTTTTTTCTTTTTTTATAGAATTTTAAAAAAAAAAAAAAACATGGGTGAGTTGCATCTTTTCCTTTTTAAAAAATTTTAATCTAATTTAATTTAAATTTAACTTGTGTTTTGATGAAAATATATTTAATCAGTTGGAATATGTTGTTAGTCAATAAGGTTAGGCACTAATTTGAAATAATCATGATTACTTCAGGCCTTTCCTTAAAACTAATATGGTGTGATCAGGCTTTTATTTGAAATAAGATTCACTTAGGTCTTTATTTGAGAAATGGATAGTACTCCGAGCCTTTATTTGGAATTTTCTCATTTAAATAGGTTACCTTTTTCAGAAAATTCCGGAACATTAATTTATTTTTATTTTTTAAAAAAATGAAAACTTGTTTTCGAAAGAAAAGGAAAAAAGTTGCCATCGGTTTCTCCTCCCCCCCTTTTCAAACGCACGTCAATCCATCATTTCCCTCTCTTAGCCCTAGCGCCTCCTCGTCTCTCTCTCTCTCTCTCTCTCTCTCTCTCTCTCTCTCTCTCTCTCTCTCTCTCTCTACGCACCGATCGAACTCGAAAACCCCCGCTGGCCACCGGCGATGGCGTCAAAGGACCTCCCCTCCAACGAGATTCTAGATCAAGTGCTTGAGGGTGAAACATTCGTCAGTTGAATGTCCCAATTCACCGCTATGATAGCCACACTTCTTTATCGAGTCATAACCGCGGGTATGCTCACGATTAAGATGCTTCAGCTCGCTAGTAAACAAACCTTTCTTTCGGAGGATTGTCAACACTTAGGATGGAGATCCAGGGAGATGGGAGAACTGCCTTCTATTATTTGACTGGACAAATGATTGACGGCCGGCAATCTATTGTGGCCTCCCATTGAGCTGGACGACCGAGGTGTGATTGGTACCTTTTTAGTTATAAGCCACATTCACATCCGCAACAGTCTCCTTCTCCTTCTTGGTAGAAAACCTTTTGCTTGATAGCTCAGTAAACCATCATTCTCTTATCCCAATCTAAATTTGTTCTCCCACAGGAATAAGTTGGTTGAAGTTCTCGACGTATGTGCTGGCCATCCAGTTACGGAACTCAAATGGGAGAGTCTTGACGAACAACTTCATCAACTCTTTGTCAGTAGGCTCAGAAGTGATTTGAGCCACCAGATTTCGCCACCTCACAGCATACTCCTTAAATGACTCGCTCCTCTTCTTCTCCATCTGCTCAAGATCTTCTCGGGAAGGTGCAATGTCCATATTAAACTTATACTGCTTGAGAAATGCATCAGCCACTTCATTCCAGGTGTCGAGGAGGTTCACGTTCTTCATGACATACCAGTTTAATGTGGGTTCGATCAAACTTGCATGAAATGATTGGATCATAAGGGGCTCATTTTTTACATGCTGGGCCATACGTACGTGGTACATCTGTAAATGAGATTTTGGGCAAGAAGTACCATCGTATTTCTCGAACTCTGGCATTTTGAACTTGTTTGGCATCTTGACCATCTCATAAATCGATAGGTCAAACGGAAGTGAGTTATGTGACTCCTGTAGTTGTTTCACCTTCTCCTCAAGTTTTGCAAAGCCTTCATCCTGCTCTGTTTTAAGAACGCTGTCAAGCTTGGCCTTTTCAACGGTGACTAGCAATGGATCATCTTCCAACTTGGGCTTATCATCATCACTCATTTGGGCCCTGTTTGCCTACTTCGGGACTACTATCTCTGGGAAAACGGGTACAGGAATCGAATTCACTCAAAGGGATTCAATTTGGGCCATCATAAGTTGCACAGAAGTGAGCAACTGTTTGAGTTGATCTTCCATGGTGACAATACGATCACGCATTTCAGTTTGGTCGGCCATTTTAGCTCTTGATCATGTAATAATGGGTGAACACGGCAAACCCATTGTCACCTAAAATAATAAAAGTGATGTAAGAACCAATGACAAGATAGGAAAATGGCCCATGACAATGATCTAATCGTGTGGCACCCCCGATCTGTTAAGGTCGCCACAGATCACTTACATTTCTCTTACTTGACCTGAAGGTCTATCAATTCTGGGGGTTTATATATTTTAGATCGGTCCCTGCGCAGTATATAAATATATAGCGGAAGCAAAATCAACATCTCCCTATCCCGAAAATTAGAAGCGGTGCACACCTACTAGACATTTTTATAAGTCAAGCCAAACACTTTTATTTACATAGACTTGATAGACAACATCAGTCGGTACATCAAAATTTGCCGTGGTTTTCTATACCCGGCTATATACCAAAAGATAACCGACTTCCCTTTTTCTTTTCTTTCCAAACAGTCATATACATAAGTCTATCAGTCAGTGTCGGCGGTTCAAAAATGCTTCATCTGCTAACTGTCACTCTCGGTCACACCTAGCTCGATTCGTCAGCTGGCGGCGGCGACAACATCCCCAGCATGAAACCATCACGACGAACGTGCACCGACAGAAACTCCTGAATCACTGGGCCATCAGGTAAACCGATGTCATATATGACTAGAACCCGCACTTGAATAAAAATCAACCCTCGTATATCAAGACGAGGGTGCTCCGAACACTCGCACTCGACGTCAACTGGGACACCGTAAAATGTGCCGGGGGTGACTGGTAGTAGAGATATATCTTCTAATCTGAAATGTTAGTCCCCAAACGGGGTGAGTACAACCACTCAGCAGTAAAAGATTCATCAAGCTATGTCAAGCAGTACCGTCAATATCTAGACTCATGCATGATAGACAAAAACAGGTAATCAAAGGATAAATATGCATCAAAATCATGAAATTCTTTAATGCAATTTTAAAAGAATCAAGATGCATCATGTCCAGTTACCCAAGTCCCGATCATAGAGCCAAACTGTAATGACACGTCCCATTCGATGTCATACAATTTAGTCCTATAACCAGCCCACACACACACACTTAGTAGAATCATCCGTTTAATCATTCAGAAAGTTTCATCCCCCGGAGGACCAATTTTTGCGTCCCTCCGGGTATTCGCAACCACCCTGGCATCGTGAAAGCCTCTGGCATTCAGCCACTAGGGCCATCGGGCATCCGGAGCGTATCACACCTCCAGGCTTCTCGTACCCCACCTGGCATCACGAGGAAACCTTCGAGGCTCACCATGAGAATGGTTACCCCGGCCCTCCGGATTTACGTACCGACTAGCATACAACCGAGCATCCCGAAGCTCCTGGGGAAAAAAAACCTCCGGCATTCAGCCACTAGGGCTACCGGGCATCCACAAGGCATCGACTCATTCAATCCTTTGGGCCTCCCGACTCCCGGGGCATCGGTGACCTGAGGGTCCAACGGTATCAATTAGCATCTTAATTTTCAAAAATACTTTCAATGCAATGACAAGATGTCCCATGAATCCTTCATCAAACCTCAATATTGCATAATATGCCAATGCCAGTATCATCATGTCAAATAACAATTCAAGATGTATTCTCCTTTGGGACAATTTGAGCAAATTCAGAACAAAACAGCTCGATTATTACAATGCACCATTCTAGTAAAAATTTCGGAATAATCCCTAAATGAACTCAGAAAATTCTGAAATTTTGAAATGTTATAAATAAGACCTAAAGGAAAAAGTTTTGTGAAGAACACCAAGTCAAATTCCATATATATCAAGAGCAGAAATTGCTGTATTCTTTGCTAACGTTCTATAATGACTTCCAGATTTAACATTTTCATAGAAAATCGTTTTATCGATCAAACCTTGTTCATTTATTCCCAATTTTTAATATTTTATTCCTTAAGATGTACCCTACAACTTTCATTAAGCGTTCAAAGTCAAATTCTGGCTAGATAATTACAGAAAATTCATAGAACCACAGAAGGTCATGCTGTTTTCTGCGAAAACAGTTTACTAATTCAAAGAGAACTACTCCAATTCGTTTGAATCCCAGCATCCAACGTCTATAACCGAACACTTACAAGTCTATTGCACTACATCATAACTACTTCACTTCAAGAATCCACTTTAGTTAGACCTTTCAATCTTATTATAACCGAAAACCGAAACTACACAAAACCAACTCTGTTTTTACTCAATCTCTTAATCCAACTTCATCTCAATCATCCCAAAATCCACATGCAGCTCCCAATTCTGCATTTTCTCACATCTACCAGCATTTCACCAGATAATTGCAGCATGCAAGACATAGATCAATGAACTTCTACTTGCCTCTAACTCTTCTTCTCGGTTGCAAACAAAACAGGGGCTCGGGGAGGGGGGGTGTCTCGGGCTTGGCTCAACAGCGACGAAGGCTAGCGGCATCGACGGTGGCAGCTCGATCACGGACACGGACGGAGGGCGGTCTTTCTTCATTGCCCTCACTCACTCGGACCACTCACTCGAACTCTCTCTCTCTCTCTCTCTCTCTCTCTCTCTCTCTCTCTCACTCACTCGTTCGCCCACTCACTCTCGGTTTCTCTCCCTCTCTTCCTTCTTGACTAATCCGCCCATTTGTCCCTCAATTAACTAATAAATTTACAACTCTTTGCATGCAGATTAATTGGTGGCTGAAACTGCAAAGGACAGGTGGAGAGTGGCGTGTCTCCCTTGTCCGATTTCCCTCCCCTTTGTCGACAATTAAGGGGGACTTCTTGGGCTTTTTGGGCCTGAAATTTGTGGCCAAAAGGTCCTAATTAAATGGCCCAAATTTTTCAAAAATAAGCCCTTCAATTTCTGCACAAAAATGAGGCATTTCCGTTTTTATAGAAATCAACTAATATCTCCATAATCAATTTGCTTCATGTACAAGTACATGACTAAAGTCCTCACATGGCAAAGGGATTCAACCGAGCGGCATGGTGACAATATTTCATTTCCTCACTTGCCAAATTGCACAAAGAAAAGACGTGCAAGGTCCTCATGTGCGGTCCATCTCCTCAAAATTTTATTTCTTAAATTCGGCATGTAGATTCTTCATGCACGGCTGAATTTTATCAATCGATCAAAGTCCAAAGACTTCTCTTGTTGCATGGTTGATCGGTCCAACTATAATACGAATCAATGCCCGTAAATGATATCAATGCCACAGTCCGATGATACTTCCGTTGATCGGTCACGACCGTCGCATACCCGAGGGTCGTTGAAATCCTTGGATGCCACAAATCGCCTCATTTTATTCAAAATTCATTTGAACTATTGAACCAAACTCCCTAACAATGAACTAAGAATTGAAATCCAAGTCCCTAAACATTGAACTAAAAACCAAAATAAATGTCCCTAATCATTGAACTAAAAGTTGAAATAAAAGACATCTCATTTTATATGCTTTCGGGAACCCAACGCCTTGTGAAGCTTCTTATTCTCAACTTCAATCATTTTCACTTTCCGCTTAAGATGCTCATTTTATGCTTGTTGGGTGGGCTTCTCAGTCACATCAGGGACTACTGGACGCAAGGCGGCAAGGATCCAATGTTGTTGGATGTAGAATGCCGACGCATGGTGAATCTCCTCTTCGCCTTTCAGTCTCTTAGGCACCAAAATCTTCTCTAGATGGCATTCATTCCATGCAACAACAATCATCTGGATCTCGTCGAAATAGTCATAGTCCGTACGAATAAAACGAACTTGGAACAATTCTGTCTTGAGAGGCGGAGGAACTTCTTGAAGAGCTCTGTACTGACGGGCCACCCTATATGGGTAATAAGAAGTAGCTACGGAAAGGCCCAACAACGGGATTGGTTCATCATACTTATGAGAGAAACGAGCCTCCTCAACATTGAACCATTTAGCATGCCATAGGAATGCCTTAGGATTAGGATCTTTCAAAAAATTAATCCAACGTAAATTCTGTTTATTTGGGGAAAAACATTCCAGGACCTGAAATTTTTGTCTGGGATACCTAAAGTCATCAATCTTAAATTGTTTCATAAGGTGCCCAAACCCTTTTTATATGGGAAAAAAACCATATTTGCAAAATTTCGGGGAGGGCACGCATGATCCCTTCTTCATTTTGTTTTAACGGTTTAATGACAAAAATGTTTCAGCTAAAACCATATTGACATAATTCAACCCGTCACAAACTCGGTTAACCACCCATGAAATTGAAGGATTGATGGCATTTTTTCGATAACGAAAAACAATTAGCCCAAAAAATGCTAAAATAAAAATCCTAGCCTTTGAAATCATTGGTTGATTTGCAAAACACTCTTCCAAAAATGAAAATGGGCATGCATAACAATTGGCTTTGACAACTTTCCTTACCGTTTCGACTCTGATTTTTAAAAACTGTGATAATTTAGAAATAGAATCTATGTCGATAGGCGATCTAACAATTTTTCAAGAGGCATTCCAATGGCAATACTATATTCCTCCAATGTTGGGGTTAGCTCGTACTCACCAAATATGAGTGTGAAAGTTTGTGGACACGAAAAGTAGGGCAGCACCTGTATAACACCAGAGTGGATGTTGATCTCTAACAATGGGAGAAGTCGGGCGATCAACGATTTGCGCTGGGGTCTGGGACGGTGGCGCGAGCGTCGAAATGGGAAGGAGGCGGGCGAATGGTGGGCGGACCCGGACGACGGCGAGCGGTGTCGCGAGCGGAGTAGCTGCTGGTGTTCACGGTCGCGGAGGTGCTACTACTGGTGGTGATACAACAGTAACGCGACAATCAGAGGCTTGGGGGCGCAGGTGGCTGGTGCAGTGACGAGCGGCACCGAGTGGGCTGATGCTCGGGCGAAGGCTGGCGGGCGACAACGGCTTCGACGAGCAGGTGGAGCGCAACAGTGGGCGATCGGTGACGATAGATGGCGCGAGCGTCGCTTGTGGCTTCGAGCTGCAGGGCGGCAGGGATGACGAGCGGCGCCAGCAGGGACGGTGACGCGGCATTAGGCGCTGGGTCGCAGGCGGAGCACGGGCACAGGCATCGGCAGCGGTGCGACGGCGGTGCAGCTGGAGCTCGAGCAAAAGTTGGCGGGTGGCGACGGCAGGGTGGTGACGCGGCGTCGAGCAAGGTTGCAGACGCAGCGACGGCACTCGGAGGCGGGTGCTTGCGGCGTTGGGGCGGAGGTTTGCCGCAGCACGGGCCGCCGGTGTCGTGGATGACGAGCGGCGACGGGCAGGGACGCTCGAGCAGAGGGCAGCGGGCGTCGGTGACGGGCGGATCACAAAGGCAGCTACTGCGGGCGAGCGACGACAGAAGGGAAGCAGCAACGGCGGCAATCAGAGCGACGGTGGTGCTGTTGTGGGGCGGCGACGGAGGTGCTACTATGGTGCAACAACATCGGTGACGTGGGTTCGCCGGAAGGAAGGAGGCAGCCGCGATGACGATTGGGGCAGGGAGAGCAACAGAGGCTCCTTGAAGAAGAAGACCCCTGCCTCTCACGTCCACCCTCTCTCTCTCTCTCTCTCTCTCTCTCTCTCTCCGTACTCTGCTGCTTTCTTTGTTGTCTTGTTCTTTCTTTTCTTCTATCCCTTTCTCAGAGAAAAAGATTTTTCTCTGCCTTTGTTGACTTTGACAAGAGAAAAGGGTTGCTTTTCCTTCTTCTTCTTTTTTAACGAATTCTCTCCCCATGCCTTCCTTTTCACTAATTCTCCCCCTCCTTCTTTTTTCTCTCGCTCCCCCACTGTTTTTTCTTCTTTTTTTTCTCGCGAAATTCAGCCCCCGTTCTTTTTTGAATTCTCCACCCTTTCATCCGTGCGGGTCAACCCCTTTTATAGTGGTTCCAAATGGCCGCTTTCCATGGCAATTTTCGAGCTTCCATTCTCCGTTGCTTTAATTCGTGGACTGCATATCGAAGCGTGATTTCACAATCAGCTCAATTTTTCCTCAAATGCTTCGATTCCTTCCATTTTATCAAAATTCTTGCTCTTTATTCACCTGATTTCCTAGCTCTTGATCTTCGACCGAGAATTGCTTCCACATTTACTAAGATTTGAATATTATTCAGAATTTCCAACTTCCATTTATGATCAATCAGATTGATTTTTCCTTGTTTTTTCCTTTATTTGCTCTAATGCAATTTTAATTTTATTTCCTTAGGGTCGCCAAAATTAGGTATTAACAAATAAGGCTAGGCTCTAATTTGAAATAATCATTATTACCTTAGGCTTTTCTTTGGAACTAATATGGCATGATCAAACTTTTATTTGAAACAAGATTCACTTAAGTCTTTATTTGAGAAATTGAGAGTACTCTGAGACTGGGTTTAGCAGTCGGGATAAGATGGGATAAAATTGTATCCTACGTCTGGTACTCGCCGAGGACAAGATAAAGTCGGATATAAGGGGATATAGGTGGGATAAAATTATCCCATAGGGGAGGTGTGATAAAGGTAGATATAATTTCTAATATCCATAATAGGAAAGTTATTTTTCTCGAATAGCAAACTTATTAAATTAACAAAATTGAAATTATATTTCAATATAAATAATATTTGAATTATAATTTAATAAATTAAAAATAAAAAACTAGAAATTTATTTTTAATTAATCTTATTTTAATTTATATTCAACTTTAATTCTATCTTATAATAAACATTCAATCTATAAATTAAATATTTATATTTATTATATATTTTAGGTATGTTTGTACAATTTACTATTTGATAAAATTTTATTAAAGAATCATGAAAAGGGAAAAAAGAAATAATAAAGAAAATAATATAAAAAAGAAGAAAAATAAAATAAAAATAAATTAAGGAATTGTTTACGAGAGATTTTCACCATCTCCATTTATGAATATTTAGGTTTATTTATAATGATATTGACATTTATATCAAAAAATGTATATGATATGATGTGAATATATCTGACTTTAATACTACGATTCACCAAACAATGGACATGATATAAAAAATCCCATGAATTCATACATTATCCTATCTAGTCCTATCCCGATTAAAAATCCGGACGACTAAACGTAGCCTGAGTCTTTATTTAGAATTTTCTCATTTAAATAGGTTAACTTTTTTTTAGAAAATTCCGGAACATTAATTTATTTATTTTTTAAATGAAAAATTGCTTTTGAAAGAAAAGGAAAAAAGCTGCCATCGGTTTTTCACCCCCATTTCAAACGCACGTCAATCCATCGTTTCCCTCTCTCAAGCCCCAGGCCTCCTCGTCTCCTCCCCTCCCTTCTCTCTCTCTCTCTCTCTCTGCGCACCGATCGAACTCGGAAACCCCCGCCGGCCGCCGGCGATGGCGTCGAAGGACCTCCCCTCCGACGACCCCGCCGCCAACACCGAGACCGGCGGCGAGACCGTCGCCGCCCGCCGGAAGCGGTCCCGCCGCGTCAGCTTTGCCGACGTGGAGATCACCTCCGTCCACATCTTCAAGCGCGACGAGGACTACTACGACACCACCCCTCCCTCCGACCCCAACCCCGACGGCCCGGGCTCCGCCGACGCCGGGGAGGCGCGGCCGCTGTTCAGGGATCTGGGGGACCACAGCGACGACTCGAGGGAGCTCACGCCGAGCGGGGAGTACGGGAAGGAGGACGGGGAGGAGGAGGACGCCGATGACGAGGTCGGGGTCGGCAGGAAGTCGTTCCTCAGGCCGATTGGGTCGCCGTCTCCCGGGAGCAGCAAGTTCGGCTCCGCGACTTCGAATGACGGTGAGTTGATTCGGGTTTTGCATTTCGAGTGCGATTTTTAGGTTACCAGAGCTTTGGCTTTGAACAAAAACGTTGTAGGGTGGAATTCGCGGTGCACAGCAAGCAGACTTGGTGAAAATTGGTGGGAAAGATGTCTAGGCTTCGAAGCAAATCCGGCTATGCTTCGAATTTTTGGGCTCTCTCTCTCTCTCTCTCTCAGCTGTGGCATGATTTCTGAAGATCGATTTTTTTTTTTCACCCATGAAGCACTAAGTTTCTTTTGTTCCCTTGAGGATAAGTGTGCTTCGTCAAGGCCCAAAAAAAAAAAAAAAAAAAATTTTTTGGGCCCTCATGTTGGCCGTTAAGTTTTGTTGTCCTGACTGATGTGTCGTTTGCTGTTGCTATTTCTCAGAAGACAATTTCTTTGGTCCCGTCTCCGCGAGCTTTATTAGACCCGGAAGGCTCTCTGACTCTGCTGCTTCAGATGAAAATCACGACATAACGATGGACTCTACAGCGTTCTCAATGCATTTCCACAGCCTTGCAAGATCCCACTCTGGCATGGAGAAGACGCCGACGGGCATTCATCTGACCTTTGATGAGAAGACACCGTCTGAAAAAAATCCCTCTGCTAACTCTGGAAGTTTTATGATGCTAACAAATGCTAGGAAGCTGAGTCCAGAATCTGCTCATCCAATGCATAATGTTAAGAGTGATGGTAAAGATTCGAATGAAATGAGCCTTATTGGGAATAATCCAAATAGGTATGACTATGGTAGACTTTCTCCTTCATTGGATGCCCTCCTGGCAGAAGGCAGCCAGGATTTGCAAGCTCTTCCTGGTTTTGATGTTGACAATGCAAATGCATCAGCTACTTTTGAGGTTTTCAATGCTGATGAGGGTGGAAGCAGTAAGGAGAATGTCAAGGGCTCTGCAGATAACATAATGAGCTCTATGGCCACTGATGGAACCAATCAGATAACTGTTGCAGCTTATCATGAATTAGACAAGGCAAATAGTGCTTCTGAAGGAATGTGCATTGAAAATGTTAGAAGTGATTTGTCTAATATGGTTGACAGTTTCATTCTCGATGCTCCTGTTTATCAGCATGTCCATACTCCTAATCAGACACTAAAAGTAAGAACATTGTTCTTGTCTATATTTTATTTGTTTATTTCCAGATTTGGTTTTTGAGTTTTAAATTTTGACCAGCTAAAACCACTCTAGCTTTACTGGGGCATCTAGGATATGTGCACCATCCTGGTACTTTTGAGTTTGATTGGTCTCAGAAACTAACGGTAGAGTGGAAGTGTCTCTGGTCGCATGTAGCAGCCATCTGCTGCAGCTATATGCAGTATTACGTGCTCTAGTTTAGGAGCAGCTTATGAGTTGATAAAATGCATATAGTGGATGATGGATGTCTGTTGCTGAGATTGCATTTTTTGAATAACGATGTATAATTCCACAATTGACTGGTTGATGTGAATTACGCATCTGTTTCTCATCCATGTTGGCTAGGCTATCTGCCTGTCTGCTTCCCTTTCTTTATTTTGTTTTTCTGGTCTTCTGCCTAAAATTCAGTGAAGACCATGCTGGGATTTTTCCAGATCAATTTTAAGCTTCTGGTTTCTTATACTTGCTCTCTATACAATAATCTGAACATTTTCTGGGAATAAATGGACCATAGTTTGGATGAAGCTTTTAATTCTCCTCCTTGCAGCTTGGGCATGTATTTCAACATGTGACTGAAGCAACCATCAAGGAAAATTCCCCATGGAATGGAAGTCAGAATCTTGATTCTACTGACCAGGACCCCAACAGATTGCACACATCTCATTTGAAAGGCTCTATATCGTCTTTAGCAGCTAAAAGGCGTCAATTGTTTTTGGATACAGTTAGTTCACCTGCAAACTTTCCATTTGCATCTCCTTCAGCCAAAATGTCTGGGTCACTGCTAAGTAAGGAAAGAACTCAGCATGGTTTAAGTCTGTCATCTATGCGGAAGAACATTCCTAAGTTTGGAAATCTTGATTCATCTCCTTCTTCTACTCGTTTGAAGGAAATCAAAGCATTAAAGCTTAAGTTATCTGGTTATCTATCTAGTTCTCCTTCCAGTACTGGTCAGGCACAGACTAGCAAAGATGTTGTTAGCAAACGCACAGAGACCCCTGTTGCTGTTCATGATAGCAGTCCAATGAAGACCCCAATCATAAATAAGATGAATAATAATTTCAGCCAAGCTGAGAAAACTCTAGCTCTTGCCAGGAATGGAGAATCTCCAGGTCACACAGCTTTGCACATTAATCATAATGATCAACCTATTACAGTAAAGACAGAAATGGCCTATCCCAACAACTTCAGCATGTCAGGTGGTGGAGTGATGCAACCACAATCTATGTCCGAGAGTTCTGAAAACACTGCCCTGGTCTCTTTGAAAGCTGAGCCTCCATTGGATGAAATTGTGGTTGCTCATAGAAGGGATAACGAGGAACCTATTGTAAGTCATAGGTTGTCGACTTCCCCAGTGCAAAGGTTAAATCAGGAGTTATTACCATCAGGAAATGATCAAAGTACACATATTGTCTCTATGCAACAAAATTGGTATAGAAAGTCCATTGGCATTGACTCAGACCAATTTGGAAGTCCATTACAATCTGTAGCCTCTGGTGGCTATCCAATTGAAGATGTTAACAAGATAAAGTCCCATTTCCTTGAGAAGATATCTCCAAGGGGCAGGAATATGTCGGATTTGCGGAGAAAGGATGAAATTGTGGTCGCTCATAGAAAGGATAATGAGGAACCTATTGTAAGTCATAGGTTGTCGACTTCCCCAGTGCAAAGGCTAAATCAGGAGTTATTACCATCAGGAAATGATCAAAGTACACATAATGTCTCTATGCAACAAAATTGGTATAGAAAGTCCATTGGCATTGACTCAGACCAAATTGGAAGTCCTTTACAATCTGTAGCCTCTGGTGGCTATCCAATTGAAGATGTTAACAAGATAAAGTCCCAATTCCTTGAGAGGATATCTCCAAGGGACAGGAATATGTCGGATTTGCGGAGTTTAAAGCAGCTCAAGGACCTCCAGACTGAAGCAGATGGAGTCAGCTCCATAGAGGAAGTTTCTTTTGGGGAAAGAAAGGTTTCTTCTCTTATGCCTGATTCCACATATCTGAACAAAAGTACTGATGTGCCTTTGCCTAAAAAGGTCATATCGTGAAACTGATTAGACCTCAAGATCATCATGATTTTCTGTTGACACCGATGAGTCTGTTTCTGTTATTTGTTTTTATTAATTCTTTAGGTTGCTTATGCAGAGCCTCTCTAAGGAACCAGCGCAGAATGACAACAAAGAAATCCACAACATGCACCATTATGAGAATATGCAGTCCACTGTTGAGGAAAGCATATCTACTTCCAAGTCTGATGCTTTGGGCATTCTTAGTAATGACAATCAGCAGGAGCCTTGTCATTCGGCACGTATTTTGTCAGCACAAGAGATGAAGGAATCTCACCATCGAAAGAGGAAAGGAGATGCTCTTGAGGATGGAGATCTTGTCAGTAAGGTTGCCAGGACAACAGGGAGTTCAGAAATCAAAAGAAGTGAGGGTTATGATGTCAATTCCTCCACTGAGAATCCCAAACATTCTTGTATGGGAAGAGAGAATTCTGGCGATAGCATTCCACCACGTAGAAACTGGAAAGATGTACGTCTATTGTTGATGGTTTTATATTTTACCTTTTGGTTGTGCTCTTGACAATAAGTAGTCCAATACCCGATGCTTCTCCTTGATATTGAAGGTTAACTTGCAGGTTTTTATAAAGTTCTTGGATGATAGCAGAAAAATACCATCTCCCTTGGTTGACAAGCTAGATATGAGAACGGTATTTATATATTTTTCTTTCTTTTTATTTTGAGGTTATGCAAATTTTTTGTCATCCTCTTGATATAGTCATTGGCATCTTCATTTTTTATTTTTATTTTGGTGATGTATAGATCAGTGTGCTCGATGAGATGTTAGTACACCTTCAGAAAGTCAAAAACTATGAGCTGCTTAGCTCTGACATTCAGACTAAGGTTAGCTGGGCTAATGACGAATGCCTGTCCCTAGCACCTTGCTTTTATATAAAGAAAATTTATGAAGTAGCAATGTAATGGTTTTCACTTTGCAATTTTACAGAAGGCAGATCAATCTCATGGTGCTTCTGAGAAGAGGTAGCATCCATTATAACTTTGTGAGGGTTAAGACTCATTGATGTGTGGCATGTTGGGTGTATAAAATGAGCTTTTTTCATCATTGAGTTGCAGATTATATGAGATCAACTCTCTGCTGTATAAAGCATTGCATGAGAAGGAGAGATTGCGCTTAAACTGTGTGAAGCGTGAGAGGCTGCAGGTATAGAGCAACTGACTCATATAATCTCTTGATTCATGGATTAGATGCTGATGTTGTTTTGAGCAGAAAACAGAACAAATCTTGAGGTCTTCAATTCAAGAGTCTCAAGCATTAAAATTGATAATGAAGAAGACCTCACCGCTTGCTGTAGAGGACGGCAGTTGTGAGGATCATCAATGTTCAACTCAATCTGAGAATGGATACAAGGTAGGTGACTTGTTTAGGTGTTGTTGTATCATTCTCTCCTAGCAAGTGCAATCCATTGTATACAACCGCATCCTGTCTCCTCCACCTCAAACTACCCACATGAAGGACAGAAAGGAAAAAAAAGTGAACGGAAGGAAAGAGCATGACTGTCATATTCCGAGACTGATGTGACAGTAAACATAAAGTTCAATGGGATCTAATCTGCTTGTCCATCGCTAGAGAAATATTGTTGCTTCTTTCTCAATGGTTACATGTCAACTTCATAGCCTTCTCAAATCCACAGTTCTTTTAAATTTCAGATGATAACCCTTCATGTGACTAAGTTTGTCAAATATTACTTTCACATGTTTGAAGATGATTGTTATCATTAATGTGGTTGAAAATACTTAAGACCGTTTGAATCTGAATATCTTGTTACGGCAATGGGAATTCCTTTTCAGGTCTTGATCCATATTTAATTTTCAGGAGTTGCCAAGGCACAATTGCTTACGGCGTCGTATTCTTTCACTGTTCTACATATAATTAGTAATAGGAAATAAAACCTCCTCATCTGGTTTTTGAGACCTCATTGTTACTGCTAATTGAGGAGTCGCGTCTAGACATCTATATTTGTTCTTATGCAGGTTTTTTGTGATGTGATCATGTATTGTTACCAGATATGGTCCAGACATGGAACGGTAGTCACATTACAGTAGAGTTTGAATAATGAATTTTGCTCGAAATTCAGGAAGCCTCTGAAATTTATTCAAGACTTTTGTTTCCTGCCATGCAACTAAGGATGTCGTTGTTGCAAATAAAAGAAGAGATAGAACGTAGTATCTCTGAAGTCTTAAGACCAAATTGTCGAAAGTAAGGCAGGAATTCTCATTACACTCAGGCTGAGAGGAAAGATGGGATGCACACATGTCCAAGTTCAAAGCATGAAATCAGAATCCCTGCTATGTTTTGATTTCACTTTTGAAGTTTATGGAATGAATCGTGACATCACATGCTTAAAGCTGTACAAGTCCAAGTACCAATTACCTGAACTGATAAAAACTATGAATAAAGTGAGAGGTCTAAGATTGTGCCATCAAAGGTAAAAGCAATTAGGACTTTGTATTAAAATCCATATCAGAGGGCTTAAAACTTGTCCCTTATACCTTTTCATGGGGTTTAAAAAGAGAAGATATTTTATTTGTCTTATACTTATTCTAATTCTGGAGGTGAGGTATACAGCCAATGACTTTGATATTTTTTAAGTGATATGTATGTTCAAAATGCAAGCTCACAAGCATTCTTTAAGTTCTGCACAAAAAGGATGCATTACTTCCTATCAGCATCATCTGCATTAGACATTATATTGTGCATGGTAGTGAAAATTCATGTGTGATGTCTAACATTTGGGACTTCATGCTTCTGGGAAAAGAGTTGCTAACCTGCAATTACATATTCGCTACTTCTCAGCATAGTATATAGTGTAGTAACATGCGGGTTGATCTTTCTTTATTATTCGTGAAAGCTCACATAATTGTATTATACGACAAGACCTTTTTGCCTTTTTAGTTAGTCACCATAACAATATGTCAAGTTTGCATGATGTTATTGCATATCTTAGCGAAAGTTATTGATTTCTGTGCGTATTCTGATAAAAGAGGTGCTATTTCTGCAGGTTGCTCATAACCCAACGACATCATTGAAGCAGGAGATTGAAATCTTAGAGAAGAAAATAGAGAACTTGACCAAATCTTTAAACAGATTTTGCAAGATGAAGGGAGAATTAGATTGCGTAGAGACAATAGGACTAATTAATAACTTCATGAAGAAAAGGATGTGTCGCAGATTCGTTCGCCTGGATATGCAGGTTTTCTAATTTACCGTTTGTTCACCCCATGCAATGAGAATGTCAATTTGTCTTACAGTTCCACCTATCTGCTGTTTGCTCAGCTGTGGAAAGTGAGTTCTTTTGAGAGTAAAAGTGGCCATCATGATATCACTCTTGACTATCTTGGATTAATTTGCCAAAGGTTGCTTCTTCAATCCTGATTCATGCTATTAAGAATTTCACTTTACATTTCTAAAGCAGTGTATAAAATGTAGTGTCATTTTAATTTTTAGTTTCGCCGTTTCCTTGAATCAGTGCAGGCTCAGCTTGACTGCTCATCCAGTTCCAAGTTTAACAGTTTCCAACAAATTGGCCGATACAAAGATAGAACAGGTAATGGATTTTCACTAATATGGAGAAGAAGAAAAACAGTCTTTCATGGTATCTTGTGGCTTATTTGTTGGTGTTTTGCAACTAGACCTGAAAGATGTTTTTTTCCTTTTGTTAGAATTATCCAAATATGGCAGCTCGCACAGCATTCGCTTTTGTTTTCAACAGCGAGACAGTTAAGAACTATGCCACTTCAAGATGTTTGGCAAAGGGAACGCAAGTAAGTTTCACTCATAAGCTTTTGATGCATTAGTCTAGATGAAATGCTTATCCCTTTATTCTCCAGTCATTTAGTCATGGAAGCCATATGAGGTTATTGGCAAAGGCCATGTTCTCTATAGCTGTATCTTGGCCAAATTTTCTTACTTCATTTTTATGGCTTTGCAGATGACACATCTGCTTCTTAGAAATCTCTTGGATGTACTTGAGGAATTACTTCTAGCACAACTAGATATCAAGAGTCTAACACACACAAGTTTTTTCTCTTCAAGAGGTAACAAAATTTTTTGTGCTTGGACTCTGTTTCCTTATTTCTCAAATAAATTGTTTTGTTGAATTTTTTTGGTACTTATACATTTTAGTACCACCTTCTCATGTGATCTGCACCCTTCCACACAAAATTCTGCTTTCATGATGCATTCATTTTCACTCGCATTTGAACTTGATGATGAATTTTTGAAACAAGAGGCCAAAAGAATTGCTGCAATGATGCTGATGTCACATTTTTGAGATTCTCACTAGTAACTCATTGTGGCCTGCCAGTGAACTTAGATTTTGATTTTGAAGTCAGCATCGTGTATAGTTGCTTTTCTTGTTGTAGGTGGGTTGTCCCTTACTCATAATTTCTTATCTTCATCTAAATGCAAATTGCACTTTGCCCATCAAACTTAATTGTAAGTGTTGTTTTGACCTTTAATTTGCTGCTTTTTCTCAATGTGGTCCTGCTGCTGAATTCTTTTTGAAGGCGGTTCTTGAACTTAAAGACTTTTTCCAAATGCGTTTCCAGTCAGTTTTATTAATGGGCATGTCGGAGAGAGTTACTGGGTCCTTGTTTTCATTTTTAGAAATAAATGGTCGATTTTGTGTTCATACTTACAGGAAGTCAATTTTTAGGAAAGTTCAGTTTCAAATGTCGTGGTGCTTTAATATTGGTGGGATTGGTTGTTGATCAGGTTCTTTGCTAATAAGAGACATAATAATCACAGCAATAAGTGGTTAAGAATTGCTGAGTGAGAACTTACATTTGAAAAGAGTTGATAAATTTCGGAATTGAGCAGAGAATTTTAATTTGAGGATGAAATTCGGAGAAGCAAAGACAAGTCTGGGAAAATGGAATTAAATTGATCAAATTCTTAGTTTGTATGTCAGATGATAATTACCAACTGTCACATTGTCGACCGACTTTTTTTAGTGTTGGCAATTTTAATTGCAGGACACAAATATGGCAATTTTTGCCCTCCTTTTCTAATATATGTTCCATCTCTATAGCTCAGTCTTAGGCCACCTTTTTGCATTGATGATGCGCTTGTCTGGCCTGCCTTAACTTCCTTCATTCTTGCTAAAATGAGACTTTCCATATATAGATCTACATTGTCACTATGTGCACTGATTGTGTGATTCATGTATTTTACAGATGGGCAACTTGATCTGCTGCTTTCCTTCATTGACTTCCGCAGTGATCAGAAGGTGGCATTAAGCTTTGACGTGACATGTCTGAATTGGTAAATTTCTTTAAGTTCTTTTAATATGTTCTCGTTTTTCCCATCTGAAGGTTCCTCAAGCTTCTTTGCAGCTTGAAAAAGACGTGCACTTACTTGCTGACAGCTTTACAAGAGAAACTAGCATTCTTTTTTAAAGTTTCGATTTATGCTCCTCTGGACAGGTCACCCAACTTAGAAAATGCTACTTGGGTATTAGATTACTGTAATTCGCTTCTCTGATATTATACTTGACCAATCATGTGACGTACTTACCTGGGTTTGCTTCTAAAGGACTTTCTAATCGATTACCTAACCATATGATGTCTTTTTGTTTTGCTCAAATTCGTTCTGGCTTTTGGTGTCTAATCTATGAATTTGACATTTGCCATTACAGAGATGAGCAATAGTTTGCTTCATGCATGAGTTTTCTCGGATTATTGAATTCAACATTGGCATCTACTCTACTTTTCTGTCTCCTATTTGGACTTCTATTAGTGTCGGTTGGATTAGCTCAGTACTGCTATGATTTAGGAAAAGTTTTTGTTACGTTTGGAGCAGTATTTATTTTCAAACAAATCCTATTCTGTTTTAGACTACAGTTTTTTTTTTTTTTTTTTTTTTTGCGGCACCACTCTGTGACATGACTTTTGATTAATTCATATTGAACCCTTTTTCTGGGCTTCTTAGTTCGAAGCTTATTACAGATTGTGTATTCAAACTGTATTCATACATAGGGGGTTGAATCTATAGACCTTTTTTGATTTTTTCTCTTGAATTAAAGATGACTCTTGGTGATGATTTCCATTGGACAGTGGGCTTTATCCTTCGGAGGCTCTCCCATATAATGTCGAAGCTTCCATGGAGAAAATTTCTCACTCGTTGCCTCAGTCACTTTCAAAGGAGATTACAACTGCTATAGAGCGTCTACCGGTGGGATACTCAAGAATTTTGAGGCTCTGCCGAGGTGTCTCCAAGGAATTGCGAGGTTAAAGTATATTGTATTGAATCAGAGGAAAAATAGAAGTTGGATTCCAATAGCTTGTTGGTGTCAATATGCATATATTTGATTTTGAACATGCTGAATCTGGTCAATATAGGTACTTTTCAACATGTCAGACATGATCTTTAACAGATTGTAAATATAGGTTGTCATTGGCACCAATCTTGCTGAAGCCCATTTGGATTCGAATCCTGTCAGCTTTGTGGAAGAATTATCGTGTCTATAATGTATTTGTTTTTTTCTCTGTGGTCGGAACTTGTGCCTCAACTAAAAGTACGGATATTATCTATGCAATTATAGTGCTTGTGCTGTGCTGGAGATCAAGGTTGTCTTTTTTTGGAATTGCGTGGGTGGTAAGCATGGGGATGCATTGGCATCACCAATTTTACATAAAGTTGCAACCGGTACAAAGGGATTGTGGATCTAATTCCGGCGTTGTTTAACAAATTGAGGAATCAGCATGCTGCAAAAAGTGAGGATCGACTTATAATCTACTAAAGTCTAGGGGATTTTCCTCTCAGCACTTGGGGAGATTCTGCACTTGTGGTTGTGCACTTCTTATGCTTCATTCTCTGTACTGTTGGGAGTATCAAGCATGTTATGGAAACTTTCGCGTGAAGCATTTGGCATTTTCCGTAAGAGCCATGGTCTTTTGTTGTGTTGATTTGATAATTGTATTCAGCAAAAGCAGTCAAAATGTTATTTATTTATTATCTGGTTCTGACTATTTCGGCAGTTTTTTCCAGAAGAACCGCTCACAAGCTATGGATCCTGTGATGATATAAGCGGGAAGTAATTTCTTATTTCATTAGGGGTCGATACATTGGCTGAATTAGAGAGAAGCCTCGCAAGGTACAACCGTTTTGTGTATTGAAGAAGATTGGGAAAAACAAAGTTAAAAGGTTATATGGGGTTCTTGACACACATTCAATAACCCTACAGGGAAAATTTAGTGTGGGGATGATTTGAAGTGAAAAGTTGATAACGTTCGACTCTTCTTTACCGTAAAATCATTGGTATTTCTTAGTATTAAGGAAGATAAATATACATCTTTGCAGTGAATCTAATGCTTTTAGCCAATGACCATATCTTGTAATGGACATGCTAAGGTGGTTGAAGAACGGACGACAGATCTTTTGGGAGGTAAATGAGAATTTTGAGTGGATTGTATTCTCTATTTCCATTCTAAAAGGGCCTTTCTTGGAGTCCATTAGTGGGGGTGAGTCGAATTTGCTGATCTCCTTCCTCCCATTTCAAATCTCGTTGGACGTCGCGATGGTTTCGCGGTTAGGGTTTAAGGAGGTCTATATTTAGCCGGGAGGGGACGGTGCAAGGAGTGGCGGTGGCCGATGGAGAAGCCTCTTCTGCTTCGTTTGATGGTTAGGTCTGAATGAGAACCAGGATAAGAATCGGGATGAGAATCAGCACCTTGATGAGTAGATTCTATCTCTTGGAGCACAAGAGGATTGGCCAACCAATAGTAGTCACGAGAGTAATCACAGGACAGCAGCAACATCTGACGATACAGTCGGAGGACGATGCTTTTTGACGTCTGACCATACCGCATTGATTGGGGAGTAATGTGATGGCAGCTGTTTCCACAGCAATGCACTCCAACGTGATTGTTGGTCTTATCCGGAGAATTCCAACTCTGTGGACCATCTTGACTTTGGTTGGGGGGGGACAAAAAGAAGGTGTCCTTTCGTTCGATGAAAACGATGACATTCGGATTTCGCAAATATCTGATTAGTGTTGCCATCAACGCTTTCCACCCACCTCAATGGAAAATATCTTCATCATCGTCGACATCCACTTTTATTAATAAATAATTTTTTAAAACTTTTTTGTCCATTATTTTTTGCATATATATACAATCTTGCACAACACTAGTATATACTGTGCCCAAAAAGGTTGCTGCCAGCAAGAAATAAGCTTTGAGAACCTCGTGCTTCATAAAGCATAAAAATCCCATTGTTTTACCAAGTGGCCCCGCCAAGGCACAAGGAAACAAATGAGGCAATAAAAAATTAAGTGGAGAATAGACATACTAGCACGGACGTCACTGATTAATTGAGCGCAAAAAGACGTTTTATAAATAAATAAGTTGATCGTGAAAGGTACGAAGTCGAGCCTAACACTAGCAGATATTTTCAAAATCGAAAGCTTAAACTCCTTGCGAAAAGGTTGGACTCAGCAATTTTAACCACGAAATTAAGTGATGCGCACAAGTTTTACGATCTTTATTCTTCAAACCAAAACATGAGAAACACTAATTCAATTATATTTATTTCACAAAAATTAAATCATTTGAAAAATATTTTTTTAAAAATGATTATTTGTATCGCTTACAAAATGAATAAACAACAAATAATTTTTTAATTGTCCATGAAAATTTAGTTATAAATTGTCATAAGTGACAAAAACGTTTTTCATTGGCTAATCATTTTGAGTGATATAAGTAATTATTTAAAAAAATCCAAATTAATTGTTTTCACACCCCAAGTATTAGGTTATTGTCATGACCAGATAAAAGAGAACATCCCTTTTAAGAAAGAAGAGAAGTTCGATCCTACGAGACAACTTCTGAAGCAAATATTAGAAGTTTAGCTAAAATTAATCGAGAAATCATCCATATAATTGCCTTAGTGGGATTACAGTGTGACTTTACAATCTCGAGTCAACAAGTTTGAATATGAATTCAAGATGGTTTCATGTTTTCCAAACGGCTAACCCGCAGACTTCTTTGAAACGTTGGGACGGTTCTTGATCTAAGAGAAAACTCCGTAATCAACTCTTTATCTTAATGACTTTGAATAAATATGTTGCATCACTGACCAAAAATAAAACTTATCCGTGAGGTAGAAAAATAAAGAACCTGCGAACATCGCGAATGTGAAATCCAATATAATGACTTCATAATCGTTAGAGGATAAAATTTGTTTGACAGTCCATCTTAGGGCGATACAAACACGAAATACAAAGAGAAAATCCAAACGTAGACACAACTCCATGCGCAAAACTCATTCTAATACTGTTGACTCACAAAGTAATATCACACTTCATGCCGGTCCTGAAACGGTAAAAAGTTTCGTAGCTAAACAGCGCATAAGATTTTCCTCTTACGATAAGATATAAATAGCCGCAGAACGCTCTAGAGTAAAACAACCGGCCAGTAGTGCTCGAGGTCTTCAATGTTGCTAGACAGAATCAACATGACCATAGATGTGAAAGGCGCTTGCCTTTTTGACATTCCAAGACACAATTGATCGCAGTCTCCTGCATCTGTTTTGCGATTTCATCCATTGGCAACAGAGCATCTACAATCTGCAAACAAATGGACGGGACCCATATGATCAGCAGCTATGTAAATACAGCCCCTTTTCAACCCAAAAAAAAAAAAAAAAAAAAAGCCCTCTCAGTCGTCCAAGGGTCAAGAAACAAAAAAAAAAAAAAAAAAAAAAAGGAAAAAGGATAGAACTGCAACATCGATCCCCATCATGATAGGAAACAAAGCATTCTTCCATGGCATCCTAAGTGCAGATCGAAACACAACGCAAACATGCCAAATCATATAAGATGCACGGGAAAGGAATTCACACAGCTGTAAAATCTAACGGGAAATGTCAGTGTGGAAAACCATGTACAGCAGTCACCTTAAAGCTACATATCAGAACTAAAACTTCTATAGTTGTAAGCTGATAACCAAGGTAAACTAAATACACCTGTGGATCCATGTATACTGTAAAAAAATAATCCTTATTTGAGCGCTTTAAATCATAATGAGAAGACAAGAACCAACTATGGATCTTTTGAGGATTGCAAATGTAGCCTACAAAGATTCCCAAAACCACAGCAACCCAGGTGGGAATTTCCCAGATGACAACACACAAGGTATATTAACATGAACGACCAAACACAGTCAAAATCACATTGCTGCATTCAGTAGATGAAGTTTTGACCTACCTGCCATGAGGCATCGCGCAGAGCCTGGTAGCTTTCACCAACCTTCCTTTGAAACTCAAGTTTCTCATACCGCTCATTTCCATATCCTCCTCTCTCCGCAGCTTTCTGTAATTTTGAAATTGTCACCCGGATTAAGGAAGTGCTACATCTTACAAGCAAAGAGTTTCAGCTCAGTACGACAAGATTACCTCAGGTGGTATGTCCAGATAGAAGACCAAATCTGGGGCCAACAAACCAATCTCTGGTGCCTGAGAAGAGAGAAAAATATATCATTTCCAAAGTACAACATAAAGAAGTTTGAGTCTTCTGCTGAAATATGCTCTAGCAGCACTAACCTTGCACCATTCAAAATCAAGTCCTTTGGCAGATGAAAAAGCAATGCCAGAGTATGAATATCGATCAACAATGAGGGTGGTACCAGATCTCAGCTTTTTTTCCATCAAAGATCTGCAAACATGAGTAGAGGTAATTGGCCAATAAAATGGGAAATCATCCTGGTACATGTTTACCATATACTTTGTATAAGACTAGCGTGACAAAACAAAAAAGAAAAGAAATGGAAATATAAGGCATGCTAATTTGCAGCACTAGTTTGAGAGCAAGAATACTTAATCATATGCCATAAGACAACCCTGTCAAAAAGACTACTCAACAATAGTTTGCTCGAAAGATATTGACCATCCCATATACTGATAACGATAATTTTGCAACCAACCATCCCATCTAGAAAGTATCTTATATGTCCACTGTACCATTTAACATTCACACATGGTATTATGTCATAATAATATTCTTGATTTGTCTTACTCCACACTAGTTGTGTAACAGATGCAAAAAATATCTAACCAAATCACATGTTAGAATTTTTGACTTCATAGAGATCCTGGATGCTTTCATCCTCGAGCTACCAATTGCCCAAACCAAACACCAATTTAATTATTTTTCACCGTCTTATCCTCCAGAAATTTCTAACTATTATATGTTATCATTGTCGCTGATACCTTCTGAAAAAGACAAGGGTAAGCATGTAAACATGACCAGCTAAAACAGATGGTCAATGAATAATAGGTGTCAACCTTCCACCTTGTTAAGTTTAACAAGAACCCCAGAATCATTAGCCATCCTGGTACTGTAAGATGAAGAAGGCATCGTGTCCACCAGCTCACTAAAGAAGAGCGAGAACCACTTACTTGGCAAACAGAGCTAGATATTTGCTAAGCTTGCTGTCCAAATAGATGACCAAGGTGTACAGATTTTAGCAAGGAAAATGCAAGCTGCTTACAAGAAAGATGGCATACCTCTTCTCCCATCTGTTAGCACTGAATAGTAGATGTGTCGTGTAGTCATCTAACTGTGTGACATTAGAGAGGTAGGATGATATCATCTGACCAATGCTCGTAGTTCTGTCTGGAAATCGCCACAGTTCAGTCGAATGCCCCAGTCCCTCCAAGAAAGAAAGCAGCCTTGTCGACTGCGAACTCTTGCCACTACGATCCAATCCTTCTAGAACAATAAGAGCACCTCTTGACTCACTGCTGCCACCATTTAGGCAGTTGTTCTGACCCTTCTCCATTCTAATCCCCCGGATGCAAGACTGCTGAGAAAACTTTGGTAAAGAAATGAATGACTTCTTGGCAGCAACAGCACCAAAGTTTCTGCAGAAAAGCCCACAGAGCAAAAGCAATGTACTTAGGGAAGGCTTAAAACATTTATTAATGAAGATGATCTTTTCCAGCAAGATATCAGAGCTACACATCAACAAGGGGAAAAGTATACAAGACGCTCTAAACAATGTTACTGATCACGATCGAGCCCTAAATGTTTTTGCAAAAGTGCGATAAAGTCTTCCATTCATTACTTTTCCGGTTTCTCTTCCGTGGTAATCACTAACTTCAGAGATTCCACTGCACTATTTTGAAAACATTCAGAGCTTGATTGCAGCAATGAAAGATCCAACACGCAATTGCATTTCGCACACAAGAGTTGAGACTTTCAATGTACGCATCCATCGATACACATCCACAATTCACTTTTTCCTTGGAGTTGAAAAGCTAGAGTTCCCAAGAAAATTTACAGTATGTTCACTTTGTTCTTGCCATTGATAAAGAAAACCATCCAACATATAATTCAAACTAAAAACAATTAACAGAGAGGGAAACTCGAACCCCAAAGTGACAGCCAAGCAACTAAATCGAAATTCGTCTCGAAACAGGATTAATTCAAGGACCCTCACATGGACTTTGTAGCTAAGAAATTGCAAGCATGGTTCATGCCCTCCAAAGAACGAAGAGCTGCAAGAACCAGAAAAACAAATCAAAACTCACTCGTCAGCTTCCCATTCAAAGAATTAACCTTGAAAACACAACCGACCGACCAAAGTTCGCATCTTTTGTCGCGGGCATGGAATTTTAAGAGGGACAAAAAAAAAAAAAAAAAAAAAAAAAACGAAAGCGGCCAAAGCGCACTACGCTGATTCCGAAAGAATGAAGGGCTCCGCAAAGGAAAGTTCCCCCCTCCCCGCGGGAACTCGATGGTAATCGGCCGAAATGCTGAGCCACGAGCTAATCCCTTCCCCTACCCGGCTCGAAGACGGCGGCCGCCGGCGAGTTCGCGGCCAGCCGAGCTACGGCCGGCGGCATCGCGGAAGAGAGAACGCAACGACTAAAGGGACTCACCGAGGAGGCTGGTGATGGCGGGAAAGCGAGGCCGGCGAGAGGTGAGGACGCCGGCCGGAGGTCGTCGGACGGCGACGGCGGCGGCGGCGGCGGCGGCGGCGGCCGGGTCGGGCGCGATCGAGAAGACTGGAGTGCCTAGTGGGACTGCAATGAGGGATTGCGCGCTCCAATTTCTCTTCAGTCACTTTTTGGCGCCCTAATCTGAATATTTTTTTTTAATTTATCATTTTTTTTATTTGGTATCAGAGAATATAGGAGCGAGAAACCGCCCCGCCGCTGCCCCGGCTCCCGGCGGGACCGGGCGGGGCCGCCGGGAGGAGGGGCCGGGCGGGGTGAGGCCACCTCTTGTGGTCCTCGCGAGGCAAAATGGGAAACTGCCCAACACAGGTAAAGTTTGAACTACTTAGGGATGCGCACCAAATCCAATTTGGTCTGGAAACCGAACTAAATTGACCTGAATTCATCATCAATAACCGATTTTATAGGTCCAGATTGAACCGAATCTTTTTCAAAAAAATTTACTTTTCACTGGTTGAGAATTGAACCATGTTTTACATGGCATAAACAGACAATGACATGACTCCTTAACCAATATGTATAATGGAATCGGTCCTTCCCTAAATTAACCCTAAAACACGACTAAGTCAGCAGGTCCAGGGTCGGTTTCAAATTTCAAAATTTGGAAACCGATCTTATACAAATAAGTTATAGATTTCATGATTGGATCAACCCAACTCAAGAACCACTCAGCCCAATTTAATAAGTTTTGAGAGGGTGGTGAGAAAATCGTGCGATGGCGATGGAACTCTTTTAAGCGGGCAAAAAGGGGCCATTAGAATCCTAAAGTGGGAACGTCCAAATTCCAAAAGCAATGTTCCCTTTTTTTTTATGGTCGTTTCGATTTTATATTTTTGAACTTGTATGTTTTCATTAAAAAAGAAATTCTAACCTTGATGAGTTGAAATGATATTCTCTTGAACATCTATTTGTTTATTTTAATATGATAGAGAATTTCATAAGGTTAATACCATGAAAACTCCAAATAAATATATTTATAACAAATTTATGTCAAATTAATTTTTTGACCACTAAAAATCCAAATCGATACATTTATGATAAAAGAAAAACTCAAGCCAATACATTTTTGACAATTTTGCTCTATGTTAATTTCTCTTAAAGAGTATTAATATCATGAAAAGTCAAAAACCGATACATCCATAATAAATAGAGGATAAAGCCCTAAATTAATATATTCATTAATTATTATATGTCATTTAACTTAACAATTCAAAGGTAAAATCTATACGAGTGTATCAATTTAGAGTTTTTTATGGTCAAAAAATTCATTTGAAATAAATTGATCACAAGTGTATCGATTTGAAATTTTCACGGTATCGACCCAATTTCATAACACCTATTCCAACTCTGGGGACATTACACATTTTGCCCTCGTACTTTCAAATGTTACACTCGACGGTGTTAGGCTTGTTCGATAACATTTTCCGGGCTCGGCTCGGGCTGAAACGCAGATCGAATAATAAAAAGACGAGGCGTTTTCACCAAGTTTGCCTTCAAGAAACTAGAGCACGGGTTCTCACCGACGACATCCCAAGCAATCAATTTCTCCCGCATGTCTCTTGACTATTGATGAATCGATCCTCTTTTCATGCACGGGTGTGGGGGACCAGACCAGTTAATTTTTTTTTTTTCCAGAAGATTGTAAACAAAATCGATATCATCGAAAGAAATCCATATATTTATTTAATTGGTGGATAGTGGGGGTTCGCACCGGTTTGGACCAGCACCTGCAACCTGATTCGGTTTTGTTCCATCGAGAAATGGTCATCGGTCCCAAAAATTGGGAATCGATATTGTCCAGTCTAGTTTCAAGGTTAAAGCGCTAAACTAGACTAGTAGACCGGCTCTCAGTTGATTTCATTTTAATTATACCCGATGTTTGCGTTTGTTTTCATGTGATTAAAATTTGGACCAATTTTTTTTATGGATGAATGAGAAATGATATTTTTATGTTACGTGTTTTGAACTTTTTATTGTTTGTTTTATTTTACGTGTTCATCTTTTATGAGTTTTTGGTTTTGGCAAATGGATATTTCTATTATTGCTTTAATATTCGTTTCACTTGATGAGTCGAATTGGATAATCCCCTATTGCTTTAGATTTTTATTTGGCTTCTACAAGTGTTTTACTTCTCACGGTTTTGTTGCTATATATTGCGGTTTTAAATATTGTTTGTTGACGGATATATACTAGTAATCTAAAAAATAAAATAAAATGAATCAATCAGTTCTCTCTAAATCGATCCTAAATTTGGGCCAAACAAATAATTCGGGTTTCAAAATTTAGGAATTGCCTTGTACAGATAGATTTCAAATTTTATGATTAGATCGGTTTGACTCTAAAACCACTCGCTTTCGATTTATTAAGAATTTGATTAAATTCTAATTATCTCAATTCGATTCCCAATCTTGGCTCGATATCGCTTTTTTTTTCTTTCTTTTTTAAAATAAAATTTTTTCTCTTTGTTTTCCCTAAAAAAAGAATTCTATTATTATTAATCCAAATGCTCTTCATGTTTATATGCCGTGCAATATAATGAAAACTAATTTTGCCAGAGGTTAAAAATTCATCCATAATTTTCTATGTAGCTAACAAATGATTAAATAGGTTACCGGAATTTATGTGTCCGCGGTGTATGTAGCAATAGTTTCAACTATTCACAAGTTACCCCTTGAGCTTCTAATATTCAATGGTATTATACTCACTCGAGAACATTTTCTAGCTAGGGGTTGAGCTTTAAAATGCAAATCGAATCATAAAACAACAAGGCGTTTTCCCTAGTCCGTCTTCGAGAAACCAAAGTGCGACTTTTCATTGACGACATCCCAAGCAATCGATTCTCCCGCACATCTTAGACGACCGAATCAGTACTTATTTTCGTGGACGGGCATAGGGGACCAGACCAATTAATATTACTCAAAAGATTATAAACAAAAAACCGATACATCGGAAGAAATCCAAATGGTCCAAGGCGTATTATAAAATCGGACCGAACTAATTTAGTCAGTTCAGGATCGATTTCAAGGTCTCAAAACCCGAGTACCACAACTAAATAGATATCTAATTTCGAGAACGGATCTGCTTAAACTCCCACAACCACTCGCTCCCTCCCTCCATCCCAAATTGATTAATTTTCTGGGGGAGGTGGTGAGAGAAATCGTGCGGTGGCGGTCAAGCTCTTTTGAAGTAGGCAGAAAGGAGGGAGGAAGGGAGGGAGAGCGTGTCATTAGGGAATCCTCGAAGTGGCCGAAAAATGCGACAAAAAAGAGTGCTCTTTATCCGATGTGGTGGGAGAATTATAAAGCGATCGACATCTCTCTCTCTCTCTCTCTCTCTATAATGACTTCCGAGTACGGAAACGCGCTGCCCGGCGCCCATTGGGAGGGCCACGTGTCGCTGCACTTTCCGCGATCTTTCGCATCTTTGGCCCGGGCCCCACGCTCGCCCTCCGGGTGGTCCGATGATGCGGACGCGAGGTGGAGGAAGGGAGGGCGTCGCTGTCGGCCTTTTTCCCGCCCCTTCCTGCCTCCACTCGCCTTTTGCCAATTTGGAGGGATTTTTTTGGGGCTCCTCCGGTTTCATGGTCATTTTGCATTATCGTTTTTGCATTGTTCTCCCTCTTTTATCATTTGGGTCGGGTTGAATTCTCGCTCACTTTTGTTTATTTATTTGTATTTCTCATGAGTGGTTGGATCTGTGTTCCACTGACATTGGAGGAAAATCTTGAGATGTAGTTCTCTTCCGATTTAGTTTCATTACATCGATAAAGTCCGGTATTTAATTGGTCCCGATTCCTTTTTTTTTTTTCATTACATCAGGGTCAGTCACATTACTCTCTCTCTCTCCTATGACTTGGGTTGTATAGAGTTCCCACTTTTATTTATTTATCTATATTTCTAATGAGTCATTGGATCTGTGTTCCGAGAAAATTGGGGAAAATTTTTGGGGTGTGGTTCTCTTCCAACATAGTTTCATTGCATTGACAAAGCTTGAAGTTTAGTTGACTTTGATTCCTACGTTGATGGGATGGCAATGAACGATTCTTGTCGGTAGTCGATATTTGTCCCAACTCATTTTATCAAAGTGATCACTCTGTCAGGTCCTCATTGAATCGGTTAGGGTCCTAGTTTGTCATGAGGCTATGCTGAAAAGAGGGCCATGCTCAAGTTCCCTTGATCGATAATTTAGAAGGTTGTGATTCGTTAGCCAAATCCCCGTATAAATTACTCAGTTAGGACCATTTGGGAGTCAATCTTTACTTGCGAATAACACCGCAGGTCAGTCCTTCTCTCTTTATCTAGTTTAGGAATTGGGTTCTTGCATGATTCATTGAATCATTTCTACTGATTACAATAAATACAACTTCATCGAAGAAAAATTCATAAAAACGACTTGGCTAATGACATCATTGATCGTGACCCATCAAGGACCATTGACCAAGAAAAGTCACGCTTCCTTACCCTTGAGGATCTCCCTCGATGCTTTACTAGAAAAAGCAAGATCTTCGCTTAATTAAACGATGACTTATTGCCTATTCGACTCAGCTCTAATGGTCGCTTAACTAACACTTAATTCCCAAGGTAGGCTTGCCTCGTGAAGCAGGACAAGAAATTTCTAGGGTTGTCGATTGTTCCTATAAAGATTACGAACTCCAATAATTTTATTAAATTCTAATTTTCTTAATTAATTAGCCGCCAAAAGCTTAAGAAAGGCATGTGATGCTCGACTAACATCCAAATAAAGAAAGGACAGGTGTCAAAATAGATTGCGTGGGGCTTACAAAGTGTGATTTGTTGGGGGGCTTGCCGAAAGATTTTCTATTAGGATTTTGTTTTTTCTACGCAATGAAAACTTTTATTTATATTGTTCTTTTCTCGAAAGACGGGGGGGCAATCAAGGGATTCTAAGTCTATATTCATATTTTTCCCAAATTTCAAAATCTCTAAGCACGAGTGCGACTTCAAATCCCGTTCCAACCATAAAAAACAAAAAAATTCCAGTCTACCAAAGGACAAAAACTAAAAGTGACCCAAAAATACAAAATTAGATTCATTATTCACGATGAATCATAATTGACTATGAAATATGAATCAAATATCTAAAAAAAGAAAACTTCTACCCATCAGTTCTACATATATGTTTTTTTTCCAAAAATTTGAAGATGAAAGAAAAAATAAGTAAAAATAACATATATAATTTTGTGCGCAAGCCACTAAATTAGCAAAAATTTCAAAAAATCTCCCCCAAAAAGGTTTATCACTAAAGCTAAAAACTAAAGTAAAAAACTATTCTAAATACGAAACAACCTCAAAAAAAAAAAGGAAAATAGAAAAGACCAGTCAAGAGGGTATCCCATCTCCTAAAAAGGGCAAGTAGTCAAACGATATTCATGGAAAAAATAGGGGAAAAAAAAGGAAAAAAGAGGCAAGAAAAAACCAGAAAAAGCTACCTTTGGTTTAACTTCGGAAAAGGACGTGGGCCCACCCGCAAATGCCCCCACTTTCCCGAATTCTTTATTATTATTTTCCTTACCCTTTCCAACTCGCCCAGGTGGGGGCCAAAACGGACATTAAATGCACTGCTCGATTATTATTAACAATATACCGACCAATAAAAGATAATGATATTATAATAATATTTTAATATTATATATTTTTCTCTCTCCTGCGCGCTTTTTATCGTCTTATGTCACATTTTCCTGCTCTGCTCATTACATTCATACACGCACTCCCCAGCCCATACCATATCTCTCTCTCTCTCTCTCTCTACTTTCTCTCTCTAGGATTTGTTCTTCGTGCGGAGCGAGATTCTGCGGAGCTCCGCTTGCGCTTCCGCCCGAGGGTTTCCCGATCGCCGCCGCCGTCGCCGCCGTGCTCGGCCTGAGACCGACCGTCCGCCGGAGCTGGCTGCGGATCTCGTCTCCTTTCGACGAGGTGAGGGCTCTTTGTTGGTTGTCGCGTTTTGGGGGGGGGGGGGGGTTTTGTTGGCTCGGTTTCGGGGCGTGGGGGTTTCGCCGGCGCCTTCGAGATCGGCTTCGCGAGGTGCTGATCGAGGAGAGCGAGGTGGTGTCTGTGGTTAGTGGATGGGGGCTCTGGTGATTGGGGACTGTGCGTGGAGCTCCGTGCGCTCTGCTTTTTTGCGGATTGGATCGCGGAGGTTCGGATTGAATTCCGCCGGGGGAATCGAGCTGTTGGTGTAGTTGGGAGTCTGTTTTTTATCGATCGTGATGTGGGGAGGGAGGGGGATAAGGTTTGTGTGGTGGTCGTGATCCTTGTCGCTGACAGTTCGATGTGAAGTTGAATGCTTTTTTTTTTTCTTTTTTTCTGGTGGGGAAAAAGGAAAATAGTTCGTTGGTTCTGCATAGGCTGACTGGTGAAGTTAGAAATCTGATTAAATTTTTGGTTAATCTACAAGATCTTTTTAAACAAAGTTTTGTGCTTTGGGTAACCTCTCTTTCTTCAGTTTTGAGTTGCTTTAAGTTTCCCTTTTCCTCTTTGACATTATTTCTAAGTAAAGGCATCTTGGAGTTTTTGTTGCTCTTAAGGTTGAAATTTGGGGGTTTCTATCATCTTTATAAAGCTCAATTTTTTTTTTCGTTGCATTTCTTGTGTATGTTTTTCGCTGAGCAAACTACTGCTTTGGGAATAGTATCGCGAGAATTTCTCCGTTGAGATTACTTCTTCTTTACTTGGCCTGGACAACGGCTCAAAGCTTGATCTCCTGAAGCTACATCCAAGTGACTAATATTCTATTTTGATGACAGGAAGGAAACTGTGTGACTGAGGATTAAGAGGGGCCGGGTGGAATCTTGGAGATTGAAGAAGCCTTTCTTGCTGTTTAATCTTGAGATCAAGTATCGTGGTTTTGAGTTGAAGAAGTATTGCAATTATCTTAATTGAGTTCTGGTCTCAATTCGGAATTACTGCTTGAAAATGGGTTATATATGTGAGTTCTGTGGAGAGCAGAGGTCTATGGTGTATTGCCGATCTGATGCTGCATGCTTGTGCTTATCATGTGATCGGAATGTTCATTCTGCCAATGCTCTTTCGAGGCGCCATTCAAGAACGCTGTTATGTGAGAGGTGTAATTCACAACCTGCTTGTGTTAGATGTGCGGAAGAGAGGGTCTCCCTATGTCAAAATTGTGATTGGATCGGTCATGGGGCCTCTACCTCGGCCTCAACACACAAGAGGCAAACATTAAACTGTTATTCTGGTTGTCCCTCGGCAGCAGAGCTTTCTTCAATCTGGTCTTTTGTTCTAGACTTCCCCTCTGGAGGTGAATCCGCATGTGAGAAGGGAATGGGGTTGATGAGCATAGCAGAGGGTAATGAAAACGCAGCTTGCGTTCCGCCAAAAGACAGCAGTAGCCAAGATGTATCTGTTTGTGCTGATGTTGATGGTGGGAATGAAAATGCATGGGTTGGGTCATCTTCATTGCCGGAACTTAAATCAGCGTCTCTGAATATGGGTCAGCTGGCTGCATCTGCAAGCACGGCGACTCCTAAGGTAACTGACCAGTTCACTTTATCTGCATCTACTTCGAGAGAAGAAAGTCATTGCGAAGAAAATGAAGTAACCAATAAGTCGTTTCCAAGGCAGACTCTGGTTGTTGCAACATAATTTGGTGCATGATGGTGTGAAAAGGAAGTAGGTTGAAAGGTATCTGATTCCCTGAGATCAGAACTGTTTGCTTGACAAGCATTTTTCAAAGATAAAACTGTTTTCTGATTGTTCCTCCTTTTCCTTGATTGTTCTTGCCACCATTTAGTGACTGATAAAAACCATTTCCTTTATTTGAAGGAATTTTTTTTTTTTTGCCAAATGCCATGCACTCATTATGCTTCAGTGTTACTCACTGAAGAAAAGCCCATTACCAAGTCAGCTTTTATATTCTAGTTCTACTTTTCCCAAACCAAAAAGGATGCTGTTTCAATAGATGAGAGGACCTTTGTAATTTTTCCATTGCATAAAGGGCATTGGTTATGTCTTTTGAGTCCATAAACATAATATTCGGGAAACTGTCTTGTTTTATGGTTTGTTATTATCAATGTAAGACGAAGACCCTGTCAAGTAATTGCCAAAAAAGAGTTTACTTAGTTGATTTGATGGGAAGAACAAATAATAGCAATTATGTTACTAAAACCTACCAGTAAAGGTCAGAGTTTTGTGCTTGAGAAGTTACTAATATTCAACATTCAATTTTCGGCTATTATTGAGCAACTTCTCTTTTCTTTTTTCAGAACTTAAAAGTTTCTCAGCCCATAAAATTCGGCTCTTAAATTATTAGTTCTCATTTTCAGTTCTATCAAAGAAGCCCTAAGTTTTCACTCAACTTCTCGCATGGGGTGCAAATTAAAATAGTGTTGGTAGCTCCATCTGCTATTTCTAGAGTGCTTTCGCCTTTTTAAACCTGTTCTACCATATGCTTAATTTTTAGCAACGGTTACATGAAAGTGATAAGTCTATTGCTGTATTTCTGGATTTTCCATCTGTAAGAATCATTCTGAATTTCGTTAGCCTATGAAGCAAATCAACAGTTCATTTCTTTTCAGGAATTTAACAGCATTTGTAAAATCCTTCTAACATGCGTATTGTGTGAATGTGAGTTCTAATTTTGTGTTACAGATCTCATGAATTTGACTTTATGTGTGCAAATGCTAGTTGAATCACTGGATCGTGGTGTGGTAATGAATTTCACCATAAAATAATCTGTCATGGATTTAAAGTTAAAACTTCTACATGAGCGTTGACCTTGTCAACGCTGTTCGCTTCCAATAACGTTGACCTTTTGCTTTAAGAGGCCTTCTTGTGTGATGGAAGTAAAACAGGCATCTATGTTCTCTGCTCTAGTGCTGATCTTTTCCCCTGTTAAACTCCACTCTTAGAGGGCATCCTGGTGCTGAGGCTCTAGCAGTAGTACTACTTGCCTTTATTGTAGAGGAAAATAATTTGATAGCAACATTTCCATTAGGGTGGTAGATGTTATGATATATGGGTTCTGTTGTGAGAAGCATTGCCTTGAACACCACCAAAATCAACCATTTTATTTGTCTTTGGGATTGATAACAGCTTTTTAAAAACTGTTTGCATTAAGCTCCTCCATTATGCATTTTCTATTAGTGCATATTGATGCATTACATCCTTCACTGACTTCTGAAGCTTCCTATGCATCTTCATTTAGGTGTGCCTTCCTATTACAAGAAGTCCTGGGCTTTTTGAAGATGATAGGTTTGAGGATTTCAACATGGATGAAGTGGATTTGGATCTTGAAAATTATGATGAGCTTTTTGGTGTTGCCTTAACTAACTCAGAATTGCTGTTTGAGAATGGTGGGATTGACAGCTTATTTGGAACAAAGGAAATGTCTGCTGCTGATTCCAACTGTCAGGGTCCAGTAGTTGCTGAGGTATATTGTTATTAAAGGAAGAATATTTGGTCTTTCTTTCTGAATATTTTGCTGCAAAATCTGTCCTATGATCTATAGAAGAGACACAATCTCTCTGCCACATAATTGTGCATCATGTGTTTTTCCCTGTTTGTTCCTCTTTTCTTTCCATTGTCTGTTTGGTGGAAGAGTGGAGTTTGGTTATGTTGCTAATTCAGTAGTCGAATCCTATCGACGCGTTTCCGAGTTCGTTTTTCAGAAAGGATAACTACTAGGTCTATGATAGTTTGCACTTCTTTAGATGAATTGTATGCTCATCAGGAGAAGTCCTTAGGCATTGTCACATTGAGATGAAATGATGTAAAATATTGGTTTTCTAGGTTGATAATATTGGAGGCCGTGAACATATTTGTGTAAGTTTTAATATCTTTTACTTGTTTGTTGTACACAGTAAACACTTTTGAGCAGTAAAATATAACCATAAATACAAGGGTTTCAGCATCTCCAGGGTTTTGGCTATAGATTAAAGCAGGATGAGATTGTTATCAAAGTCAGGCTACTTCTGATATTGATTGTCACTTCACATTGATTTGAGAAATAGTGGACCATGTTTGAGAAGATACATACAAGAAGGGAAGTTAGTGGGATGTTGAAAAAAAGTTGTTGTCTCCTTAAAAGCATGGCATATAATTCTCCTTCAGACTGGACTAGCAGAAACATGGAGATGAAGAATAGCACCACATAGGTTTATTAGACATAAGGGCATACTTTTGAAGCATAAATGAAGAAAAGAACATGGGGTGGGACAATATGGCAAACACCGTGTGATTTTATTGCAATTTAATGGAAGCTTGATGTTTGATGTCCCGTTTTGTTTATCCCGGCTCTGGGTTGAGTACCGATTCAATTGTGGTGGACTGTTCTTGGCTTGCTCTCTTGATGAGTTGACAACCTTTGTCTAACGAGGAAATAACTAATAATTATATGGGACAAGGCTTGGTGGTGGTAGTTGTTGTTGTTGTTTGTGTTTCCCTTTTTGTGTTGCAGGGAAAGATTTCCCTCCCAGTCAAATGTCTAGGAGGATGAGGTTAGTCCTATCCCATATTGAAAGATCGGTGGCACTGTTGGTTGGAGGCTGTATGTGCATCTGAAAGTTGTTTTAACTCTACTATATGAATGCTCTTGGGTTGTGTCTGCTCATGGATCAATGATCTTCTTCTAATTCATCTTCAAATGTTGGCTACCATCATTATATGGTTGAGGCATGCTAAATTCTTTGCTGGTATTTTCTTTTTCCAATCTCAGGAGAGGTTAATTCGGTGGTATTTGGAATTCCCTTGGAGTCTAATGAATTTCATATGCAATGTGGTTGGGTTAATGTTGTATAACCTGCTTAGTTTTGTTCATAGCTGGTGAAGGTCATAGTTTGTTGCAGCCGTGGTATATAGGTGATGGGTTCACTGGACTTCTCTGACAAATTTCAACGCAATGCTACTGCCTCTTGTTTTTATATCTTCCTATCTGTCAGGTGTTAATAGCATAATAGCATTGCTATCACTGCAGGGCTTGTAGAACTTCTCTTGCATTCTTATTCTTTCTTAGTTTCAGTATTGCTGGCATAGTAGGTTTTTATGTAGACATATGACTGAACAAAGTTCATGAATTTTTTCACAGGGATCATCTTCTGGACATGCAATCCAGCCTGCATGCAGTGTTGCCTCGGCTGAGTCTATGATGAGCTCTAAAACCGAGCCTATTATTTGTTTTTCAACTAGACAACCCCATTCCAATCTCTCATTCTCTGGTCATATTGGAGAGAATAACACTGGTGATTATCAAGATTGTGGGGCTTCCTCAATGCTTCTTATGGGAGAGCCTCCATGGTGTACCCCTGGCCCTGAGAATTCATTCACATCAGCAAGCAGGAGCAATGCTGTGATGCGTTACAAGGAAAAGAAGAAGACACGCAAGTAAGCATGAGTTTAATTCTTTACGTCAATTCACAGTAATCATGATGAAATAGATCCTTTACGTGGGTCTGCTGTGTTGTGACATGTTTCTTGAGCTTTATTAGAATTCTTTCGAATAGAATAGTTAAGAGCAGGATTCCAGTTCTGGTCCGAGTCCACTAGCATAACTTTGGTTCTTGAGAATAAAAGAATTGAGTCAGGGGCGATGTATGTTAATGTTTCTCTCGTATACTTTTATTGACGTGTGATATTCCTGTTTTGAAGTGCCATTACTATTGCTTGAGGAGTAAAATAAAATAAGCACTTCTCATATTTGGATGGGCTTGTAGTTCTATTTGATAAATTTGTGATGCAGCTGTATTTGAGCCCTCTTTGGCCAACTTACACATAATTAATAGCTAACCATTCTTATGCTTTCTTAATCAATGCCCCCCCGTATAAGCTGTCCTGTGGTCCCATGTTTCCCTCCCTCCCTCCATGTGTGGCTATGAGCGAACAATTTTTGGCAGGTTATTGTATTGATATAAGAATATGGGCCAGTGTCCTTGTTTCATGTCAGCAAACAAGCTTCTGTACACTCCGTGACCATTTTGGCTTTCTTGCTCTTTGATGCACTTGCTTGTGGTCTGAGGCATTGAAGCCCGTGCTATTGATTTTATAGTTATTTTCTTTCAATATTTGTCTCTGTTCAGAGCTGCCAAGATCAATTGTCAACAATCAAGCACACCAACTTTTGTCATTGAGCAATGGCAGTTGATGCTGCGAAATCTTTGGTGCATGATTGTTTGACGTTTGTGGTGTGCTGGTATGTGTTTTTGGTTACTGAGAAATAGATGGATAACTAGTTGAGGTACTTTTTGTTTAAGCAAAGTAAATTGATCAACAGTTAATGTGTGAATTTACTGTGACACTACTTTAGCAAAGTAAAAGTAGTGTTTTCTTGGCCAAAGATACTAGAAATGGGTAATGATGGCTCCCTTTGACACTCTAAGCAAAGTAACTGACTCGAATTCCATCATTTCAGAGTAAAATTGGTTGATATGATCATCTTTTACATAGATCTACAACTCTGTTTGCTTGTTATGTGCATCCATAGTAGTGGAAGCTTCACATGTAAAGTGCTGTACATATGCTTCATTGCCCATCCAACTCCTTTCCCCTGCCTGGTCTGCAAGCTCCATGAAAATTAAGCAGTTATGTGCATTTACAAGAACCTTGTAATCAACAACTACTTAATGCAGACATGTGTTTCGTGCGTCTGCATTTGCTAAGGGTAGTTTTGTTTAATTACTCCCCCAACCAAAAAAAAAAAAAAAAAAACCACCACCATTAAGCGGGGGGGGAGTTGTTTGTTTTGTACCTCGATTTATTTTTATTAATCTCCATTTGTATCTTGTGCGTAGGTTTGACAAGAAGGTGAGATATGCCTCTCGTAAAGCAAGAGCTGATGTGCGAAGGCGAGTGAAGGGCCGCTTTGTCAAGGCTGGTGATGCTTATGACTATGACCCTTTGAGCCAAACCAGAAGCTACTGAGTTGACATATATATGGCCAGAGGGAAGGAACCCTCACCTTCTATTTGCAAATAGTTGGTTCAATGGGAAGTGGATGGTGCAGGTGCAATCTTATTGAGTGCAGATGCATGATGGTGACACTGAAGCCACAGTTATAGCCAAGACAGCTGAAGATGAAAGGGATGGTGGGATGGCAATACTGAAACGTGGGATCTGACCATAGTCCTCGTCGCCAAAAAGAATTAACTAATCGCGAAATTCTTCCCGCCAAATTGTACAAATATTAGTTGCTTGGCAGTTTCTGTTGCTTTGCCATCCTCTGGGCCTCTTCACTGTGGTATGAGGGGGAAATCATAATTGGTGGCAGCTAGACATAGTTAGGCACGTCATAAATGACAATATGGGGTAGGCTTTCGTCTACCTCTTTTTTTGAAGCTCTTCCTGCATTTGGCTGCTCCTCTCTGTGATTAGTCAAATTTACAGTTTCAACTGAAGCTCAGGTTAGTGCTTTTATTGCTTCTATTGCAATTCATGTATAAGATGAGGTGGGAAAAGAAAAATCACACTTTAATGTATAGGCAGGGTATAAATATATGTAGATTAGAGAAGGACCCAGTCTAGCTAGTGAAGTTATTGTAGCATTTTCATTCAGTACACATTTCTGTATAGCACAGGGATATCCTGTACGTTGTTGCAGAGAATAATCTGTACCTATTTTATGTGAGAATCATTTTTGTCCGCTGTGAAGTATATGAAAACTGCGAATGCAGTATGATTTCTCGTGTAAAAACTTTTCGCCGAACAAGGTATCACTTTTTCTATGGAATTTAAATTATCGATTGATGGCTCAAGTGAGGTGGGGGATGTGACATGGAACTTCGTGCGGAGGCTATTTCCTTTTGAGCTTCTTTGTTTAGGCTACTGAGATATTGAGTTCTATTCTTGTTTTAAGTTACTGAGATATTGAGTTCCGTTCTAGATTAGCATTGTGATGGTTTCAGTGTTTAAAGCGTAGAATGTGGTAGCAAATTTTTCAAGAGCTTCACACACTGTGCGATTAACTTGATTACCTTAAATTTCAACCGATAACAGTAGTTGTACTGCATTTAGAAACTTAGATCTATGTTTCGTTTTTACAAGGAAAAGAGGAAAAAAGTCACTTTACTTAACGTTTGTTAAATGGACACAGATCTGTTTTCCTCTTTCTCTGGTAGACCCCCGGTGGTTAAGCTCGAGAGTGGTTAACGACTGCTTTTGTGCGCTCTGGGTTTCGAACTGATGTGGAACTCATAGCACGGCAAGCTGTTGGTGGTTAGGTGGGTGCAGTCTGAGAATGTTCGAGGTGCATGTTCCTTAATGAAACTCGCTCGCCCGCACATCCATTGTCGACTCAGGCCGTGGATGCAAAGTAGTTGAGTTCACGTGTCTGATTCTGTTGCCATCGGACAGCCATTGTGTGCCCTGTGGAGACCTAGCAGGACGAACGGATAGTGTTGTGATTGTCTGTTCTTGAGTCGGATTCTTGTATCTGCTTTTTGTGTCTTATATGATGGACATCATAGGACATTTATCCATTGGATTCTCGTTCTTGCAGCTGATCCGCAGCAACTTTTTTCGATAACGAATTGTGTATAGAAGACGCTTTCAGTCAGCTGAATTTACTGTATCTCTGTTGTGTTCGCATGCTAACCTGAAAGACTTTTTTAGATTTTATTTATAATGAAGTAAAAGTCGGAAAAGATTTTCGCAAGCCGATCGGGTCCTCAGTAACAAAAGCAACAAAAATAAAAAAAATCGACAGCTTTATTTTGAAATAAACTGCAAGTGTTTCTGCTCATTTTTGCATCTAAGCACTTGGACTATTTTCAAATGACAACTCAAGCCCTCATGGTTCTGGGCACACCCATTATCCTCACTTCCATAAATCACTTTTGATGGAGCATTGGTATGTTTCCTTCGCCATTTCCACATAAATTCTCTCTACCAGAAGATCATAGGCGCCTTCGTCCCGTGAAAGATTTTACATTTTCGAAAGGTATTTTGTTCGATTGCTTGTAACGTCTAGAAAAAGCGATTTAAAGGCAAGTATCCTTATCATCAGCAACAATTTCTAATTAAACATTGGACATTTTACTGGGTTCAATCTACCATTGGATTTGCGACATGTGTACTTATGGATAATTCTGTATCTGGACTCATCCAATGATGAAGGTGTATAATAGTGAAGGTAGTAAGATGGTCAACCTATTAATTTCTCGAACTAATGTAAGCTAAGGAAAATTCTAAATTAGAGATATGAAATACTTCAAATTTCTTGAATAAGAGCATGAAGTGAACCTTAGTTTAAATATAGACTTAAAGTGTTATTATTTTCTCAAATAAAGGCATCAAGTAATTACGTTGGTCTCTATAAAGGATTTGACCTCAACAGCCGATCAAGGGCATTTCCATTCGTTCGCTTTTTCTTATTTTCTTCCCTCTTTCTTTATTTTTTCATCTTTTTCTCCTTTTTCTTCATAAAAAAGAAAAACTAAAAAAAGAAAACACAAATTAAAAAAAAAAAACCTTTGGCAATGTCTTTTTCTAAGAATGATTTGAAATAAAGTCCACTTTAAGCTTTCTACACTTTAGATTCTTATTTGATAAAAGATTTATTCCATACTCTTATTTGAGAAATTAAGAGGACTTAAGATTATTATTTGAAATTTTCCCTGTAAATTATTATTAATAAAAAAATTCTTTTCAAATCATTTATTAGTTCGAAAATAACTATTTTATTTGGAATAAGAATATGAAGAAAAAAAGGTTTCACACTTGACAAAGAATGTAAATTTTGTTCGGTTCAATTTTAATCATTCGAACCACTTTTTTCTTTTCCTTCGAATTTTTTTCCGCCATAACTCATGCCAAACAACATTATTTATTTATTTATTTTTACTTCGCCATACCAGAATAATCATAAATTATTATTATGTCCACTGTCGACGTAATTTTTTTAATTTTTTTAAAATTTATTTTTTCTCTTTCTACCGGACGCGTTTCGGCGATTACGAATGCTTTCCCGCGATCACCACCAACCTCTCGTTTCCTCCTCCTCCTCCTCCTCTCAGATAAGGCGCTTCTCTCTCTCTCTTCTTTCTCTCTCTACACCTCCGATCGGCCATGGCGGGAGCCGCTTCGAGGATCTTCCACGCCTCACTCCTCCCGCCCTTCTCCCCGCTCCGCAGCGGACCCCACAAGCCTCGCCCCCGCTTCCCGCCCGGCCACTCGCCTGCGCCGGCGACGGCGACGAAGGTGGTTTGCTCGGTTCCCGCCGCCGCCGCCGCTAGGGCGTCGGAGGCGCGGAGGGTGATCCCCTGGGGATGCGACGTCGACTCCCTGGAGAACGCGTCGGCGCTGCAGGGGTGGCTGTCGGACTCCGGCCTCCCGCCGCAGAAGATGGGGATCCAGAGGGTCGACGTCGGGGAGCGGGGGCTCGTCGCGCTGAAGAACGTAAGGAAGGGCGAGAAGTTGCTGTTCGTGCCTCCTTCGCTCGTGATCACCGCGGACTCGGTGAGGTTACCGCGTGCCGTAGCTTTGGCTTTGAGAAGAATATGATCATCCCTATCTGCTGCGTAATTTCTAGTAAAACGTCGGAAGCTTTAAAATTTGATATACAGTGAGGGTAAGGTAGGCTGGTAAGTTTCGATTGTTGTTCGGTATAACTTAGCAGGTCGCGAGGTGAGTGATTTCTCGTGAATTGCATCATTTCGGCATCAATGGCTTGGCTTTCATGCGCCAAAGAGATGAATATAGTGTGGTACATGAAAGCCAGTTCACGGTATCCCTGGAACATTGCACAAGAAAGAAAGTATATAATTTGCTCTGTCTGGAGAGCTATGGAATTAGATCAGGTTAGGTGTTGGATCCGATTTATTTAACTGTCGTGTCGTTCTCGAGTGATGAATTCGGCACCCAAATTGGCAGATGCTGTTCACAAATTCTGGTTTGGAAGTTTGTGATGGTCGTCCACTACTTGCTAGATTCATTAATCAAGAAACTTTTTGTCTCTCTGCTTTTTATGGTGGTAGGAGTGGAGCTGTGCAGAGGCTGGTGAAGTTTTAAAGAAAAATTCAGTGCCAGATTGGCCATTGCTTGCTACATACTTGATTAGTGAAGCAAGTTTAATGGGGTCTTCTAGGTGGAGCAATTATATCTCGGCCCTGCCCAGACAGCCTTATTCACTTTTATACTGGTAATTCCTCTTCTCTTTCACCTACTTACAAGTTCATTAACTTTTGTTTCTATTTTTATGTTTCAATTTATTTGATTAAGGATCTACTCTCAGATTTTCATTTCAGGACGCGTGCAGAACTGGACAGATACTTGGAAGCATCACAAATCAGAGAACGAGCAATTGAAAGGATTACTAATGTCATTGGAACGTAAGCTGGCCCTTGGCTTTGCCACTAACGTTCCCATATTTCGCTACGATTTTCTTCTACTTGATTTCTGAGATCATGATTTTCAAAGGGTGGACTCTGATGTTGATTTCCTGTGCAGATATGATGACTTAAGGTCCAGGATATTTTCCAAGCATCCTGAATTATTTCCTGAAGAGGTATTTAGCTTAAATATAAGTGTTGATATCCTAGAATGCTTAAGATTATTTTAGAAATATTTGGTAGCAGTAAACCCGCATTTAGTAAACCTTTGCCTTCACTTTTAGACTTCCATATGTAATGCCGGAATTTGTTGACATTCAATATTGTAACTAGCATTTTAATTCTGTTTCTCAAGTTATTTGTTTTGTCCTGGATTCTCCTTTTTAGAGATTCTGAACTCTGAAAACACGTTCTTCTCTTACCCTATAGTCATTGAATTACAGGTATTTAATTTGGAAACATTCAAGTGGTCATTTGGCATTCTTTTCTCCCGCTTGGTAAGGAACTCTCAAATCACTACTCTAAGACGTGTATCACCAAAATCACTCTTCCAGTTATTTTAGAGATCAAAATTGGATAAATGTCTTTTAGCTTGTCCATCACAGATGTAAGGAAAGTCTGTAAGTAAAAGAATTAAATCTGCCAATGGCATCTAGATGAAGTATTCATTCGTTTATATCCAATAATGTGCGCTTGTGATTCCTAATGCTGATGGATTGTTCATAACCAACTGTTAATGAAGAACTACAGTTCATTTCTGTAGGAAGAGGGCAGAAGGATTGTAAAAAATAGTAACGTCCTATATAAAGAAATGATGTATCATCAATATTTGTTTTGGAAAAAGAATCAAATAATCGAGCCATTATTTTATAATCTGTCCCAGTGCATATGTGGCTATTGAGTGTTTTTAACTGTTTCTGGGATGGGGTGGTTAAAACAATGACATTTGATTTAAATATTGCTTTCAAACAGGTCCGTCTACCTTCAATGGACGGAAGGGTTGCGTTGGTTCCATGGGCAGATATGTTGAATCACAGTTGTGAGGTGTGTTGATCATTTTTCATGTCAAACTACATGTTTTCTTTAGGATATGATGCTTAAAAGGGAACCTCCGACTGGCCTAGGTTGAAACTTTTCTGGATTATGATAGTGCATCACAGGGAATTGTCTTCACAACTGACCGCCCCTATCAAGCAGGCGAGCAGGTAACTCTCTACAACTCAAAACTGTTTTAAGAAAGAGATGTGGAAGTCTTCTGATTTCTTGATTTGGCTTGTGCAGGTTTTCATATCATATGGCAGGAAGTCTAACGGAGAACTCCTACTGTCTTATGGGTTTGTTCCTAAAGAGGGCACGAACCCAAGTGATTCAGTAGAGTTATTACTGTCACTGAAGAAATCTGACAAAAGTTACAGCCAAAAGCTAGAAGCTCTAAGGAAGCATGGCTTATCTGCGTAAGTAATCTAATTTTGCTGCATCAATTTAATTTGCTCCAACATCAACATCTGGTTGCAACCCCTGAACCATCTACGACTAATATTTTGTTAGTATCATCCTGTTTGAAGCAATTTATGCACTAACATCCACATCCGATCGAGGCATTAAGTTTGATTCACCATTAGTCTCGATGTAATAGCTCATCTATATCCATTGGCATCATGTAATACAAATATTTGTCCTTGATATTTGTTACTTACATCTTGGTTTGAGAAGCAAGTTATCTCTGTCTTGGCAGCTCCCAGTGTTTTCCCGTACAAATAACTGGCTGGCCGGTAGAGTTAATGGCATATGCCTATTTAGCTGTTAGCCCTCCCAGCATGAGCAGTCAATTTGAGGAGGTAGTTAAGTTTTACTTTGAGAAATACAATGTCATATTGTTATTTTATCATTATAAAGCTAGTATTTCTTTGCAGTTGGCAGCTGCAGCTTCAAATAAAACAACAACTAGGAAGGACATGAGATTCCCTGAAATAGAGGAACAAGCATTGCAATACATACTAGACAGCTGTGAATCGAGTATATCTAAGTACTCGAAATTCTTGCAGGTGAACATTCTGCCTTTGTGACAGAATGTGTGCAGTTTTATAACTTACATCAACTTTTAAAATGCGCCAATCTATAGTTTCCTCGTTGTGGGAGAGTCAAATCCCACCTTGAGAAGTGATAATGTGACTATTGACCCTGTTGCTTCTTTCTCAATCTAATATTTCAGGAGAGTGGATCAATGGATTTGGACGTGACTTCTCCGAAACAACTCAACCGAAGATTGTTTCTGAAACAGTTAGCGGTAGACTTATGCACTAGTGAGAGAAGGATACTTTTCCGAGCCCAATATGTAAGGAGTCTAATATGCACCATTTTTTGATTAGTTGCATCTATGCTGTTTGACATATTCTTATGGCAGCATTGTCTGATTTGCCAAGAGTCATCTTGGTCACTGTTCTATGCAGATAACATATGTGTAACATGGCATATGAATATCTGCAGCCAAAAATATCAATTTTTGTGCTTACCCAGTGTGGCTATTCGTTTCAGATTCTGAGAAGAAGATTGAGAGATCTAAGGAGTGGTGAGCTGCGAGCTTTGACATTATTTAATGGGCTCAGAAAGCTCTTCAAATGAGTATGGGAGAACATGGTGATACTTAAAAAGGCCAACTCTCAGATCTGTTGGGATCTCAATGTGACCTCGGATTAAAATCCGACTTTGGCGTCAATTGAGTATGAGGACTTCGGCATCGACTGAGGTCAAGCAGGCATACAATCATCTTCCCGTCACACTATGAACTTTGATTGTACTTTTAGATTGCAAAGTATGGAGAGGATAGCAGATCGGTGTCTCAGAATGTCATGCTGCAAATGATGATGCCCGCTCTTTTTCTAAATCTTTTTGGCTTTTGAAATTTTAGATCAGACAGAAAAACGTGCGATCGACATTTCATGTTTAGTTTTGTTTCTGAAGTGATTATCACCCGACACCTATTTGGAGTACTTTGATTTTGAATTTCTCCCAACTGTTATTTGGTTCAATGAGGATCATAGGAGGATTAATTTTCATTTTGTGTTGTTATTCAATCTAGCAAATCTCCACTTTTGAGGTCGAAAACTGCTTGAGCAGAGTGTTCTGCCAGAACTATGTGGAGTCTGGGGTGTGTGCAGGTGATGAAATTTATAGATGACTTTAATTTGTCGGCAAAGCTCTCCAAGTTAACATTCACAGATTAGTGAAACAGTTGGATATTTTTTAAACCATCAAATAAGCACAGGCGACATTTGTAAATTATGGGTTAATACCATGAAAAATTGAAAATTAGTACATTTATGATAAATTTATCTAAAACTAATGTTTTAACCACGAAAAACTTCAAACTGGTAGATTTGTAATAATTTACCCTCAATTAGTTTGTATCAAATTTTTATCTTCAAATTGCTGAATTAGATGATACGTGATAGCTAATAGGTGTACTAATTTGGGGTTTTATTCTCCATTTGTCATAAATGTATAAGTTTTGTGATTTTTCGTTAGATTAATCCAACTTAACAAGAGTTGATGAAAGGTAAATTTATTACAATTACACCAATTTGAATTTTTCGTGGTCTCATAAATTATTGGAATTGCCGATGATTTTGAAACAATCAAATCAACGTTAGTGATTAACTCAAATATCCATTTGTAGTTTCATTCAAGAGTTATCAACTTAAAGCTTTGCAAATACTGTCAGTAAATTATTAAGGTAGTCAACAATTATGAAAATAATTGGTAAATTCATATAAGAGTTGGAAAATTAATATGCCTCTAACTATAATAAATGAATGTTGATAAATTATGGGGACGGATGATATTGTCAAAACAATCTAGTAGACGTCAGTAAATGAACTCAAACAACAATCGGTAAATATTAAGAAGATTAGTAACATGAACCAGTTGGCAAACCGTGCAAATAAATTTAACGTCTTGGCGACAATAACAATTAGAATGGCTGGTAATTTCAAACAATCAAATAAACATTGGCAAACTGATTTAAATAAGAGCTATTAAATTCAATATGCTGGTAAGCGCGCATACGAATGTCAGTAATACATTCAAATAAGAGCTAGTAAAGCTGAAACTGATTGGTATATTAACACACGGAAAGTTAGGGCCTGTTTGGTAGCATTCCCAAGAACAACTGATTCTGTTATTTTGTTCCTGGGAGTAAAAAAAGAAACATAAATTTGTTTAGTAAAATTTTTGTTCCCGAGAATAGATTTAGAATAGAATCGAAGCGAAAAAAATGTTGCTTCTTGTCCCCGAAAACAATTCATAGAATCAATTCTATTTTTTTTTTCTTTTTTTCTTCTCTTTCCTTTTCTTCTTTTCTTCTTCCTTTTTGGCTGGTCGTCGGCCTCGGCCATGGCGGGCGACCTTGCCGGAGCGTCACCGACTTGAGCCTCGCACAACCACAGCAAGGCTCGGCCTTGGCCTCGCCAAGCTAGGGCGAGGTCAAGCCTCGCCCAGATCTGGCAAGGCCGAGGCTCGCCTAGGCCAGGTGAGCCCCTCGCCCAGCCGGTCGTTGTCCATCGCTATAGCCGGCGATTGGCTACCAAGAAGGAGGAAGAAGAAGAGAAAAAGAAAAATTAAAGGAAATAAAAAAAAAAAAATTAAGAATCCTACCAAACACATTTCTATCTCGGGAACAAAAATTTTGGATAATTACCAAGCATGTTCTTTTTTTTCAAAAATTGTTCCCAGGAATAGAATCATAAAAAATCATTTCTGATAAAAAATCGTTCTTTGAAACAGAATTGTTACCAAACGTGGCCTTAGTAATCACCCAAATCAAGGCTTGTAATTTTCTAAAACGGTTAGTAAAATTTATTGCATCGACAACTTTAAAAATAAATATTGTTAAATTATTGAATTATTTGGTGAAATGATTGGGAATTTTAAAGAGATAATTACATGAGTGGTTCCTAAATCTTGACTTAATGCATAATGTTGTTTTTAAACTTTTAATTTATTTAATATAATCCCTGAACTTTTGTTACATGTTTAATTTAATCCATTGACTATATAAAATACATTATTGTCCTTGAATTTGAATCAATGAAATGATTATATTGAACATTTTTATATAGTTCATACACTCTTGCCTTGGAACTTCATCAATAATAGCCCTTGTTGAATTAAAATTTATGAACCATATTAATTAATTAAAAATTCATAGAAGACATTATACATTGGACCAAAGTTGAGGGATCATTTGTGTCATTTTTCTAATTTAAAATATTCATGTCCCACATGTAATGACATGCTGGCATTTCTCATGTTATTATTATTATTTTTTTTTGGGTTAATATCTTGAAAAAACTTCAAACTGTTACATCCATGACAAATTTATCTTAAATCAATTTTTTAACTACCAAGGACTCCAAACTGGTACACTCATGACAAATTTACCATAAACTAATTTTTTGATCATAAGACCATGAATGGACCTAGGCTTAGAACTAGGGAAGACGAAATTAGTTTCCTACGCAGGTATGCATTCCTACTGTGGGCGAACCTTTAGGGACAACCTTTCAACAGAAACTACTCTGACCTTTAGTTCAGACACTCAGAGATTCCAGGATGGTAACAATTCTAACTATCCGAGCTGCATTTCTCAGAGGATCCTACTAGGTTGAAAAAGAAAAGTGTTTAGAAAGATATTGAGAGTTTAACAAAACACTCACTTTACTTCAAGGGACTCTACCCAACACATCACATCCTCCTTGTCTTTATAGACATTAGGAGGTCACAAACATACAAGGACCAAGCTCACGGGTCCTAAAACACATAGAGGCTCCGAAAAGTCTGGTAGAAAATTATTCTAGGTGATATGAACAGTGACAGTGAACAATGATTTCCCTAGTCTATTGCTACAATAACTGCTATAGTGACTTGCTACAGTGATTTGCTATAGTCAGCGATCTCGTCCGTCATGAGCATTGTAGTCGTAGTCTGAGTCATCAGAACTGTGCATTTCTACCAGTAGATGTTCTTCGTATTTCTGCTCAAATCATGCAAGTGAATCTGGTGAGAGAGTTCGGGTATTCCTCATGTTTGCCTCATTTGACGAGGATGCTTCCTCACGATTCCTGAAAAACTTTATAGTGTCGGCAGACATGTTTGGCTGAGGCCAATTCGATGGTTGTACATAGTAGGATGTGTCCATGCCTAGAGAGAATGACAAATGTCCTTGATCATAGGGGTCTTGCGAAAGAGGACCCCCCATTGTGCATAAGGGTCTTGAGAGGACTGCGCATGGTCATTTGTGTTTGTCATTTCTTGCTCTTGTGATGATGCAGCTTGTCCGAATTCCTCGAGTGCTTCCTTGGCTATTGGTGTAAGGTTATAATGATCCCATGCGGTGGGTACATTATAGTTCCATACATCTTTAGGAATGGTTTTATTTTCCTAGTACAAAACTCTTAGGAGTTCTTGGTATTGGTGTTCACAGCAACCAACAGGTCCTGGAAAAAATTTGTAAATTCAAGCTTCTGTAAGGTGTGGTTGAGATTTATAGGATGTGGTACCTATAATTGTGGAGCATTAGTGTTGTTGCCATTGTTTTTTACAAAAGCCCATGGACGTCGGAAGAATAGAATAGTGTGGACTTCAGAGTTTGGTTGGATAGTTCTCAATTCTTGCTGTAGGAGTTGCTTCCTGTGAGTAGGAGGATAAAACCAATTGAGGAAGGCTAAGAGATTTCTGTCATTTTTCTTTTCAATGTTTCGACCGAGTCCATATATCCTGGTGAGGTTGGCAATGAATCTTCTGGTTGGAATTTCAGTAGCTATTAAATACTTATTGGTTAAGTACCATAATAACCATCGCAACTGATTAGGGAAGTCTTTTTCCTTCAAGATTAAATGGTGTATGAATGGATAGCTAGAATATAATCCAAAAGGATAAAGAATTGAACCTCCATGGAATCTGAATAGATCTGTGTGGCATTGTCACATGAGGTCTTCCAGATTTTTAGTGAGGCTGTCATTCTGGACTTGTTCAACAATCTCTTGGAGGTATTGCTAGCTTGGCTAATCTCGTATTCTTTCAACTTTTCATTGTGATAAAGAGTATGGAAAGCATGCCTCATAATGTACATATTGATTTCTGCTAGTGCCTTTGGTCTTGACAAGAAGTCAGCAAGCACATTATTCTTTCCAACAATGTGTTTGGTTTCAAAGGAATATTTTTAAAACCATTCAACCCATCGAAGCAATTGAGAATGTGGAATCTGCTTTTGTTTGAACTTGGTCATCTGGGAAAAAGATGCCATGTCCAATTCCACCAGGAAGTGATGTCCAATGAAATGGAATTTGAACTTTTTTATTCCATTTTTCACCTCTAAGATTTTTTTGAAAGTGGAATGACAATACATTTCAGCTTGGGAAAATTTTCCACTCTTGTAGGCATATATGTGTCTCTTACCATCAATTTCTTCAAATAGGATGGCTGCCCAGTATTCATCACTGGCATCAGTCTGGATAATGGAATTTGCAATAGAGGAAGAGTCTGCATGATCTCCTTAAGTTAAATGATTGCTTTAGTCTGAGATTTTCCTCAAGGTAGGGGATTCTTCTTCAACATTGATTGTAGTAGAATCAATAGTTTTGCAATGTTAGGAATAAAATCTTTGAGATAATTAATTATCCCAAGAAATTACTGAACTTGTTTTGTCGTGAAATTCTCCTTAGGAAACTTTAACAATTTCTGAGCAATATGTGGCCTTGGATATTATGTTCCTTTGTTAAGGTGCATACTAAGAAATTCAATTTCTGTCTAAGCGATATCCATCTTTTTTTGATAAAGTATAATCCCATGTTACTTTACAATGTTTGCAAATTGCCTAAGAAGTTAGCAGTGAGATTCCTCGTCAGGGTTGTAGAGTAGGATGTCAACAATGTATACAACTGCACTTGACAAAATTGGTTGGAAAATTCGACACATAGCTTTTTGGAACAAGGATGGAGCTACATTTAATCCAAAATGAAGAACTTTCCATTGAAAATGTTAGTTCAGAATACAGAACCATGTTTTGGGTCTGTCTTCAGGATGAATTACCAATTGCCAAAATCCGGCCTTGAGATCGGAGTAAATATGGGCTTTTGACAATTTGGTGAAAAGGGAATTTCTGGAAGGTAAAGGGAATTTTTCATCTTAGAGAAAAAGAGTAAGAGGCTGATAGTTAATTACTAATCGCATATTTGCTCTGTCTTGCTCGGCACACTTATTGACATAAAATGCTTCACAAGCCCATTACCAGTTTGAAATCTCAATAAGGCATTGTTGCAATAGTTTCGAGCATTCCTTCCGAGCCGAGATCAGGTGCTCTGGCTTCATTCCCATATGACTTGCATTGGTTGGATTGATGTCCTCATTTTTTTTTTTAAAGGAAGGCGAACAAAGAATTCTGGATTTTTCCATAAAGGATGAGAACATTTTTGAGAGAATTCCAAATGGGATTCGGAATAGGATTCTAACAACTTATGCATAATCGGATCTAACAGATTCATTTGGATGGAAAAAAGTCTTTGAATATTGACGAACTCAGAGAATTTGTCCTTATACTTAAGACATTTTTTATGAATGATACGAAGTTGAGAAATCTGACTCATGATGTCCCAACCAATGATCAAATCTTTGTTGGAAATACTAGATCCGAAGATTTTTCTGGTTATAGAACACTGGGGAAAAAACTGGACAGTTATTAGGGTAGTTCCTACATTTGAGAAAAAGTATCTCCTAGGGCAGAATTGAAATATCGAACGCAGGAAGTCCAATATTCTTCAGGAAGAATTTTAGTATCCAAGATTGAAGAACTTGCACCAGTGTCTATGAGAGCAAAAACATTGATAGATTTGGCAAACTTTGAGGTGAAAATTTTCACGAGAAAATGAGGACAATGTATTTGGCTTGAAAATATGTCAGGGTCTTGTTCCGATGAAGCGAGGGATATGTGAAAGAGATATTCAGAATTTGAATTTGAATAAGTTTCACTAGGAGTTTGATAACAATGAATGACACAAAGAGTTTGTTCATATGGTTCTTCATCCGTAGAGAATAGAGATTCAATATCATCATTTTCGAGTGAAATGCCTGTCTTAATCTTTATGTGATTTATCAAATGATTTTGACATTTTTTTGCCTGAGGCCAATTTTTGGCGAAATGACCTTTTTGGTTGTAGATGAAGCATCGAGTTGATTTATTGTGGCCTGAACGATCTTTCCTTCTCGTAGGAATTGGAATTTCTTTTTTCTTCGGAAGTGCTTAGAGCCATGTCTGGATTTCTTTATCCATAATTTCTTAAAGTGCTTATTTTTTCTGGAAGAATTTCTACAAGAACCATCACAATATTTATTGGAGCATTTGATCTTTAGCTCATGGCGAGAACAGGCTCTATCAAGTTCTCTGTCATCCATGAGATAAGTTTTAACCATTTGGCGCTTTAAACACAAATCATCAAGGCACAAATGGATCTCTTGTTGTATTTCTCCCAAAGGAATATCCATAATTCTTCTTTGTTTGCTGAGAAAAGATTTCTCAACTTGCTGGAATAATTCTTTAGGGATAGAAGTAAAAAAGATTTGCTTTAGGTTTGGATCAGCTCCAATACCATAGAAAAGCTTAAGCATTTCCCGATAATTTTTATTGAGATGCTTTTTCTGGAGAGAGCAGCATTTTCTTTCAAAGAATTCTCTCCTTTTGAGCTCACGAAGGTCAGAGGGTTTTCCAATGAAAAAATGGTATAAAAAGGTAATGGCATGGCTAAAGTCTGGTGAAAGTAGAAATTGAACCCGGTCTTATTCTGTCACCGATTGCCATCAATGTTTGAGACTTCCTATAAACCTTGTAACAAAACCAAAAAGGACATCATATTTATCCTGATTAGTAAGAGTTTTGGCATTTAACCAAGTATAAAATTCTTCAAATCTTTCTGGCCATTTGGAATAAGGGATATCGTCAACAGTGAAAAACTGTTTGGAAGAAGTAGTCATATATGTTAAGAGGGATTGTTTGGTTGAACAGTCTCTGGTTCAGAAGGGTTAAATTCCATATCTTGGTCCAGAGGGTTGGCCATAAATATTGATGAAGTTATTGGTGCAATATGAAATGAATCGATGGCAGGGATTGAGAAGGATGAAGAGGATAAGAAGGATACTGAGTTTGACTCAGCATCCAAGCTATCCGGAAAAACTGGTTCTCATGAAAATAAGATCTAGTCTTTCAAAGTGACAGGATCAGGCTGTTCCTCTTGATTGCCCAAATCTCTCAAGAATGATTCCAACGAATTCGATAGCATCATTTGGTTTGGCTTTTCCTTTATAACAAGTGAGGATTCTTCATGCATCTTCTCTTTTCCCTTTTCTTTGCCTTATTCGATCCAGTTCCTTGAGGCGATTTCGCATCTCTACCACATCTGTCTTATCTTGTCTGATGGGGGCTTCTGTGAGAGCAGCAAAAATAGACGTATTCTGAGATGGTGGAGGAGGCGAATGTTCTACTCGCAATGTAGTCGGAAATGGGTTGAAATGATTGAACCTTCCTTCTTCAAGGAGTTGGATTTGCCTTTTGAGCTTTTCTATTTCCGCCTTGGGGCTTTCAAGATGGTGATATCCCAGATGTTGTTTGGATTGCAAGGCATGAAGCCTCTTTTAGAAGTTCGAAAGTATCTTCTTGGTGGTTTTATCATATTTTCGAAGATCTCATTGCACGTCCACAATTTTGGAATCAATAGTTTTGAACATATTGTTATGTGCCAAAAGTGTCTCTGATTGCCAATTTAGGACTGCTTCAGCAACAAGAGTCCTTCTTTGTCATCCATTTTCATCCACATTAGTGGGGACAAGTATTTTGGGAACATGGCGATATCTGCCTTATGAATTGATGAATTCTTTTGCAGCAGGGAACGAAAATTTCGAATTTTCTCGAACAAGAGGAGGAAAATCTGTCTTTTGGAACATGGCGATGGAAGAACTAGATGGTGTTTCCTTGGGAGCCTTAAGTGGGTATGAATGTTTTTTTGCCCATTTTAGGATTGGCTTATAAAACGGGGAAATTGTTGGTTTTTTCTGAGGAGGAGGTGATGGTGGTGGAGTTGGTGAAACGGAGGGTAGAGTAGTGAACTCTAATGGTGGAGTTGGAACATAAGAAATTATAAATTAGAATTTATCACACTAACCAAGAGTATCAACAGATGAGTCTCCATTCAAGTACCTTTGGTAGATAGTATCCTTTGACTTTCTGTGCTTCTGTTGGGGTCTTGCATTTGGGTCTTATTTCATCGGGAGAATTTGTACAATAGGAACATTAACAAAAAGGATCCTAGAAGCAATGACCATACCGGTCATTGTAGTAATGGACAGGGTTTTCATTACTTTGGAAATATTGAACAAGTTTTTTGGGATCTGGCTCGGAAATTGACTCAGGAACACATGGTTCAATCACGAAGAGAGTTTGAAAGATAGAATGACTTTCTTCATTTTCCTTGCCAAATTTGATGGAAACAGTGCCATCTTTTTTTATAACGAATTCGGAGTCTAAAGACTAGAAATGCTTGTTATTCTGATGTAGTTTTTCATAGTTGGTAATCCATGTCTCTAGGAGCTTGGCCAGCTTTTCTTTTGGGATTTGCCTGGTAACATGAATGCAGGATGCTTGATCATTCTGCACAGATGAATAAAACATCTTTATTTCCATTGTGGAAATTCAAGTCAAGAGTTTGAGGAGCATCTGGTATTGTGGTGTTGCTGCAATAGAGTCAGTAGTTTGAGGAGCTCTAGTGAGCTGGACCTGGACTTTTAGAAAGGAAAGTAGCTGGGGGTTTGAAAGAGTGATATTGAAGTTTGGATATAAGGTTACAAAAAGACCGTTTCAGTATTCAAAGTGGTTTGGACAGTACCAATACAAGCATGTTGGTATTTTAGGAATCGAGTATCCAATAATGCTATTCTTGCCACGATTGGCAAGCTCTTGTGACCATGAAAAGTAAGAGCAAGACGAACAGCTCCATAATGGACATGAGAATATCCCCGTTGAGTCCATTGCCTGGGAAACTCTGGAGGGATTTGAAGAGTAACAAAATACTCATTTTCAGTGGCAGGAATGGGATGTTGATCGAACTTGGAGGACTGGATGTACTCCTTTACTTCCTTTGGAGTTTGGCGGATGAGTTGTCGGATGGAGCGGATGGGAGAAAATGATGAGGTGGGTTTAGCAAAAGTGGAATAGGGGTTCCTAAGGGGAAGTTGAGTTTTAGAGATTTTGGTTTCATCGCTAAGAGAGATTTCATAAGTCAATCTTAAAAGCATTTGACACACGAAAATCTAGAAGGGTTGAGGAAGATGGAGATGCGATGAGAGAAACTGGTGCTTCTAGTATTTCGATCTCTGTCATGGTGTGAAGAGATCTTCAGAGCACTGGATTCATCTACTGAGCGCATGGAATGGATTTGGTTAGAAAGGAAACCAGGCTCTGATACCATGACCAAAAACCCCAAATTAGTACACCCGTCACAAATTTATCATTTATACTTCCATCAAATTTTATTGTTGAATTTGCTAATTTGGATGATGTTATGATGATATGTGGCAAATCCACGTGAAAATCTATAAGATAACGGTCCACTTGTGAAAACTTTAACGGTACTACCGTGATAAATTTAATGGTACATCTACGATAAATTTGGGATTTTTCATTATATTTACCCTATGAATTTCCACGTGGACTTGCCACGTCACCATGTGTCATCTAAGTTCATAAATTTAACATTTATATTTGATAAAAGCGAATGGAATGTAAATTTATCACAAATATATAATATGGGGTAAATTTATCATAAACGTATTAATTTAGGGTTTTTGATGATCAAAAAATTAGTTTGAGATAAATTTATTATAAGCATATCAATTTAGGATTTTTATAGTAGTCAAAAAATTAATTTAAGCTATATATATATATACTAGTTTAGAGTTTTTCAGACTATTAACTTTGTTTTATTTTATATTTTTTGAAACAGGTAAGATTTCTCTACAGACTTTGCGAAAGAACGTTCCATGGAACGGGAGCCGACGAGCACAACGGAGGAGGGAAAACGAAGAAACCTAAAATAACTGCCGCCAGAGCAACGCTCGGAAAACTGGGGAAGTCCCAAGCGAAGCGTCTCCTACTCCTGCCAAGTACGAGGTTTCTTCTCCGAACCCAACTCGGTCGGAACTCGTAATCCAGGAAGAGAGCGAAGCCGGGGGGCATCGAATCGACATGGCTCTGTGGATGGAGAAGGGGTCGCAGCCCCAGACCGAGAGCGAGGTCGCCGACCTCGACGCCATCGCCGCTCTCAAAGAATCCGCCGCTCTCGAGCTGAAGGTAAATTTCTCGATGCGTGCGGCGGTTGCCCTTCTCAAGTTCGTGTTTTGTTTCGCACCCATCACTCGACTCCGACGCCTTTCGCGGTCGACGGATGCTTTTGTTGAAGTGGGATTGATTGGAGCGCGAACGGTGTAGTTGCAGTCGTCAATTCGAAGGGAAGTTCGAAACTTGGCTGACTTTTGTCCTTCTTTTTTTTCCTAATATGAGCCTGCTTGTGGGGTAGGAGACTGTACACTGTGGCAACTTAAATTGCCCTTCTCGAGTTCGTGTCTTGTTTCGCACCCATTGCTTGACTGGGACGCCTTTCGCGGTCGGCGGATGCTTTTGTTGAAGTGGGATTGATTGGAGTGCGAATGGTGTAATCCAAGTTGTCAATTCGAACGAAAGTTCGAACCTTGGCTGGCTTTTCTCTTTTCTAATGTTGGCCTGCTTGTGGGGTAGGAGACCGTACGCTGTGGCAACTTAAATTGCTTTGTCAGTTGGTGACCGTGTGAATTTCTTTTACGTTGAGTTAAATTGTCTGTGATGTTGCCACCTTCTTGATCGGAATACTAGTTGGGTTTGTGGATATGACATGCTATAATCAACCGATGGTATTGGTCGAGCTAGGGTATTAGGAACAGGAACTGGTACTGCATTCCTTATTGGGTCATCACTACAGGAACGTTGTGCTATGTCAGTGTGCCTATTCTGGGTTCTTGATATTGATTTAGAGCGACTTCTCTATCCATGTACGTTTCGCCGTCAAGATACAGGAGTTTAAGACATAAGTGTGCTTTTTAGGGGGTGAGTTTATTCAGGAGATGGTTGACAGGAACTAATTTGCTAATGGGCCAGTGGCACCTTGGGACTGCCTAGTCATTAGATTGATACCTTCATCCATAGTTCAGACACTGTTGCTATTACCGCTTTTGAAAAGCAGTTTCTTCATGTCTGTTCCACTTGTCCATTTGCTTTGCAGGAAAAAGGTAATGAGTATGTCAAGTCGGGGAAGAAACACTATTCAGATGCTATTGATTGTTACACCAGGGCCATTGATCAGAAAGCTCTGAGCGACTCTGAGAATTCAGTTCTTTTTGCAAATCGTGCACATGTCAATCTGCTTCTTGGAAATTATAGGCGTGCTTTAACAGATGCCAAGGAGGCAATTAATCTGTGCCCAACAAATGTTAAGGTAAGTCATTCGCAGTTATAGTCCAGTAATGTTTACTTTGTGGATCTTAAGACATGATGTGCACGCTGTAGGCTTTTTATCGGGCTGCCAAAGCATCTCTGTCACTGAATCTGTTGAATGAAGCCAAACTGTATTGTGAAAATGGACTCGAGAAGGATCCGAGTAATGAAGAACTAAAAAAACTTGCAAGGAAAGTTGAGTCCAACATAATGGAGCGCCAAAGCCATGAAGCCGAAGTTTCCAACACGGTGACAGTAGCTAAGGTAGGCAATTCAAATGTCTTCATCTGTACTTGTTCCAGGAAAATCTTCATTTTTCTACTGAGTGTTTTACTTTATGTCTTTAACCTCTATGTCTTGGTCTTGGAGAAATTCTTAGGGACTTGTTTCTGCAATTGAGGCACGCAAATTGAAGATGGGGAAGGCAATGTATCGAGAGCTTACTGGCCTGAAAAAGCCTGTGCTAGATAAAGATAACATTCTTCACTGGCCAGTTCTCCTTTTGTATGCAGAGGTCATGTCCAGTGACTTCATCGAGGACTTCTGCGAGACTGACATGTTCTCAGCTCATCTTGACTTAATATCCTTAAATTTTACATGCTTTTTTACTTGACAGTTTGTTAACTTGATTTGTCATCATGTGGCAAAGTCTATATTCATGATCAGTTGCGTGTTTGAGATAACTGCATTTTATTTCCATTACATGATTTCTCATTTGGATTCTGATGCTAACATGGGCAACCACCTCTGAACTTCCTGCATCTGTTCTTTTGGTCTTCTGGACCATTTTTGGCAATTCATCCACAAAGAGATTTTTCACATAGGATAATGAGTTAGGATTCCTCCATTTACTCTTGATCATGGTACAGTACTATCTAAAACACATAAGCACTTGATAAGAATCTGTTATGCGATGGGGAAAAGACTTTGCAGAATGCTCAGTCATAGTACAGTTGTGGTGATTTTACTTTGGGATAGCACTTTAAATGGAGTAGACAATGGTGTATTATTTCACTAGATTCTTAGAAATGGCAATTTAAAATGGTCAGTAGTTGATACGGGCATCAAATGCCTAAGGGTATTATTGATCTCATAAACCTTTCGGATATAAGCTCCCAGTGTCTTGAGATCAGGCACCTTTCCTAGCTGAACTTGTCATGAAGCCTTGTCAGATCAGGAACCTCTTCAGTGCCCTTCATATTATTTTCTTCTGAGTCAGTGTCCCTTGTGACTAATTGGTCTTTGGTGATAGCTGATCATGGAAGAGGGTAAAGAAAGATGGAAAAGAGAAAGTTGCTCTCAGCCCTTTTACATTATAAAAAGTACTTGACCTTCTTACCAAGAATTCCATCGAATTTAAAGAGAAAACAGGATAATTTATCATGGATTGGACAGCAGTCTGAATCAAGTCACATCTGTGACAAATTTCTTAGCTGTGACTGATCTATAACCGGTTCTTAATGTACAATTAACATAATAAGGTTGCAACATGGGAGATTTTAGTGTTGCAACTGTCCTCCTACAATCAGAGGTTCTATTTCCCTTGTCACCCCTATTTGCCAATTAGAATTTTGGGATGTGAGCACTTCCTTCATTGAATGTTTCCTTAACATTTGAACATCTTCTCAGAGGATTCTCCTCCATTGCCATGGGATACAGAAAATAAGTACACCCGTGATGCTATTGAGTTGTACTATGAGGTGAGCTGCTAGAGATTTTATGGTTAAGGTTGATACTTGTTTATCTTGTGTCTCTCGTGAATAATCTTGCCATCTAGGTCAAAATGCTTTTTTCATTGTTTATGTAGATTGATTCTCTACATCTCTGATACTTTATGTCGGTCGTGTTATTGGTGGATTACTTCTGAGCACATTGCAAGTTTCCATTTTTAGAGGTTTGATCCTAGGTAGAAGCTGGGAGACAGCAAAATTTCCACTACACTGAATCTTCACACTTGGGCAGAAGTATTGGCAATAGTATACTGCAGACATATTGGAGGAGATTCTTCCATTTGTATCTTTTCCTTGAGAAACGACGTGCTGCCTTTAACTTTATTTCGGAAGTTCAATACAAGAGACTGACTTTGGTCTGCAGGCTAGTTCTGGAACTTGTTTGTCAACTGCAAAACTCCTCCAATATTTTTTAGAAGGTACTGCGGGTGCTAATGTGGAACTTCCACATGAAGATGAAAACGCTGCAGGCAGTTCTTCTAGCAACACTATCTCTGCTGGTAGAGCTTCTCTTCGCTGAAACTTTCCTGTAGTGGTGCTCTTATTTTTCCTCTTAGATTAGTTTGCTTTGTAACACTTTTGACTTGAACTTGTCTCTTACTATCGGACTTTAAGAGTCTTTTAATTTCCCTATGGAAATATTTGGTACAAAATAACAAAACAACCTCCAATGAGGTTTTCAAATGCTTGGCTAGCATGAAAGGTTTTCATCAAAGAATAATTCGAGGGTTTTCGTCTAAACATCTAGAAGGCCAAGGTCAACTGATTGTGTGGGTCTTTCCATTGGTTATGCTGTTTATGAACATTGATCATCAATAGTTTAGGACGACTTGTGAAGATGAAGCCATATTTATCATATTGGACTTTGTTTGCTGATGGTTGAAAGTGGTTGCATCTCATTATTTTCATGCTTGTTGATTCATTGAAGGGGGAAGCTTGTATAGTCAGATTAACTGAACTTGTTTGGGTCAATTACCCTCACTATTGAAGTTATATTTTCTCCTGAACCTTTATGGAGTTAATGGTAATAGTCTGTTAGCAGAAGTGTATCATCTGATAATCTGATCTTGGTGGCTATGCTCATGTTTGAAGTGATCTTTTCTCATGATTTGTTGAGTGTTATTTAGGAATGTAGTCTCAAGTTCATCTTTCTTTATGGAAAGGCAGCTTTAGATAGTCCATCCTTTTTTCTCATGTTTCATGTGTGGAGAAAATTTCAGTTGAAAGAAGTAGAGCAAGTTTATACATTTTATGCAATGCTCAATTCCCATCTAATCTCTGGGCATATTTTCAGGTGATGACTTTGCCAGTAAGTGGATCAGAGTTAACGAGAAGAGAACACTCCATGATGTTTTGAGAGAGTCTAGATTCATTATTCCGGGAATTCCAGGTGCGTTTGTATGACCTGTTGTTTCAGAGAGTGAAATGGACTTTAGTCTTCTGACAGAAACGGGATAAAATATGAAAAGAATCTAGATTACATAAAATGACTTGCAATGTTTGTAATATTTCTACCATCATCTGTACTTCACCTTACCTAATGTGAAATCTTTCATTTGATTACATCTTGTTATTGCTTCCTGATTAAATGTGGTGGCGACTATGCAGTGTTCTTCGTTGTTTCCAGGAGGTCCAGCTTCTATCAAGTGTTCAAATCTGGAAAGTGGAGTCCACAATGATGTTAGGTGACCATGCTTGTTGTCTCTTCAATGGAAACGTTCTTTCCTCTCTTTTTTTTTTCAATTTACAGAAATGAGTGTGAGCACCGCCATTTCTCATTTAATTTATTCATAGAGGAGAGGAACATTTTTAATATACTAGCAGGAGCAACATAGATCACATCAATGTTTCTTGTGTTCCCTATAATTTGCATCGTGTAAACTATGGATGACCTTTTACGTAACTACCAACTTCCCAAAGAGTGAATAATTTCTTTGGAAAGGTGTGAAGGATAAAAAATTTAGGCGACAATGGCAAATCGTCGGCTCTTGTACATCTATGCGTCGAATTGAGCCAGGCACAAACAATATCACAAGATCGAGTCTATCTATATTGCCACTTTCTGTTCTCTAGCCATTGCTTCGTTTACTACTATGTCCGTGTTTGGAATGGCTGTACATACTCAAAATCAGCGCCTGCAAAGTCAAGAGATTGCATCCCAAAATTATGGAGGGCCTTATATGTTGGACATAAAATGGGGGTCGCTTGTGCAATCCTTGGTCCTTGCCGTATCATTGGAAGCGCTTGTGTGATTGGTGATTCAGCAATCAACGACTTAGGATGATATACGTTAGAAGCATCTTTACATCATAAATTCTGCATTAGAAGGTAGGAACCAGTGTGATCTCTATCCCTCAACAGTAAGCAGCCTAGGCAAATTTTGGAAGACATTCTGGAGAGAGAGTACAGAATGCGAAATATACCATTCTCTTGTACTCGTGGACAAGATGCTCAACATGGAGGAAAGGCTATTAGACAAATGGCAGATATATATCGGCAAAATTGCACGCAATGCCCAGGAGAGGTTCCCAGTCTATCAAATGTGAACAATCACAGTGTTTATTACGATGAAGTTGGACCTAAGATGTCATCTCCTACCATCAGATATTTGAATACAACGCTCTCCTCCGGTTCTCCTACCATCAGATACATTAAAATAAGTTCGCCTTAGCACATCCATGGCACGTTAGCTCTATTTTAACTTGCTCTGAGCTCACAATGAGATGTCCTTCCCATAAAGTCCTGCAATTCCTTTCCCGGGATCACTTTGCTTCACAATCGACTCCCCAACTAGTACCTGCCAAAGTAATTCCAAAGTCCATCAAATCACCTGCAACTCATCTGAGTACATCTATAGGTTAACATGCTCCCCAATGATGGAGTTAATCTCATCATCCTCCCTTCAATAAAATGCAAGCAGGTTTAACTCTTAATACCATCAGATTGATCGCGATCCATCAAAAGTACAACCCAAATAAGATGGTAGCCCAAATGGAAAAAAAGCAAAGAAATTATCACTTGGGATTGGGGCTACAAATGATACTGACTTGCCCATGAAAAGTTCTTCCCGCTTAAACAGCAAAACACGTATCTTTAGCCGGAATGAAGAAAATGCAAAGCAGATACAGTGCTTACCGCCTTCACACCGGCTTCTTGTACATAGGCAATGTCATCAGGAGTAAACAGTCCAGATTCCCCAACAACCTTAAGGTTCATAATTATTGAAAAAGAAAATAGTTAAGAGAGGTTTAAGATCAGGCAAGCAGCCATTACGACCTACAATACTTCCACCAATATAGAAGGAGACCAGAGGGGATCTACTTTTTCTGCTTTGTAGCATGAAAGAAAGATTAGTAGGGGCTGCCTTACAATTATATCCTTCTGACGGATTAATTGGCCACGTTCTCCAACAAGAAGCTTCTTTGTGTTGCTAATATCCACCTCAAATGTTTCTGCAAACAAAGAGGTTAAATCAGTCATAATGACTAAAACGTGCAGGTGGTCTCATCGAATTCTACACCCGTCCAATATGATCTCATCAAATTTAACACTATCCATCCCAGGAGTAATGTCTAAATCCTGATTCACTTCTCATGGTGAATATAAATCGCATTCAAGAGGAGATATAAAATTGCAGCTGAAGGACATTGCTCTCTGTCCATTCAACAGTGTGATCACGTCCTTTCTTCTTTCTCCTTGCTAGAATCAATTACTATGTACTTTTCTTTTTTTGTGGCACTGGCTGTCCTCAAAATTCCAAGCTTATTCATTGGTTTTACCATCAATGATTTAATTGGAAATAATAAATGGAAACTAACTAGTGCAAAATTGTTCTACCTTGATACTCACATCATGTAAAATTGACTAACGAGTTACAAAGCTATGTCATCAAATATAAGAAAAGCCTACCTAGATTGCGGTTGTTGATGCCAATAAGCTCGACTCCCTCTATTCCAAGGACGCGATCCATTTCCTGCTCATCATGCACCTGGAAATAAATGCAACTCTCATCAGAAAATTAGTTTGACCACACCAGAGTCGAACTGAACCGCCTGAATTAAAAGTCCAAGGGCGATGATCACACTAATGCCTGTGTTACAAGGTATGGGACATAGATCACAAAGGACTAATAAAAAAGAATATCACAGAAGTTCCACTCACAATTAAAAGAGATGACTACAACAAGGCATAGGCCTTCTGGCTACATTATACATCACAGATTTTCCTAAAAGCTTCGCAAACTTTTGAAGGATTTGGTACAACAAGAAGTAGAAATCTAATTTATGAATGACATCCTGAATTTTCCTAAGCTAACTTGCAACCAGAAGAGCAGGACTAGTTTCAAATGACATAAGCCAACTCTGAACCAGAAGAGCAAAACCAGCTCGAAATGAGATAAAGCCAACTCTCAACCAGGGCAGCAAAGCAAGCTTGAAACGAGAAAAATTACAAGTAGTGAAAGGTATACAAGAAAGAGAGATATTCAAACCTCAACAAGAGCAGCCAAGCCAAGCATCTTACAAATCTTAATCATGTATCCGATGTCAAGGTCAGGCAGCACAGCTGCAATCAAAAGAATGGCGTCTGCACCTTTTACTCGAGCATAGTAAATCTGCCATGCATCTACTATAAACTCTTTGCACAGGAGAGGGCACTGCATAGATTTCATTTCGTTAAGAGGATTAGCAAAAATGAACTTCATACTGATGTACCCATTCAAGAAGATAGCTTATCTCCAGGGGCAAACCTTTACTCCTGCTCTCCTTATTGCTTCTAAATTATCAAAGCTTCCCTGCATTGGCCAAATTAAAATGAATGGGCATATATCAGCCACTGCCGGCATATTGCTAATACTTATGAACATTAAAATGCTACATCCAAAGACGTTCACCAACATGTTTACCTTAAAATACTTCTCATCAGTCAAAACACTTAGACATGCTGCCCCTCCTTTTTCATAAGCCTGAGCGATTTCAACCTGAAAGAAACATTAGCCAAAAATAAATTGTTTCAAAGAGATACTAACAGTCCCTACTATTCATCAAACTTCAGAGCTAGATCGCCGCCACAGCTTACAAGACACCATCAACGTCAACAACAACATTTAAGTCCTTTCCCATTAAGTGGGATTGGTCGCAATGATTCTTCTCCAATCAAGGTATGTCTGTGCCAAATTCTCTGTTGCACAGATGAAGTCAATTATTCTGGGGAAAATTCTCATGAAAACAATGGTTGAAGTCTTAGCTATGAATAGTGGATACAAACCAAGGCTGCCTAAAGCCTAAATAGGTGATAGATATCTGTAACTGGAACTGTGACATTCTCTTATAGAGAGATGAGGACATATCCACTGTCACCTAGCATGCATTGTTACATTGGTATGATTTCAAGTAGGATTACTTACAATACCGTAAATAGGATAGGGATGTCATTCATACAACAAAATATACAACTTACAGGATCAAAATCTTCCCTCAGTATTCCTCTACTTGGAGAAGCCTTTTTAACTTCAGCAATTAAACCTGGAAGTCCTGTTCGCTCATGAGCAGCTTTAAGAGCTCCAACAAAATCTCTAGTCTCAGGAGCATTTTGAAGGGCTTTCCTAAGCACCACCAGATCTTGCTTTCCCTTCAACTGAAATTAAAAGCATAAGAAACAACCAATCACAATGAGTCGCAAATATTGCCTGCTTGATATACGACGAGAAAATTTATAGTGAATTACCCGTGAGACTTCCTTTTCCTTATGCCATATGATCTCCTCCAGAATATTTCGAGGAGTGTTGCCTTCATTTTGCAATCGAAACTCAAAGGGCCCAACATAGTGCAAGGGAGGTCCAGTTGGTGGCCTTCTTCTAATCCTGATCCCTTGGCTAGCAGCTACTTCATCTTGGTACATCCCTAATTCCCAGTCCTTGGCATCAAGAGAATTTTCTTCTGATTCATTAGCAGATACAACTGTAGCAGATATATCACTGGTCTCTGACTGCATAGAAAAACAGTATATGCCTTGGCTGATGAATGTTACCATAGAAGTTAATAAGATCAATGATTTGGGAAAGATGATATGCAAATGACATAAAACTGAAGCACGAGTTCAGTGAAGATCTTCAATCTTTGTTACTTCTATACTGAACACAAGCCAGCAAATGAGATACGTGGTAAATATAGTACTTTTAATAAACAGCTGATGATCACAAAGCTGAGGAAAAGATTGTTGTCTTCAAACGAAGTATGTTGGGCTTGCTATTTAAGTTGAATGGTTGTAATTTTTCTCATAGCAATTCATTACTGAATCAAGTGCTTGATATGTATCATAGTGCGGACATGAATGAGATTTTGTAATGTCAATTCACCAAAACAAGATAATGGAGCACAAACTCTCTACCAACAGCAATTTTTTTTCCCAAACCATGCTCACATTGGCTCTCCCTAAATTCGAGAAATTGAGAGGAAAATTTCTTGTTTCTAAAAGTCATTAAGCAGGTAAAGCCAAGTTGAAGATAATGTTTATGTAATTCTAGTAATGGAAACAACAGAGTTGGAAGAGAATGGCGACCTGTTGAGCTCGAATACAGCTGACAGAGAGCTTTCTTTCCTTGGCATGAAGGTCCATTGCAGCAATTGAAAGTAATCTACAGATCGATGACTTCGCGGGCCTGTGCACGAGGGAAGGTACACCATGAAATGGAACCCTAGCCGTTGCTCGAAAAGAAACTAACCCCTCCATCTCCTTCTTGATTTGGCTTTCTACCTTTACGTTCCAATGACTTTATTGTTTGATTTTGGGCCTCAGCAAAACTAACTTCTGCCATACAGAAATGAAGAGAAAATAGAAAATTTCATTCTATCTATACAACCATATAGTAGGAAGGACTTAAATTATAGTACAATATTGTACTTCTGGCATAACATTATTTTCTTTCCATGCATAGGTTTAATGTATGACATGTAAATTCAGTACATACCCGAGTACACATGCAACTAAAAAAGTTTACACAGGTTTAGTATGAGATCACACAGTATTAGACTGAGCTGCAACCTCTTGGATGCTATTCAATATAAACTAAGTAGTATAGATCGGCACCATAAAAGTTATGACATAATAGGGTAATTTATGAGTTACATGATAAAAAAAGCTTCTAGTGAATGCAAGGCTTGTACCCACTTAGAAGGTTCCCTGTGGTGGCAAATGGGTAGGTCTTATAAGCATGTGACTGAAATAACCCATTTTACTCACATCTACATATTATCAAGCAAAAACAACCTGCAGACCCCTATCAAAACCAACCCCATCCAACCCAAAGCCACCTGATTCGCTCACATTTTGAGCATTTCAGCATATCAACACACCAACCTCTTATGCTATTGCACTGTCTTACAGATTATGAGTGTAGAAATTATATCCAGGAAACCACCTTTCCATTGGAACTTGAACCAAACATTCAGCGTGCACACTCAATTTTCTTGCATTCGCAGCACATGTTCTTCTACTTTGGAAAAACATTCACAGCACACATCAACAAACACATCTCCACATTCGCAGGTACTTACTTAAAAGTCACCCTTTAATCCAATGAGCAACTAACGCACCATCAACTGACATTAAATTCACTCAAGCTCACTCAATCAATCATCAACCAGCAACGGTCACGGAATACTAATTCGACTGCTAAATGGACTTTAGATTTAAAAGAGCCATTTCCACCACCACTTTTGTGCTACTGGTAGCTAAACTGCAATTACCAGCCATTTTTACCATTAAAGTTTTGAACTTTAACCATGCCCAGGAGATTCCGATCAATTACACGCGCAGAGGATAAGCCCGCGTACTTCAATCAGAACCTCTGCCTCTTCTTTCAAGAAACCCAAAAGAGACAACAAAAAGAAAACCCAATCGGAATGAAAACTCTTAAGAACCAAAGAACCATAGACTCACCCTTAAGACAACTGCAGATTCTGCAAATTCAAGCAAGAATTGCCAAGCCTCAACGTTTGACGCAGATCTTCACGAGACGAGCAGGCGCTTGGACCGCCCGGTGGCGCTCTTCGATGCGGGAGATGGGTGTTCTCCGGCGACGGCGGGAGAGTTTCGGATGGGATGCTGCGACAAGGGGAGGGAGGGAAGAGAGGTGCAAAGAATATTACAAGAATTTCTCTTTGTAGCTCTCATCCCATGTCATAAACAGGCATTCATCTTCACATGGGAAAAATTACAGGGCAGGAAAATGATGCGAAATTAGCAAAATGGGAAAAGAGAATCCTCCACTAGGTGAAACTTATAATTACCCAAAAAAAAAACTCTTCAAACTTACCATATATGTGCTAATTTAATTTTAAATCTTTCAGTTATACCAATTTAGTTATGGCCTTATTAAAATTTAGCCAATTTTAGCTCAAAAAAGGTTAATATGAATGCTTGAAGCGATCTCACGCGTGGTATAACCAACTCGACATAGATGATGTTTTAAAATATTTTTTTTTTTTTTTTTATTAAATTTGTTTTTTAATTGTTATAATAAGAAATAGCAAAATGAGAAACAAGAATCCAACAATAAATGAAATGGATAGTTCCCAAAAAACTTCTTCAAACTTACTACAATTGTTAATTTAATTCTTACTCTTTCAACTATACCAATTCAATATTAATCTTTTCAAATTTTGCCGCTTTTGCTATAGTACACTATAGTACCAAATGGTATTATTGCAATGCGCTATAGTAACATGAACAATGCCAAATAGTACCAAATAATTATACCGGGCAAAAAAGAAGGGAGGAGAGAGCTTTAGGGATTCATAATAAAATATACAATATTATTTTCTAGGGAGGGTGTGGATACAAAAATAATCGAGAGTTCAAGGGTATGATGTATCTCTTGTTGGAGTTCTCCATGGATTGCGTGATGGTGAAGTTGGATTTTGCAAAGATGTTTGTGACTTAGAATTGTCCTCTATGTCAATTCTATAGTATTTATCTGGCCAATTTTGATCAAAAACATTAACATGGATATTGATTGTCTTATGTGGTATAACTGACATGGATATGAATAATTTTTAAAATATTTTTTCAAATTATATTTTTAAAGTTGTTTTTAACTATTATAATGAGAAACTAGCAAAATGGGAAACATGAATCCTACAATAAACGAAATGGATAATTACCCAAAAAATCTCTTCAAACTCATTACATCTGTGTTAATTTAGTTTTAAAATTTTCAATTATACCAATTTAATCATCACCTTTTCAAATTTTGTCTATTAGGTTTATTAAAAAAATGTAATGTAAACATTGATCGTCTTATGTAGTTCCACTAACCCTAATGTGGATAATTTTTAAAATTTTTCTTTCAATTTTTATTATATATTTTTTCAATTGTAGCTGGCGAGGGTTAATGGAGCTTGCTGAACATCGACAAGAGTCGCGCCTCTCCCTTTGCCTTGCCCAACACCCAGATCTAGGTGAGTTAGGTAAGGCCTTGACCCTCACTAGAGTCTAATACCCTCACTGGCCACTAGTGAAAGAAAAAAGAAAAAGAAGAAAAGGTGAAGAATAAAAATTTGGAAATATTAAAAAATATCAACATCAATAACAACTATGTTGAACAAGATAACTAGCATATGCATTAGTGTTTTTTACTAAAATTGGCCAAATTGACTCAATTAGTAAAATGTGAAAATGTTGAAGGTTAAATTGACATAATTAAAAAATTTTGGATCGAATTGGTATAAGTGTAATATATTTAGAATATTTTTAGTAATTATCCCATAAATGAAGAGTGAGAAAATGAGAATTTGTGAATATATTTTTCGGTTCCAGTTGCTTTTTTAATTCGTAACTTTTTTTAGGCGACCTTTTGGATGTTGCATTCTCCTTTTGTTAATTGAAATAGAAAATTAACAACAGAGACTAAGAATTTCGAAATATTGGATCATCTTTTTTCAGAATCAAAGGTATGCTTTTCTTGTTTGTTGCTTATTTTCATGGAACATGCATCGATCATTCTTTCTCTTTTCGTTTTAAAATTGTAAAGAAAATGTACCGCCGAATATAATATAATAAGATGTTTTCTCACTTCAATTTCGAGTTTGTAGTGAAGCAATAACCTTGCACAATTTTCTTAGCCATTACTTTGAATAGAATGAAACGTGTCATGTCCTACCTTGTATGCATGTTTTTCGAATTGTATCTCAACGAGGAGACTCGACCTTTCATAAGACTTGGCATTTCTATTATTTTTGGGTTCTCTTGAATTACGTTTGACACAATAGGTTGAATGTAATGGACTACGAGAATGTGAAAATAGGACCCGATAGAGTGAACTGGAAATTTCATCGATGGAATTTTATAAAACGAGAATAATTTCATTTGATGGGAATGAAAATTTGGGGTGGAACTATTTTTTTATACACTATTTACATAATTAATAAGATAAAAAAACTATAACAACTACAGAGGACATTAATTACCTCATTAAGTATTAAAATTAATAGGGGATTAACCGTCCAATTATTTGTGGAGTCTTGGACACGCAGGCACATGCGTCGCGTCAATAATCAGTGCCATGCCAACTTGGCAATTTCTGGCAATTTTGGAATGGAAAACTGCTGAAAGGACTTAAATTGCATCTGAAGAATAATAAGTCGAGCAAAAATGTAATTAACCAAGCATGCGGGGCTGAAAGTAAACTCTCGTAAAGTTACGGGACCAAAAATGCAAATTCCGACAATCTTAAATCCTATCGTCTTCTTCACCTTGTCGCAATCTTTCTCTCTCTCTTCTTTCTCTCTCTACTGTAAATTCTATCCTTTGCATTCTATCCACCGTCGGGAAACCTGGGTCAAGCTCTCTCTTCAAAGTCGATACTTTCGGCGAATGGCGAGCTCGAGTCGCCTGAACGCTTAGAACCGTCGTGGCGGGCTCGCCGTTTCAGCCTCCTACGCTCTGCTGTGAACCTTGAAGTGTGAACTCTCCGGCGGCGGCGGCGCGGCGGCGGCCATGGACGTCTCTGAAGCTCTGCCTCGCCCCAATCTTCGCCACCTCTTCTCTCCCAACCCGTCTCCCCTGCTCTGCTCGTAAGTGTCGAAGCTTCGTTCTTGAGTTTTTCTGGTGCTAGCGCCAGTGGGTGGAGTGTGGATGGCGCGAGACGGCATACATCGTTAGCTGTTTAGTCCAAGTTCAATTGGGTCTTCTACCGTGACGTGTTTGAGCCTTTGGCTGATGCTCTCTTTCTCTAAAATGCGTATGCCTTTTGGCCACTCTAGATGTTTAGGAAGCCACACGGTTGAGCACAGAGCGACCCTATTCTTTCTCGTTTTGCTTTGATGATTACGGAATTCGTGAATGAGGAATTTTTCCGTTCGAGCTTCTGATATGAGGGAGCCTTTACTGTTCTCCGCGGTTGCCGGTATATACTTCGATGGCTTTGACTGACATTGCAATGGTGGATAATGCTAATTACAAATTGAGGGTGGCAGTTTATTTCAAAAAAGTACATTATGAGGGGCCCGCGATGGTTCCCTACAGAAGATGATTTTGGGATGCTTTCGTGGGGAACATCCTCGAGATCATACTTTCGATTTTAACCATGGAATAAGCGTGGGATTTGTATGAGATGGTAGTTGGAAGGATACTGGAAAGTGTTTTGTTTGCTAGAAAGATATCCTTTTCCCACAAAATGTGAATTTTCTGCCGTGCGCTTAATTTTTTTGGCAAGTGCTGTGTGGGCGTATGTGTGGATGTTTTGTGGGCGCTTGTGCAGGCACTTGTTAACAGTTTTGAAGCCATTGATGTCGGATTAATGATGAACTAGGTCTATGTGCTGGCATCCGCAATACGAGAATGTTCTGGGACATACTATTCGCACAGGAAATAACAGTTTCTGTATGAGATCAGCTATAATGCATACAAGGAGAGGTAAAGTGCCATTCACATTCTTTGCTTTTCTTTTTTGCCTTTTGGTGCTGGATATTTGTAAATCTAATCTAACAAATAGTTTGTTCGAGCGTTAGCAATCTATTAGATACAAGTGCTATTGTTCTTCTCTTTTTCATTAAGATGATTGCTTATGGCTAAGTATTTGGTGTTCTCCGGTGTCCATAGAGAAGAACCTTATGAATGGTACATTTGGAAGGAAGACCTCTTGTTCTTTTCGAAGTGGTGTCAGTTTTGTTCACTAGAGATATGGAAGAAATGCGGGTGTGAGCGTCCTTGATTCTGTGTAATGATAAATTGTGATCTCATAAGTGTTTATCAATCTAAGCAATTTAAAGTAGCTTTGTCCCGTTGTACCACCTTCTAAACTTCAAAATTTTCTTGACCTTGCATTTGTGGTCTATGTAGGATCTCGTGATGATTACTGTCTGCTCTAAATGTTAGTATCTAGGTAATTGGAGTTACTATAACTAAATGACTTTACATAATGAAAAAATTACTACCACACAAAGATAATGTTATTGGATACTTGGGCATGTTCGCTTATGTTAAACTTAGTGGAATAATTTATACTTTGAGAGCCTTGTTTACTAGAAAAAACTTATTAATGAAAATTGCAGGTGAAAAAGTTGCTGTTAGCTATATAGTTTCCAAGATGACATAAAGGGACTTCATCTTTTAAATCTAGAGATACAACTTTCCCGATCATTTTATTTAGCTGTTTGGGACGAATACTTTAAAGACTGAGGCAGGTCTATCTCATTCCAAAATCCAGGGAAGTCCTCTATTACTTCTGAGAGCTACTGCAAGGTGGTTTGGACTGTCGAAGTGGAAGTAGCGGATGATCAACTTCTGTATCTAGCTGGTGATCTTATGGAACTAGGCTGCTGGGAACCCCAAATGGCAATACCAATGTCTCCAACTCAACACGCCAACTTATGGAAGGTTGAAGTCAAGGTAACTGTCTCTAGATAGGAAAAAATGAAATTTGTTGGCAAGTGTCGAAATTGAAAGTGTTGCCTGCTTAACAATATAGAATCATAATTCTCTTTCTAAGTGCCTTGAGTGATCTGCCTTCACCTTTCAAGTTTACATCTGGTGAGTTAATTGGCCTCTTGAGAGTGAGTGATGATTGATAAAGGTTAAGGATGTAGTTGTTTCGGGGGCTTTTCTTCTTGTGCTTAATACTATGTTCATTTTATTCATACTTTGATGGCTGAAAATTGGATTGAAACAGCAAACTTTCTATCTGTCAAAATCGATAGCTCGGACTTTTCTAAGTAATAACAGTCAAATATTTTTTCGTCAGATTGCCTGCGGGGTTAGTTTTAAGTATAACTTTTTCAAGAAAGGAGCATCGTGGCCTCCTTATGATACCATTTGGCGGCCTGGGCCTGAATTTTCTCTCGTCATCCCTCAACATTATGAACAAGATAAGAATATTGTCGTGAGGGATTCATGGAAGGAGCTCCAAACCGGAAGTAGGATACCCTCAGCTCATTTATGGGGCTCATGGATAGAGGAAATTTACTTGCCAATTGAGCCTTTGACATCAGCAGTACCAAGAGGTATTATCGTTTTCTTGAATGGATTGTTACTGTAATACTTCCTTACGATGCTTCTGAACACTCAAATGCTTACAGTGGCTTATCAGATGAAGATGAAATTGTCAGATGCCTAGGAACTGATCTACTAGAGGCAGGAAGATCCTTAGATGCAGAGGTCAATAATGAGAGTTACACCAATAATGAACACATGATAAGTGATAAGCAGAAGGATTATGTTTCTGCTACATTTATCTCTGAAAGACAGCAAGCTATTGAGGAGCCCTGGCTCATCTCGACTCTTCCTAGTCGTATATCAAAGGATGTGGATTTTGACATACCTACGAAGAGTGGCAGTGGGGAAGATGAGTTTACTCAAACAGAGTCTGAAAATCAGCATTATCAAGATAGTGAGTTGTTGGCTGAAGAAGGAAAGCATCTAGATTCAGTTGAGGATTCTATTTCTACTGCTATATTAATCAATTCCTCAATATGCACAATGCAAAGAATTGCAGTATTGGAAGATGGGAAGCTAGTTGAGTTACTTCTGGAGCCTGTTAAAACTGATGTACAATGTGATAGCGTGTATCTAGGTATTGTCATGAAACTTGTTCCACATATGGGTGGTGCTTTTGTCAACATCGGCAACTCGAGACACTCCCTTATGGATATCAGGCATAACAGAGAACCTTTTGTATTTCCTCCATTTCATCAACAAATGAGGAAAACAAAGCCAAATGGCTCAGAGCATGAAGCTTTTGAAGGTCATCCACTTAATCACGGAGATGTCCATGCGTTAGATAATGTTGAAAGTATTGATGATGTCACAGAGATTTTGTCTCAGGCTTCAGGAAAAGCTGCCCATGATGACTATGAGGAAAATGAATATGAGGATGATTTTGATGCTACGGAAACCTTGAAAGGATTTTTGAATGGTAGTCTGCTGCATACAAATGAAGTTGGTGTTGCTGCTGGTATAGAGGACGATGTTGGTGAAATCAACAACAATCAACAAGGTGAGTCTCTTAAGGGTTTTCTTCCTATGGAAACGGCAATTGCCACTAACTCCGAGAGATCTAAACTTCGAGATGCAAAGGATGCTACTCTTACATCTGCTGGGGATAATAAGTGGAGTGAGGTCCGGAAGGGAACCAAAATTATTGTTCAAGTAGTCAAAGAAGGACTAGGCACAAAGGGTCCCATGTCGACTGCATATCCTAAACTGAGGAGTAGATTCTGGGTGGGTTCTCCATCATCTTTCTTTTAGTCTTAATAGACTCCATTGAGCTATTGTTTTGTGATACCTAATTTGCTTCAACCTCTATTGGTTTGCAGATATTGATGACTCGGTGCGATAGGATTGGAGTGTCAAAAAAGATTAGTGGGATGGAACGTACTCGATTAAAAGTCATAGCAAAGACTTTGCAGCCCCAAGGTTTCGGTTTGACTGTGAGGACTGTTGCTGCTGGTCATACTTTAGAGGAATTGCAGAAGGATTTGGAAGGTTTGCTTTCGACCTGGAAAAACATAATGGAACATGCAAAATCTGCTGCTCTTGCTTCAGATGAAGGTGTTGAAGGAGCTGTTCCTTGCATTTTGCATAGGGCTATGGGTCAAACACTCTCAGTTGTCCAGGACTATTTTAACAAGAAGGTCACTGCCCTTGGCACTTGTATTGTTTAAATTACGATTTGTGGACGTCATTTTTAATCTAATTGCATAAATCATACTAATTATGGCAATGTTACTGATTTACTTCTAGGTGACAAAAATGGTGGTCGACTCTCCAAGAACTTTTCATGAGGTATTGCTGAGTAGTTGCGAAGCATGTCTTTGGTGAAAATCCGTGCTTTTTCTTTATTGGGCTGCTAATTGGAAAAAATAGCAGGGTATTTTTCCCTGTTTCTGTGAGGTTCTGGATATGGGGAAAATATAGGTGATTGCTCCTTCATATATTGATCGAGCACATCTCCTGATATCATTTAGAAGCAACCTGATCCATATTGATATTGTTATGACATATTAGTGGTTAAGATATCTCTATTAGTGGTTAAGATATCTCTATGCTATGAAATTTTTTATGGTGAATTACTGAGTGAAACACCATCTGTACTGCTGTTTTATGTGGAGCTGAGATGATGGTCGAAAAGCAATATGTGGCAGTGATTTTGTCTAAGTCACTTCAACTGCTTTGTTTATATGGTTGCAACTTATTTTACCAGTTGGTTCTTGCGATGAGGATAGCCTTTGCTATGCAGTAAATAGTATGGACTTTCTCTAACCTAAAAAGTGTAAGCTGTCTTGTGTACTTTCAGGTTACCAACTATCTTCAAGAAATAGCTCCAGATCTTTGTGACCGAGTTGAGTTATATGATAAAAGAATTCCTCTTTTTGATGAATTCAACATTGAAGGGGAGATTGATAATATCCTGAATAAAAGGTGAGGTCTATCCCAACGTTACCTATTCAGGATTTTGATATACCTTTTTTCTTTTTAGAATTATTACCTTAAGCGATTGATATACACTAGTATAACCAAAGATGTGTTGTAAGGCAGTATAAATTTATTGCATGAGCTGAAATTCTGCAGATAGAGTTTTCTCCAACAATTTGGTAGGAGAGAGACAATTGCATTTTTGGATGATTTGGAGGATTGCAATTTGGTAAAGAGTAGGAAAAGAGGAAGATGCTATCAGCTATATCTGTTATGTTTCTAAGGGATAATTGGAGGGAGGGAAATCAGGGACTTTTGAGAATCAAGAATCTGAGTTTTCAAGTGCAATTAAAATTAGATGCAATATTATCTTTGTGTATTACTGTTTACAACATATATATGTTAAAAAATATAAACTACAACTACTCCATTGGACTCAGGAGCTGCTTGAGTCAAGTATTGTTGATATGTGAGCTCAACTTGGTTTGATACTTGAGGCACTTTGATCATGATGACAAATTGAGTCAAATTCAGTTTTCAGTGTCAATGAGTTGAGCTCCGGCTCATTTGCACTGTTGATGCATCGGCCTTTGTCAATCACATCTTGCATGGCCACTACATTGTTTATCTTCTTAAAGAGGTTATGGATCAGCTGACGTGTAAGGACACTTGTAGTGCCATCACTTTCGTACAACTTTCACTTTGGCGTCATAAATTTTTTGAGTGATTATTTAAGCGTCATAACTTTTAAAAGCAAATCAATTAAGTTACATTAGCAATTTTCTTCCCAAAATTTTACGGGGTATTCATTTTTTGGTGGGCGACATTAAATGATTTAATATTAGATTAATGCCATGTAGGATGGCCAAAGAAACTGCCTATATAATTTAAGTGATCGATTTATCAAAGTCATGATGCTTAAATGATTACTCGAAAGATAATGGCACCAAAGTAAGCTTCAGATTTAAGTTATGGCTTTTAGTGTCCTTTTCCCATCAGTTGACTGTTGAGGGGAAAAACTAGGAATTGGTAGCAGACACGATTTCAAACTCAATTAAGATGTTGGTGTGTCCATTAAAAATAGAAGCTTAAAGTATTAGGAAAGCCAACAATAAACGTATATTGATAATATACAGGCAGAGTCGAAGGATAGGAAAGAAAGTCCTAAGATTTATGCTCAGAGTGTCATTATTTCCCCATCAAATGCATTTATACCATGAGCAATCTATTTCATGGAGAGAAAAATCACTTGTGATAATCTTCTTCTTTTATGTATTCATTTTTGTGTATATTATTTGCAGCCTTGAAGATATTAAACTCAATACTCATGTTTGGTTAAACTTGCTGCACTTTCTTACAATCTCAGGGTTCCACTTGCTAACGGAGGTTCCCTGGTTATTGAACAAACCGAGGCTTTAGTCTCTATTGATGTGAATGGCGGTCATGGGATGTTTGGACAGGGAAACTCGCAAGAAAAGGCAATTCTTGATGTAAACCTTGCAGCAGCTAGACAGGTGCTTTGGATACTCAACTCTTGTTGCAAGTGTTTGTGTACGAAATGTTTGATAAAAGGAAATGTTTTCTGTTTTCTTTTGCCTATTCTTCATTACAGTTCTTGCATAGTATCCATTTTATCCAAAAGCAAAACAAACTTCTTATATAGTATCCTTTAAGAAAAGGAAGAGGAAAGATAAGGAGCTTCGAAATGACTTTTTCCAATGCAGTTAAAACGTTTGAAGAACGTGCAATTTCACGAGTAGTATGACTATAGAGAATAGAGTACAAACACAATGTAAAGTTGGTTGGCTTCTATTCAGTGTAATGTCGACCATCAGGAGCTTCCGGATTTAAGATTCACTGTCTTGATCTTTTCTAGAGATAGCACAAAACCTATTATGCTTGACTTGAATGCAATGCAATGTCTTGTCATACATCAATAGGAAGCCGCAAGAATCAGAATAATATCTCTCCAAATAGAGCAAATGGAAGTACTAGAGAGTGAGACTGATATAGGAGTGGATGTAATGCAAGAGTTAATACACATATGATGTTTTTTCCATCTACAAGTTTGCTTCTCTTTTAGATACTAGTATTCTGAGTAGTTAATCTTCATTTATGCAATTTTTATTTAGAGGTCAAAGTATGTTAGATATCAGGGATAGTGGTTTTGGTCGAGACAAGTTTATTCGAGATTGCTCTAGATTGGAGTTTACCGAAGTGTATGTTACACACCAGAACATGCATTGTGGATCCTGCTCATGAGTATGACACTGTCAAGTAGATACAAGCTATAAGTGATTTGGCATTCCTGTTAATGTTCACATATGGTTTTCTTCACATGAATCATTTCATTTGACTTGTCATTAGTGTCTGGGCTGTTCAGTACTATAATGATAATTATTGTCGTCTTCCTACCGTTGTCATCATCAGCACAGTAAGATAGATTTCTTACTATGTTCATGCATATCTAAGCCATGGTCCCAGCTCTGATATCTAAGAGGCATATGCATGGTTAGTCTAGTAACGTTTTTCTTTGTCCTAGTTCCTGAATCAACTACCGAAGTCATGGGTAATTATCTATGCATGATAAAGGGATGGTGTTCTATTTTGGTGAAAGCTAATGCCATAGCTTTTCTTGGTACATTTCAGATTGCTAGGGAGTTAAGACTTAGGGATATTGGTGGCATTATTGTGGTAGACTTCATTGATATGGCAGACGAATGTAAGCAATCTCTCTCTCTCTCTCCCTCACGCTTACTCAAGCGTGCCCCACTGATGTTTTGATAGTCCATTTTTTTCCTAAATTTAGCTCCATATGCTGAAAATAGCATGAATTGCATTTTCTCCTGAATTACTTAGCTTTAGGAATACTGTGTCTAGCTATGGTTTACTGCATAATATTTTATAATATGTGCTTACCATGAAACTATCCAAGTCACGCTAGTGATTTAATCAGTGAAAGATGCTTTTTAGTAAGGTGATATATTGAGAGGACAGTATAAATTTTCTACAGGGGAAAAAAAAATATTTATGTTGCCGGGGTGAAAGTACTCATTTATGTATGGGACTGAATATCAGATTAAGAACAAGCTAATTTTCTATTTCCGATTCTGTGCGCCTGTGTATTATCAGTAGTGACGATGGGGTCATGTTTAAGGCGCATTGAGTCTGCTGTTTCCATTGAAAGAGTACTAGTATTTTATTGGTCATGGCTCTTCTAATTGTTTCTTATTGAGAACAATTGCTTCCTTCAGCAAATAAAAGGCTAGTATATGAAGAAGTGAAGAAAGCTGTGGAGAGAGACCGTTCTATGGTGAAAGTATCTGAATTGTCCAAGCATGGACTCATGGAAATAACCAGAAAGAGGGTAAGTTGCTTCCTTATGCTAGCAATTTTGCTAACATGCTTTTGGAAAGAAGTGCTTTAAGTATCTTCAGTATGGTCCTCTTGATCACGGGGTAATATTTATCATTTGGCTGCAACATCCATTAGTTGATCATCCAAACAAATGCCACACTTTTATGGTTGCATAAATTATTGGGTTTCAGCGTCCAAAGATTTGTCTTGCTGATGTGTGTATAATGTGGGCAGGTTCGACCTAGTGTCACTTTTATGATAAGTGAGCCATGTACTTGTTGTCATGCTACTGGGAGAGTTGAAGCTCTTGAGACTTCGTTCTCAAAGATAGAGCAGGAAATTTGCCGTTTGGTGGTGAGTAACATGTCACGCCTCATGTTCTTTTCTTTTTAATTTTGAAGCATGATAAACTAAAAATCTGTTGTAAGGCTTTGCTGCCTGGAAAAAGAAAAGGAACTTACCAGATATTAAGTGCTTCCAGCCTTCCAGGGCTTTGACATGTTTCAGGAATGGAACCGTTTGAGTATATACAACCTGTATCCTGGTTTGTGGCTTCATCAGATTTTTGACTGATGATCCTTGCATTTTGAATTTTTCGGTACAGGCTGTCATAAAGCCAAAAGCTGATCCTGAGGACCCTAAGTCCTGGCCAAGACTTGTATTAAGGGTTGACAATCACATGTGCGATTACTTGACCTCCGGAAAGAAGACACGGCTTGCAATTTTGAGCAGTTCTCTTAAAGTTTGGATTCTTCTGAAGGTATGCCCTGTCTTTTAACTGTTCTTTCAACCATAATGCAATTCTGAGTAAAAGGTAGAAAAGATTGTCGTGGCAGAACTTCTTTAAATTTCTTTTCGCTGGAACAATGAATCACATCTACTTGGGCTTACACTAAAACCGAGTACTTGTCATATGGTTCACTGGGTAGTCGTTTTAGCAATGGAAGTTGCCAATGAAATGGAGAAAGGGAGAAGCTTGAAAATTAATGCATGCCTTTCATTGCCGTAGATGAAATGCTTTTATGACCATGTCTTTTTCCTTGTATATATGTGGCTTTTAATTGTCTTGTGATGCTATAATACAAGAAACGATATTCTAACCCTTCAGCATGATGTTGGCTACTTTGACTTGGCCATTTCTATGTGTTGGATATTCATAATATCTGTGTTATGATGTATTCAAGATCCTTTAACATTTATCTTCCAAAGAATTCTCTGAGGCCTTTTGACTTTAATGATCACTACCAAAAAGTCGCATTCTAATGTAGTGTGCAGAGTCTGTCATTAAGAGTGTCAAATCATGACAAACCTTGTCAAGGATTCACAGGGGATTGACCCCCTGTCCACGTTGGTTGGGGAGAAATTCCATGGCTCACCGGGGTAACATTACCTGGGACTGCAAAAGAAACATTGTCTTACTGTTTTGACACCTTGCCGCATACTAGAAACAGATTCCATCTTTGTCGGGTATTAAAGATATTTGATATGATTATGGAAGGTTATGAAAGATACATGAAAAGGGTTTTGCTGGTCTTGAACTCTTTTTATTTATTTATTCATTCATTTTTTTACGCTGATCCAATGGTGCAGGTTGCTAGAGGTTTCACCCGAGGTGAATTTGAAGTGAAGCCATTCGGCAATGACAACAAGGTGAATAAGAATCAGCATCAGGCTACCATTCCAATGCTACGGTCGAAGGAAAGAAGAGCCAAAGATTCAGGGAAACAGGTGACTATAATTCCAGTGAAGAAATGGAAAACTCGTCGATAGCACTTGGCTGGAGAAATTCCCTATCTTGTATGCAGACGGAAGTCTAGCCTTCCTGGGGTGCAAAGTAGAAGAGGAAAAAGATCTGTAATTAATTCATTCTTTTCGGATGACATCATGAACCGCAAGCCGATGCTAAGAGCAGCCAATGAGATCAACATTATGAATGTTTGAAGTAATGGCCATACCATGATGCCGTATGTGAAGCGAAATGCGTTGGTCCATCGAATCGTTACGGGGTAAGGGTCGGAATCATAAGTTAAAAAAATGTATATATTATGATGGAATTTTTTTAGCAGTTTTGCTCGTCAGAGTGTTGTAATTTACATTTGTTTTCATTAAAAAAACAGAAGAATTACGTTTTCAGCTGAAACATAGGAGAGATGAGTTCCTTGATACGATAATTAGTGCAAATTAAAATTCCAATTTTGCAAGTACACCAAAACAAAGGAAGAGAAGAGATTGCACGATTATTGTATAGAGCGAAGTAACAGCTATAACCGAGTGAAAGAATTGGAGACATCTCCCTTTTTATTCATTACAAAAACCTAAGCTGACAGACATCGACCAATAAGCTAGCCCAGTGTTCTAGAGAAATTCCTACGCCTTTCCCTCGGGCCTATGCAGCTATGCCGATCGGAATTTAATGCCTATACCTAGATCCTGTTTTAAGATACATTGGCGCACTACGGAGAGCCAATTGGCTTCCTAAAAATACTAGTATGATATACAGCAGCTGTTGCCGAAGAGCAAAAATGTAGTGATCGCTCGGATGAATAAATGGATTTTATGTAAGTTGCAAATGCGGCCTTCCTCATGCAGCATACGACAGAAGTCTCCTTTAGCAGCAAGTAGAAAGAATCCATCCAGTGCAGCATACAAAAGAAGTCCCCTTTAGCAGCAAGCAGAAAGAATCCATCCAGAGCATATCGGACAGTATGAGCCGGCAAGTATATCAACTAACAAAAACCTGAGGATGCAAAAGATGACTAAGACAACAGCACCTGAGCTCACGGACAAATGGAAGATCCTTTCAGAAACCAACACTAGGACAATATAACTGAAGCTAAATCCTTTCAACCTTTAATGCTACTCACTAATGTTAGTTTTCAAGATAAAGAAACGGAGATAAACCAAGAAAGCAAAACATTTTCTGAGATAGTAGAAAGAAGTGGGATGGGCAATATAAGAAGCTAACTTGAAATCCATAAAGCTGGATGATTATCCACTACCAAATGGATTGTTATTTTAAGCTGACTGCCACACTGGTCTAGTAGCGTGCAATGACCATAGGAACATCAATTCTCTCAATCTAAAGTCGTAAGGGACGATACGAAGATGGTACCTCTTATCTACACATAATGCCATAGAAGATCCGAGGAGGAATTCTTTAGTCTACAGCTCTGCCCAAGATGAACGTCCCCAAAAACATACCTGCACCACCATGAGCCCGAGATGATGAATATTTGCAAGGACAAAGAAGAAAACCATGCTCAATAAAGTGTAGCGGTTTAACAAAAAAGACACCTGTATTCACAATACTCAGGCCATGCACACCGAGCTTTCCCATAGTCCCAGTAACAGTCATTGTCCCTTAGGGGTCCCCGCTTAGCTGCAGAATTTTCTTTTGTAAGTGCACATTCCTATATGTACCCTAGAGTGTGGAATAATAGATAAGACAAATGCATTTAAATTGGGTCAAAGGAGAGAAAATACCCTTCGTAACAAATTTTGTTTTTGCTTCAGGATGGATATCGTGCCACATCTGAAGCCAAACTTCCCTCATTAATGCAGGGGACCTCACGATATTCCTGTGATTTGCTACACTAACATAGCGTCAATATACTATAACTGAATTGTCCAGATGAGATGACATATACAGTTGATATAAAATGACTTGCACTGATTCGACATACACATGTAATGGTTCAAACAAAATCTTAAGATTTATTTATGCATGAAATAGAATTTTTCAGTGACAAATGAATAAGAACATACTACAGCACGCTGTACGTACTCTAAAATATTCCAAATAGAAAGTAAATCAAAGGCTAACCCCCCATGATTTAATGATTACATGAAAGCCATGCACTTCGACGACATCTTATTTAGCTAGGTAACAGAAAACACAGTAAATGAATCAGTGAGACAAAAATCCAAGTCTAAAGCTTTGAGAAGGATCATTTGCCAGTTTGGGCCACCCACTGGGCAAGGTTTAGGAACCTCTTTCATGAAGTTTATGATCAATCAACTGTCATCCAAACTTAAGTAGAGCTAATCTATCTTCAAGGAAAGAGAAACATCAAATTTATCATAAAAAGTAGAATCTAGTTGGTACGGGCATGTCCCTACTTCAGCTGTAACTAAACTAATATTCCATGTAATAATCTCTAAAGGAAAGGAATATCCTTTTTCTTCGGTTGGCCTTGTTAAAAACTATAATGATAAATTTACTAGAAATAATCATTGATATCATTGGAAGTTTTATTCATTATAATTTTCATGAAAAAAGTACAAAAACAAAGTGCTAGGTGGTGCAATGTGCTATGCATTGAAAAACCTATTCTGACGCCGGATATCCTTAGTCAACTCATCAATCAGTCAAACTCAAAAGGACATATCATTATGTGAAGCACCTTTATCAAGCTCCCAGACTGCTGTTGTCCTTCCTGGAATACTTTCACCATCTTCATAATAGGTTATGTATTTAACCCTAGGAGATCTTGTCATGTTTGGAGCAATATCTTCATCATAGTGATGCTCCACATTCAATTCCACTTGTATATCTGAACCATCATGCTCAGACTGCAATTTCAGAATTAGAGCTAAAAATTCAGTGAGGCACATCAAATTAGCTCTTTGGTGACTACTTTATCATGCTCTAGCACGTGAGGTATGAAAAGCTCCAATGTATATTAGTCTAGCCAGGCTACATGATGACTATTCCTGTGAAAATTCAACTTCGTAAGCGTAGACATGTCCATGAAATAAATCAAACTCCAGAGACATGGACCACAAACTTAATATTTCAATTTAGTGTCCATCAGGTTCATGCTAACAGAATTTGGAGCAATCGAATGCAATTGTAAAATATTGAGTATTACAACTAATATCACTACTATCTGTCAAATTGTTCGATATTCCTTGTTCAAATAAATAGTTAGGTTATCTTCATTCTAATCCTCAACATGCACCAAAAGTATGATCATCTAGTAAAATTACCAATCTCATGAAACTTGAAAATTATAGACGTGAATATAGTCCTAATTCCCCAAAAAACCCCAAACTTCAGGTTAGTCCCAATTCTATCCCGAAAGTTTTTTGTCTTAGAAAAAAAAAAACCCAACTTTATGTACAGTCTCAAATCTGCCCTGATTGGCCCTCCATCCAAACATCTTCACTAGTCATCCCTAATTTTCTCAATTTTCACATCAAGAATGGTTTTGCTTTTGAGACAATTTTCTATGTCACCTTGTTGACGTGTATTTCTTACTAATGTGGAAATGCCACGTCAAGCAACTAATGGCTATTTTAGGACAGAGGGTTAACGGGGAAGATTTGAAACTAACTGAAAGTTGGTGATCCTATTAGACCAAAAAAAAAAAAAAAAAAAAAAAATGGTTTCCCCAACGTCAAGCAACAAATGGCGATTTTTTTTGATGGAGGGTTAATGGGGGCAGATTAAAGACTAGATTAAAAATTGGAGCAGATATGGGACGAGTTAAAAGTTGGTGATTTTTTTCTGACAAAAAAAGTTGTTTTTTTTTTTGGACATTCGAGGCAATTAAGACTCAAATGAGAGTTGGGGTTTTCTCACACACACACACACACACACACACACACCCACACACACAAAAAGAGTTTGGGACGGAATTACGACTGGACTCAAAGTTGAGGGAATTAGGCCTGTGAACAATGTATGAAAGAAACTAAAAACAGAAGTAAAGATTTCCATGTACACTAGTCACTGTAGATGGTACCTGAGGTGCTCTTGTAATGTTTATTCTATGACCAAGCCAATTCTTGCACCAAGAAAGAGAATTGTATGACACCTACAAAAGAAACATTAGATCATTTGCATTAAAAATGCTTTTTAACTTGATGAATACTCAAAAAAAGGCTTACCGTCTCATCACCGCTTGTAGCTCCTGGATTCCCCTCGACCAGATTCCCTGACCTATACAAATGGTAAAAAGTGCATCAAAAGCACAAACGAAAGCATCACTATTAAATTCAGGTGTGATAGAGTTGGGTACATCATGCAAATGATACAAATTATTATCCTAGATTTGGACGTGACTGGTGTGTCTGCATACAATAGCAACATGTCTCCAACAAAAGAATGCAAAAGGTATGGATGAAAATAGTGTGATAATATCTATTGTTGTACTCTAATATTTGATTGGGAAAATCCTTAATTGCCCACAAATAACACTAGTTCAATTTAGGCCCCTCAAGGCTTAGCGTAAATCCCTGTTCTCATTTTGTGGTAATAGTTTTGCAACCGATAGAGGACATGCTAAACTTGGATATGATGTTTAGATCTAAATCAAGTGCTAATATTCTTTTTCAACAGCAAGTACTTATACGTTGAGAAGTAATCTTCTTGTTAGACAAGATGACTTTCTTCCAGAGTAATAGATCTATGAGAAGTGAACTCTCCATCAAGCATCAGAATTTATACTGTTAGTAGGGGCCAGGATAAAACTAAAAGGGAAAACCAACAGGAGATTCCTGTCAGAATTGGAACACAGCCATTAGATGCTTTTGAGTAGAATCGTCACGAGTCAGAATAGTAACACTCACCTTGACAGCAGTGATCCTTCAAATTCATAAATGACATCGGTGATGATCCAGTTATCGGGGTAAGGTTTTCCACTTGGTGCGAAATAGTAACCAACCTGAGTACCATTATCAACATATGTGTTGACACTCAATCCAAGTTACTATATTAGGAAGTCACTTAACCAAATAAAAATTGTCGGTATTATGACAGCTCATAAGCACTGTTTACTCCGATGCATCATAAATCCTTATGTTGAGAATGCTTCATACCTCAGTCTTGGAATCTATCCCATAGATACAAAACACGTTCTTTATAGGTGGCCTCTCCCAAGGTGTAAATGGATTTAAAATAGGATCACCATGATATGACCTGAAACAGCGAGCATCTGAAATTTTACCGAAGGGACAGAAAAAAATATAGAAGTGGTTCAGTCACTAACAAAGCAATAAAGCGATCAGTTAAGAGATTCATTTTCAACCTAAAGTTTTTATGTTGGTTATAATGAATCGTATCCCACAATAGATCAATAAAGTGACAGCTAAAAAGTCCATATGCACTTTCAGAGGAATGAAAACAAACTGATAGGTAGAACATGAAGGCTGAAGGAATTAATTAACAAATTTATGGTGTGGAACTTGCATGCTCTTATGTCGAAGTTGAGTCTCTGTCAAGGATCACAACAAGACCAGGGGTTGTATAGGGCAAGCGTAGTATGTCTGGATGGCAATGTACGACCTACATAGAAGCTGCAATGATTGAAGGTATAGCGGCATTTACACCTCGAAAGGCAAAAAGTTTACTCATTCCTCCGAGTGCACTAAGGGTGAGGGGCGATCCTGAGATGGACACAGAAGGACACAGAAGGACACAGAAGGACCAAGATACTGATGGCATATATGACTATAAAGCATTTGAGGGGCGACCCTGAGAAAGTAATGTCATAGGGTGAGCAATAAGACAAAGAAACAGAAAGGTTGTTGCTTCTAAAATTAATCATAAAGGGCAACTGTGTACACTGGAATAGACTGAGGGAACTTACTCACTTTTATTATGCTAAAGCCATAAAATAATGTTTATTTATACTTATTTAAGCAAAAGTAAAAACTACTTTTTTTTGTTTCCCCACTAAATTTAAAATATTATTCAAATCTCAGAAAATTACGAAAAGCTTATATGTGAATTACGTGTTGACAGTTAAGTGTTACGAAAATTTCAGAAGTTTCAGCTTTAAAAAAGGAAAGTGCATAAGTCACTAGATTTAGATTAATCAAAAAGCAAAAAGTAAATGGCAATTAGATAGAAGTGTGGCAGATGAATAAACATATCAAACTTGTCTTTCAATGAATCTAACGTAAACAAAATACCATTCGTCTTTGTTGAGTCTAAAAATTTGTCTTCATTGGAGAATAATAGAATACTTACTTTTGCATTTGGTGCAAAAGTCTCTTGCTATCTGGATCATAATCCTCAATTGCTTTGAAGAAGGTCCCATCTGATATTTCCCTGGCTGAAAAGGATAACTGAGTAGGAAGGCCACATTCCATATTTGGCAAATTGACATCGGCAATGTCTGAAACTGATGGGTAGGCATCAACTCCTGCCAAAGAAGAAAAAAGCATAAGAGCCTGTGCAGTTTCACCATATTATTAAAACGAGACTTTCAGCTCGTACCGCGATTGGAGGGTATTTCAATGTTTATTATATTTGTTGGCCATCCAGAATAGTTTGATCGATATTCTTGTTCATCACATTGATATACATGATGACCTCTGCTGCTTCCCAAAGAAAAATGCTTCCAGTGTGCCTCATCCGTCCGACAATACTTCGAAAATGGCATCATCCATAGAGAAGAAGCAAATGAATTGAACAACAATCTGGCTGTCCCCTGACGTCTCACACGAGAATAACATTATAAGAAGTTAAGATCTATGACAAAAGCCACCCTGGTACAAATCCTTACATGTACAATTGTTCTTGTTTTAACTTTAGTTAAGCATATGAGCAACCTTGTATAATATGATGATATATCTTATAGACATATCGAGTTTGGAAGGCCTAAGAAGCACAGAAATTTAATAAGGACTACCAATGCAATACAAGCATTATCATGACTTAAACATTTCAATTTAAACTTCATGAATTATTTCAAGATATTTGGATTGAATTCAAGACATATCCATTAGCATATAACCACAAAGTACAAAGAAACTGAGAAGCGCAAGGGCTGTGTGTACCTAAGATGTCATAATACAAAGTACAAAGAAAATGAATGAGAAGCTATAGGGTCCTTTTTGAGAAGTACAAATCCATATTAATAAAGCACTCTATACTTGACGGAAACAAAGATCTAATTTACAAACATGTAGAAAAGAAGATCTGGGAACACGAATATTATGGTCACATTTCCGTTAAACTTGCATCATAGAAAGGATCAATGCTTAATAACCTGCCATTCCATCATTATAGGCTGAACCAAATTAAAAGTTGTCAAGCACACAATAATTAGGAAAGACAAAAACATGTAAAGGAAAAGCTAACAAGAAACTTTTATATGCATACAAAAACACGTTGTTTGTATCACAGTCCCGCTGACTAAAAGAAAAATGAAGGCTGACCTCAGAAATAGGAAGACCGAATGTATATCCAGAAAGTGTTGCCTCAATTGTCTGAGTTGAACCAAGAAGTGGAGCCCCTGCAATGGAGCACAAAATAAAGCCAAAGCTGTATTCTTCTATGCTTTCAGACTGCTATTTAGACAGATAATTAGCTTTCTGTGAGTTGACCATACCAACAGCGAAATAGGCATGTATGTGTTCATCAAGCCACTGATGATACTGTTTTGGAGCAATTTCTAGCTTTAACCATTCAAGGAAGTAGCGGAAAACATTATTTCCCAAGGAATGTGCAAACACTAATGAAGGCCCTCCACGAAGTTTTAGTGCAGTCTCAAATGTCAGCCTGTCACAGCAAGAAAACATTATTTAGGGCATTTTTATGGTGGTAGGTGTCCGTCTAGCGTAGCCACAGCTGTGCTGGATGTGCCATTGTCCATGTGTTTGACAACCCATTGTAAAAAGGCAACAATTCAAAGTTGGGTGAAGCAGCAAGTCAGAAACAGCTCTGAGCTGTTGCAGTTGTGGAGGTGCTGCCGCGAGGCATTTGAAGAAAACAATGCAAAAGCAGCAAGGCCCTTTGCAAAAGCCATAGTTGCCGTGCAACACCTATACTAAACACCATCTAAGAGTTTTTCTTCCGTGCTGTATTTGCATTTAAAACAGCATTTATATATAATAGCATTGGAGTAACTTAGAATTTAATTAAAAAGGGAAAATGAAGAGTTTGCCAAAGCCAGTCGAAATAGACTTTCGTGATATCATCATAACTGTACATACTTCAGCTTGTGAAAGTAGAGATCTCTCTCCTCAAGCATTGATGGTGACAATCTCCAATCATATGGAACAGCAATGATAGCATTCGCCTCAACCCCAAATTCAATGCACCACTTTACCCAGTCCTTCCATACCGACGAAAGAGGACCTATAGAAAAAAAAACTTTCGCAAGACCGTTCTTTACTACCAAAAGCACATAACTAACATAATGAGAAAGTTAATAGGCACAAGGATACTGCATGTTGCCAAAGCACAAAACAAAAGCTCCAGCAAAATACCTGTAATATAACCAGGATCAAGTTCTGTAATTGCAGAAAGACCACTATCCGGCCGTGATTTACATTCAGGATGATCTGTTTGATTGTAAGGGTCTAGAACCATGCACTTAAGCCAACAGTTTACAGCAGAAAGAAGCTGCAAAAAGCATTTCAAATTAACTTTCAGCTTACTGGCCTTTCAAGCACTAGCATATGGAGAATATCCAAGCTATAAGGGTTAAGAGGTCAAGAACTTTGGTACAAGATTTAGTTTCGTGTCCAACAATTAATTCACGACAGAACAGCACCAAGCGAGAACATGAGAATAACAGAACATATAAATTTAAGAGGACAGGAGGCAGAAAAATAGAATTGCCTGATTACACACAACCAAGTTTGACAAAGAGATCTGAATCATTCAACTCTAAGATTGGACTATAACTACAAATCTGCACGTCAATCTTAGAACTAACTGAATTACATTGATTCTAGAGGAGAAAAGAGACAGATTTCACAACTGAATAAAGCCGCAACAGGAAACTCATTGCAATGATATTTTCAAGCTAATAGTTATGCAGGAATCACAAAGCATTACACCAGGCCTCATGTTAGCTGCTTGGGCTATCCTTGGATGCTCATCCCAGCAATTTGAGATTGACCACATGGAAGAGGGGGAGAAAAGGAACAGACGGGCAAGCAAATTTTGCTAGCTCAGCAGTTAGCTCGACAGAGTTTGCTAGTCTATGAAGCGAAGAAGACAAGGTATCACCCATCAATCAGAGGAACGACGACATCTATTATTCTCATCACAGTCACTCCCGAATTGCGTCTACTTTTCTCTCTTCTGCTTCTAATCCCTATATTAATCCATAGAACACGATTCACAGGTTTTCCAAAAGAATGCCGTCACGTACTGAACAAAAGCGTCATTCAAAACTCGGAGTGCATGCTCAATTGCTGCATAATAGAAGCCGAACCTCGCTCATTCCGGCTCTGGCGATTCTAACAAGGAGCACGAGATCAACAAGTCTAAGCCAAAAAAGACACTTCTCACAGTCAAACTTGTCTCGACAACACCGAGACACACAAGGAACAATCAACGAACGGACGCGCTCAGAACAGAAATGCTCGAAGGCAGCGTATGCACACGACAGTGAACTACACGGCAGAATCAGCGACCAGAGGCGACCTTGGTGGTGTCGAGCCAGACCAAGTCGAGCGGGTTGAAATCGAGCGGCGAGTAAGGGCAGTCGAGGATGGACCAAGCCCGGAGCTGAGCGGAGGCGAACCCCGGGATGATGATCCCGGAGAGCCTCTGCCTCTGATTCGACCGTATCTCCTCCTCCGTCGACGCGTCCGCCGCGACGGCTGCGTCGACGACGGCGGTGGCGGTCGCCAGCAGCAGGACCGACGCGGCGAGGAGGAAGCGGGCCCGAGCCCCCGGCGCCGCCGCTCCTCTCATCTGGCCGCGCGGGCCGCCGCGCCGGAGATTCGCGCCGCCGCGCCGGGGATCGTGCGCGGAGGAATCGCGGGAGGTGGGAAAGGTTGGTTGGTTTGGTTGGTTTCTACTGAGAATCTCTGGCAGGTTCCAGCTGACTATTTGACTCGCGCCCGATTGTCCTTTTCAGTTCGCCGGCGCTTCCGGATTGGCGAGTTCCGGTTCAAAAAGGCTTTGGGTGCCTTTTCCGTTGGTGACGTAAGCAAACCACGCCGTGGATGTATATATATATTTTTTTTTTTTTTTTCTTCCTGAATTTTGGTTCAATATTGTTTCTAAAATTTGGCTTGATATGCAATGCAATGTCGTTCTCGAATTTTTAATTTATTTCTATGTGTTTTGAACTGTTAGTAAATATACAATTCGGTTTGTAAACTATATAGCAATGACCTAAATGGAAGGACTGCATTGAATATTTACTAATAGTTTAGGGATTACATTGGACAAATTGAAAATCTAGTGATGACATTGTTTATTGGGCCAAAGTTCAAGATCGTGTTGCACAAAATAAAAATTTAGGGAGATATTACTCATAAGATCAAAGTTTAGAAACTGTATACACTAAATGAAGAAAAAGGTAGCTCGGAGCAAATTTTTTTTTGGTTTGGTCATGTTTCACTAGTTTTGATCACGTAACGAAATATTTTTCACCGAGAATTAGTTTTGCCTTATATTTAATAGAGATGAAAGTATTGTGCTAATTCTAGAAAGAGATATCAATGCAATGCAAAGATTGAGTTTCCAATTTCAAAGAGTACTGTACAACCATGATGATTAATCTACTAACCCTAGTACCCAATTCAAATTATGCCGGAATCCAATCAATGGCACAGCCTTAAGATAATTTGAAACAATGCCGGAATTTAATCAATAACAATGTGATTGGATAGAAGACAAAACACTGGAAATTAATCGATGACACTTAATTAGAGACACATTGTCAAATTTTAATCAAGGATGTCGCACCAGTATATAGACATTTGCCATAAGCTAATCAATTACAGGAATCTAAAAGCTACTACGGAGAAAATTAAAATAAGATAATGTAGAGATAAAGAAATAATATTTGATGTGTTGCTTGGGAGGCTTTTGTTGGACCACTAGGGTATTTATTGAGAAATTTTGTAACAGAGCAATTATCCATCTTCTAGTAAACGCTTCTAACTTTAGGCATGTCCATTTTTCTTTGTAACTAACTCTCCTATTTCCTTTGCAACTACCTTGATCATGCTTGGTTTATCGACACCAATTTTATGACTGGGTATTTGGGTGTTAACCACTTTCTAACCGCGCATTTCCTTGGTGCTTAGAATATTCTGAATGTTTTCATCCAAAACTTGTCGTCGGCATTATTTGGATGGCAATCGAATATCTGCTGTCATATTTCAACAATTGATCGCGTGGAAGCTTCCTACCTGTTGATCATTGAGCCCTAAGTGGATGGTCTCACAAAAACGACGCTGCACAACTCATTCGGGGATTTTTTTTTTTTATTTGGGGATTGAAATTAGGGTTTTTTTTTGTCTGATCCTCGCCCAATGTCGACCTAGCTCGCTCGGCCGCCGTCGTCGCCGATGCTCAACGACTTGCGGTCGCACTTGAGCGCGAGCTTCGTGACCGAGTCGAACTGCACGTACAGCGTCGGGACCGCGTCCAGCAGCTCTGAGTGGGCATGGAGGGCGAGCCTCTGGCGGCTCTGGCCTTCAATCGCGAGCCAGCGGCGGCACACAAGGGAGCACCGGCCCCGGCATACCAGGCACTCGTCGGGGAGATTGGAGATGGAGAGGGAGAGATCGGGGGCGGTGCACTCGTTGGCGGCCTCCCCGAGCACCGGCCAGATCACGACCTTCGACTTGGCTGTCGAGTGGCAGTCATTGGGGTCGGGGTCGTAGTCGCCGCCGCCGAGCGTGGGGGCTGTCGAGGAGGGCGACTGGCCCATTGCCGGCTTATCTTCTCTCTCTCTCTCTCTCTCTCTCTCTCTCTCTCTCTCTCTCTCTCTCAATTTGGGGATTTAGGGTTTTGCATTGGGGGAGAGACACCAAACGGCGTCGTTTTGTTGTTTAAATGCTGATTGTACTCTCCGGCGAGCCACATCAGCTTCAAAAATTAATAAAAAAGTGCCATGTCGGATTTCCGGCCAACTAGATCGGAGTTGGCACTAAAATGATCGTTTTTCAAACTTTTTGGCACTTAAGTGATCCAAAATAAACTTTTGGCACCAAAGTGAGCGCCGTACACAACTTTTGGCACTGATAGTGTACTTACCCTGCCAAGATCCCTATTGGAGTGCTCGAATCCTAGCCTTGAACCCTAATTTTGATTTGCCCAAAATTTCATCGTCGAATATTGGAAATAGAGAGCAGGACTCTCAGCAACGCCTCAAATTCCTCTCATTGAAGCAAAGGAGAAGGCTAGAGTTTCTGTTTTTGTGGGTTACCGAGTTCAAGAAGAATATCATGGACTCGAATGAATTTATGGATGTGCCCGATATAAAGAAGGGTCGAAGTGCAAATATTTCAAATGGGTCAATACGAAATTCTCTCATTGAGCCACAACGGTGATATTGGATGTACTTGATAAACGATATCAATCTCCATCTATGTTCGTGGACGACTTGGACGATGTTGACTCAATGCAAGCATAAGTGTTTTCGGCTAAACTTTTCAAGAATGAAGTTTCAAGGATGAAAATTGAACGGAAGTGTTACCAAGCGTTTATTATGGTGTTGTTTTGTTATTTATTCTACTTTATGATGAAATGTAAAGCACTTGAATATGAGAAAAAGTTTCTCCGACTGCCATAGTTAAAAATGAGTGGACAAATGTAATTGTTTTGGATTAAATGTAGGCTTTTTTCTTTTTGGAAGATGAGAAGAAGTTTGTGTTGTTCCACAATATCGTTGTGGCTTTGTTGTTGTTTGTGCTGTCATATGTATTGTCGATTACTTCTTGTGTTTGTGGGGAGGTTAAGGAAATGGAATGAGTGAATTAGATGCTGCTTGTACTATGTTTTTGCTTGTTCTTGAATATAAACCAGTAATGATGGATGTGTATTGGGTCAATGTGTTGTGGTGGCTTTTTTACTTGAACTAAATATAAACATAAACCAGCAGGAAACATTGGAATTGAATGGAGTTGCCATAAGTTAAACTACCATCACCTTCTCTGTTTTGCTGCAAATCAGCATATACACAAGACAAACACGAGTGATTACTCGAGTGCCATAAGTTGTATTTAGCAATCACTTAAGTGCTAGTTGCGATTAAAAAATGATCACTTAAGTGTCAAATTATTATTAAAGTGATCACTTAAGTGTCACTCGTAATTAAAAGTGAACACTTAAGTGCCAATTTTTTAAGGTTTTCTCTAAAAATTGTGCTAGTCACCACCACCAGCCACCGGCCATCACCACCAGCCACACTAGGCACTCTAGCCACCACCGTGCTGGTGGTGTTGTTGCACAAGGTATTGGTGCAAGCTGAGCCTTGCACTAGCTTGCACCAATACACCTGGTGTAAGTGTGTAGTGGTGTAAGATGTGCACACTGCACACTTGCACCAGGTGCAACATAAACCCCCAACCCCCCCCCCCCCCAAGGCAAACCCACAATCATCAAGCATCACCAGCCACCACATTAGCACTTGGCCACCATCGAGCAGCCACTATGCTTGTGGTGGGTTTGCTGCAGAAGGTGTTGGTGCAAGCTGAGCCTTGCACCAACACCACCTAGTGCAATATGTGCACATTGCACACTTGAATCAGATGTAGCACGAGCTCTCAACCAAACCCCCACAACAAACCCACTACCACCAAGCATCACCATCCACCACCACCAGCCACACTAGCACTTTAGCTACCACCACAGACCTAACACCAACAATGATAAGTAAAAGTAGAATCCATATCTTACAAAAGCAAAAGAATTTGACAAGCAGTAAGATCATTCCATTAATATTGAAATTAATCCTCACAAAGTCAATGATAAACTTTAAAAAAAAGATAACCATCCATAGCAAGTTATTACAAACGTTACAAAACTGACTCCTAAGCTCCACAAATCCTATCACGTCCCATCTCATCAATCAATATGCACAATGCCCCTCTGTTCGTGCTCCTTTTGATGGGCCTTTCACTTGATTCATAATCCTTGCACTTTTTTTTAACTAGACGTGCAACTTCTTCTTCAACCTTCTCAGTATGCACTGACTCAGATGGAGTTGCAAATGTCCCAGGCTGAATTGATTCAGAAGAGCTGCAACTGTCCTAGGCTGAATTGATTTAGATGGACCTGTAACTGGGTTCTTGCTCTTCTTTCTTGTTGGCGCAGTTGATGTTTTCTTCTTTGTTGGCGCAACCATTGATTCTTGAGTTGGGCCTTGAGAGATAAAAACCTTTGAACTTCTTCCAGGCTACAAAAAGACAATAAATTGGTCAGCAAAAGTCTGCAGCATAAATTAAATTAAATGCAACTAATAAAACTTACATTCAGAATGACTGTTCCAGTACGCTCATCTGTATAAAGGCCATGGCCATATTGTCTTAACCTCTTCCCAAGTGCTTCTCTTGTTTGAAGAGGGGTGTCACTTTCAGGAACTTGTGATTTGTTGGTTCTTCTTCTCGCTTGTGATTTCTTGGGCTCTTCTTTTGGCCCTTCAACTACAGTCGGGGCTTCTTCGACCAATTCTTCAGCTGGGCATCTTCTAGATAGCATTTTTGTAGCTGCCCCTTCACTTGGCCTTCTTCTAGTTGTCCTTCTATGTAGCCCTTCAACTTTAGTGACACATTTTGTTGACCTTTTTGGTGATACTTGTGGTGACCTTTGTAGTGACTCTTTTGGTGGCCCCTGTGGTGGCTCTTGTGATGGCCCTTCAGTTGACAGTTGAGCTTCAACTTGCATTCTTTGAACATGAGAAAGAGACAAAAGATACCATAAATATAACATCAGACCATATAATAATGTAAATGAAAACTGAATACAAATTATTGAATTTACTGGATATTTCTTTCTCTGCTGAAGAACAGTTGACTGAACTGGCCATTTAGCTAGTTGGGCCAATCCTTCAGCTGGCTGTCTTCTACCTTGCATTCTTCGATAGGCCCTTCGGTTTCATGACTTACTAGGGTTCTTCTTGTGACCTAAAAAAGACATTACACACAAGGCCAAATAGGATATTATGTACATATTTATGATAAACCACAAAGCAATATAAACACAAATTTCATGAATTACTGGGGTCTTAGTTGTCGACTGAAGAGCAGTCGACTCACTTGGCCATTCTATTTTCCTTTCTTTAACTGTTCCTTCACTAGGCCCTTCAGCTGGCATTAACTGTTCTTGTTGCTTTCTCAATTGACAACCTTTAGTATTGTGCCCTACTATGTGACAATAAGAGCACATCATCTTTGCACCTGTCCTACTCATTCTTTGTTGACCTGAGACCTCTCCCTTCGCTATTCTTCGTTTTCGTTTTGACCTTCCCATTTTCTTTTTCAATGGTAAAGGTTGAGGTGCTTCATGATCCGTCGGCTCCTAGAACTTGCTACTTCTGATTGGCTGCATCATGAATTGGTACGAAGCAAGGTATTTCGATTTTTTGTAGCAATCATCAATGTAATCCTCTGCATTGTGGCCCTTTAACTGGATGGCACATATGGCATGTGCACAAGCAATTTCACTTAGTTGCCATACTCTACATGAATACTTTCTCGTATCTAGATGGACAACATATATATCGGAACCCTTCATTATCTCATATCCATCCTCCCCATTCCAAATAGGACGACAATACCTACTTACAGTCAAGTTCTTATCCAATTTCTTGGCAATCCTAGGATCACATTGTCTAGTCCACTTTGCAGCCTCATCTCTTTGTTTGTGTAGCTGAGTCATGACCATAACTCGTATATTTTCAAATATTGAGATGATTGGTGTTTGCATCAAACATCTATTATTTTCCCATTTAATGCTTCACATATGTTGTTGTTGATGTTATCGCACTTAAATTCCTTATTGAAGAATGCCTTGCACCAATGCTTCGGTTCTATTTGAAATAATGTAGCACAACCTTCCTTTATCAACTGAAGTAGTCATTCTTTGGCTATCCTAAAGTCAGTCATGTTTGTGCTCTTTATTAACTGCCAAAATTACAACCACAGCTTATCCCCTTTGTAGGTCTTTGCCAAATTTCCATATATGTGCAGCGCACACATTCGATGTTCAACGTGGGGCAACAACTTGGCTATTGCCAAAACCAATCCCCGCAATAATTCAAAGCAAGAAATGTAAGAAAATAACATGTTAATATCATAAAGCAAACAATTGACTAGATTTTTCAAAAAGTAAGCATTACATTTTGTTAGTCGCTCATGAACGCCCGCCCACCCTTCCCCGTTTGTTATTTCTAAGTTAGCCATAAGATTTTTAAAAACCAGGACCAATTGTCCTTATTCTCAATCCTTACAACAGTCCAAGTTAGTGGGAACATTTGGTTATTTGCATCTCTTCCAATCGCGACCAACAATTCTCCCTTGCATAAGCCCTTCAAGAAGCAGCCGTCCAATCCTATAATCCATCTACAACCAGCTACAATCTCCATCTGCATGCATCAAAGCACATATAGAACTTATCGAATATGGTCATACTATCAAAGAACGGCCTCTCCACCACCTCTACATACACTCTACTTGAAGGGTTTTGTAGCCTACACTTCCAAGCATAATCCTACACTTGCCCATATTTCTTGCCATACTGACCAATAAGTATCATTATCACATTTTGCTTCGATCTTTTGCATTGATTCCTAGATACATTGATGCCTACACACTCTTTCACCAGCATTCTAAAGTCAGTACTTTTCATCTCGGGCATCAGTTTGATCAAATCGAAGAAGTGCTTTGACAACCATGCACTTGTTACCCTTTTGTTTTGAAAATTAATGGAACAAGTATGTTCCTCTTGATAAGCTCTAATCTAGAAAGACCCACTCCTCCTAACAAATGCGCCATAAATCTTCAATGGACAATTTTGCTACGAACACCTAACTCTTACAAAGTTCTTAGTGTTTTTAATGAAGTCAATATTTCTTTGTGCAGCAATGGGGTTCTTCAGTATAGCTTCCCTACATTGTTTCGCATTTTGGAATTTCATACCTATTGACAAAGCAGGAGAGACAAAGCAGGAAAGGCTACGGATGGATCATAGAAAGAAAACTTACTTTTCCTTCTACGCACAGCTCCTTGATCTTCTTCAAGTTCGTCCTAGGAAGTAGCATTCTCGACGCTTTCTTCATAATCCGTCTCCTGGCAAGCAACATTAGCATCTGCAGGGCCTTCATCTCTGTTTGGAACTTCATCAGCTACCTGCAAAGCTGCAAATTTATCTGACAAAAATTCCATTTGTTTTTTCCTAGACGGTGTAAGCTCCTCGTAGTCGTCATCACTTAAGAAATTTTCAGTAGGCAACCCTTCATCATCATCATCATTACCATCACTAGATTCAACTACTTCCCAATCTAATTCAGTGATTGTGACATCACCTATGTCACCATCACTCTGGTGAACAACATCTGCGCCCCTCTCCTCCCCATCCTATCTATCATGCCCTCATTCATCCCTAACCTCAGTGCTAGCTTGAATACCATCTCCTCCTTCTCATACTTAGGTGCTATCTCAATTATCATCTTCGTCCTCACTATTTACTATTGTATTCAACGTATACTTTCGCCTTTTCACCATGAGGATAATGATATAGGACATCCCTAAAACTATTATCATCTTCTAAATTTCTCAAACCATCTCTCAAGCCTTTCCCAAGAACACAATACATCAACTTTTGTACTTTACAAAGCAAATATGTCACTATATCCCTTACAAATCCAATATAAGATGCCTTTTTTTTTTTTTTATATATATCTACAAAGATAGTATTCTCATTTCCTCCCCATACTCCCACTTATCCTCCCCAATCACAAAATCCCCACCGTAGCAAACAATAACAGCAACATAGTCCTTATCATAAGCCATTTCTGTAACCAAGAAGAAAAAAATACAATTAACTTTTGGGACCACATCCACAAAAGACAATAGATAATTGCATGTGCAGGTCCCAACACTCTCATAGACTTTATTAAAGAAAATAAGAAAGAGGGAAGATATGCACATGTCAGACGAGATTTACTGGAAAGATGCATTCAGGACAAATAGAGGTCCCCACACGAAAGCTACTTTGATTATGTCGCTTTCCCTTAAAATATTGACCAACAAAAAGAGGTCCCCAAGATAAGCATGGGTTCTCATGATACCCATTTCAACACTTCAATTTTAAAAAAATGCCCAGAGGTCCCCACGACAACTACTTCGAACCCTAACAATCACCATTGCACATCACATTTCACATCTGATTCCAAAAAATTACTCTCGCACATCACAATACCACATCCGAGCCCTAAATCACACATCACAGTAGCATAAAACCTCTACTTTTCCTTCCACCGAGCCCTAAATTGCTAATCCGAACCCCAAATAGGATTCTAGCATCACATCCGACTCCTAAATCTTACAGTAAAATACCATCCAAGCTCCAAATTTCAAGTTGGAGCCTTAATAGTTAGAGCCCTAATAGATGAGTCGGAGCCTTAATTTCATCATAGGGGAGAGGAAGAAGAGAACAAATCTGAGCGAGCGATGATGGCGCATGACAACGACGAGCGATGACCTATGAGCGATGATGGAGAGGACGTCAGATCTTGTGTGAACGCGAGTGACTGCCGGATCTGATTAAACCCAAAATAAGCTAAATGACGTCGTTTAGCTTGGCCAAGCCAGCGTGGATGGGGCGACGTTGTTTTCCTTGTCCACGCGCGCGTGTGTGTGTGTTTTTTTTTTTTTTTTTTTTTTTTTTTTTTTTTTTTAAATATTTGCCACGTTGGTAAAGCATGTTGCCTGAAAATGCCACGTATGCAATTTGGCTGGATTGTCTCGCCATTGGCACTTAACTGATTCATTTTGTTTTGATTTTGGTACTTAAGTGTCACTTTCCAAACTTTTGGCACTTAAGTATCCCTCCGTGCCAAGTTTTGACGCTCCAAGTGTTTGGCACTCGAGCATAATGATAAGCAGCAACTTCCCAATAGAAAAGTAAGAAGATACAAATGATTATTAGTAATTATGTGACGCTAATTTACATATAAGAAGTAACTATGAGTAGTTTTTCAGGACCCAAAATAGATTTGACCTCGACTTGTCTCCACTCGATCCTGCATTTAAGTGCGATCGGATAATCTTAATTGCTGCACGATCTTCACGCGCGATAGGCGTTGCGCTCATCTGTCATCACGAGAGATGGAGTTAACCACCAGGAGGAGGAGAGCACGGGCGCACCCCTCGAAAGGGCACCTACTCGAATCTCCCTGCTTCGAGGACGTTGGACGGCCAGGACGAAAATATGAGCATTATGGTGAAGGACGAGAGGGGTTAAAAGTGCATTGACATGAGCCTCGTTTCGTTCTCTTTAAATATGCCTAAATCTGCTGTAATTCCTTTGATGGTTCTTTTCGCGGGTCTGGATCGGAAGAGAGGTCTACTGCTATGACATTTTGAATTTCGATCTCGTCTCGATTATATGAAATGGGCTTTCATTGACGCGCCTATGGTCCTTTTTCTCTAAGTTGATCACTTACGAATTAACAAACCTATTATGTGAAGTCGTTAAGGGATATAAACGCGGCAGACTTGAGAATTCAATCGGAAATCGATTGCTCGACCGTGATAATCGGCAAGGGTCAATATGACACCGTTATAATCGATTAGTGTTCGGATATAGGTAGATTCAACGGAGACGTGCAATTGAATGGTGGGTGATTCCACCTGATTGCAAAATTCGCGTCGAACAGCATTAACCCAATTCTCTGTCAATTCTGTACTCGGTACTCATAATTGAAACCTTGAGATTTTTTTACGATAATCGAGGGTCGCCAATGAGTCGGAGATGCACAAATGTGGAGTGAAAATTATCGACCACTTGTCAAAAGTGATAAAATCCCTAAAAACTACCTGGTAGGTTAGGTCGTGCTAAAATCGCGTCCGGTCGATTTTAACCACGAAATTGAAATCGATTTCGGGAATCGAACGTTCGAGCGTGTCACGATTTATTTTTAGGACCTCGTCTCATCTTTCGAAGAAATTTCCATCGAGCCCGGAATTTTTTCGGAAAATCAATTTCGGCAAATTAAAATCAAGGAAATTCGGAGGGGCACCTTTAATTGGAATTTTGGCCACCAATTTGAATTGTTATGTGAAGAGGTTTGAAGGGAAGTTCGTATGGGCTGCTGCCATGGACTTTTTGGCCACCAAAATGACTTGATTTGGTGAGGAATTGAAGGAAAATGAGAAGAAATTCGTATGGGCTGAGTTATTGGCATTTTTGGCTACCAATTTGGCTTATTTTGTGAAGATTTGAAGAGAAAACAACCATTGGATGATGCCTTGACCATGGCGGCTGAAGACTTTGGAGGCCATTGCAGTCAAGTGCAAAATATTTGTGCTTGGCTTCCAATTGGCTGCATGGTAGACTTTCAAGACCCCTTGTCCCCTCTCCTCTTCTCCTTCCATGCGACCAGCCCCTCCCCTGCTGCAGCTTCTCTTTCTTCTTCTTGCTTCTTCCTCAAATCTTCATTTTCTTCCATTGTTGATGCTGCCATTCATCTCCACTCAGCCGAACCGCCTAGCACCACTCAAATCGCCAGCCATAACCAGCCGAGTCACCATCCAGCCATCGCTAGCCGCCCTGTCTGTCCAGCCAAGCCTCAACTGTCACGCCCCGAACCTTGAGCACGCGCACATCCCTCGGTGGTCGATAGAAAGCGACATCCCAGGACTCGTCGCCGACCCTTTTCATTTTATTGCACATGCGGAAGCGAATTAACTAATCCCCTGACAACAACATATATGAGATAGAAAAGCAGGACAACCAAATTCAAATTAAATACGCTTTCATGAACACCTTAAGCTTATACAAAAGGTCTGTCTCTCATAAAGAACTACCGAGCCACCCATGCTCCGACCCTTTCGCTTCAAGCTCTTGGCTCTTCACACTAGGGACCTGAAAATGGTTATTCAATAACCAGGTGAGATATAAATCTCAAATGAGTTCCACCCCTAAGCCCCGGTTAGTACACCAACTCAACCCAGGGTATCTATCCAGAACTACCCCACCACAAGCAACAACCAACAATCGATTCGCATACAACCTTACCTAGTATGCCATACCCTGCACGTTATAATTCAGCACGATACACGCAATGCACATGGCCATTAGATGATACATTTCATCAATCACATACGAGTCGCATCACAAGCGATCTCACCGGCCATTGCCACACTCGCACGTTATTGATTCATGCGTGTGTGGCATAAACAATGTGATTCACTCACGCATATAATTAATGCATATAACAATTTCACACATCAATGCATCAATTCAGATCGAATCATCGATCAATCGACTCAGTCGATTACACGCTAACAAGACCACTCACGGTCATCTCATTTACTCAATCCCAACACAATTACGGCTCGGCCAAGACCGGGCTTAGTGGTAATCACGACCCCACTCGGCACAACCTTTATTAGGTGGTAAATCTCGCCCAATTGGGCGCAACCTTTAATAGGTGGCGAGATTACGGCCTTATAAGGCGCGACCCCTATCGGGTGGCAATTTACGGCCCAACGGGCGCGACCTTTATCGATGGCAATTTACGGCCCAACGGGGCGACCTTTATCAGTGGCAATTTACGGCCCAACGGGCGCGACCGATTCCAAATTCGGTGGCGAAATCACGGCCTCGAAGGCACGGCCATACTTCGGCGGTTCTGCGGCTTAGTCAGGTGTTGAAATCAATTACTTACAAACCACGATCAACACACAACTTCACAATCATCACATAATTGTACAAATCGTCACTCAATTTATGCGGATGTTTATGCAATAACACATCCAATCACTTCATAGGATTAAACCCACATGAAATTAGACACTTTTCGTTCTCGGGTAAACGTGTTTCGTGAACGATGTCGTGAACAATAACTCATGAACAAGTGCCTCGTGAACATAAATCGTGAATAGTGTCGAGTGAACAGTAAATTTCCAGAATTTAATAAATGACAATTTAAACTCAGAAATCATTAAAAACATTAATTAAAACAGTCAAACAATTAATTAAGAAAAACAAGCTTAATTAAACACATAAGCACAATTAAGCAAATAAAGCAAGATTAAGCTAAACTAATTTAATCCATCCATCTAACCACCTATCTTAGAGATAATACAACTTAATTAAATCACCTAAACTAGAATTAAATCTAACTAAACCAACCCTAAGCAAGTTTAGGCACTAATCGAAGGATTAGGAGCTAACTCACCCGTTAAGCGGGCCGGAGGCACCGACGCGGTGGCGACGACGGTGGCTACGCACCGGAACTTCTACCACGACGTTCCAAGGTGGTCCCAAGCTCAACACAGCAACCACAGCTCGGACTCCCACTGAAAACACTGAAAAACAGCCCTGCCGGAGGAGAAACTGAGTTGAACGGCTTGGCCGGAGTTCCGGCGAGGGGTTGGTCGACAAACGGAGGCTCCCGGGGGTCTTGGGGATCTTTTGGGTGGCTGGGATGGGCAAAGGAAGGGCTGGAATGGGAGAAAACGGGCTGCAAAGTCGAAACAGTTCAGGCTGCAGGCGGACCGACGAACCGACGACCGGCGGCTTGCGACGGCCGTACAGGACGGACAATGACTCCGTTTGGGACGAAATCAGATTCTTTGGAACGGTCTGTCTCTCACGGTCATGGTGATAGGTGGCTCGTTCTCTGATTCAACCGGGAAGACCACTTTTGACTCGATTATTCACCGAAGGGTCAGCTGGAGCGGAAACTGAAGGAGAGGGAAAACGAGGAGAGAGAGAGCTCCGTTCGAGATGGAGACCGAATGAGGGAGAGAGAGGGTGATGGGAGAGCTGTTGCACTCCTCATTAAAGCCATTAAATGGCTGCTTCAAGTTCCCATGCAAGATCACATCACATTCTCTCTCTTCTCTAGCCTTTTTCTCCCTACAACTAGGGGTATTTTGGTCATTTCACATTGCACAATTACCATTCTGTTCTTGGGCTGAAATTGGTGGATGGGCCTAGGAATTGGGCTTGGCCATGAATAGGAATGGGCTTGGAAATTAATTGGGCTTGATTAGGCTCAAAGTTGGACCATGGGCTTTGAAAGATGAATAGTTGGTTTGGCCCAATGGGCTCATTTGCTTGACTTAGGCCCATTTGGTGGCTGTCCCAACTTGGGCCTAAGGCCCAAACTGGCTTAGCCCGGCCCACGTCCTCACGGGCTTGCTTCCTCGGTCCGAAAACCTGTTTTCCAATTACTCGGCTTAATTGGTTCTGTCGATTGTTTGATGTAGCTTCATCCAAAGTCCGTCCCGGACATTCCCGATAATTCGAAGTCAAATACTAAGTTCTCTTGCCATGTCAATTTCGCCTTAATGCCATTTTGGTTACAACTCAGACTGACGGGCGGCTCCGAGGATTCACGCGTAACCGACTCGTGCCAAACCACGTTCAAGACATCTCGACGCATGGACGTCCTTGACTGCATGAAATTACGGAGGATAGATTCTTATTTCAAAGTACACGATCACTGAAGATCGACATAGGGTCGTTCGCGGGTTCGATAACGGTAAACGGAATCACCCGTCGTTCCATTATTTTCTGTCCACGAATCGACTTCTAGTCGTCCTTAGAATCGGCCCGCCTATCTACGGGATCATCCTCACGCAAGTCTCACGGTCAAGTCATTTTCCCCAGTCGAGTTCTTTAGTCGTACGGTTCTCTCCTCATTAGCCTTTCCCCTCAAGGTCAGTATCTCAAGAGTGATCAATTCCGAGTGAGATCAACCAACAATGCATTGACGAAATTCACTTTCACTCGTCCTTTAGAGGGCTCGAATTTCAGGATGTCACACCAACTCTAGACCGCCTCAGCAGCTCCACGCCTCAGCTGTCCCTGCGCCGTTGCTGCTGCCAGTCCCCAACCAAACCACTCCGCCGCCCGCCAGCCTCCAGCCAACGACCAGGCTGCCAGCTCGCTGCTCAGCCCCGACCAGCCACCTCAGCCCCTCAGTCCAGAACCGAGCAGAATAGGTTCTTCCAGCCAAGCCGTGAGACCCCTAGGCTGATTTCAGCCTCTTCCGAGCCCCCGTTGGAGACGCCATAGGCATGAGTCTTCATCGTCTTCGTGCTGCTGTCGCCGTGGACTCGTCGCCTCGCTAATCCGGTGAGTTAACACCCTAATCTTGGATTATGAAATTAATTACATTTAGTGGATTAGTTTAGGCTTAATTAAGGATTAGTGGTTAGTTAGTTAGTGTAACTAAGTTAGGTTAGTTAGTTACCTAGATTAATTAGTTAGGTGGTTAGTTAGGTTAGTTAGTTAGCTTAATTAGATTAATGTAGTTAGCCTAGTTAGATTAGTTTAGTTAGCTCAATTAGGTTAGCTCGGTTAGCCTATTTAAATTAATTAAGTGAATTAATTAAAATAATTTACAATTTACTTAATTAATTATTAATTAATTAATTAATTATAATTAGCGTAAATTATATTGGGATAGTCGGTTAATGGAATTTTACGTTGATCGTTGTGGTTGAATTGATTTGTGAAATTGATTGCTAAATTATGCGATTGGATGCTTGGTAATGATTTTTGAATTATTATTGCCAAAAATTGATTTTATGGTATTTAATTAGAAAAATATAGGGTATCGGGTTTTGACGCAAAAAATATTTTATGTACTATATAAAATCGTGGGACTTTGAAATGAGAGCGTACCGTGTTTAAAAGTGTGACCATGCACAATTATTTTACTGGGATGATTTTTAATACGAAGAAAATTAGCAAAGTCCATTATTTGAAATTGAGGCATTTGAGTGCAAAGCACAGTGTTCTTGGCCAAATATGGATGTGCGTGTGGTCACTATCGGAACCCGTCCTGATGTGTTCACGAGGGACGATGCCTAATTAAGTTCGGATGCCCATTGTCAACAGATGCCGGTCTTTATGGAATGCCATTTAGATATAAACGTTGCCATGCCCGACGGAGCGGGACGACACCCAGTTATGCCGGATGATCGCCGACTGTTGAGTTGGCTGTGGCCGTTGGGTCGTAAATAATTGGGACACGCTTGAGTGATTGAGATAGTTGCGCCTGATTATGAGACGAAATTGTGTGGCACGGAATGTGACGTGTCATAACGATTTGGCCTTATAATCGGGACCCTTGTTATTGTTTGCAAAATGATATGAGGTGTTCTAGTTATTGAGTTACGCTTGCTGCGTTTATAAATACATATGTGATGTACTAACGTGCAGGGAGGTGCTGAGGCGAGGTAAGTTTGTGTGCGACGCATGTTTAGGACGCCTCTGAGTGAATTCTTGTCCTAATCGGGGTTTAGGGTGTAGACTTGCTGAGATTTGTCTCACCCCGTCGTGGTTAACCCATTTTTCAAGTCCTTAGATGGAGGTTCGTCACGTCCGTTTTGGGTGTCCATGGGAGGTGGAGACCGAGTCTACCCTTCTCCCCATCCTTGGGACTACTTGGAACCTTGAGCTTGTGGCCTACCTCACTTGGTACCTCATCGCTTCAAAGCGTGGTTCCTTAACAAGCCTAATGGGGTTCGGGAGGGTCCTTTGGAGGGTTTTGATGGGCCTGCCGTCAAGTCGAGTATGAAGAGGTACTTCACCCCATGGATATCGATATACTAGATGATATCATGGCGAGCTCAGGGCCCGAGGCTGAAGGGCCCGGAGCAGAGGTAGTTGATCCTTTAGACATCGACATCCTTGATGGTGTCGTGGAGGATCCGGAGCTCGAGACAGTAGGACCAGGAGCTTGAGTGGCTCGGTAATTCTTTTAGAACTAGACTTATGTGTACATGCTTGTAGGGTTGACCTAGTGTATATAAATAGTAGTTGGTATATAAAGCGTTGGCATGTGTTTTTACTATCCCCGTGTTTGATTGTTGTCTGGGGTTTATTAGTTCGCTTCCGCATTTGCATAAAACGAATGGGTCGACGACGACGTGTCCTAGGAACGTCGTGATTTTAGTCGATTATCGAGGGATGTGCGCGCACTCGAGGTTCGGGGCGTGACAGCTGCTACGTGCTATCGTTCGAGTTCCATGAAATTGGAATACTGAACTTCATTGGATTAAGCAGTTTGCTAAAGATGGGATAGCATAAGGTCTTCCGGACTTTTTCTATTGGATAGAACAAGATTGGATAGGATGTAGGTTGAACTAGACAAAGATGAGAACTATAATAACTTGTGCAATGTTTGGTCAGTATATGAATATCCAAGTTGGATTGAATGTCAACTTCCTCCTCCTCTACGCCGATGCCGGATTGAATGTTGATCATTTAGATCTTGTGTCCTTGCGAACGTCCAAGCTACCTTGAGCATCACTATTGTGTGTAAATCACTATTGCCTGCAATTTTTAGCAACCACCAACTCGGTTGCCACCTCTACCCTCGTTGTTGATGCTGAGGTCGAGGCACAGTAGAAGGTGCGGCAAATGAAGGTAAGGTTGCTTGCGTGACAAAGGTGCATGAGAAATAGGGAATGATGACTTTCGCTCTAGATCTGGCCATGGAGGGGGGCGGCGACAAAGGAGGAGGATGATGGTTGGTGCTCTAGATTTAGCCATTGTGACCGAGGTCAAGATCAGCTCCCACTTGGCCGAGGTCCAGTCAACCTCCCTTGAGTTGAGCTCAGCCCTTGAGGAGCTCTAGAACTGGCCATGGAGCCCTCTGTGGCTGAGATCCAGTCAAGCTTGTCACCATGACGAGCCTTGTTGGTGTAGATAAAATGAAGCTCAGTGGGAGGCTATGGGTGGCGGAAAAATCTGAGTGTTGGCCATGGGTGGGTAGAGGGGATAGAGAAGAGAGATGAGTGAGAGATATATTTTATTTACCTTATCCCACCTTAGCAGATGAGAATATTTTATCTTGATTATATTTATCTTATATATGACTTTATCATAGTTTTGCTACAGATGATACACGAGGAATCTTTTTATGGCGGTTCTTCCTTCTAATGACCGGCATATCTATGATTCTTTGCTCCCAGATGAAGCAGCAGGCATCGGTCCGTAGAACCTATAAAAAAGAGATGGTTGTGACGCGAAGTACTCTTGTGCACCTACGTCACTCGGCTCGCGCGCAACCCCGGCCCCCGTATAACAAGCGAGCTTTTTACCCTAAAATTCAAAGATGTGGGCGCAAAATGCTATTATGCTCTATTGTTGCGTAGCAATAGAAATAGAAGCCCGCTCATGCTGCTTCGGCGGCGCTTTTCAAAGCAACAATAGAACATCGGATTTGATGAAATTCATCCCATTATAATTTTTATCCTCGCTACCGAATGTAGGGGACTACTCATGGGTTTATGCGGCAACGAGTTATTCCTAATGTTGATGTTGTGATGGAGTCCCTCATCTTTGCAGTAAGATTGAGTTTGCTAGTAATATCGAGTCTCGGCCACCCCAAGTGCCAAAACTTGGCACGAGAGACACTTAAATGTCAAAAGTTCGGAAATGTATACTTAAATACTAAAATTGGAGTAAAATGAATCAATTAAGTGCCATGGTGAGAAATTCCAACCAAAATGCCGACGTGGCATTTTTTCAACGAGACAAGTGCAAAACGACGCGTTTTGCACATTGATATGGCTAAATAAGTCGAAAATGACGTCGTTTTTTCCTTGAATTTGAATTTTATTATAAATATTAATTAAACTAAATTTAAAACTAAAATTCAAAAAAAAAAATTGCAGAAGGAGTTCGGTGACGGTTGTGCAAGCCTTCGTTGCTGCCTTCACACCATCACTGGGAAGGGCAGGCGATGGTGGGAGGAGGGTCGGCCGGGGTTCTTTGGGCTCTAGCCGGGGGCCGACAAGGGCCTGCAAGTCCTCGCCCAAATTTGGGACGAGGGTCACGGCCCTCTCCCACATTTGACTCAATGGCCCTTGTCGTCGGTTGGCTAGGGTCACCGACCCCTAGCCAAGGTCCGTCTACCTTAGTTGACCTTCTCCCCACTGTCGCTGGCCCTTCCTAGTGGTGGTGGGGAGGCGGCGGCAAGGCTTGCACAACCCTCGTCGAATGCTTTCCGCAATCTTTTGATTCTCTCTCTTAAAATTATTTATTTAGTTTTAAATTTAATTTAATTTATATATATATATATATATTAAAATTCAAATAAGAGGCAAAACGAAGTTGTTTTAGCTTTTCTTTGCTAACTCAGCTTATTAACAATAAGCGATGTTGGATTTTCGACACCCTTATCAGGAGTTAGCACTTAAATGTCTTATTTTTCAAAGAAAGTGGCATTTAAGTGTACATTACAGAACCTTTAGCAAATATTGGCACTTGAGCTGTACTTTTGCCTAGTAATATCTCTTGTGCTCAGTTGTAGAGGCTTGAGCCTTTTCTCTTGGTGTGATCAAGAAATGAACTGAACTATACCCATTTGTCATGTGAAAGACAGGTTCTTTCTCCTCCTCCTCTATGCAATAAGTAAGCACGACCTAGTAATAACCAAGAAAGAAAATCAAAGTCGGCATCGTCAGGACCTAAGTTGAATATGGATGCCGACGTTGGTACCGATCAGCAGAAGGACAAGGGCACGAGCCTTATTTAAACTGCAGAACCAGCCAAAAAGACACAAGACCTCGATTGTTCAGCGACAAGACCAATGCCCTGAAAAGAATGGAACGACATGACAGATGGGTAGCCCCAGAAAAGCATCCTCTGGTTCATCTTTTATAAAGACCACATGTAAGGATGTCTTAACTCTTTTAGCCATCCATTGACAAGGATCATGTCCACCATGGAGTCTACCTCCAGGTTCCTGTTCAGGGATCACCAAGACATGGACGATTCCATGCTCTCTGACGAGAGCACTAGCATCTCTTCAAGCGAACAGTGTGATGACGATGACGACGATCAGCTGCAGTCCATGACCGCCAAGGTACTCTTGCATTTCTAATCTTGGGGCAAAACATTATGGGTTGTATGAAACTGTATGTAAGTTATATGTTTGGATGAATTTCCTTGATCGTAATTTTTCTTCGATGCTAGGGTATAAAACATCTCTGCTCGGAGCTTCTCGAGCTAAAGGCGGCATCTGATGAGGAGTTTCACCAGAACATCTTCTCTAATTATTCAAACTTTGTTAGGTAATTCGTTTTTGACAAACTTGCCTGGATGTACTCAACCAAAGAAGCTTTAATAATGTTCAGTTGATTAGTCTGCCGTAATAACGTTCTTTCTTTTGTGTGTGTGTGTGTACATATATCTTGATTATGATCATTCATTATTTTGAGCCTTGTAATCGCAATTGTAGTCACGCTTAATGTAGAATGTTTTCATTTCGCATGTTGAAAACATGGAATCATCACTTTGCGGACGTAGTGATATTTGGACAATGTTTGATCTTTTATATCCATCGTGAACGTTAAATTTAGGTTACTTTCTGTACCATCAGACACGCCATTCGAGAGTAGAAAGATTGCCTCAAATTCAAAATAACTTAAAGACTTAGCACAAAGAAAGAACCTTAAAAATAACAAGTTACAATAATTGTGGCCTCAACTCTCGTTCTCATGTAATCATCGGAAAATTAACTAGTTTTGTATATTGTGCAGAGTATTTGGGGAAGTCGAAGGTATAGAGAGGGAACTGGTTCAATTAAAAGGTCACGCTTCATATCAAAAGAGACTTGTGGAGGGGTTCGTGGATCGGTTGCATCTAGAATTGTCAATAGAAGACGCAGTGCAGCCAATTGCCGTTGACCATGAAGCTGAGGAATGGTTCCTATTGAACAAGCTGCAGGCTCGAGCCATCGATGTCCTAGAGACTCTTGACATTCTCTTGATAGAAAATAGAATCGATGAATCTATTGACATTCTTGAATTGGAGGACGAGAATTTCGCAATGTTGGACAGCAAAGTGAACTCTTCACTGAACAATATACAGTCATATAAGTCCATGATCTCTGAGAGGAAGGTCAATCTCGTGCTTCAGCTAACACAATTAGCTCAGAATCAAAGAATAACCGCACTGGAACTTCACAAGGCATTGGTTGGTCTTGGAAGACTTGGCAACAGCAATCTTGCAATCCAGTTGTCGCTTCAATATCACCACAAGCGTATCGCAGCTGGAATGAGCAATCTGCGACAATCGAAATCCTTGTTGAATGAAGTATACATACGAGAACTCTCAAAGCTAGCCTTCTCTTTGATCTCTCAAGCAGCAAGGAGCTTTGCGATGCTGCAAGGAGACGTATCGGGATATGGTCTCGAATTCATCCAATGGGTGCATCAGGAAGTTGAAACTTTTGTCGCTTATTTTGATGAATATATAAAGTCAGTTTCCGAAATAAGTGGCAGCCTGTCCATTGCGACACAATCGATGCAATTCGCTTTATCCTATTGCTCTTTGCTAGAGATGGATCAACAGTTGGTATTGAGGCCACACTTGATTGAGCAAATACAACCTCACATGGAAGAGGTATTAGCAATTCATGTAGGCCATTTCAAGAAGGTGGTGGACATAATTACGGCTACTGATACTTGGATTCTTGGTAAGTACCTTGTTTCGGGGATTCTGGCTGAAGGATATTCAACAATGGAAGTCGGTCATCTGCCTGAATATTGTTTTCTCACAAATAGCGGTCGTAAATTAATAACACTATTACAGGTATGATAATTTTGGTTGATTACTCTATGCTTATTTCTTATTGATCAGTAATACGACTTTATTGTGCTTTTCGCATTCAGAAAATCAACCTTATTTGGTTTTGCGTGATCAAGTCTGCATCCTAAATGATGGAAAGGTGTACTGGCAAATTATAAAGTAATCTAGCCATTATGATGCTCTTATGGAACTTATGTTGATCCATATGACATTTAGGGTTAGATTGTACTTCTGATCATGGTAATTGTCTATATCCTGTACTCGTTACAATGTTTTTATTTTCTCTTCAAGGCTGTTGCAGAAGAAATTTCACCTTTAGTTGCTGCTCAGATGGAAAATTCAATCATTAGAGGACTCACAGATCTATTCGTACACTATACCGTGATGCTAAAAAAACTAGTGATCGGCAAATGCCTGAGTTCCGTCGAGATATTGACTGGACAAGTATCTGCTTTGGCGAGTCTCTCGACTTTGGTAGGTCTTTTCTCCAGAATACTCAGGAGCAGTTTCCGAACCGATGGCAAAATAACTCGCCGAAGTGAAGGCGACGAGTATGACACGTGTTTATCATCTACCAAAGAGGCGTATAACCGGCTTCGAGCCTGTTTCTGTCGGTTGTTTATATCTAGAGTTGCATCTCAGCAAAGCAACGAGCAAACTGTTTCAGAAATCGATGCCCGAGAAGAGAATCACTCCATCGATGATCTGATGCCTTCAGTTTCGTTTCAGGTCTCCTATGTGTAAATCTTTTTAGCTGACAATGAGGTTACCGACATTTTATCATTCTGCAAAACCGTTCAAATTCAAGCGGTTTTGGAGATAATTATCATTATCGAACCGACTGGAGAGTTCTAATGTTTATCATCTTATCTTGAATCCCCAGATGCTGTTCTTGGAGCTTAGGAAAGTAGAAGAACTTGCTGAAGAAGATACATTCGACCATAGTTGGGTAATGGAGCTCTTGAGGGAGTTGACAGAAGCGATATTTTCTTGGATGTCGAATGATAAAACGAACTTGGACGATGACGACGTGACAATCGAATGTACAAAAAGCTCGCCACAGGTATGCCTGTTCCTCATCTTAAGATCCCTTTCAGTAAAAGTGGAACCCTTTCCTTACTCTTCTTAATGTCTGCTATGATCAATGGAGCATGAAAATATCATGTACTTGCGAAAAGCAAACATTTATGAGCCAAATGTGATGACACTGTCGGGCTAATCTATGTCTCGATCACTCCATGTAGAAGAACGATTCTTCCGTTTCACTAATAGGAAGTTGGTAAGTGGGAAAATGATATTGGTTAAAAGGGTTACCGATTTTTTGGTGACTTGTTGGTAAATTAACTGACACTTTTGTAAAATTACTAATTCTTTTTATGGTTCACAAACTATAAACAATTTTTATCTTCTACTATCTTTATTTGTATCTTATCAATGCCTTACATTTTCCAATTCTTACGTGAATTTACTGATATTTATTCAAGTGATTTACCTAACTCTTTATTGATTTTACTACCAATTAGTCTTGAGTTGTTTACCAATGCTTATTTGGTTTTTCTCATTTATTATCTTTTGTTATGGTGTACCCACTTGCATTTGTATCTCTTACAAACGCTTTAATTTTTTTCTACTTTTATGTTAATTTCCCATTATTTATTTGGTGACTTACCAGCTCATTCTCTATCAAAATAGAGAATCTGGTAAACTAAGGAAAAAACCAAATAAATGTTACTAAATAACTCAAATAAGATTCAAACCTGGTTGATAACTTAATAAGATAAAATTTGATAAATCACTTAAATTAAAGTTAGTAATTTCATATAGAGGTTGGTAAATTTAAAAAGTGATTAAGCAGTGTAAACAAAAGTCCGTAAAGAATAAGAGAAGTTTATCATTAAAAGAAAAATTAACTTGGCAAGTAACTCAACAACAATTAAAGACAAAAAATTAATGGGTAAGTATAAAAAAATGGGAAAATTGTCTAGAATTCCCAAACCTATTGTACAAGATTCAATCCCAAATTTTTCAATTTGATTAATTTAATTTAAGTTTAAGCCTTTTGACAATTTTTTACTATGGAAGGCCATTTCCTCAATTTTCGGCTAAAATTGGTCGGAAGGATTACATAAAAAAAAAAAAATCGTCGGAAGGGTTAGGATTAAATTGTTCAAGTTGAAAAGTTTAAATGAATTGTTGTACAATAGGTTTATAATTTTTTAGATAATTATCACTATAATAGAACAATAGGTAAAAAAAGTTAAAAAAGATACTGATCACCTGATTTTTCAATAACATGTTGGTAACTTATGGACTTTTAAAAAAAAAAAAATTACTAACTTTTTATTTTTATTTTTATTTTTTTACGGTTTACAAATTGTGAGCGATTTCCATCTTTCACTAATTTTCATTATCTCTTATCAACGCCTTACATTAACCAATCTGATGTAACAATATGGTAGCTCATATAGACAATATATAGAGTTTGTTTGGCTTTTCATACTTAAAGCTTCGCGCGAGCGTTCATCAATAGTCAGTTGTGTCTGCGATTATGAGTTATTCTCAGCTCTCATACTAACTCCGTTTTGGTGTTATCGTAATCTGCTTGAAGCAGCTATTTATCTTGGGCGCGCAATTTATAGCCGAAGTAGCGAGGCGTGGTGGATACTTTTCTCAGAATCCCTCGGCTCTGATGGATCTCTTGACGTCTGCATATGTCTCAGCTGGCTTGGATCCTCAAAGGTGATGCTCGATTACGAGATCAATTGGCACTAATTCAAAGTGTCATCGCAAAGCTCCTGCTTTCATGTTAAGCTAAATACATTGTGACATCCATCAGGAGGGCATGTTTCTTAGTTATCGTTAATTCCTTCATTTTTATTCCATTGTGTTTCTTTCAAATAGGGATTCGACCAGTGATTCCTGGGCCATTGCAGCCACTGGTAAAGCAGTCGAAAAGCTAATGGAGATCGAGAAAAATGATGATTCGATGAGACCATGCGAGGATGCTGTTGAAGAGGGTGATGATCAACTTTCCAAAAACCAATTAGCAAACGGGAGTAGGCCCGGACTTGATGACTCTACATCCACCATAGCATATGATAGTTCTATGTTGGAAGAAAATTCAAGCACTGGAGATGCTTCGGAACTTCTGATTATTGCTCCAACTAATGAGTTGGAAGCAGACGCCGACCCACTAAATGAGTGTGCTCCTTTAAGCGAGGAGAGTGCACTGGGGAATGAGGAATCTCATGTGTCGGCTCATGACGTATTGAGCCATGGGAATGCTATGAACATGGAGGATCTCCTAAAGCTGCGACAGCTTTTCGAGGTAGAGACCTGGGATCAGCATGACGGGCTTGATGAGAAGGAAGAGACGAACTAGAGAGATGATGTTTCCGCAGGATCAGGACTGTTGGAGCAATGATATATTAGGAGAATGAAATTGCATATATGCTGAGTTTCTTGAGGTAGAAATTGATTTAGATTCACTCCAGTGCATAAATACGTTTGAAATTTGTCATACCTTGGATTGATTTAAACTGAGAAGTCACATAAGAGCAGACAATCAATAAATCTCCGATGAACTTTGTGGGGATCTGTACTGAGTTATCCGTTTTTCTTTTGTCCAAAAAATTTCTCATATAATGAATACTGATTCCATGATTGTGCGTGGAACGTAAGCCTCTTGGCAAAAGGTCTTCTTGTATTGATACTTGGAGAATTGAAAATGTTTCGCGACAATAACGATTATACAGTTCTATTCATATATGCTTATGTTAGTCCTTCGATTTAGTCTCTTGAATAGTCTTGTGTAATGTAAAACGGCTTACTATATCATCCATGGCCTCTTTTTCTTCCCATAAGGTACCTATCGTGATGACTTAAACATCTTTTAATCCTCCATAAACCTTAGTTTGCAAGATTTAAATGTCTCTAGGGGATTTCATGTACTTTTGCTGCTTGTCCATGGTTTCATTCTACCAGTAACAGAAGATTACAACATGTGTTAAAAATGACCAGAAATCTCAGTTTTATGCGTTTTGGAGCAACTAAATCATCGACAAACATGATAATGTCAATAATTGTACGGAAATAAAGAGGATAAAGTCCGTCAACTATCTTTTATAAAGATGACATTGTATCACTCTTATGAATCCTCATAAGTGTGCGACATCTTATCGTGTTTTCATCCGACAGTCACAGCCTCATGATTAGCTGGATTCACAGGCAAAGCTTCCTTCTCTTTATCAAGGGTTACTTCCTCGTTGTAGACATAAATCTTGGCCACGACAAGGAAAACGAGAAAATTGAGAAACGTGAGAACCGCCAAGAATGCGTAGTAGTAGTCAAGGTGAGACATATTAAGGTTGTCCAAGATCCAACCCTTGTGGCTGTGTTCCATGGTGACTCGCAAGACCGTCTTGAGAAGAAAACTACTTAGGAAGTTCCCGATACCTAAACTACTAGTGCAGTAGGATGTTCCTAGACTTTTCATGCCTTGTGGTGCTTGGTCGTAGAAGAACTCGAGCTTTGCCACTTCAACGAAGGTGTCGGCGACTCCCATGAGGGCGAATTGTGGCAGGAGGATGAAAATGGTGAGAGGGACTATTTGGAGCTTACCGTCAATGCCCTTCTCTCTGGCGATGCTCAGCCTCCGCCTCTCAGCGAGACAAGCGGTGATCATTATGATTATGTGGAGGACGAGGCCTACCCCCATTCTCTGCAGCAATGTGATACCTCTAGGGTTCTTGGTATAGCGCCTGATGGCAGGGACGAAGAACCGGTCATAGATGACGATGCTTACGAGCATGAAGATCGTGACAAACGCGTTGAGGCATGCGGGAGGGATCTCGAAGTGCGGGCCCATGTGTCGGTTCAGGGTTGCGCCCTGCTTGATGAAGAGTGTTAGCACCTGCGCATACATGGTGCTCGAGATGAACGTCACCGCTAGGATTGGGAGCATTTTGACCATCTGCTTGGTTTCCTCTACTTGGGTCACCGGACATAGCATCCACGGCGAGCTTGAATCAATCTTCACCGCAGCTTTGTCAAGAAATCTACAAATGTGAAATGAAACTGTCATGATTAATTTCGAGGAAACCATGTAATGACAAGCCATAGACTTAGGGAGGTGTGAACCTCAAAGAAGTAGAGTGATCAATCCGGAATTTCTTGTATTCCGCGTACTGTTCGAGGCTCAATTCATAGAGCTCCTTTGGATCTCTCGGAACGGGCAACTTCCACTTCCTGATCGACGCCACCAGCACTTGAGCAATCCTTGTGAACGGGCTTCCTGAGGGCACCTTGTGCCTATAAAATGGAGTGCCCACCAAGAACACTAGGACTGATAATGCAAGCCCCAGCGTGGGAAGGCCATAGCCTAATGCCCAACCCACGTTATCTTGTATATAGATCAAGACTGTGGTTGCGAATAGTGTCCCGAAGAAGATGCTGAACATCCACCAGTTGAAGAACGAGAGCTTCTGGGCCCTTTCCTTGGGTTCGAAGTCGTCAAACTGGTTTGCGCCCATGGTCGAGATGTTGGGTTTGGTCCCGCCCGTCCCAGCCGCAATTATGTAGAGGGCCAAGTAGAAGATGCCTATCTGGAGGGCCGAGGCATCCTTGTTGCATTCCTCTTCTTTGATCCCCGGGCCGCATGACGGAGGCCTCAGCGATGGCACCGACACTGCCAGTGTTAGGAGCGACATGCCCTGCACATTTCTTAATCGTGTTACAGATTGAATTTGTATGAGTACCTACACAAATGAATCAGAATGCATCTGCAATACCGTGAGATAAAGGACGGATGCGGAAATGAAAGTCCAGAAACGTCCGAGATATGCATCAGCTATGTAAGCGCCGAGGATGGGCGTCATCCAGACTGTCCCGACCCAGTTCGTGACATTGTTCGAGGATGTCACGGTGCCTTCGTGGAGCTTCTTCGTCAAGTACACCACTAGGTTTGACGCAATCCCATAGAACGCCATTCTCTCAAATGCCTCGTATCCTGCACACACAACGCCAGAATGAATTAAGGTGGATCAAATCATAGATTCTTTTCTCTTTCCCCCACCTTGTAACGAAATCCAGTACGTTTGAGGACTCAATAAACAAGAATTACAGACGGAAAATTTGAGTGTGTCCCGAGGTGATATATCTGTAGGTTAACTCTCTCTTTTCTGCCCAAAACAAGAAATGGCACTTTTCTATAATGAGCTACTTATCTGGCTGCTTTGGCTAATACACATCGAAGTGAAATCTAAAGAACTCGATAACATTACGACGTCCCACTAACCAAGCCTCGATTCCACACACAAAGGCTATGCCACCGGCTCTGCCATTACCTACGATGAAGGAACAAGCGTTCCATCGACCGGTCTTGGATCTCAGGATGGGTCTTCCTTTGAGGTCCACAGTGCCATCTTGTGTGTAATCATCTTTATCAGCACTTCCTTTCTCTTCAGCCTTTCCTGTCATCATGTTTCGAAGGGAAATAAAGGAAGAGCACCGAGAGTTTCCTCTATAAATCGCGTTTGTTCAACTTGCTATGCTCTTTAAAAGGTTCGCTAATCATGGTCGATTGATAATTACTATCAATTTTATAATAATCTTTAAGAGATCCTAGGCCTTTAACTCTTGCTGAGGGAAATGTACATATACTAAGTTTCTAGGATTCCCCCAGGCTGAGAAATTGTTGTTTACTTTTTATTTTTTTAAGGCTTAAGGTGACATGATATGATACCACACCGATCTTTTAAAAATGACCCTCGTCATTGAATTGACGATATTACTTCACATCATTTCAAAAGAAAAAGATCTTTTTCTCGAGATGTGAACGGGTTCTCTCATTTTTTTTGTTGTACTAATCGTTTAGATTTTTCTCCCTTGGCGAAATTGCGTACGAATAATCAACAAGCCTTAGTCATTCTCAATGACATTGACATCATGAATGAAGCTACCAATGAGCAACAAACACTAGGCGCATTTTTCTAAGTATTTAACCCTTGTTTTATTAATGAAAAGCGACCCTTTTAAGGGGAGAAAAACTAATGGAAATTCTGCGTGTCTTCTAGCGATCATGTTACATTAATTAATAGATGGATTTCGCCTTCTCTGTCTTTTAATGAAGAGACTCATTGTCTCCGTCGTTGTTCTTAACAGAAGCATGCGTGACAGGTAGCAATAAATGACCTTATCTTATTGTTTCCCCATGAAAAATTTTCAGGGGTAGTCTTGGAGTCGAATCAACTTTTTGCAGTTTCCATGTGTTTGAACAAGTCCCTGTTGTTTAGAACTTCAGCTTGAGACACGGAGAAGAGACAGTCGAAAAGCGACCTGCCGGATTATTTATTTTTTGTGGTAAAACCTACCTAACTTCAAAGAGATACTTATAGGCCAATTATTGGTGATTCACACCATAGACATAGTAAGCATCACATCAACGACCCACAAGATGGGATTTACCCACAAGATGCACTTTTCTTTTCGTCTCATTTGCAGTCTCCGAACCGGGTGGGTACCATCGTTTCTTAAGATGTGACCACGAGTGATATTAAGAACCTTGAAAATAGCGAGAATGTAATTGCTTGGATCATCTCTAGAATCCTATAAGCGTAGTTAGATGTTCACCGGGGTCGTTATTGGTGAGCGAGTGCTATTAGTACTCGAAGGCGCAAAATAAGATGGGGGAGTTTTCGTAATTAATTCTTCAGTGAGGGAAATAAAAAGGCCACAATAGGTCCACAAAGGAATTCTATTCTAGGGTTTGATCCCAAATCTATGCTGGGTTATGTATTAGGAAATGGGCTGGAATGGCCATTCCTTGGGTCGATTTCAATCCTTCCCGATGACAGAATATGCCACCAGCCTGTTTGGTTTTGGTACTAGTATAAGGTTGTAATGTAATAATTATTACGCTGTAGTGAAATAGAGCTGCAATAGTGCTGCAATAGTGATTGCATTGTTGGATATAAGTAATGTAATCCTAAATTTTTCTTCCGGGTTCACCAATATCCCAGACTTTTTTTTTTTTTTGCGTCACAATACTCTAAAATTGTATCCATGACCGAAAAGTGCCTCCCGTTAGACTTTCGTCCATAATGGCCTTTAAAAATAGGACGTGGCATTACGTCAATTTTTACAATTATGGACGGACTGTGATGAAAAATATATGGGATAATAGTGTCCCACAGAAAAAGGTTTAAGATTTCTGGTGGGAGTTCGTCTCACATAAAAATAGATGTATGCTATAAGGCGACATGTGCTTATTTTAATCCTTTGATCAGGTCTCTTGAACAGTCTGCTGTAATCTAAGATAGTTTACTATTATCCGTGGCCTCCTTTCCGTCATATAGAGTATCCACTTTGATGACTTTATCCACCTTTTAATCCTCCATAAACCTCAATTTTAATGATTTCACATATCTCTAGGGAATTCCATGTACTTTTATTATTTGTCCAAGCTTTCATGCTGCCACAAACAGAAGATTAATGTACAATCAAGTGTAAAAACTTACCAGGAATGTCATTCTTAATGACTTTCGGCACGACCAAATCATGGACTAACTGATCATCATAGGAATAAAGAGAATGATGTCCATCAAGTATATGTAATAGCGCTTTCACAGTATTGATCTTACGAATCATTATATGTGGATACGATGTTTTATCGTGTCTTCATCCGACAGTCATAGCCTCGTGATTAGCTGAATTAGCAGGCAAAGCTTCCATCTCTTTATCAAAGGTTACTTCCTCGTTGTAGACGAAAGACTTGGCCACGACGAGAAACACGAGAAAATTGAGAAACGTGAGGACTGCCAAGAACGCGTAGTAGTAGTCGAGGTGGGAGATGTTAAGGTTGTCCAAGATCCAACCTTTGTGTCCGTGTTCCCTGGTGATGCGCGAGACTGTCTTGAGAAGAAAACTACTTAGGAAGTTCCCGATACCTAAACTACTAGTAAAATAAGACGTTCCTAGACTTTTCATGCCTTCAGGCGCTTGGTCATAGAAGAATTCGATCTTTGCCACTTCGACAAAGGTGTCGGCGACTCCCATGAGGGCGAATTGTGGCAGGAGGATGAAGATGGTGAGAGGGACAATTTGGGACTGACCGTCAATGCCGTTCTCTCTGGCGACGCTCAGCCTCCGCCTCTCGACCAGACAAGCAGTGATCATTATTATTATGTGGAGGACGAGGCCTACCCCCATTCTCTGCAGCAATGTGATGCCTCTGGGGTTCTTGGTATAGCGCGTGACGACAGGGACGAAGGACCGGTCATAGATAATGAGGCTTGTGAGCATGAAGATCGTGACGAATGCGGTGAGGCACGCGGGAGGGATCTCGAAGTGCGGGCCCATGTGTCGGTTCAGGGTCGTGCCCTGCTTGATGAAGAGGGTGTGCACCTGCGCATACATGGTGCTCGGGATGAACGTCACAGCTAGGATCGGGAGCATTTTGACCATCTGCTTGGTTTCCTCCACTTGGGTCACTGGACATAGCATCCACGGCGAGCTTGAATCAATCTTCACTGCGGCTTTGTCAAGACATCTACAAATGCGACGCTGACGGTCATGGTTAATTTTAAGGAAACAATCTCATTACAATCCAAAGAATTAGGGAAGTGTGAACCTCATAGAAGTAGAGTGATCGATCCGGAATTTCTTCAACTCTGCGTATTGTTCGAGGCTCAATTCGTAAAGCTCCTTCGGATCACTCGGAACAGGCAACTTCCGCTTCCTGGTTGACGCCACCAACACTTGAGCAATCCTTGTGAACGGGCTTCCCGAGGGCGCTTTATGCCTATAAAATGGAGTGCCCACCAAGAACACTAGTACTGATAACGCAAGCCCCAGCGTGGGAAGGCCATAGCCCAATCCCCAACTTATTTTTTCTTGTACATAGATCAGGAATGTGTCTGCGAATAGTGTCCCAAAGAAGATGCTGAACATCCACCAGTTGAAGAATGAGAGCTTTTGGGTCCTCTCCTTGGTTTCAAAGTCATCAAACTGGTCCGTGCCCATGGTCGAGATGTTGGACTTGGTCCCGCCCGTCCCAGCCGCAATTATGTAGAGTGCACAGTAGAAGACACCTATCTGGAGGCCCGAGGCATGCTTGTCGCATTCCTCTTCCTTGATCCCTGAGGCGCATGAAGGAGGCCTCAGCGATGGTAGCGACACCGCCAGCGTTAGGAGGAACATGCCCTGTGCATTCGTTAATCATGTTAAAGACTGACTTTGTATGTGTATAAACATAAACGAATCCTAATGCATGCGCAATACCATGAGATAAACAATGAAAGTCCAGTAACGTCCGAGATAAGCATCGGCAATATATGCACCGAGGATGGGTGTCATCCAAACCGTCCCGAGCCAGTTTGTGACGTTGTTTGAGGATGTCACAGTGCCTTCGTGGAGCTTCTTCGTCAAGTATGTCACTAGGTTTGATGCAATCCCGTAGTACGCCATTCTCTCAAATATCTCATATCCTACATACACAACGCCATAATGAATTAATTTGGATCAAATCATAGACTTCTTTCTCTTTCCTCCACGTGATTAGGAAACTACGTACTTTTAAAGATCCAGTGAACAAGAATTGCAGAAGCAAAATTTGAGTATGGCACAACCTGATATATCTGAAAGTTTAACTCTTTCTTTTCTGCCCAAAATATGAAATGGCACTTCCTAGAATTTACCACTTATCTAACAGCTTTGGCTAATATACATCGAAGCGAAAACTGATGAACCCTAAACATGACTATGTCCTGCTAACCCTCAATTCCATATAGAAAGGCCGCGCCACAGGCTTTGCCCTTACCGACGATGAAGGAACAAGCTTTCCATCGACCGGTCTTGGATCTTAGGATGGGTCTCCCTTTGAGGTCCATAGTGCCATCTTGTGTGTAGTCGTCTCTATCTGCACTTCCTTTCTCTTCAACCTTTTCCGTCATCTTGTTTTCAAGGGAGAGAGGAAGAACACCTACTCTGATATAAATTGTGCCTATTCAACTTGCTATGCGCTTTACAAGGTCGGCTAATCATGGTCGATTAGCTGAGTACTCTTTCCCTCTTATAATTTTCCTTGAGAGATCCGTACTCTTAACTCTTACAGAGGGGAATATATAATTACTGAGTTTCCTAGGGTTCCTCTAGGCCGACTAATTGGTTTTTACTTATTACCCATTATCCACTTTATAGATGAGAGTTGGGATTGAATTGATGATATCGCCTTACATTGAAAAAATGATTCTTTTTCTCGGAACTAGAGAAGGTTCTCTCTTTTCTCTTTGGTTGTACTAGTCGTTTAGTCATATCTCCCATGACAAATCCGCTTACAAATAATCGACCGATGCTTAGTGTTTGTCGATGACTGCGCTCATTAAAGAAGCTTGCAATAAGCAAAAAAGATTAGGCACATTTTTGTAAGAATTTAACCCTTGTTTTATTAGTAAAAGAAGGCCCTTAAGGGGGAAAATTAATGGAAGTTCAATGAATTTAATATACTTACATTAATTGAAGAGATGATCACGCCGGTTGTTTTTAATGGTGAGACTCGTTGTCTACATCGTTGGTTTCGCTAGAAGCATCTGTGATACAAAAGAGAGGGAAAAATGTCAAAAAAGGTCATAAACGTTTTGTATTTGTGCCAATTTAGTCCTATTTTTTTTTTTTTTTTGCTTAGTGTCAATTCAGTCATTTTTGACTAATTTTGGAAGGATTTTGCTGACTGGACGTCGGCCGGCTGACGTGGCACTATCGACGCTAACGTGGATAACTTTTAATAATATTTTCATATTTTTGATTTTTTTTCTTTTTCTTTTTTCCTTCTCCTCCTCCTTCCTCCAGCCGGTTGTCGGACCTCGGTGACCGGCCAGAGGTCGGCGAAGGCGAGCCTCGCCAACCCAGTGCGAGGTTGCCCTTGCGGCCTAGGCGGTGAGGCTTGCCCTCGCTAGATCCTACGAGGTCGAGCCTCGGTGGAGGCCACCCGTGAGGCTTGACCCTCACTAGTGGCCTCAAGGGCGGCCTCCCACCGAGTTGGCAAGGCTCGACCTAGCCAGATTTGGTGAGGTCCGACGACCGGCTGGAGGAAGGAGGAGGAGAAGATTAAAAAGAAAAAAAAAAGAAAAAAGAAAAAGAGAAAGAAAAAAATTCAAAAATATTAAAATATTATTAAAAATTATCCACGTTAGTGCTGGTCGTGTCATGTCAGTTGGCCAGCACCTAGTCAACAAAATCGGCCAAAATTAGCCGGAAAAGACTGAATTGACAGCAAGTAAAAATGTTTAGAATTAAATTGTTACAAAAAAAAGGTTTAGGACTAAATTGGCACAAATGCAAAAGGTTTATGACTTTTTTAACACTTCCCCAAAAGAGATAAATGACATTGTTAGATTTTCTCATCGTGGAAAGAATAATGTCGCCATTGGAGTCAAATCAAGTTCTTGTAGTTTCCATTTATTTGAGACATTGAGAAGAGACAATCTTAAAGCTTTCTGCCCGATTATCATTGACTTTTCGTTAAAACCTACCCAATTTTAGAAGAGATGCACAAATAGGTTAATTATAGGCGACTCGTGCCATAGACATTGTATCATCACAATCACATCAACGAACTACAAGATGCAATTCGCATAAACATCATGTGAAAAGTAGGTTTAACTCTAGAAAAAGATGAAATGTTTCTAGATCACATAATCCTATCTTCTTCCTGTCAGTAATCTCTTAGCCGGGTTGGTATGAATATTTCTTAGGATGTGCCCACGAACGATATGAAAAACCTAAGATAATGAGTATGCAATTCCATTGGACACCATTAGTAGGAGTACAATCATGGATTAACGAAAATTGTCGCATCTTAAGTTGCGTGCTAAATTAGCATGGTGGTTCAATGCTTGCATGGGTCAGTATTGATAAGCAAGTGATCGCTATTAGCACTTTAACATGCAAATATGATTGGAGAGTTTTCGTGATCAATTCTTGGAAGGAACTCATTCAAAAAGGCTAGATGGGTTAGGGATGAGCATAGTTCGGGTTGAGCTAATCCACCCCCTAATCTTAAGATCAACTCGCACAGTGCTGGTCCTCAATTTTTGTGACTGAGGACCAACCCAATTGAGTCTAGGATCAAGGATCAGACCAACCTAATGGGTTCGGTTTGGTTCTGTCACGCCCCGACGCTCGGTCACGTGACCATCCTTCAACTTTGGTCGATTTTAAAATGCGATATCCCAGGACTACATATCGCCGACCCTTTCCTTTTTAATATATGCACATGCGGAAGCGATTGTAAAAATCCCCGAGACAATAAAGCAATGGGATAAACAAGTAGGACTAGAAAGTTGAATCTGAAAACCAACACCCTTATGTACATCTATAGTGACTCAGTCACACCTGTACATATACAAGCCATGCTAAAACAGTTGGTTTCTACTCAAATTGATTCTACAGCAAAAGTCATCGGATCCTATTCTCGGATCATCCTCGCGATTCTCCTCCGATACTCCTCCTCGAGTTCTTTCTCCTCGGTTTCTTCATCAGGGTCCTGAAATGGTTATTCAATAACCAATGAGACTACGTCTCAGCAAGTTCTACCCTCTAAGACCCGATTAGTAAACTAATACACCTTAGGGCTGCCTATGCACAACATGAGTCAGAGGACTTACCTTGGCCTCAGAATCCACCTGCATATTAGCACATATCAAATAGGCACCCAAACAATCACATCACTGATCGAAGCATCGATCAAATCGACTTAGTCGATCACACGCCAACAAGACCACTCATGGTCATTCCCAATCAATCAATCAATTTACCGCAATCTGATCAAATCATTGATCAATCGAACTAGTCGATTACATGTCATTCAAATCATTCCCCACGGTGGAATATCTAGAAGTCAGGCCACGTGCATTCTCCAGGACGACATACCAAGTCTCCGAGCCACGTGCCTCAAACCTTGGGCCCATGTGCATTCTCTAAGGCGACCTCTTCGCCAAAGTGGTACATCAAGTCACCGAGCCACATGCCCTTTTAGATGCCATTCTCAAACACTGGACCCACGTGCATTCTCTAAGGCACTAGTTCGCCAAGGTGACGCATCAGATCACCGAGCCACGTGTCCTTTTAGATGCCATTCTCAAACACTGGACCCACGTGCATTCTCTAAGGCACTAGTTCGCCAAGGTGACGCATCAGATCACCGAGCCACGTGTCCTTTTAGATGCCATTCTCAAACACTGAACCCACGTGCATTCTCTAAGGTACTCGTTCACCAAAGTGACGTATCAGATCACCGAGCCACGTGTCCTTTTAGATGCCATTCTCAAACACTGGACCCACGTGCATTCTCTAAGGTACTCGTTCACCAAAGTGACGCATCAGATCACCGAGCCACGTGTCCTTTTTACGATGCCCGGGCCCACGTGCCTTCTCTTAGGTGCTATCTCACCAAAGTGATGCATCAATTCACCAAGCCACGTGCCCTTTTAGATGCCAAACTCTGTCACCGAGCCACGTGCATTCTCCAGGAGGACATACTTGAGTCTCCGAGCCACGTGCATTCTCTTAGCGACCTATTCGCCAAGATGACATATTCAACCACTGAATTCACGTGCATTCTCCAAGTGATATTCCAATTCACCGAGCCCACGTATTTCCTTTCAGGTGATAACCAATACCCAACGATTTCTCAATCGAATAATTAACAATCAACTCAATATGAATAACTCCTAAAAATTCATAATTAAATCAATTCCATACAAATTAAAGCTCAAATAAATAAATGGACTGTGCCACGACGATCAGCACGAGATTTCGGTCGTCGGCCATCTCAAACTTAATTTCCGAAAAATAATTAATTAATTAAATAATTTCGAAAATTAATTAATAAATATTAAAAATTCCATTTAACTCAAATTAAGGCCTGATTAAATAAACGAACTTCACCATGATCACCAGCATAAAATTCTGGTCACGGGCCATCCCAGTTGAATTTTCGGAAAAATAAATAATTAAATAATTAATTTCGAAAATTAATATTTAATTCCTAAAAATTTCACTTAGGCCCGAATTGCTAAATTAACACCCGATAAGGGTCGGGAAAAATCCCATGAAGCATTCAATAAATACTACAAGCAATTCTCTATCTAATTACACTAACCAATCAACTAATATGCGATGCAATTCACTAATAATCGCTAATCCGTACTAATCTAACCACCTAATTACACTTAACTAACACTAATTAACCTTTAAGTGTAATTAACAAACTAAGAAGGCATTAGTGAGCAAAACTCACACAAAACGACGGGCTTGACGCGAGGATCGACTTTCCTCAAGGCGGGCCGAGCATCCGGGCTCGGGAAGACGGCCAAAACGGGCCAAACAGTTGCTGTCATACCCATTTTCTATCCTCTCTGTTCGCTGCTGGTTGGGGCGGATCCGGGGTTGGAACAGCAACCACAATCTCGGACTCCCTCTGCAACTTTGAAAAACTGGACTGCTGGAGGAGAGACAGAGCTGAACGGGCTTGGCCGGAGCTCCGGCGAGGGGTTGGCCGGCAACCGGCAGCACTCCGGGGTTGAGGGGGACCTGCTGGTGGTTGGTATGGGTGGAGGTAGGGTTGGAATGGAAGAAAAACGGAAGAAAACGCTGAAATGGCGAAACCGGGCAAACTGCCAGGCGGACCGACGGACCGGCGACCGGTAACTTCACGATGGCGTACCGGACGGACGGAGGATCCGTTCAGGGCGAGGTTGGGCTTGTTGGAACGGTCTGGATGTCCTCTTCGTAGCGATGGGTGGCTCGTTCACTGGTTCAACCGGGAAGTTAACTTTTTATACGGATCTTTGGAAAAAGATCGGCTGGAGCAGAAACTGGAACGAGGGGAAAACAAAGGAGAAAAGAGATCCGGTGGCTTGGGCGCTGGTGCGACCGGCAAGGGGGGCTGCTGCTCTGTGTTTTCTGGTTTCTCAAGCTCTCTCTACACCTCATCAATGGAGAAAGCCATGCTTCAAGGAGGAAGAAGGCTCAGCTGAAGAGAGGGGACCCCAAGAGCTCCCTAGGCTCAACACTTGTCTTGCTCTCCTCTCTTTGCCCCCACCAGCCTTGGCCCTCACCCTCAGCCATTTTCCTCACCTTAGCTTCCTCAAGAAGCTTGCCAAATGGTCTAAAATGTCATGCACCCCATGGCATACGAATTTGTTACATTCCCACTTCAATCTCATTCAATTTCATTCGATTCTCAAACAAACAAATCCAATTGAAGCCCAAATAAATCCATCAAGGTGTCCTCGTCCGTCTCATGACTTTTCCCTGTCAATTGATCCAACTTGCATCCCAAAGATGCGATCAAAACCGGCCCTCTGACTTTCCCGAATAAAAATGGCCTTACTTTGCTTTTACGCAAAAATCTCGGTTTGTAGAAAAATCTTTTGAGGATAAGTCGACGTTCCTAAAATGAATTGTGACATAACAGAACCTTCAATTTCTGAATTCGGGTTCAATTTCGCGGTTAATTTCTATCGAGCGCGATTTTAAAGCGTCCTAATCTATTGAGTAACTTTTAGGAATTTTTTGTGCAATTGATTCGTGGTTGATTATTTTCAAGCCACAAAGTGCATCTTCGACACATTGGCGACTCTCAGTTGTTGTGGAAATCCCAAGGTTTCAAATACAGACACAGGGTACCAAAACGATAGAGAAATCAGTCTAGTGTCGATCGACAAGATTTGTGCAATCAGGTGGAATCACCCACACTTAATCACATGCTTTTGTCGAGTCGACCTATCTCCGATCTCTAATCGGTCTGTGCTGTAATGACCCTTGCAGATTAGCACGGTCGAGCAGTCGGTTCCTGGTCGAATTCTCAAGTCTATTGCGTTCTGATTCCTTAACGGCTTTACCTGATAGACTAGTTATCTCGTGAGTGGCCAACTCAGAGAAGAGAGCTATAGGCGCGCAGATGAAATGCCCGACTTATTCAATTGAAACCAGAATTGAAATATCGGGATGTCACAGGTTCCATGGTCAATCCAATACCAATTGATAATTTTCTTCTTTCATTTTTTTATACTTTCTGAAAAGGCAAACCTACCATTTCAAATTATAAATCCATCAATAATGCGGTGTTGTGCAACCAAACTATAAACATTAGTACATATTTAACAAATTTAAGATAATGCAACGATAGAAATTTCACATCTGTTAAAAGTAAGAAACCAAAAAAAAAAAAAACGATTAAGATTGTTCATAGAGGCGAGCGAGGAAGTTGAGCAAGGTGAGTGTTGAGCGGCAAATGAGGATGTTGTCTCTTTCGATTTTGACAAATTGAAGACTAAGAGGACAAAGAAAACAAAAGAGAAAGACAAAGAGGACAAAGAGGACAAAGAAGACAAAAGAGAAGGACAGAAAACAAAAGAGAACGAATACTGGAGGACAACGCTGTGAGGAGCCTTTTTATACTGTTGATACCGTTTGACTAAGGGAATATATAAAAAATATAAATAATTAATTATTAAATATATAACATATTTTAGATATACTATATATAATATATACAGCCTAATTGGTTTGGGTTGAACTAACCCTAAACTCTCAAGACCGATGACCAACCCACACAGTGTTGATCCAGGAATCCCATAACCAAGGACCGACTCGGTCTCCCTCGGAACTGGACCAAGACCGGTAGGGTTGGTGTGACATCCCAGAATTTCAACCCTGTCTTCTACTGAATAAATCGGGCATTTCATTAACGTGCCTATAGGGCTGTTCTCAGAGCTGATCACTCTCGAGATAACTAGACTATCTGGGGAAGCCATTAATAAATATTAATGCAATAGACTTGAGAATTCGACCAGAAGTCAGCTACCCAACCGTGCTCATCTTTAGAGGTCATTACGGCACAAATATAAATCGATTTGAGATCAGAGATAGGTCGGTTCGACTGAAATGTGTGGCTAATTGTGGGTGACACCACTAAATTGGAAAATTCTAGTCGGCCGACACTAGACTAATTTTCTTATTGTTTTGGTACCTTGTGTCCGTATTTGAATCATCGAGATTTTCACGATAATCGAGAGTCGCCAATGTGTCGAGTGGGTTCATTGTGACTCGAAAAAAATCGACCACGGGTCATTTGCACAAAAAATCTCTAAAAACTATTGGTAGTCTAGGTCACGCTAAAAACACGTCGAATGGAAATTAACCGTGAATTCGAGTCCGATTTCAGAAATTGAAGATTCCATCATGTCACAATAAATTCTGGGAACATCGACTCAGTCTCAAAAGATTTTTCAGAGATTCCGAGATTTTTACGGAAAACCGTTTCAGACGTCGCGGAAATTAGCGGAAATTCGGATCGGCTCAATTGATGGAAATTTGGACTTCCAAACCGAGCCTTTGAGCGTCGGGGACTTGCAGGAAATTGTTCGGGTTTTTCTTCATTGAAATCGGACCTCAATTTGGGGAATTGAGTAAAGAAATTGAAGCTTATATTATGAAATTCGGATCCATGGGAAGGGCTTCAATTTTAGCTTCAATTTGGACTAATTTGGTGGAAAATTTGGGTGGAAAGTATTAAGGGGGACATACCATCAATGCAAGGGATAATATGTGTGGACTTTTGGCCTAAACCATGATGAAATTGGATATTTTCTTCTTGGCTTATCCCCTCCCCTATGGTAGCTTCTCAACCATTTTCTTCTCTTTGTTTCCATCTCCCATCCCCGTTGAAGAACTCCAGCGCCCATCTTCACGGATTTCTTCACCCCGTTGCCGTCCACGCCCGTGTGTCCTCCCCGCGCGACAAAGCAGCCCGTGATCTCCCCCTCACTACCGCGTGCCGTCTCCATGCCCCCACTCGGTCAACCTTGCTATCACTCAGCCGGTATATTGACTCTGCAGTTGCCATCAACGAAGACACCACGCCTCCACCAGCGAGCTTGTCCGCCAGCTAGCCAACGCCCCTTGCCAGCTTCCACCGGTCATTCATCAGCAACCGAAGACCCCGTGCAACCCTGCTGCAGCTCCACGTGTCTTCAGCTTCTGCCGATTGCTGCCAAATTCGATCAACCAGTGGAGTCACTCCACCGGCTTGTTGACCCAATGAAGCCACTTGCCGCGTGTCTTCGCTTTGCCGAGGTGTCCCCGCACCGCTTCATGCCCACGACGCCAATTGCCGTTCCCTTCCACCAGCATCACGAGACCCCTCCTCTCCTCCGCGCTTCTTGGTTCTGCTCATCCACCGAAGACGCCGCCGAGTAGCTCCTTCTTCGCCCACGTCTTCTTTAGTTCGTGGATCAGCTACAACAAGCTAGTCCATCAAGCCTAGCGAAGACCAGCCCACGGATCCTCCTCCATTTCCATCGCAGCTCATATTGGGCTTTCTTGTTCAGCCCACAAACATTGGATTCCAACCCAAATAGCGGTTGGGTAATTTGAAGCCCACACGAATAGCCAAGTTTGGCCCAAGCTCGATCAGCCCATCTCGCTTGAAGCCCACGTTCAGTCTTGGTTCAGCCATCTTAAGTTGTTTTCCAGCTCATTTGAAGCCCAGCAGCAGCCCGTGTGAAATTGAGCGAAGCCTGGCCCACGAGGAAGGCCCAACCGCAGCCAAGTCCAAGCCTAGTGATTTTTGTGGGCCTGCAAAGCTTGTAGGCCCGGCCTGAGCGTCCGTCGACGTCGCCGAAAATTTGGATTTTGGCCGCCGTCGCGCCGTCGTCGCGGTGTTCCGGTCTCTACTTTTAATCAAGTGAGTTTTGCTCACTAATCCCTTATTAGTATGCTAATGATGCTTAGGGGTTGATTAGATTTAATTAAGTGCAATTAGGTGGTTAGATTAGAGTAGAATAATTAAATTATGGATTTACCTATGCATGTTAGGAGAATGGTTAGTGTACTTAGCAAGTAGACATGCTCTATTATTTATTGAACGAGTCTTGGTAATTTTCCGGGCTCATCTCGACTTCCAATCGGCATTACGAGCCTAAATTGGATTTATTGCATTTATTTATTAATTTTCGAAATTAATTAATTAATTAATTTTTCGGAAATTAGGTGATAGCTAACGACCGGAATTTTATGCTTTGATTGTCGTGGTGCAGCCCGTTTATTTAATTGAGTATTATTTTGTGTTGAATTGAATTAATAATGATTGTAGGAATTTATTCCTAAATTATTTAATTTTGGTAATTAAGGGAAAAATTACCGGGCGTCGGTTTACAGTGCCAAAAAGATGTTATGGGCTGTTGAAACTGGTGGGATATTCAAAAAGTGAAATTATAATATTTTGGCTAAGGCTGACCATGTCCCCACACAAGGCTATTTTATCGAAAATGATAAAAGATGGAATTGATTGAATAGTCAGGATAGTATACTATATCATCCTACGGGCTCTGATATGTCAGCTTAGCGAGAGCAGTATACTGGTGTACTATATCAGCCTGCGGACGATATGTCAGCTTAGCGCGAGCAGTACACTTTATCATCTTAGAGTGAGCATTGGGGGTATACTATATCATCGAAACTACGGGCGATATGTCGGTTTAGCGAGAGTAGTATACCGGTATACTATATCAGCCTACGGACGATATGTTAGGTTAGCGAGAGCAAGATACCTTAACCCTATCGCCTTAGTGCGAGCTATACTATCTATATATCGCCTTAAAGTGAGCAGTTTTGGACTATGGTCGGACTTATAGATAGTATTGAATGTGCCGACCAAGCATGGGTCGTGATGACATGTAATCGACTAGGTCAATTGGTCAATGATTTGATCTAGCATGGTGAATTGATTGATTGTTGTGATATGAGGCATCTGTGAATAATATTGATTTGTAGAATGGAACTGAGGCCAATGTATGTCATCTGATTCGTGTTGTGCTTAGGTAGCCTAAGGCATATTGGTTTCCTAATCGGGTCTTAGGGAGTATAACTTATTGAGACATTGTCTCGCTAGTTATTGAATAACCATTTTCAGGTCCTTAGGTGGTGTTGCTGGAGGACTAGAAGCCCCGAGGTTTGGGGAAGGTGGAGATAAGATCGGCGAACATGTCGACCGAGAGGGTCATAGGACGCCCCTTTTTTGTTAAGCCGATAGTTTTGTAAACAACCCGACAAAGTGTATATGTACATGTTTGTTTATAAAAAGGATTGTGTTGGTGTCGAAATTTGCGGCCCTATTTTCCTATCCCATTGTTTTATTGTCTAGGGATTTTATATCAGCTTCCGCATGCGTATTATAAAATGAAAGGGTCGGCGATGCGTCCTGGAATGTCGCTATTAATCGACCATGTAAGGGATGGGTGTGTGCTCGAGGATCGAGGCGTGATAGTTGGGCCGGTCCAAGGTCGGCCTAAGGTTAACCCTAGACCAATGCTCACCGTTAAGATGGGCCCATAAAGGAATTGCTAATTCTAGGGGTTGATGACAAATCTATGTTAGGAATGTATTGGAATAGGGCCGGAATGACCATTCTTTTGTCGGATAATTGTCCAAAAAGTTATAGACCACGATGACTAAGTTAGTACTAAATCTTTTACTTTGATTGGTACTAAATCTTTTAACGATTTGCCAACATAATCTTTTTGAGCAATATTTATTGGAAATTGTTGACATGGATATGAGCTGGCTTATGTGGCATGACTAGCAGGTGGTCCATTCTTATGTGGACAAATTTTGCAATTTTTTAAATCTTTCTGAAACTTTTTATAATTTTTTATTTTCTTTTTATTTTCTTGCCCTTCTAGGAAGATGCACAGTGGAAAGAAAAAGAAGAAGAAAAGAAACAATATAAAAATCAATTTTTTTTAAACTACAAAAATTGTTTGTATCAATGTCGATAAACTTACGATCATGCTACATAGGACGACTATTATCTACATTAGCGATTTCCAAGCAAGATTGACAAAAAAACTATATTAGCAAATTGTCAAAAGATATAAGATTAAATTAATTAAATTAAAATATTTATGACTGAATTAGCTATTGTACAATAAGTTATAGGACTTTTTGGACAATTTTCTTTTTAGGTCTGTTCTATTCCTTTCCAATGACAAAATATTCTATTAGCTTGTTTAGTTATAGTAATAGAACATGACTGTAATAAAATAACTATTACGATGTAGCATGATAGAGCTGTAATAAAGACTGTGCTTTTAGTTTAAGTAATGTAGTCTTAAACTTTTTTTTCCGTGGGACACTAATCCCCGGACTTTTCTTTTCATCTCACAATCACCCCAAGATTATATCTATGACCCAAAAATACCTTTCATTAGACTTCCCTCCATTATAGTAGTAAAAAATTTGACGAGGCGTTGTCCACATATTGCCACGTCGGTTTTTAAAGACTATTATGGATAAAATTGTGATGGGAGGTATTTTTGCGTTCTTGGTACTGTTTGGGGAATTGGTGTTTCCAGGAAAAAAAATTTAGAAATTTTTGTGAGGTTCCGCAACAAAAAAAAAAAAAAAGGATGGTGCTATTTCCATTCCCATTTTGGCTATAAGACACTTCTTTTGTTAACTTATTGGCCGAAATATCCATCTTTCTCTTCAATTTATCGTTTCTTTTTTTAATCAACCTTATTAACAAAACTACCTTTATTTCTATAGTCTCTCTTATTTTATCATTTTCACAATATAAATGTCAAATTACACCTAACAAGATATTTTCTTATCCTGCATCTTGTCACTGTTATGCTTAGAGAAGGTTCTTAATTTTAATTTACAGTCTTATATTTTTAATCATAAAAGTTACATAAAAGGTTAGAAATTTCTAGTTATGACGGTTTATGAACACACAATAAATTGCCCCCTTTTTATTTATTTTTTTTATTTTTTATTTTTATCAAATCGGCTAGATAAGTAGATTGAAACTTTTTACATTTTAATAGGAATTGTAAGATGGGGTAGAAAATTTATGTTCACATCCTGCACTTTCAAACTCACATCAGATTTTTTCTAAGGAAAGTTTTAAGTATATTTTAAAACTTTGATCCACTTGCTATGAGATTGAATCTACAATTGATATTTATTACTTTCTTCATAACAAGAGGAGAACAACAGGAAATTTCCTCTTTTTTTTTTTCCTTTTATGTGATTATCTTTTGTCATTATTTAAATATGATTTGAATATAAATATTTTTGACATTTGATCATGTTTCTAACAAATTAACCTTTTCCATGTTTTGATAATTTTTTATTTTCCAATGAAATCCCATGACCTAGCAACTTAGATATCGGATTTCAAGGCTTGAACTTCATAAAATTTTGAAGTTAAAGCCCCAATTCCGAAATTTTCTCCGGTTGGAAGAACAGAGGGCGAGAAAACTTATTCGGTGTTGTGAATTGAAGTAACTCTAGCTTGGCGAGGCTACAGCGATGAGTACGTGCGAAACCCTCTTTTTTTGTTTTTGTCTCTTTCTTTCTTTTCTTTCCCTCTCTTTTCCTCTTTCCCGTGCGCTGCCCTTCGCCTTTAAAAGAGCTGAATGACTGTTCCCTCTGTGATGTAAAATAGTATACTATTTTCCATAGCCTTTTTTTCTTCCCATAAGGTATCCATAGTTAGCTTGATTCATCTTTTAGTCCTCCATAAACCTCAATTTTCATTATTTAAAGTGTCTCTATGGAATTCCCTGTATTTTTACTGTTTGTCCAAAGTTTCATACTGCCCCTCACAGGAGAAGTGTGCAATCTCGTGAGAAAAAATTACCAGGAATTTCGGTTATTATGAGTTCTACGTGACTAAACTTTTGACGAGCTGATAATCACAAGAAAATAAAGTTTCTGTCAACTATATGTAATAAAGCTTACTCTGATCGAGCTTACAAACCATTATATGCGTATACAATGTTTTATGTCTTCATCCGACAGACATGGCCTCCTGATTAGCTGAATTAGCAAGCAAAGATTCCATCTCTTTATCCAAGGTGACTTCGTCATTGTAGATGAACAGCTTGGCCACAACAAGGAACACAAGAAAATTGAGAAACGTGAGGACCGCCAAGAATGCATAGTAGTAGTCGAGGTGGGAGATGTTAAGGTTGTCCAAGACCCAACTCTTGTGGCCGTGTTCCTCGGTAATTCGTGAGACCGTCTGGAGAATAATACTACTTAGGAAGTTCCCGATACCTAAACTACTAGTGTAGTAAGATGCTCCTAGACTTTTCATGCCCTCTGGCGCTTGGTCGTAGAAGAACTCGAGCTTTGCCACTTCAACAAAGGTTTCGGCGACTCCCATGAGAGCGAACTGTAGCAGGAGGATGAAGATGGTGAGAGGGACTGTTTGGAACTGACCGTAAATACCGTTCTCTCTGGCGACGGTCAGCCTCCACTTCTCGGCGAGACAAGCGGCGACCATTGTGATCATGTGGAAGACCATGCCGATCCCCATTCTCTGCAGCAATGTGATGCCTCTAGGGTTCTTGGTATAGCGCCTGACAGCAGGGACCAAGAACCGGTCGTAGATGGGGATGCATATGATCATGAAGATCGTGACAAACGCGCTGAGGCAGGCCGGAGGGATCTGGAAGTGCGGGCCCATGTGTAGGTTCAGGGTTTCGCCCTGCTTGACGAAGAGCGTTAGCAACTGGGTAAATATCATGCTCGGGATGAACGTCAGCGCTAGGATCGGGAGCATTTTGACCATCTGCTTGGTTTCCTCTACTCGGGTCACGGGACATAGCATCCACGGCGAGCTTGAATCAATCTTCACCGCGGCTTTGTCAAGAAATCTACAAATGTGACATGAAACTGTCATGATTTATTTCGAAAAAACTATCTAATTATAAACCGTAGAATTAGGGAAGTGTGAACCTCAAAGAAATAGAGTGATCGATAGGGAATTTCTTCAACTCCGCGTACTGTTGGTGGCTCAATTCATAAAGCTCCTTCGGATCACTCGGAACAGGCAACTTCCGCTTCCTGATCGACGCTACCAACACTTGAGCCATCGTCGTCAACGGGCTTCCTGAGGGCTTTTTGTGCCTATAAACTGGAGTGCCCACCAAGAAGACCAGGACTGACAATGCAAGCCCTAGCGTGGGAAGGCCATACCCTAATGCCCAACCGACGTTATCTTGTATGTAGATCAAGACTGTGGTTGCGAATAGTGTCCCGAAGACGATGCCGAACATCCACCAGTTGAAGAACGAGAGCTTTTGGGCCCTCTCCTTGGGCTCGAAGTCGTCAAACTGGTCGGCGCCCATGGTCGAGATGTTGGGCTTGGTCCCGCCCGTCCCAGCCGCTATTATGTAGAGGGCCAAGTAGAAGATGCCAATCTGGAGGGCCGAGGCACGTTTGTCACATTCCTGTTCTTCGATCGCTGGGCCGCACGATGGAGGCCTCAGCGATGGCAGCGACACCGCCAGCGTTAGGAGGGACATGCCCTATGCATTTGTTAATCGTGTTAGTGGCCGAATTTGTAGACCTAACCACATAAATGAATCCAAATGCATGTGCAATACCATGAGATAAATGACGGATCCGAAAATGAAAGTCCAGTAACGTCCAAGATAAGCATCGGCAATGTAAGCGCCAAGGATGGGCGTCATCCAAACCGTGCCGCCCCAGTTTGTGACGTTGTTCGAAGATGTCACAGTTCCTTCATGGAACTTCTTTGTCAAGTAGGTCACTAGGTTCGTTGCAATCCCATAGTACGCCATTCTCTCAAATGCCTCGTATCCTACGTAAGCAACGCCAGAGTGAATCAACGTTGATCAAATCATATGTTCCATTCTCTTTTCCCCTCCCAGTTACGAAACTATGTACGTTTGAGTACTCGAGAGCATGAATCACAGAAGCAAAATTCGAGTATGACGCAACTTGATATATCTGAAAGTTTCTTTCTTTTTTTTTTTTTTTTTTGCTTTTTGGCAAAAACTATGATCTAGTTACAAGATGAAATGGCACTTTTTCCAGAATGAACTACTTAGCTATAAATTGACCGCGCCACCGGCTTTTCCCTTACCAATGATGAAGCAACAAGCCTTCCATCGACCTCTCTTGGATCTCAGGATGGGTCTCCCTTTGAGGTCCACAGTGCCATCTTTTGTGTAATCATCTCTATCTGCACTCCCTTTCTCTTCAACCTTTCCCACCATCTTGTCTTGAAGGGAGAGAAAGGAAGAGCAACAAGAGTTTCCTTTGTAATTGTGTTTATTCAACTCGTTATGTCCTTTATAAGGGTGGTTAATCACGGTCGATTAATTTATTGCTCTTTCACTTTCATAATTATCTTTAAGAGATCCTAGCTCTTAACTCCTAATTGGCTTTTACTTTATAGTCATTTTCAGGCGTAAGTGACAGCGAATGATACTAAATCGATTTTTTAAGTTGTGACTCAAGATTGAATGGATGATATTTTTCCGCGTTATTAAATGAAGATTCTTTTTCTCGCAAGGTGAGTAGATTTCTTCTCTCCTTTTTTTTTTTTTTTTGGGTAATAATCATTTAGGTGCATCCGGCAAATCCGGGTACAAATAATCGACTGAACCTTAGTGTTAGTCAACGGCTTTGACGTCATGGAAGATGATAGCAATTTGCAACAAAGACTAGGCAAATTTTTTTAAGCTTCTAACCCTTGATTTAATAAGTGGAAAACGACCCTTTACGGGGAAAAACTAATGGAAGTTCTGAGTGTCTCTAGTGAGTGATACGTTATTATGAGATGATTATGCCTCTGTCTTCTAATAAAGAGACTTCATCGTTTCCATCGTCGTTTTTGCGGGAAGAAAGATTCAATGTTGGTGCTGGAGTTGAATCAAGCTTTTGCAGTTTCCCTAAATTTGAAAGAGCCCTTTCTAAATGACGAAATTGATGTTCGGCACATTAACTCGAGACATGAACCTGCCTTATTTAAGAAAGATAACACAAATTGGGTCAACTATTGGCAATTCATGCCACGGACAAAATAAGCATCACATCCATGAATCACAAGATGGGTTTCACATAAACATCATGTGAAAAACAGGTTTAATCCTAAAAAAATGAAACGTTTCTAAATCACAATGTCCTTTTCTCATTCTTATTAGTAATCTCCAACCCAGGTCGATATTAGTCAGCATCACATCAACAAATCACGAGATGAGATTTATGTACATGTGAAAAGCAAGTTTAATTCTATAAACATTTCTAGATCAAAATGTCCTCTTCTCCTTCTTGTCAGTTTTCTTCAATCTAGGTCGATATTAATCAGTATCACATCAATGAATCACAAGATGAGATTCATGTAAACATCATGTGAAAAACATGTTTAAACCTATAAAAAGACGAAACTTTTCTAGATCACAATGTCCTTTTCTCCTTCTTATTAGTAATCTCCAAGCCGGCTCGGCGTTACTATTTCTTATGATCTGATTGTGAGCGGTAAACCAAACTTGAAAATGAGTGCTATGAGCAAGGTATACATCGATGCAATCATTGTGCAGGTTCATGAGTCGCGTGGTAGAGCTGCATGGACTATCTCTAGAATACCATTTGGTTAGCAAGCTTCCATGTTTACGTATTGGTGAGCAAGTGAGCGCAAGTAGCACGCAAGATGGGAGAGAATTTGTAAATAAATTAAAAAAAGCTCATTCTGAAAGGCCATAGTAGACCCACAAAGGATAAAGAAAAATGCTAAGGTTTTGATTGTTTTGCAGAAAATAAATGATTTGAAAAATATTTTCTTAAAAATAATCGCTTATATTACTTATAAAAATAATTAAATGAAAAATAGTTTCATCATTCACAAAAAATTTAGAGATAAAATATTATTCATAATGAAAGCATTCTTATTGGCTAAATATTTTAAGTGATACAAGTGATCATTTTTAGAAAAATTGTATTCAAATTATTCATTTTTCGTGAAATAAATGGAACCTCATAGTTTATTTGACTACAATAATAAAGTGAGGCTGTCATGTAATGATTATTACGCTTTAATGTGATAGAGTTGTTATATTTATACCATTTTTTGATTTAAGTAATGCAATGCTTATTTCATTGTTTGTTTCATGAAACACACAGGTGATAAAGTGGGAATAGCATCAAAATTCTCAAAATACACCTGAGATGGAATATAACAGTTAATTTATTAAAAGTCAATCGTGATCCCTGAGTTTAATGCTCCATATTGATATATAAAATATTATATCGAATATTTAATTATAGTTTAAGAATTTGGCGCATGATGAATGATTATATTTAGTTGAAAATAATACTATAGTAATTTTCACTTTAATAGCCATTCATGAGTGTAATATCCCAAATAGAATATCAAGATATTATATCTAGTATATAATATTTAATTTCTTGTTTAAATTTAATCATATTATATGTGGTTATATAATATGTATATTATTTGTAGCATATTTCATATGATTGAAAATAATAAGTATGTGATAAATTTGAGAACCAATACATGTAATTAACAATTCAGATAAACATGGTTAATATAAAATTTAATTATGACAATTCAGATAATGGTACCTAGTAGGCAACTGATTTTATTCTAATTATTATATCATGTATTATGGTAACAATAATTATCTATTATTATGATACCATAATTATAATTACATCAACTAATTACATGAAGTTTCTTCGGCAACGGTTCTTTCCAAGCAAGATGCAAGAGGGGACGAGCCTATCTCAGCACTCAGACAAGATGAATAAGATGATCAAACAATTGGTAGCAATGAGAGTCATTTTGACTGATCATGGTCAGTGACCGGGAAGCCTACAAGTCGTTTGAGTCTTTGACAACCACTCTCTCCCGTGAAACTCCTCCTTTAACTATTGATTGATCGACCTAAATCGAAATACTAAATAGAATATAGAATAATTGGATTAGAATCTTATTCTAGATTCTAGAAAATAGAAATTCTAATTGTTAGAATAGTCATTTTTAATTTAACAACTAATTCGAATTAAAATAGAATATATATTTCTAACTAATATTAATAGTTATTAGTTATATATAATAAATAATATTTATCTAAATTAATTAATATTTTTATATAAAAACAATTAATATTTTTATATAGTTTATAGAATTCTAAATAATTAGAATTATGTTCTATTTTTAAATTAATGAAATGATTTCTTATAGAAAGAAATGATTCGTTATAGCTATTATAAATGATTAATGTGTATTAAATATACAATATAATTTAATCAATATCTAATTTCGATTTTTTTTTTTTTTGAGTTATCTTATAGAAGGTCTACTCTACTCTAAGGAAGGGATAAGATTTGGTTGTAACTAACAATCTAACGGTGCTAAAGTGAATGGGAGAAATGATAAAGGGGCTAACTGCACAAAGAAAAATTATGAGGTCTGTAATGCAATAGCCACTGGCCCACTGCCACCGAGGGAGCTGTAAAGAGATTGTGTTGTGTCATACTTCTTACTTGTTACTTTCGTTAGGAAGACAATTATACTGTACAGGAAATAGTTGTATATATTATTATTTTTCTTAAAAGTACTTAAAAAAAGCCCAGGGCTCTTGGCTGCGTTTGATCGACCGGATAAAAGTCAGGATAAAATATGTCTTATCATGTCCCGTGTTTGGTAGCCGACTAAGATAGGATAAGGTCAGATATAGATGAGATATAGCCCAGATAAAAAAAAATCCGAGAGAGAGGGTGGATAGACCTGGATAGAATTTCTCTTATTGATCTATTATTAAAAAAACTCTACGCTCTCCTTTTCCTTCTCCTTCTCTCACACGCACAACTCCTCTCACAAACAAACACGTCTTTTTCTTGGTAGCTCTAATTTGACGAATTCAAGCACCATCTCCGGCGAGGAGCCACGGCAATTCTGCTTTCTCGCAAGACTTCATCCTCTCTGTGCATTGACATTCGCACGCTTTGCAAGGTTTGCGATTTGCCTCCTTGGTTTAGCTTTCATAGGTGTAGTCAATTGTGGCTCATGAAAAGGCGACTTTTTTTTCCATGAAATCCTATTTTACGGTGCGCCCTACTTTTGTGTTTCCACAAATTTCATCACTTGGTCACCGTCTCTTTTCATACCCTGTTTTTGTGAGAATAATTTAATGTTTATCCAGAGTGAAATTCGATCAATAATGTGTTCATGGTTAAAGCGATCTATGTCTTTTCATGATTATACTTTGTGAATACCTAATATCAGTAGGAGATATTAATTGCTTGTGTGGTATTATCTTTTACAAGTTCAATGCGGGAAAAAAATGAATTAGAAGTAAATGTTATAACTGTGTTGTTGTTGGTTTATGTGTTCTTGTGGTTGTATATTTGTAATTTTATTCGCGTAGTGGATGTCATCATTGATTTATTGGTAAATACTTGATCTCAATAGGAGATATTCAGTGCTTGTGTGGTATTATTTACAAGTTCAACGTGGGAAACATACATAAATCAGAAGTAAATGTTAGAATTGCAATGTTGTTTTACCTTGTCGGTTTATGTATTCTTGTGGTTGCATATCTGCAATTTTATTCATTTATTTCCTGATCGCGTCCCTCTTGTGAAGAAGAGCGTCTTAAATTTCTACTATTTGGCTTTGACCAGTCTTAAGGAGATATGCTTTTTCTCTTTTGAGTGTTTCTACTCAGGTTATCAATTGGGAAGTAGGCATTGATCGAATGAACTGACTAAAGTGCTATAGATCCTGCCACAATCAATGTCACTTAGGATAACTAGCATCAGAAAATATTAGGTAAGGTGCATGTGAAGCAGACAGTTGAAACTAAATTCAAAATTATTTTTGTTAAGCTCAAGGCTAGCTACAGTCAGTTGCTTATTTATTCCATAGCCGAATTATATACCTTAATGAAACACAATGGGAATTCCTCACGGTGGATATAAGGAAAACAAATCCTCATCAACAAATAATTTGCAATGGTCCAATTCTAACAAGCCAATATTTTTTCAAGGCAACATTCTTAATTGACTCATCTCATATTAGCATACGCAATATCACTTTTTGATTCTTTATGCATTTCACATATGCATAATCATGGATTGGTTTTGTGTGATTTTGTGAGAATCTCTTGATTTGAAAAAAAAATAGTTCGTTTTGAATGATTTTGCTATAATCTAATCCATTAGTTTGTGTTTTCCTAATTTTTTTTTTTCAAGAATATAATTGTTCATGAAAATATCCGACTTTAAATCTGTAGTTCATCAGTGGATAAGATAGGATATGAGAATATCTGACTGTAAATCCGTAGCTCACTAAATAGTGAATAGGATATGAAAAAATCCCTGGATTTCTTATCCCATCCTATCCAATCTGATCTTGTGTAGAAATCCGAATGACCAAACGCAGCCTTACAGTATAATTTAAAATCGGCATGGTACGCTATGAATAAATCAAAAGAATATTGAATTTATTGGTGAAAATAATATCTTAAACCAAAACTTTCAAATATACATAATAGTTGACATGTTATATCATTATTTAACCGCTAAAAATGGTATGAAATTAGTTAAAAAAAAACGAGTATGAAATGATGCGTTTTATACTTGCATAATCATCTTCATATATAAAAAAAAGAATAATACTTTTCTTTTTTAACTTTACAGTCTCGAGGATAATATTAGGTACTAAGCTTTATTCTGTCCATTTGAAAAGTTACTAATTTGATAATAAGGGTTATCGGGACCAAGATACTGAGGCTTTTGGAGAAAGTTATAGTACCACATATCTATCGACACCGAAAGTTCACTTATTTCTATTGTGCCATAAACAAATGAGAGCATTCCAAACAAGCTTGCACAAAATATCGTGTTGAGAAGGTTTGTTCGTTCATGAGATTCCTTAGCCTTGCGGGAGGGTCAGAGTCGCCGACCAGTGATATGTAAGGGGAGATGAAGTATAGAGGGCGTGAGAGGAAAAGCGAACATATCTAGTGTACTCGGGGGGCAGGCAGCAGGCGAGGAATATCAAGCCAAAGGTTCAGGAGTCCAAGTAAGTTCCCTCAAAGGACATGAAGCGATGCGGTATTCATAGCGAGAGGATCAAAGAGAATAGAATTAAGTTTACAAGATTACCGTCTATATGGCAATCTTAGTAGAGGGGATTGACGGTGCACAGGCTACCACTTGTTTGAGAATAAGGTAAGCTTGTCAAGATGGGTTATAGGTTCGTATACGATGGATTAAGTTATTATATGAGTTACTTATATTAAGTAAATAGGTCATAAATGGATTTAAACATAATATGAATGTTAAATGGATTAAAAATAGGATTACGGTTTACTTAGACCCGACCCATGGGAAAAATATCTATAAAGACTTAAATCTAGTATACGGTTGGCAATTCAATTTTAAACATGTCAATTTTGCCAATTGAATTATAATCATTTTCACATTTTGTTAATTGGGCTCTAAACCTTTTCATATTTTGCCAATTGAGTCAATCTAATTAATTTTGATCGAAAATCGTTGATAGATGTCACCGTCATGCATGACACAACAAACATTAATAGAGATAATTTTTAATATTATTTTAACACTTTTTGAATTATTTATTTAATTTTTTCCTTTTCTTCTTTTCATTTTCCCTTTTTTTCCTCCACTAGTAGAAGTGTGCACCGGAACCACCGAAGCCGGAATTGCCGGATCGGACCGGATCGGCTAGTTTTGGGTGATTCCCAAGAAGGTGGTTAGATTCCCGGTTCTAAGGTGGGAACCGGACGACCGGACGAACCGGATTAATTATATATATATATACACACACACGGTTAATTATATATATATATATATGTTTTTTGATTTCTTAAGAAAAAACCCTAATTTTTCCAAATTTCTCATTTTTCATTTTATTTTTAGCTCAAAACAATAAATTTACCGATTCCATCGGATCGGACCGACCACTGGTCGTTTAGTTCCCATTCTAGAATTGGTCGGTCCTATTGGTTCCACCTCGATCCTACCTTGGAACTAGATCGGAACCAAAACCGATCCTATCTATTAAGCCTTGTTGATGATTGACAACCTTCATCGGCCTTAGATGAGGGTGAAGGTGAGGGCGAGGGAAGGCAGTCCTCATTAGAACAAGTGAGAGTGACCTTATTTGGGTAGGTGAGGGCAACCCTTTGTAAGATCGGGCGAGGGTGTTCTCACCAAGCCAATGAGGCAAGGCTGCCCTCTCTAGCTTAGGCCTGGGAGACCCTTGCTCAAGGATAGGGAGGGAGGCACTTGCTTGAGGGCCAATTAAGGGTAAAAGGGATGAAGGAAAAGGGAAATAAGAAAATAAAAAAAGAAGGAAAAGAAAAAAAATGAATAAAAAAATTAAAATATCATTAAATCTATCAACATTAGCGCCAGCTTCGGCTGTGATACACAAGATAGCAGTGAACTCCGACTAAAATTGGTTAAATTAATTCAATTAGCAAAACAAAAAAAAAAGTTTATGATTTAATTAGCAAAATTAAATGGTTTAGGATTAGATAGACAAAATTGCAATATGTTCAAACTTTTTTGGACAATTTTTTCTACTTTTATGACACTCTCTTCAATTCTCTCTTACCCTCTTCGTTCACTTACTTCGTGCTTTCACTTTAGTTTAGGCATGCGTTTTTTTTTTAAATGGATTAAATATTGAAGTGTTTTAACAATATAAGGTGGATGAGGTATGTTGAAATTGATCTAACAGGATAAAACGTGTCTACTCAAATCGGATCATTTTTGATTCGATCCAATCTACCAATTTGACGAGTCTCGAATCGTGAGGACATGGGCCTATAACAGGCTCACTATATAAATTAGGGAATAGCTCACCATTCTTTACAAGCGGCTCACTTTGCCCTAAAAACTCTCTTGAACAATCAACTACCACCCACTGCCCTTATCATCTTCCTCGGAGTCCCCGAATCATCCCCTTTCTCCCCCATCTCTCTCTCTCTCTCTGCAACCTCCGATTGAAGGATTTTCAAGAACCGATTTTTTCTTCCATGGCTCGCTGCTGATTCTCGCGCCCATTTCGGAAGCCCGTCCTCCAGACGATGCTCTCCAGGAGCTGCTGCTCCGCCGCCGCGAAGCCCGCCGCCTTCCTCCTCGTCCGCCAGGACCTCCCCGCCGCCGCCTCCCATGGCCGTCGAGCCTCCCGCTCCGGGCCGCCGCGACCGCGCGTCTTGCAGATCTCGCGGCCCCGGACCTCCGTCTCGGAGCGGGATTCGCCCGCCGCGCCGGACGGCCCGACCAGGGTCCGGCTCGGCCGCCGGAATAGGGGCTCCTCCTCCTCCTCCCTGTACAGCCGCCCCAGCCTGGCGGAGATGAAGAGCGCGCGGCTGGAGAACCGCGCTAGGGTTTACGAGTTTCTCCACGGGGTCGGGATCGTCCCCGACGAGCTCGACGGGCTGGAGCTTCCCGTCACGGTCGAGGTCATCAGGGAGCGGGTCGATTTTCTCCACAATCTGGGGCTCACGATCGAGGACATCAATAACTACCCCCTCGTCCTCGGCTGCAGCGTCAAGAAGAACATGATTCCGGTGCTCGATTACCTCGGCAAGCTAGGCGTCCGGAGGTCGACGCTGGTGGAGCTCCTGAGGAGGTATCCCCAGGTTCTTCACGCGAGCGTCGTGGTCGACCTGGCTCCGGTGGTCAAGTACCTTCAAGGTATGGACATTAAGCCGAACGACGTTCCTCGCGTCCTCGAGAAGTACCCGGAAGTTCTGGGGTTTAAGCTTGAGGGGACCATGAGTACTTCGGTTGCTTACTTGATCGGGATTGGGATTGGTAGGAGAGAGATTGGGGGAGTTTTGACTAGATATCCGGAGATTTTGGGGATGCGAGTGGGCCGCGTGATAAAGCCCTTTGTTGAGTATCTTGAATACTTGGGCGTTCCGAGATTAGCTGTGGCTAGATTGATAGAGAAGAGTCCTCACGTACTTGGGTTCGGATTAGACGACACGGTGATTCCCAATGTGGAGTTGCTGTTAGAATTTCATGTCCGGAGGACATTGGTTCCCTCGGTTGTGGTGCAGTATCCTGAGATTATAGGGATTGATTTGAAGCCTAAGCTTCTGAATCAGCGGTCTTTGATTAGTTCAATTACTGAGCTGAGTGATGAAGAATTCGGCAGAGTTGTTGAGAGGATGCCGCAGGTTGTCAGCCTCAGCACTACTGCTGTCGTGAAGCATGTGGACTTTCTCAAAGATTGTGGATTTTCGTTGCAACAAGTTAAGGATATGGTTGTTGGGTGTCCTCAACTGCTAGCCTTGAATATAGATATAATGAAGCTCAGTTTTGATTACTTTAGAAAAGAAATGGAAAGGCCTTTGGAGGACTTGGTCACTTTCCCATCGTTTTTCACTTATAGTCTCGAATCCACTGTAAAACCACGGCACAGAAGGATTGCTAAGAAGGGTTTAAAATGTTCTCTTGCCTGGCTTCTCAACTGTTCCGATGAGAAGTTCAAGGAAAGGATGGATTATGACAGTATTGATCTGGAAGAAATGGATGCATTGCCATCGTTCGATATGAATAAGTTTATGAAACATAGGAGTGATGATGATGAATCGGAGTCTGACTATGATGATGAGGATGATGAGGAGTTTGTCTGATACAATGTTAATCTAGGTGGTTATATGCAGGAAAAAGCCAGAGGTCTCCTCCTCCTTAACTCTTCTGAGGTAAATCATTCAAAAGGTTGATGCATGCTGTGCTTAGAGCTTAGTGTGTTGAAAATGCGGAGATGTCAGGACCAATTTCTGATCTTCCTTTGCTAGTTACATTCATGTCATTTTGGTCACCTAGGAAAAATTCAGTAACAACAATTTCTCACTGGTCTGCCTGACAACAATGACAAGCAACATATTGCTGATGTTATCCTTCCTAGACATCAAACTCAAATAGCCGTAAAACAAATATATGCGTAGCTACCTTTAAAAAGACCAGTTTTAAAGTTGTATGTATTATGTCTGATCTCTGGTAGACCTTTCAGGCAAACTTTTATTGTCTGTTATATAGGCCCTCTGTTGGCTGGGAGCTGGCTTTCTTTGTCAGTTGTTTTTTAGCTTCAAAGCATACTCTTTAGAAAAACATGCTATCTTTATGTGTGTGTGGAACTTAAATATGTATATGTTGAAGAAAGAGGTCCATATGGAGCTGGTTTTCTGAATCTGATGTCAGATTTTGGGGCATGAATTATATGACGACAGGATTCCATAAAGATTTAGCGACCTTCACATTTTTAATGCCTGTGGTAAAAATTGTCTGTCTTGATTCTTGCGTGTAAGTAGGAGAGAGGGCATATGTAGCTGGTACTTCAGTCTATTTTCTGGTAAAAGGTCTAAATGAAAATGGTGTCTGATGGTTCTCCAATAGCTAAAATGCGGTGAACTCATGCGTGCCTTCCATGCAGTAGCTCTTTCACGTTATGAACTTAGTTAAAGTAAAAAGCAACTGTAAACTGAGGATGCCTCTAATAAGTATTGTGCACTGTCCAGCTCCTTGAGATACGACAGATGCCCTTTATACGGTCTTTCAGTAGTTGAACATCTGGAAAGTGGGAAAAATGTGGCGATGATTTACTGATTCTATTCCACCTCATGCTCTGTGTCGTCTTCATTTACTGCGACCTGATTAAAAAATGTCACTGTAAAGGTTTTTTTCATTTCATATGCTTACTGACCAAGGACTATACTATTGTCTGCTTTTCCAGTTGGACCTATTCAAGCAAGATACGGCTACTCGCTCCATGTTGTCATCTTTAGTTTCGCTTTTACGAGTGAAGAAATTGCGGCGGCAGGAATGGACACCACAGATCAAAAGACTCTGCACAAAATTATCTTCCAGCCTATGTTGCTCGTCATAGAGACGAGCATTGTAACTGTGCATATTGTGAAATTGACAGCTACTTTGAATGTATTACTGCTTAAGAGGCCCTCGGCTTGACTTTAAAGGAAGTTTAGTAACATTCATCATTCTTGTATTGCCCATTTTTACCTTAGTTCTGGGTGCTAAGTGTCGTCTTGAGGAGCTAACTATTGGCTCTTTTACATGTACACAACGTATCTGAATATAGACACTGGTTCTTCAGGGGGGGTTTTGTGCAGATATAATCTGCTGATTTTCCGTCAATAATTGTAACTATTCTTGTACTTTGGTTGCTTGCGGCCTATGGAAGTTGTCCGTCATCACATTTGATGATTGAACTCAACTCCTACTGTCAACCCATTCCGACATAGAATCGGTATCTGTCCCGCCCAGCACTGGGCCGCTCCGAACATGCGGAAGGTCCTCCGTCGCTAAGGGGACTTAGTCGTCACCTCCTTACGATAATAGGGGTCATCAGTCTCTGTACAATTCTCAAGCAATACCCCAGAACACTCTATTAGTGGCCACCGGGTTCTTGAACCGGAACTTCTGAACCCGGGTGCTCTTGCCGGCCCATCGCTCCGACCCGACAATCACAGGACGGCGAGCGCGGTCCTCGATTCGTTTAAACCAGGGGCGGGGCCACTGGACAGCGCATCCGCCGTCATGAGAATCTCTTTTTGGCCATCGAGATGCTTTTCGAAGGTTGCACGGGATGGGACCCGGTTCGAACGTAACGGTCAGAATCGGGTCCCTCGGCGCCCGAATAGAAAAAACGGAGATTATTTTATCTAATTAACTAATTATTTATCTATTTATTTAAAATTTCACGTCGTGCCGCAGCGCTCACCAGCTCCAACGGTCACTGGCCTTTTTCCGCAACGAATAGCAGAATCGAGGAGAAGGAAGAGAGATTATTATAGCAATTCCCTGAATAAAACCCTAGAAATCCCCTCCCCCTCGAAGCCCCAGAGGAGTTCGGAATCGCTCGCCCTCGCCGCGGCTATCCACTGTCGCAATCGATCGATCGTGCTCGGCGAAGACCGCCATGGATGCTGCTGCTTCTGCTGCTGCTGCCGCTGCTCCTTGATCAAGAATCGTCTCTCCCTCCTTCGCCAGAGGACTTGAAAGCCATTTGAGTGAGCAGAGAGAGAGAGAGAGAGAGAGAGAGAGAGAGAGAGGGTCGGGGATGGGTTGCTTCCTCGCGTGCTTCGGCTCGTCGAAGGATGGGAAGCGGCGGAAGCAGAAGAGGAAAGTCCAGCCCCGCGACCACCACCGCGTAAGCCTTTCTCCGTCGAGCTGCGGATCCGCCCTTCTTGTTCGTCGCTGGCTTTTGTTTGTTTTAATGTTTTCTGGATCTTTGAATTGTTTTTGTTTCTGAGACGCCCCGGGGCGGGGAAGAAAAGAAACGGAACGTTCTTGCCCCTCTTTAATTAATGGGTCGATGAAGAACGAGTGATCGGAAGCCGTCACTGCTGGAATTCTTTTGATTTTTGGTTTTGTTGATTCTCACTGGATCTTTCTGTTGACCGTTGCAGCGGAATTCGGGTGGCCGGCCGGTTGAGTTTGCCGTTTCATCTGGGCAAAAATTCCGGCAAAACCAGTTGCTTCGGTTTCTGATTTGCTGTGAGTGATCTCTTTTCCCTTATCTGTCATACGTTCTTCGATCTTTATGCATGTCTTTTACCTGGATCAGTTGTTTATTGGTGATTTTGGGTAGTGAGATTGAGTTGTGTTTGTTGGTCTAGTGATGAGCCTGAGGAGCCATTGGGCTGCAGTACCCGGAAGAAAGTTACTTTCGATTCGAATGTTAAAACCTACGAGCACGTTTCGCCTCCTGATGATGATGGTGATGCTGGAAAAGAAAATTTACAGGAGAGTCGAGACGTGGTCGAATTGGACGATAATTATGAAAAGTTAAGTCAAACTCAGTGTGCTTCTGAGGATAGCTCGGTTGCGTCCAGCGTCAGGTCATACCCTCCGAGCCATAGGTACCAGAACTGTAGAGACAGCGACGATGAAGATGGGGACTTAGATTGCAATGTGAGCGATCTTACTGATGATGATTATGATGACGACCGCGGCGATGAGGATGAAGGTCGGGACTCAAATGATATTTATGAGGGCGATGATGAGATTGAAGAAACGAGGGCAGTTCGCCCAACTCCTAGTGAGGTTTGCAATCCTGAACATATGCGTCAGGAATCTCCTTTAGCAGAGGTGAACCCTACTAAGTTGAATGTGAATGCTCGAGATAGGAGCGTGTACATCCATTCAGTGTTGAATCCTGTCGAAAATCTGACTCAATGGAAGGCTGTGAAAGCGAAGGGGACGCCGCTGCCAAAGCACCGAAAGGAGAATTTGAGCTTTGACCAAGAAGCTAGGATGTCATTCGACACTGCACCAGCTTTGAAGGAAGTATCATTCAGTTTCAAGGCAAAACCGAATGAGACAAAGAAATCTACCCAAGAAGTACCTGTGGATGCTAGCCTTTCAAACTGGTTGCCTTCCTCAGTAACTACGCCGATTGAAAAGAAGAGCGCAACGACTTTTGACTCTGTCCAAGTTGAGACAAGCGTGGTCAAAGGATATATGAGCTCACCGAGGAGCCAAGAAGATAGACCGATTTTGGGTGCATTGACTGTGGAAGAACTAAGACAGTTTTCAGCCAAGTCTTCGCCAAGGAAATCACCGAGCAGAAGTCCCGATGAGATGCCCATAATTGGGACAGTTGGAACATACTGGAGCCAGTCGGATTTGGTGGGTAATTCTTGCTCAACTGCTTCTTCCTTCAAAGGAATACCAAACACCACCAGCAAATACAGAGAGGTATTGGGTGATCACAGATGTGCAAGTGGTTTCATGAGGTCAAAGTAGGAGGGAAATTGAATTTTTTTTTTTTTTTTGGTTGATGTTGCAGGATAAGAAAGTGAATTGGCACTTCACCCCTTTTGAGACAAGGTTGGAGAGAGCTTTAGACAGGGGAGCTCATCAACTGTAATCCGTGCGTACACATTCTGTATGTTCTTGAGATGGCTTGCGTGTGCTCACATTCGTCATTTTTTCCATTCTTTTGTGAATTCATATCTGTTTGGTGCGTGGTGATATATGGTTTGGCTGATGTTATTCATTTTATGTTCATTGTTTGTACAATTTCATCTGTGTGATAAAAGAGTTGATGTTCATTGTTTGTACAATTTCATCTGTGTGACAATTTCATCTGTGTGATAAAAGAGTTGATGTTAAACAGATAAGTGATAAGTTTCTCCATTGAGAGTGATATCATATCCAAATTGTGTTAATTCGGCTGATGTTATTCACTTTATGTTAAATGTTTGTTTAATTTGATATGTCATAGTTACTTGTACAGCCTACGCTTCTTTGAATCCAATCGTAGATTTTATGCAAGTAATACCTCTTCTCCAATGAGACGATTTTTGGGGGGGGGTATAAGCTTCATCATCAAGAGGAAACACCCCGGATCACTAGCCAAGGCCCTAAATGACCATCAGTGATAAAGGAGGTGTGATAAAATAGGTGGTGTTGAGCAGATATAGTGAGATGGGTTTCTCTGTTGACAGTGAAATCATATCCGGGTTGTTTTGATCTGGGTTACCGTATACTTGGATTTGGAGCTTCATATTGGGTTCTATTACTGTTTTCATTCTTCTCACGAGGGATCAGGGAAATCGACCCATGATGGATAGGCTTCAGAGTATACAAAACTCAGTATGCGAACCCAAAAATGGAATCGGGCTATAGTGGTACTCGGCACTCGATGTACTCTTATTATTATGGCTAGGCCTGCATTGTCCTCAAAACATTCTTACAAATCTCAAGTACGGATATTCTAATTTGGAATGTATCCATTATCTGCGTTGTTTTCCTATACACGGATATGGAATGTATCCCAACTCCTAAGTTGCCTTTTCAATGGTCGTGTGAAGATACTTGCGCACTCAAATTCTAACTCTAATATGGCCTTTTTCCAAGTAGGTTTGTTGGCACACAAACTCTAATAGAAGTCATATTGTCGATTGCATCAGATGAGTTGACGATAATCCACGAACGGAACATCATGAATATGAACTCGAATTTGTTAAGATCGTGTCACGTTCTCGAGTCGTGTAAGGAAATTTCACATCTTGAACTTTGTTATGATGGAAACTTCAATGTGACTAGCCAATGCTCCAGCGTGAGAAGCTCACATGAATGTTTAGGATTTGGTTTTTTCGCTCAATTTATGATGTTAGATTCTCTAGCAAAAAAGTTAATATTCTTGTAATAATTCTCTCAAAGTAAATACCCACCAAGAAGGGTTTCCGGGGCTCCAAGGTAAAGGGGGAGTTGGTGCAACTATTTTCGGCATAATTGATCATTAACCGAGCCTATGCATATAGTTCCATAACAGATTTCTTGATTTAATTTATGTGTGAATTGGCTTTTGAGAACCTACATTTCGTACGTATATATATTTACATATATCTATACACATATTGCCAATTCACACGTTATTTGACATTGATTGTCTTATCTTCCGCTTGTTCATTCTTTGATTGCTTTTTTTCTTTCCTTTAGGATCATCAACCAGAAATTCCTACACTTATTTTACTTTAGCCAATTTAGTTCTAAACTTTTTAATTTGGCTAATTGAGTCATAAACATTTTCATTTTTTGCTAATGGGTCTATCTTATCAATTTTTACTAGAAATTGCTGATGTGAATGCCGCCGTCCTATGTGGTAAGTTCGACACTGATGTGGATAATTTTAAATAATATTTTATTATTTTATATATTTTTTTTAAAAATTTCGTCTTCTAGTCTATCGCTAGGCATCGACCACCAGCCAAAGGTGAGGGTTGGTGAGGTTGAGCCTTGCCAGTGGCGACCTCACCCAATGACAAGGAGGCTTGCCCTCGCTAGTAGCTGGTGGGCTTGAACTTTGCTAGAAGCCAACAAAGTCGTCCTCGTCGACCCTCACCTTTGGTTGGTAGCCGAGACCTGGTGACTACTAGATGAGGAAGAAAGGAAAAAAAGAAAGGAAAAGAAAAAAAAAGCAAAAAAGAATATTAAAATATTATTAAAAAATTATCCACGTTAGCGTTAGACATGTCAAATGGGATAGTTAGCATTTATATTAGTGATATAGACTCAATTGATAAAATGTGAAAATGATTAAAATTCAATTAGCAAAATTAAGAAGGATTAGAACCGAATTGGTAAAAATATAATAGGTTTATGATTTTTTTAGACAATTTTCCCTCTTTCCTTTTGTTTAGCCAATAATCTTACTTAATCAATGAGTAAACTTCTTTGCCATTCCAACAAAGCGGTCTAAATTCTAAATCTTTTTTTGAAAAGTTTGCAATATAGTGCTTTTGAACATCATTTTTTTATTATTGAATTTTCCTTTTCGACAACCTTTGATCACCTACTATTGAAACCTCTTTAAAAGTCATCACTTAAAGTGTTTGCGGATAAGTACACTAGAAGTGCTAAAAGTTATGTACGGCGCTTATATCATTATAAAAAATTTTTGTCGACTCACTTAAGTGCTAAATCGGAGAAAAAACGATCACTTAAGTGCTAGCGGCAAGAAATTTCGGCCATATTGATTACGAATAATTTATAAATTTTTTTTTAAAAACTCCAGTTCACATGGCATTTCCACGTGACATGTTTGGCACTGAAGTGATTGTTTTTTTAACAACGACCGGCATTGAAGTGATTACTTTAAACAAAATTTGGCACACAAATGATTACTTAAATAAAATTTGGCACTTAAATGATTATTATTTACAATTTTTGGACAACGTCATTTATGGGTTATATGTTAATTAGGCACGCCAATGAGCCACGTCGGACTAAAAATTAATAAAATATAACCACGTCAAATTTCCGACAACCCAAATCGGAATTGTCACTTAAATAATCGTTTTTTTTTTTAAAGTGGAATTTAAGTGATCCGAAAAAAAATTTTAGCACTAAAGTGAGCGCCGTACACAACTTTTGACACTTCTAATATACTTATCTTAAGTGTTTTGCAATTTGTCGGCCATCATAAGTTTCCATAATTTTGAACGTGACTAGTGGTATATTCATCTCTATGGCACAACACATTGCTCAAAAAAAGAAATTGACTTGGAAAATTCCTAATTTGAGAGAACATTTGCCAATCCTACTCATTGGTAGTTTGGAGGATAGGCATAAATCACGTTATTAGTGACTTTTGACTTATCAAATTACACCCACATTCAAGGTGCAATCCAAAAGGTACGGCTTGCTAATGGCCCAAAATGCAGTTCTGGTCTACTTGGTAAAGTTCTTGTCTTCACGTTCAACCCCTTTAAAAAGGTTCAACCCCTTTAAAAAGGTTGAGCATGAAGAAGACTTCATATTGACCAAGCTCTATTTTTAGATGGTTAATTGGTTTTCGCTTAAAGTGATTGCCAATTTGTGATTGCTTAAAGTGAAACCTCTTTAAAAATTATCGCTTAAAGTGATTGGCAATTTGTTGGCTACCATAAGTTTCCGTGAGTTTGAACGTGGCTAGTGGTATATTCATTTCCACGGTACGACACATTGCTTAAAAAAGATAAATTGACTAGGAAAAGTCTTAATTCGAGGGAACATTCACCAATCCTACTTATCGGTGGGTTGGAGGATGCGCGTAAATCGCATTATTAGTGACTTTTGACCTATCAAATTACACCCACTTTCAGGGTGCAATCCAATGGGTACGGCCTACTAATGGCCCAAAATGCAATTTTGGTTTGGTTGGAAAAATTCTGTCTTCACGCTCGACCACGTTCAACCCCTTTAAAAAAAAGTAGAGTGTGAAGAAGACTTCAAATTGACCGAGCTCTATTTTATATGGTTAATTGGTTTTCTTTGAGCATATAAGTAGAAAGATTGATAGTTGACAGCCATCTCATGTTCCAAAGCAGCGAGCTTTGAAATCGCTTCCATGGTCATTAAACTTGAAATCCTCTCAACTTAGGCGTGCTCAAGATTATGCAGATGATGCAATGCACGATAAAGAAAAGAGAGAAAAAAAAAGTAATTTCGTACAAAGTAAATTATTATGACCAAGGGCTCCTTTGCGCACTGATGGGCAAAAAATAACGCCCCATAATATTTGAATATAAAATAGCAACCTTCTTTTAGAAAATCTATTTAGAGTGAGTTTCCTTTATGGGCACAAATTTGAGACATATTCACGATAGTCTTCACTTTGGCTCGACGTTTAATTTAACTCATGACAATTTCACTCGAACACCACCACTACTCTCCCACAATCCTTCTTGGGCTCCTCAGGCATCACAATCATCTTTAAAGACTAAGTCGTGCTTAAAATTCGCTATAAAAGTGAGCCTCATCAAGGTACCAAATCTACCAACACCTTTAATTACCATACAAGAATTTTCAAACTCAATACCAAAAAAAAAAAAAAAAAAAAAACCATAGATAAAGAAAAATCACCATTGCATCCAATTATGTTAGAAGATCGAAGATGCACCTTGTCAAGTTAGCAGTTACAATAACTGCTGGCTTTATAGGAACCACCTCACTTTATGCATCGTTTATGTTGATTATGCACCAGTTATATAAGGATTTTCGAGTTGTAGCTCCACATTAAGTTGAATATGGAAAAATTGTTTAAAAAGTTCTAAATTTATTGCACTTTTGTGGGACAAGTATAGCAATAGTGCCACAACGTTTATATGGCGCTCACTTGCTTGAATGACGTGACTTTTTTTTTTTTTTTTCCTCATTTAAGTGCCACATCGAGTAAAATTGATCATTTGAGTGCCATTTCCAGCAAATCATCGTATGTGGAATTTTTCATTAATTTTCCATTCCGACGTGGATTTATTTTTTATTATTGAATTATTTTATTAATTGTCCACGGCGATGCCACGCGGGATGACCGGGGCCTACGTCGGATTTTCCGGTGAGTCAAACAGTCAATGTTACTTAAGTGATCGATTTTTCAAATTTGTGATGTTCAAGTGAATGTCCTATAAAAATTATGGCACTCCTAATGTACTTATCTCAAAAAAAATGCTTATAGATGTGTCTGTTAAAGAAGTGATTATTTAAATATTTGGGCAAATTATCAATTTATTCTTAAACATACTTTAAGGATGTCAATTCAAGTTTAACTTTCTATTTTTGTTAATATAGTGCTACATATTGTGCAATATTTAAATGTAGTCTTTCCTGCCAAATGTTGTCGCAAATTGTAATGTGGAAATCAACAAATTGCCCATGGTAGCATGTCACTTAAGGCGGTTGGTGATGACTAGATGCCATGTCAACAATTTTAGGTGGCAATTGGCTAGAAAGACTACATTAAAATATCACTTAATTGTTTAGGACAACATTGACAAAATTGAAAAGTGGGGCTGATTATGACAATTATAATTGCACTTTAAGACATTCCAATCAAACCATTGGTAAGTACATATTTATAGTCAACTCTAAATGCATGAGAATTTTCAAAGAAAGAGAAGAAAAAAGGTAAAAAAAAATCTTAAATCTAACACTTGCAAGAGATATTGTCATCAACTTAAAGTAATGGGGCGTTCGAAGTCAAAAAATGGATTGAAAAAGCGCGATACTTTATGTGTTTATCCTTTTCATATAATTGCTCATTTAAATGCTAGACATAATCTATTTATTTATATTTGAGTTAATGCAAGTAAAATAAGGAAAGAATATGATAGGATTCTAGAGTCAAGAGCCATACAGTGGCCGGGAAAAAGGAGAGACGAATGAGGTGAAATATAATTAATACTATTTATGTATTAGTACATAATAATTGTTTTTGTGATATTGTAATTTCGATATTTGTTGAAAAATAAATTTAAAATATTTTAGATTTGATAAAAATAGGCCTCACTCATGGGAAGTACTTGGTTTTACATATATGGCACTCATTTCTATTACTATTTCTTACAAAGAATTAATTAATACAAGGCATTTATCTACATGAGACCCTTGTGATGAAGTTGAGAGAGATAGTTGCATTGATTGGCTCTCCCCAACCTTCATTTATAAACCAAAATGCTTGGGATAAGAATAGTTGGATTGCTTTAACTTTCGTACAACACTCATTTGACTATGATAACTTTTTTTTTTTGGTTCATCTAAGTGTCACATCGAAGTAAAATTGATCATTTGAGTGTCATTTTTAGTAAATCGTCCAACATGCATTGTTTTTTTTATTTTATATAATTTTCCATTCCAACGTGGATTTTTTTTTTATTTTTGATTTTTTTTATTAATTGTCTATGTTAGTGCTACTAATGTCACGTGGGACAATCAGTGTCCATGTCGGATTTTTCAGTGTGGCAAATCTTTGATGGCACTCAAGTGAGCGTCGTATGAAAGTTATGGTACTTGTGCTATTCTTATATTCACTTTTGTCAATTTAGTTTTAAATCATTTCATTTTTTTTTCCAATTGACTTTATTCAACCAATTTTGGTCCAAAATTACTGACATGGCGCCAACCGTCTTATGTCGCATAGCCAAGAGGTGGACAGTTTTTTAAAATTTTAATATGACTTGGCAAAGTTTTTAAAATCTTTAGTTCACGTGGCATTTCCATGTGACATGTTTGGCACTGAAGTGATTGTTTTTTAACAATGACTAGCGTTGATGTAATTACTTTAAACAAAATTTGGCACACAAATGATTACTTTAAATAAAATTGGCACTTAAATGATTATTATTTTCAATTTTTAGACGACGTCATTTATGGGTTATATGTTAATTAGGCACGCTGACGAGCCACGTAGGACTGAAAAATTAATAAATATAACCATGTCAAATTTCTGACAACCCAAACCAGAATTGGCACTTAAATGATCGTTTTTTTTTTAAAGTGGTATTTAAGCGATCCGAAAAAATTTGTTAGCACTAAAGTGAGCATCGTACATAACTTTTGGCACTTCTAATATACTTATCTCAAGTGTTTGGCAATTTGTCGGCCATCATAAGTTTCCATAATTTTGAACGTGGCTAGTGGTATATTCATCTCTATGGCACAACACATTACTCAAAAAAAGAAATTGACTTGGAAAATTCCTAATTCGAGAGAATATTCGCCAATCCTACTCATTGGTAGGTTGGAGGATAGGCATAAATCGCATTATTAGTAACTTTTGACTTATCAAATTACACCCACGTTTAAGGTGCAATCCAAAAGGTACGGCTTGCTAATGGCCCAAAATGCAATTCTGGTCCACTTGGAAAAATTCTTGTCTTCATGTTCAACCCCTTTAAAAAGGTTGAGCATGAAGAAGACTTTATATTGACCAAGCTCTATTTTTAGATGGTTAATTGGTTTTCGCTTAAAGTGATTGGCAATTTGTGATTGCTTAAAGTGAAACCTCTTTAAAAATTATCACTTAAAGTGATTTGCAATTTGTCGGCTACCATAAGTTTCCATGAGTTTGAACGTGGCTAGTGGTATATTCATTTCCATGGTACGACACATTGCGTAAAAAAGATAAATTGACTAGGAAAAATCTTAATTCGAGGGAACATTCACCAATCCTACTTATTGGTGGGATGGAGGATGCACGTAAATCACATTATTAGTGACTTTTGACCTATCAAATTACACCCACTTTCAGGGTGCAATCCAATGGGTACGGCCTACTAATGGCCCAAAATGCAATTCTAGTCTGCTTGGAAAAATTCTGTCTTCACGCTCAACCACATTCAACCCCTTTAAAAAAAGTTGAGCATGAAGAAGACTTCAAATTGACCAAGCTCTATTTTAAATGGTTAATTGGTTTTCTTTGAGCGTATACGTAGAAAGATTGATAGTTGACAGCCATCTCACGTTCCAAAGCAGCAAGCTTTGGAATCGCTTCCATGGTCATTAAACTGTAAATCCTCTCAACTTAGGCGTGCTCAAGATGATGCAATGCACGATAAAGAAAATAGAGAAAAAAAAAAGTAATTTCTTACAAAGTAAATTATTATGACCAAGCGCTCCTGTGCTCACTGATGGGCAAAAAATAACGCCCCATAATATTTGAATATAAAATAGCAATCTTCTTTTAGAAAATCTATTTAGATTGAGTTTTCTTTATGGGCACAAATTTGAGACATATTCACGATAGTCTTCACTTTAGCTTGATGTTTAATTTAACTCATGACAATTTCGCCTGAACTTGAACACCACCACTACTCTCCCACAATCCTTCTTCGGCTTCTCAGTCACCACAGACATCTTTAAAGACTAAGTCGTGCTTAAAATTCGCTATAAAGTGAGCCTCATCAAGGTACCAAATCTACCAACACTTTTAATTACCATACAAGAATTTTCAAACTCAACATCCTTTACCATAGATAAAGAAAAATCACCATTGCATCCAATTCTGTTAGAAGATCGAAGATGCACCTTGTCAAGTTAGCGATTCAGAATCGCTGGCTTTATAGGCACCACCTCACTCTATGCATCGTTTTATGTTGATTATGCACCAATTATATCAGGATTTTCTAGTTGCAACTCCACATTAAGTTGAATATGGAAATTTTTTTTTAAAAGTTCTAAATTTGTGTTGAATATGGAAAAATTGTTTTAAAAGTTCTAAATTTGTTGCACTTTGTGGGACAAGTATAGCAATAGTGCCACAACTTTTATATGGCGCTCACTTGAAGGCCATATCTTTGTTTTTTTCCTCATTTAAGTGCCACATCGAGTAAAATTGATCATTTGAGTGTCATTTCCAGCAAATCATCGTACATGGAATTTTTCATTAATTTTCCATTACGACGTGGATTTACTTTTTATTTTTGAATTATTTTATTAATTGTCCACATTAGCACTGGCGACGGATTTTCCAACGAGTCAAACAGTCAATGTTACTTAAGTGATTGATTTTTTAAATTTGTGATGTTCAAGTGAACGTCCTATAAAAGTTATGGCACTCCTAATGTACTTATTACAAAAAATACTTATAGATGTGTCTGTTGAAGAAGTGATTATTTCAATATTTGGGAAAATTATCAATTCATTCTTAAACATACTTTAAGGATGTCAATTCAGGTTTAACTTTCTATTTTTGTCAATATAATGCTACATATTGTGCAATATTTAAATGTAGTATTTCTTGCCAAATGTTGTCACAAATTGTAATGTGGAAATCAACAAATTGCCCATGGTAGCATGTCACTTAAGGCAGTTGGTGATGACTAGATGCCATGTTAACAATTTTAGGTGGCAATTGGCTAGAAAGAGTACATTAAAATATCACCTAATTGTTTAGGACAACATTGACAAAATTGAAAAGTGGGCCTGATTATGAGCAATTATAATTGCATTATAAGACATTCCAATCAAACCATTGGTAAATACATATTTATTGTCCACTCTAAATGCATGAGAATTTTCAAAGAAAGAGAAGGAAAAAGGTAAAAAAAAAAAAATCTTAAATCTAGCACTTGTAAGAGATATTGTCATCAACTTAAAATAATGGGGGGCGTTCAAAGTCAAAAAATGGATTGAGAAAAAGCGCGATACTTTATGTGTTTATCCTTTTCATATAATTGCTCATTTAAATGTTAGACATAATCTATTTATCTATATTTGAGTTAATGCAAGTAAAATAAGGAGAGAATATGATAGGATTCTAGACTCAAGAGCCATACAGTGGCTGGGGAAAAGGAGAGACAAATGAGGTGAAATATAATTAATACTACTTTTGTATCAGTACATAATAATTGTTTTTGTGATACTTTAATTTCGATATTTGTTGAATATTAAATTTAAAATATATTGGATTTTATAACAATGGGCTTCGTTCATGAGAAGTACTTGGTTTTACATATATGGCACTCATTTCTATTACTATTTCTTACAAAGAATTAATTAATACAAGGCATTTTACATGAGACCCTTGTGATGAAGTTGAGAGAGATAGTTGCATTGATTGGCTCTCCCCAACCTTCATTTATAAACAAAAATGCTTGGGATAAGAATAGTTGGACTGCTTTAACTTTCGTATGGCGCTCATTTGAGTATTATAATTTTTTTTTTTGCTTATCTATGTGCCACATTAAAATTGATTATTTGAGTGTCATTTCCAGTAAATCGTCCTACGTGCAATGTTTTTAATAATTTTCCATTCCAACGTGGATTTTTTTATTTTTGAATTTTTTTATTAATCATCCATGTTAGTGCTACCAATGTCACATGAGACAATCGGTGTCCATGTTGGATTTTTCAGTGAGGCAAATCTTTGATGGCCTCAAGTAAGTGAAAAAAATTATGGCACTCAAGTGAGCGTCGTATGAATGTTATGGTACTTGTGCTATTCTTATATTCACTTTTGTCAATTTAGTTTTAAATCATTTTATTTTTTTCCAATTGACTTTATTCGACCAATTTTGGCCAAAAATTATTGACATGGTTCCAACCGTCTTATGTCACACGGCCAGGACGTGGACAGTTTTTTAAAATAATATTTTAATGTTTTGAATTTTATATTAATTTTATTTTTTTCTTATATTATCTTTTCCTTATTTTCTTTATTCTTTTATTTTCTTATTTTCTTTTTTGCTTTTCCCCTCCATCGGCCACTGCCAGGCCTCATTGACCTTTGCCGGCCTCAAGAGAGGGTGGGCGTTTCCCTCACCCGCTCAAGTGAGAGTGCGCTGACTAGACAAATGCTTGTCTATTATAATTAAACAAGCAAATTTTTGTATACATGGATACCATTTATTTCGACACTCGACCAAGAATCTTCAAATCATATCATCCTAGTATTAATCAAAGAATCGGTATTAGTAAGAAGTACTAGTAGTCCGAAGACTACTTTTGTGATTTCGGTAAAACTTTTCTTTAAAAAATAACACGTGGCTATCTACGCGGGCGAAGTGACATGGAGGCAACCCCGTAGGATTTTTCATGCAACGTTGTGGGAAAATGACTAAGAGTCAAAACATTTTGTCACCGTAAGACTCCCGCAGAGTTCGTCACTTTCTCGAGGTCCTTGGTCTATAAAAGAAGTTCATTCAGCTCCCTTATTTCTCGTGAATTTTTGCTAAGCATGACAAAATCAACTGCAACCCGCCCTCTTTCCCTCTGCCTCTTCCTCTGTCTCATCTTCTCGCTTCCATTTCAGGCCTCACCATCACCGACCACAGAGGCGCAAGCTCTTGTCAAATGGAAGAACTCTCTCTCTCCTCCTCCTCCACCACCTTCTCTGAGCTCATGGTCACTCACCGACATCACCCATCTCTGCAACTGGACTGGCATTGCCTGCAACGATGGCGGGTCGGTCTCAGAGATCAACCTCTCCAGCTCAAGCCTCAACGGCACGCTCAATGCGCTCGACGTCCCTTCATTCCCGAACCTGACCTACTTCAACGTCAACGACAACAATCTCAGCGGCCCGATACCGTCCTCAATCGGCAATCTATCCCAGCTCAGGTTCTTGGACCTGGCGGGCAATTTCTTCGAAGGGGCGATTCCTCGCTCCATTGGACAATTGAGAAAGCTTGAAAAGCTTGATTTGAGACTAAATGAGTTGACCTCTTCGATCCCTTCGGAGCTTGGGCTCTGTGCTAACCTCACCTACTTAGCCCTTGCCCAGAATTCGATCTCTGGGGAGCTGCCTCTCTCACTGTCCAATCTGGTCAGATTGTCGGAATTTGGAGCTTCGCAGAATCGCCTGTCAGGTGAGTTATTGCCTGACTTCTTCACGAATTGGACCGAACTTGTTTCTCTGCAGCTTATGTACAATTTTCTCTCTGGGCAAATTCCCCCGAAATCGGAAGCCTAACCAAGCTCAGATACCTCTACTTGGGCAACAATTCGCTCTATGGCCCCATCCCTACTGGGATTGGGAGCCTCAAGAATTTGCTCCAGTTAGACCTCTCAATAAACAATCTCTCCAGGAAAATTCCACCCGAAATCGGAAACCTGACCAAGCTCAATTCCCTCTACATGAACAGCAATTTGCTCTCCAGCCCGATCCCTACTGGGATTGGGAGCCTCAAGAATTTGCTCCAGTTAGACCTCTCAATAAACATTCTCTCCGAGCAAATTCCGCCTGAAATCGGAATCCTGACCAAGCTCAATTCCCTCTCCATGCACAGCAATTTGCTCTCAGGGATTATTCCTCCGGAGGTCGGGAATCTCACATTGTTGACCGATCTCGCACTCAACATGAACCAGCTTTATGGAGAGGTCCCCGAGACCATCTCTCGCCTTGCTAACTTACAGTCGATCTCTTTGTATGAGAACAATTTATCAGGAGGAATACCACGTGATTTCGGCAAGTACAGCCCTTCTCTGAGATCTGTTGGCTTTTCGTCCAACAGCTTCACCGGAGAACTGCCGCCAGATTTGTGCAGTGGCTTTGCTCTTCAATATCTCACGGTCACTGAGAATAATTTCACGGGGCCGCTGCCCAATTGCTTAAAGAATTGTTCGGGGCTAAGGAGAGTCCGTCTAGAGAGCAATCAGTTCACTGCAGATATTACGAGCGCGTTTGGAGTTTATCCGAATCTGCTCTATATAAGCCTTAGCAACAACCGATTTGTCGGGAGTCTCTCGGCACAATGGGGAGACTGTATGAATCTCACAAATTTGCAGATAGATGGTAACAAAATCTCCGGCAGCATCCCGCCAGAGCTTGGCAAATCGTCTCAGTTGCGTGGCCTGACTTTGCACAACAATGAATTGACAGGGAAAATTCCCGACGAGATGGGGAATCTAAGGGAGTTGCTTAATCTGAACTTGAGCAACAACCATTTGGTCGGAGAGATTCCCATCTCGTTAGGAAACTTATTGAAGCTAAATTATCTTGATTTGTCGAAGAATGCAATGAGCGGTAGCATACCGAACAAGCTAGCGAATTGCGAGAATTTACTAAGCTTGAACTTGAGCAACAACAATCTATCGGGTGTCATACCGTCGAAGCTTGGGAACTTGCTTGCGCTACAGATTCTCCTAGACATGAGCCACAATTCACTAGCAGGATCAATTCCGTCCAATTTAGCGAAGCTTACCAAACTGGAAAATCTCAATCTTTCCCATAACAATTTCTCGGGTACAATCCCGGCTGCTCTTACCAGCTTGGTGAGTTTAAGCTCTATCGACTTATCATACAACGAGCTGGCGGTGCAGTTCCTAGTGGTCGCCTGTTCCAACAAGCACCGGGAAGTACTTTTATTGGGAATTCGGGCTTGTGTGGAAACGTGACGGGATTATCTCCTTGTGGGACGAGCAGTAAATCGACGAACCATAGGGAAAAAGTTATAGTTGGTGTAAGTGTTGGTGTTTGCTGCGTACTACTTCTAGCGACTCTAATTGCAGTGATTTTGGCACTTCAGCGTCGAAAAAAGCTTCTCAATGAAGAGGAAGAGATCAAGCGTCTTAAAGAGCACGAGAAAATTGAGCAGATCATATGGGAAAGGTTAGGGAAGTTCACATTTAGTGACATCGCCAAGGCCACCAATGATTTCAGCGAAGAGTGCTGCATTGGAAAAGGCGGGTTCGGGAGCGTTTATAAGGCCGTATTGGCCAGTGGCCAAATCGTCGCCGTCAAAATGCTCAACGCATCAGAATCCGGTAACATACCAGCGGTCAACCGCCAGAGTTTTGAGAACGAAATTCGCGTGTTGACTGAGGTCCGGCACCGCAATGTGATCAAGCTCCACGGTTTCTGTTCCAAGAGGGGTTGCATTTACTTGGTCTATGAGTTTGTCGAGAGAGGCAGTTTGGCAAAGGTCTTGTATGGAGGAACAGGAGCAGCTGAACTGGACTGGGGTACAAGGGTGAAGATTGTTCAAGGCGTGGCTCACGCGATCGCCTACTTGCATCACAATTGCTCACCACCTATCGTCCATCGAGACATAACGTTGAACAACATCTTGCTTGAGTCGGACCTCGAGCCTCGGCTCTCAGATTTTGGGATAGCGAGACTCTTGAATTCAGGCTCGTCAAATTGGACCACAGTGGCCGGATCTTATGGCTACATGGCTCCTGGTAAGCCATATGATCAAAGCTAACTATGCATTTCGTGTGTACATATTTTTTGGAGTTGTTTAAATTTCTCTTGTTAACTTCTTGAATTTGGATTCATCAAATAATTCTCACAAGACTATTTGGAAGAGCAAGTATAGATTTTGAAAAGTCGTTTGTGTTAATAATATCAAAGAAATTTGGAATTTATGTACCACTTGACATTATGATCAAAACATTGATGCATTGTTCTTTCATGAAAAACAGAGTTAGCAATTACGATGCGGGTAACGAAGAAATGCGATGTGTATAGCTTTGGCATAGTGGCGCTAGAGATTATGATGGGGAAGCATCCAAGGAATCTTCTCTCTTCTTTATCAATGACAAAAACATCGACAATCTCGGAGGACCCAAATTTGCTGTTGAAAGATGTGCTCGATCCACGTCTTCCTCCTCCGACTGGCCAACTAGCCAAGAAAGTGGTATTCATCATCATGGCGGCACTAGCATGCACGCGCACGAGCCCTGATTCACGACCCACCATGCATTTCGTGGCGAGAGAATTATCTGCACGTGCTCAAACTTACTTTGAGCCGTTAGGCTCCATAACTATAAGCAAAGCTATCGAATCTTCAGGAGTAAAATTTTAAGAGATATTGCATATCAAATGATACTTTTCTGTCTCTCTCTCGTTCTGTTTTTTTCTTTTTTCTTTTTCTTTTTTTGGGAGTTTGCTCGTAATTAATGAGAAAGAGTGGGTGTACAATTTGGATAATTAAGAAAATTTCTATTGCATATCTTCAAAATATATTTGCAAATCCTAAACACGGATCCGAATATGAAGTACGTCGTCACTTCGGATGATCCAATAGACTACTTTGCCTTTTGCTGTCCTTTACATTGGTATGAAATGTCGATGGGCCATTATAGATAATTTCGTACTCAAGTTCTAATTTTAATGAAAAAATTTAATTAAGGACCTAAAATGAGACTATTTTTTCAAAAAAGAGTTTAAAGTGTACTTTATTTTAAATAAGGCCTAGAGTGGCTGAGTAAGTTTCAAATAAGGGCTTAAACTTACTAACCCTCCAAATATTCACCAGTGAACATTTTCCGATGACTTGAATAGGGGTAATTTAGTGAAAATCTACAATTTGGTAAAAAAATTAAAAAAAAAATTCCCGAATTGAATAGGATTTTCAAATTTTCACATTTTCTTCCGTCCTCTTCCCAAATGCTCATATTTCTCTCGCCTGATCCTCGTTGCTCCTCGTGAGCTTCAATCTGCTGTTCGCCGTCGTCTCTTCTTTCACAAGTTCATCGTCCACAAGCTTTAAGTCGTCCGCAAGCTTCATGTTGTTGTCTGCAAGCTCTACTCACTTTCATCCATGGTTCGTGTTGTTCATATTGATGCAATTCATCCAAGGGAAAGTGACTGTAGCTTATTGAAAGAATACGTTGCCCATGAGTGGGCATGTCGTGGAAAATCACCCTGATGGCAGTGAGGCTCTCTTCCCAAACCTGAATGGCTGTTCCAATCATAGTCACGAAGCAATTCTTGTGAAATACCCGAGTTCCACATCCTCTCTTCGATGCTTCTTGGTCTATTCATGCCACTACAATCCCAAAAAGAAAGAATTTCCATTCCCCCTAATGCTTTTTGCCTTAGATCGATCTAAGTGGCGGGGAGGGTTCTCACTCGGGTTCAAATTGGGATTGCCCGCACTGCCGTTGCTCTCGCAAAGGCTTTCTTTTGCCCTCTGGCTGTAAACTCCAATGCTTGGCTTTTCTCGTTGTGATCTATGAACTGTTTGTGCATCGTACTCATCGGTGAATTTAACAGTAAGATAAGTGATTTCTAATGTTTTGGACCTGTGAGCACAGAAGCTAGAGCTGCGACTTCTGGACATTGCAGAAAAGGAGGTCCGAATTCTTCTTTTTTGTCGATTTTCAAGGCATCCCTGAGTTAGTAATTTGACTTTATTATTGTAGGTAGCTTGACATGGACTCCTCTGAGTAATGTTTTGCGGTAATCAGCATGAGACGGATGAATTCATCATTGGACTTCCTACATCTTCTGATGGAAAAAGGAATATTCTGTAATAAATTTTGCAACGTGGCTGGCTCGAGCATGGAGGAGGTGAAATGATTGCATGTGTTTTGTTGATTATTAGTTATATTTGTTGGAGAAAACTTCCTTGAGTGTTTTGAAGTTGACAAAACGTTTCCATCGCTAGTCTCAAGACTTGCAGACTCTTCCATCAAAGTCTGAAGACTCCGGACTCGCGACTCAAGACTCAAAGTCTATCCTCATTGGCAGCTTTCTAGACCGTCGAAGAAGGCTTATTCAGAACTGGATGTTTCGTTAAGGATTTGACTTTATCGACTGGAGAAGATCTCTTGGCTAGATATAGCATGTCAAAATCCTTTATTCAAATCAAGTTTGATTCAGGGATTTTGAATCCGTTGATTGGCGAAGTATACTTGGAAGGTTCTACTTATGGAAACCTAGATCCTGATTGTATGGGCGAGCAGGATTGATGGGCTATCGTCATGTTCCTTAAATAGCTCGAAGATCTTCCTAATTGATTCTGTCCAACAGGTAGATTCGAAGAATTCCTTTGGTAAGTGCCAACGGGTATGATGGTGTCACGCCCCGACCCTCGGTCACGAGACCATCCTTCTATTTGGTCAATTTTAAAATGCGATATCCCAGGACTACATATCGCCGACCCTTTCCTTTTTAATATATGCACATGCGGAAGCAGTTATAAAAAATCCCCAGACAATAAAGCAATGGGATATACAAGTAGGACTAGAAATTGAATTAGAAAACCAATACCCTTATGTACATATACAAGCCATGCTAACTGATTCTACAACAAAGGTCATCAGGATCCTACTTTGGATCATCTTCGCGGTTCTCCTCCAGATACTCCTCTTCGAGTTCTTTCTCCTCGGTTTCTTCATCAGGGTCCTGAAATGGTTATTCAATAACCAATGAGACTACGTCTTAGCAAGTTCTACCCCCTAAGACCCGATTAGTAAACTAATACACCTTAGGGTTGCCTATGCACAACATGAGTCAGAGGACTTACCTTAGCCTCGATTCCACCTGCATATTAGCACATCAAATAGGCACCCAAGTAATCACATCACCGATTGAAGCATCGATCGAATCGACCTATTCGATTACACGCCAACAAGACCACTCACGGTCATTTCCATTCAATCAATCCATCCACAACATCAAATCAAGGCAATGATCAATCGACCTAGTCGATTACATCTCAATCAACCATTCATTGATCAATCCATTCAATCAATCATTTCACATTAAATCAAAGCAATGATCAATCGACCTAGTCGATTACATCTCAATCAACCATTCACTGATCAATCCATTCAATCAATCATTTCACAATTAAATCAAAGCAATGATCAATCGACTTAGTCGATTACATGTCATCCCGACCTTCCCTGGTCAAGACATTCAATACTATCTATAAAGTCCTATCAAATCAGGACTGCTTACCCAAAGCTGACAAATAGATAGTATAGCTCGCCCAAAGTTGATAATATAGTATACTATGTACATGCTCGCCCAAAGCTAATAGAGTAGGGCCCCCAGGCCAATTTAGTATACTATATATGCTCGCTCAAAGCTGATAATAGATTGCTCGCCCAAAGCTGACAATAAAGTATACTGCTCACCCAAAGCTGACATATCCCCCGTAGGCCGATATAGTATACCGGTATACTGCTCACCCAAAGCTGACATATCGCCCGTAGGCCGATATAGTATACCATCTCCATCGTCTAACATTTCTATTATTTTTATCATACCCGATAAAAATAGCCGTGTGTGGATACACGGTCGGCCTTAACCAAAATACTATAATTTCCTTTCCATAACTCCCACATTTTCTGTAGTCCACTCAAACATTTTTGGCATTATCAACCGATGCCCGGTTATTTTTCAATTAATAACCAAAGATTATTCAATTTAGGAATAAATTATAAAATCACTAATAAATCAATTTCTCTCAAATTAAGGCTCGAATAAATAAACGGACTGCACCACGACAATCAACAAGGAATTTCGATCGCCGTCTATTTCAGCCTTAATTTCCGAAAATAAATAAATAAATAATTAATTTCGAAAATTAATTAATAAATATTAAATATCCAATTTCGCTCAAAATAAAGCTCAATCAAATAAACGGACTGAACCACAGTCCTCAGCATAAAATCCTGGTCACTGGCCGTCCTAGTTGAATTTCCGGAAAAATAAATAATTAAATAATTAATTTCGAAAATTAATATTTAATTCCTAAAAATTCAGCTTAGGCCCGAATTGCCTAATTAACACCCGATAAGGGTCGGGAAAAATCCCAAGAAGCATTCAATAAATACTACGGGCAATCCTCTATCTAATTACACTAACCAATCAACTAATATGCAATGCAATTCACTAATAATCCCTAATCCATTCTAATCTAACACCCTAATTACACTTAACTAACACTAATCAACCTTTAGGTGTAATTAGCAAACTAAGAAGGCATTAGTGAGCAAAACTCACACCAAACGACGAGGTAGACGCGAGGATCGACTTTCCTCAAAGCGGGCCGAGCATCCGGGCTCGGGAAGACGGCCAAAACGGGCCTCGAAGGTGCTGCCATACCCATTTTCTTCCTCTCGGTTCACTGCTGGTTGGGGCCGAATTTGGGGCTGAGGTGGCGAGGCAAGGCCGGTGGAGGGCGAAGGGGCTCCGGCGGGTCGAGGTGGTGGCGTACGGTGGCCGGAGGTGGCCGAACCGCGGCCCGAGCCGGGCCGAACAGCTCCCAGGCGCACGAACGTAAGCCGACGGGCGAGGAGGGGTTGAGGCGCTCGTCCGCGATGGCGGGCGAGGGCGGCGACGAGTGGAGGGCGGTGGCGCAGCGTGCGGTTGCTGGCTGCTCCGGCATCCATCCCAGATCTGGGGCGTCGAACAACACCAAAGAGGAAGGAGAAGAAGTCGACAGCGGCTGAGATGAGTGAGTGAGAGGCGGAGGGCGAGCAGGGCGCGCGGTCGACGTGCGGGCGGAGCAAACGGCGGCCCAGCGTGGCTGCGACGGTGACGGCCTTAGCTCCGGTGGTGGCTGGTTGCAACGGCAAGCTGTCAAAGCTGAAGAAGAAGAAGAAGAAGAAGAAGAAGAAGATGGGGAAGAAGATGGAGATGCACGACGGGGGAGAGAGAGGAAACCGGTTTTCTCTTCCTCTCTCTCTCTCTTTGGTCCCACCAACTTGGCCCACCATCTTGCTATCCTCCACCCACTTTTTCTTGACCAATATGTCTCCTTCTAGATGCATTTAGGTAGGTTAAGGTGTTGGGTAAAGGTGGCATACGAATTTCACTAGGTTTATCCCTCCAATTGAACCTTAATCTCACTTGAATTAAATTAAATTGACCCCCCTAATTCATTCAACACCTCATCAATCAAATTGGTATTTTTCCTTACCAATGTGGCCCACTTGCATCCCAATTTCACAATGAAAACGGTCCTTTGTAAATTCCGATTAAAAAATGGCCCTAACTCAACTTTTTCCCAAAAAGTCTCGGTTGTCAGAAAAATCTTCTGAGACTGAGCCGACGTTCCTGAAATTTATTGTGACATGACAGAACCTTAAATTTCTGAAATCGGACTTAGATTGGCGGTTAATTTCACTCGGACGCGTTTTTATTATGACCTAGGCTACCGGGTAGTTTTTAGAACTTTTTAGGACAAATGACCCGTGGTCGATTTTCTTCGAGCCACGATGAACCCACTCGACCCATTGGCGACTCTCGATTGTCGTGAAAATCTCGAGGATTCAAATACGGACACGGGTACCAAAACAATAAGAAAATCAAATTAGTGCCGGTCGATGAGAATTTTCCAATTTAGTGGAGTCACCCACGATCGGTCATTCATCTCGCCGAACCGATCTATCTCTCGATTTCAAATCGATCTCATACGTGCCGCAATGATCTCTAAAGATGAGCACGGTCGAGAAATCGGTTTCTGGTCGAATTCTCAAGTCTATTTGCCTTAAAGTCCTTAATAACTCACCCAGCTAGTCTAGTTATCTCGTGAGTGGCCAACTCAGAGAACAACACTATAGTCGCGTCGATGAAATGCCCAATTTATCTAGTCGAAATCAGGACTCGAAAATCTGGATGTCACAACTCTTCCCCTCTTATAAAAATTTCATCCTCGAAATTTAAACCTTTACCAATCCTTAAACAAAAAGGTGGGGGTGTTGTCGTCTCATCGAGTCTCACTTTTTCCCACGCTAATCTTTCGGTCTCGTGGTGTTGTTCGACCACTTTGACCAAGGAGACCATCTTGGTACACAACATCTGCTCTTTCTGAATCAACAACTGAACTGAGCTTCTCACATATGACACTCTGTCGTTCACATCTGATCTTTTATTCTCGATTCCCTAATGAACCTTCGAAATTCAACGATTCAAAATTTTCTGACGATTCTGTGCGGTCTTTACTCTGACACTGATCTGACCACTGCAATCCCCGATTCATCGAGGCGGCTCGGCTCTCGTGATCTTTCTTCACTTCACTTTCTTTTCACCACTGATATTCTGTACATTCTGTTAAGCACTGCTTAAGAAAGAACCCTCTGAAAACTCGGCCAAACTTGTAACCTCTAATCTAGATTCAAAATATAATTCATCATCGGCACTCCATGCCAGTGAATTATCTGATACACACACACACTTTGGTATACTCATTCAAAACAAGATCTTTTCATACTGTACCAAAGTGGACCGACTCCCACTATTGATCGACTACTATCCTCAAATAGATCAGCACTCTCCCGACTCCTTAGTGAGTCTGTCACAATGTCCCATTGTGATATATCTTCATTCTCACTGAGGACTCTCGAGTAAAGATAAAAGTCCTCCTGGTTTGCATTACTGAACTTCCACTTATTGACACTTCTGACACTTGGAAATTGCCTGGCGGTATCTATTTTCATATTAGCCTGCCCATCTAGCTGACCCCGATTCTGATCCATCTTGAATTGTTTGATCAAAAACCGCCACTTCTACACTGAATTTCTAACAATGTTTCTTACCTGAGTGTTACAATATCAAGCACACTCAATCACTCTCGAAACTTGAGTGTTCTATCCTCGAAGTCCGAAAGTCGGTCTCTTTCTTACCAGTATCCTCTTATAAGATCTTATGAACATCTTTGTCTGTCAATTTCGTGCCGATTCTCACTTGAACATGTGGTCCAATTTTTTTTTTTTTTTTTTTTTTTGGGCAGCTATAAAATTCAAAAGGTAGCCTACCTCAAATTTGGAAACCAAATTTCGAACCCTTTTCAAGTAGAGTCTATACTTCAGCCAGTCTATGCATAATTGAAGACTCTCGGCTCAACACATTAATGACTCATTTCGTTCCTCCAAGGTGATACCCGATATCACTATTATAGTCCTGCCAAAATTCTGATTCATGACACCGTTTCATATTCCACTTATTGGGTCTCAACTGGCGGGACGGTTATGCAACAATCTTCTCATGTTGTAATAATACGTACTCAGTCCTTTAAGCTCTGGAAACTACCATCGTACTTGTCCATGCCGATGAATTTCTCTTTTTTCTTAAGAGGTCAAGCCCGCGATGATATTGATGCTGAAAAATCTCTCACGAACATTCTGTAGTAATCTGCCCAATCCCCACGGCTTCTGATCTCTGACATTGTTGTCGGTTTCGGTCCATTAACAACTGATTCGTTCTTGGCTGGGTCCCTGAAGATTCCTTTAATTGTAATCACATAACCATTCTTAGGGGCTCTCGTGATCCTCAGCACTTAATGAATACCCTAGAATGTCTCTACACCACATGATTACCATTGATCTAGATATTCTTTGAACACTCGATTTGTCAAATCTATGACAACGGCTGGAGCGTTCGTAAAATCAAATGGCTCCACATTATTCTCACAAGGACTAAATCAAGTGCAAAATGTGGTCTTCAGTATAACCTCCTCCCTGGTTCTCAACTGACGATAACCTATCCTCAAGTCAATCCTTGAAGACATCAACACTCTTTATAACAAGTCACCCAATTCGTCGATCTTTGATAATGAACACTTGATTGAGTCGACTATAATTGATGCATGATTGCAATGTATCATCTTCCTTTCTCTCTTCACCAAACTGATGTTCCCTAAAGTGATGCACTGATATGCATAAATTCCTCATTCATCAATCCTCACATTTGCACCATTGGTTCTATCAATTCAGACAACAACAACCGGTAAGAAACTTTAGAGAATAGTTTTGTTCTGGATGCTAGCTCGATCGTAATTCTATCTCTTTCTTTGGCGACGGTCTGACCATCCTTCTGGCAACACTTCCAGGAATTCTTGGACTACTAAGGAGTCCTAAATTTTCAATTCTTCCATCTGTCGTATCTATGACCATTGCCAAGCAATCTCGGTATCTTCTGTCTATCAAACAGGTTGCCTTAAGTGGCACAATTAACGAAGTCGAGGACCCTTCTTAACTCTCAGTAAAACTCGACACTTCCACCTGCTCTTGGAATAAGCTGGGTTACTCCACCATGACAAACCATCACAACATGTTCCAAGAGTTAATTCTTTTCGCACTTGGCGATAAAGTCATACACCAACGGCCAGTCAAGTGCAGCTCTAGTCAGTGATCCTTTTCTTACAACCTTAACATACAACTGAAATTCCACAATTATATTCCCAACACTCTCTGGCGCCAATATGATGAAATCACTTCGAAACATTCTTCCATTGAATAAAGCATAGTCAATTCCGTTACTGTTCCTTTTTGTCATCCTAATGGCGTCTTATTCGCGGTATCGGTATCAATGCTCTCTTGGACTCACACTGATACGGTTTCACCTGACAGTCGTGCTGACTACCATCATAGCGCGTTTAGCCATTCTCAAACACATGATTAATCCTTGCATTCCTTCCATACTTTTGGCACTTACTTAGTGAGTCTTCTACCTCCTGTCAAGTGCCAGCATGCACTATTTCTTGTACCAGAGATCTATTCCAAAAATTCCACAGTGCGTTCTATGGCGCACTTCTTCTGACTTGTCCCATCAATAGTGACAGCAGTAACCGTTGTCGAGATTTCATCTACTTATGCGGATAACCCATAAATCACTGTCCGTGCTAACGACTCTTACCACAAATTCCTGTCCTCATATACACGAGACTGATTCGTACCGTCTTCCATGGAACAACATGTTCCATTTGTCTGAATGTTGACCTGACTATTCCACCTTTCCTATCGGGTGAAATAGAATACCCTTCCCTCAACAACAGTCTTTACCCTGACCGAATCCCAAATCTGCTTGCGCTGAATCTTCACTCAGATATCGAAATCTATTCCCTGATCAACCTTCCAGGTTGGACCTCAGTAAAGGTAGCAACAACAACAACTTGATTCTGATCTTACTGACTCATCCAGATCCCAAGGAACACTTGCATCAGATCGATCTTAACGAACTTCGGATCAAACAACGCTACTACACTAGCACCAACCTGCGGTGGCACTCTTACGCTCGAGCTGGCCAGAGTCAACATTCTGCCTTCCGAATCCACAATAATTAAAAGCAAGCAATTCACACACGACAAATAATTCTACCAATCAGCTATCAAAGACATGCACCAGTCATGAATTTAGAGGTCATCCTACTACTATCCCATAGGTCATCGCACCTTATCACTCCAATACCTAACCATTGCTCTGATACCACAAAAAGGGGATGTCACGCCCCGACCCTCTGTCACGAGACCATCCTTCTATTTGGTTGATTTTAAAATGCGATATCCCAGGACTACATATCGCCGACCCTTTCCTTTTTAATATATGCACATGCGGAAGCGATTATAAAAAATCCCCGCAGACAATAAAGCAATGGGATATACAAGTAGGACTAGAAATTGAATTAGAAAACCAACACCCTTATGTACATATACAAGCCATGCTAACTGATTCTACAACAAAGGTCATCAGGATCCTACTTTGGATCATCTTCGCGGTTCTCCTCCAGATACTCCTCTTCGAGTTCTTTCTCCTCGGTTTCTTCATCAGGGTTCTGAAATGGTTATTCAATAACCAATGAGACTACGTCTCAGCAAGTTCTACCCCCTAAGACCCGATTAGTAAACTAATACACCTTAGGGTTGCCTATGCACAACATGAGTCAGAGGACTTACCTTAGCCTCAGATTCCACCTGCATATTAGCACAGATCAAATAGGCACCCAAGTAATCACATCACTGATTGAAGCATCGATCGAATCGACCTATTCGATTACACGCCAACAAGACCACTCACGGTCATTTCCATTCAATCAATCCATCCACAACATCAAATCAAGGCAATGATCAATCGACCTAGTCGATTACATCTCAATCAACCATTCATTGATCAATCCATTCAATCAATCATTTCACAGCATTAAATCAAAGTAATGATCAATCGACCTAGTCGATTACATCTCAATCAACCATTCACTGATCAATCCATTCAATCAATCATTTCACAGCATTAAATCAAAGCAATGATCAATCGACTTAGTCGATTACATGTCATCTCGACCTTCCCTGGTCGGTACATTCAATACTATCTATAAAGTCCTATCAAATCAGGACTGCTCACCCAAAGCTGACAAATAGATAGTATAGCTCGCCTAAAGTTGATAATATAGTATACTATGTACATTCTCGCCCAAAGCTGATAGAGTAGGGCCCCCAGGCCAATTTAGTATACTATATATGCTCGCCCAAAGCTGATAATAGATTGCTCGCCCAAAGCTGATAATAAAGTATACTGCTCACCCAAAGCTGACATATCGCCCGTAGGCCGATATAGTATACCGGTATCTTTTTCTCACCCAAAGCTGACATATTGCCCGTAGGCCGATATAGTATACCATCTCCATCGTCTAACATTTCTATTATTTTTATCATACCCGATAAAAATAGCCGTGTGTGGATACACGGTCGGCCTTAGCCAAAATACTATAATTTCCTTTCCATAACTCCCACATTTTCTGTAGTCCACTCAAACATTTTTGGCATTATCAACCGATGCCCGGTTATTTTTCAATTAATAACCAAAGATTATTCAATTTAGGAATAAATTATAAAATCACTAATAAATCAATTTCTCTCAAATTAAGGCTCGAATAAATAAACGGACTGCACCACGACAATCAACAAGGAATTTCGATCGCCGGCTATTTCAGCCTTAATTTCCGAAAATAAATAAATAATTAATTAATTTCGAAAATTAATTAATAAATATTAAATATCCAATTTCGCTCAAAATAAAGCTCAATTAAATAAACGGACTGCACCACAGTCCTCAGCATAAAATCCTAGTCACTGGCCGTCCCTAGTTGAATTTTCGGAAAAATAAATAATTAAATAATTAATTTCGAAAATTAATATTTAATTCCTAAAAATTCAGCTTAGGCCCGAATTGCCTAATTAACACCCGATAAGGGTCGGGAAAAATCCCAAGAAGCATTCAATAAATACTACGGGCAATCCTCTATCTAATTACACTAACCAATCAACTAATATGCAATGCAATTCACTAATAATCCCTAATCCATTCTAATCTAACACCCTAATTACACTTAACTAACACTAATGAACCTTTAGGTGTAATTAGCAAACTAAAAAGGCATTAGTGAGCAAAACTCACACCAAACGACGAGGTCGACGCGAGGATCGACTTTCCTCAAAGCGGGCCGAGCATCCAGGCTCGGGAAGACGGCCAAAACGGGCCTCGAAGGTGCTGCCATACCCATTTTCTTCCTCTCGGTTCACTGCTGGTTGGGGCCGAATTTGGGGCTGAGGTGGCGAGGCAAGGCCGGTGGAGGGCGAAGGGGCTCCGGCGGGTCGAGGTGGTGGCGTACGGTGGCCGGAGGTGGCCGAACCGCGGCCTGAGCTGGTCGAACAGCTCCCCTAGGCGCACGAACAGAAGCCGACGGCTAAGGAGGGGCTGAGGCGCTCGTCAGCGGTGGCGGGCGAGGGCGGCGACGGTGGAGGGCGGTGGCGCGGCGTGCGGTTCTGGCTGCTCCGGCGTCCATCCCGGATCCGGGGGCGTCGAACAACACCAAAGAGGAAGGAGAAGAAGTCGACGGCGGGCCGAGATGAGTGAGTGAGAGGCGGAGGGCGAGCGGGGCGCGCGGTCGACGCGCGAGCGGAGCAAACGGCGGCCCGCCGTGGCTGCGACGGTGACGGCCTTAGCTCCGACGGTGGCTGGTTGCAACGGCAAGCTGCTGGTTGCTGAAGAAGAAGAAGAAGAAGAAGAAGAAGAAGAAGAAGAAGAAGAAGATGGGGAAGAAGATGGAGATGCACGACGGGGGAGAGAGAGGAAACTGGTTTTCTCTTCCTCTCTCTCTCTTTTGGTCCCACCAACTTGGCCCACCATCTTGCTATCCTCCACCCACTTTTTCTTGACCAATATGTCCCCTTCTAGATGCATTTAGGTAGGTTAAGGTGTTGGGTAAAGGTGGCATACGAATTTCACTAGGTTTATCCCTCCAATTGAACCTTAATCTCACTTGAATTAAATTAAATTGACCCCCCCTTAATTCATTCAACACCTCATCAATCAAATTGGTATTTTTCCTTACCAATGTGGCCCACTTGCATCCCAATTTCACAATGAAAACGGTCCTTTGTAAATTCCGATTAAAAAATGGCCCTAACTCAACTTTTTCCCAAAAGTCTCGATTGTCGAAAAAATCTTCGAGATCGAGCCGACGTTCCTGAAATTTATTGTGACATGACGTAACCTTAAATTTCTGAAATCGGACTTAGATTGGCGGTTAATTTCACTCGGACGCGTTTTTATTGTGACCTAGGCTACCGGGTAGTTTTTAGAACTTTTTAGGACAAATGACCCGTGGTCGATTTTCTTCGAGCCACGATGAACCCACTCGACCCATTGGCGACTCTCGATTGTCGTGAAAATCTCGAGGATTCAAATACGGACACAGGGTACCAAAACAATAAGAAAATCAAATTAGTGCCGGTCGATGAGAATTTTCCAATTTAGTGGAGTCACCCACGATCGGTCATTCATCTCGCGAACCGATCTATCTCGATTTCAAATCGATCTTATACTTGTGCCGCAATGATCTCTAAAGATGAGCACGGTCGAGAAATCGGTTTACGGTCGAATTCTCAAGTCTATTTGCCTTAAAGTCCTTAATAACTCACCCAAATAGTCTAGTTATCTCGTGAGTGGCCAACTCAGAGAACAACACTATAGTCGCGTCGATGAAATGCCCAATTTATCTAGTCGAAATCAGGACCCGAAAATCTGGATGTCACAGATGGCATAAAGGAGTATATAAGGAAGACGTTCTAGTTGTTCGAGGTGTGCCCGATAGAAGAATTCCAAAGTCTGAAGCTCCTTGTTCTTAGTCAATTAAACTGTTGAGCGAAATCTTGTATACAAAAGAGTGTTTATATCTTTGAGAGACCTTGAGGAAGTATAGTAGAGTCTCTACACTGTGAAATCAAGGAAGAAGCTTTACTGTAACAACTCTTTTGTTCATAGTGAAATCCAGCCGGTGGGCTATCAGTGCGGAAGAGTGGACGTAGGCTTGGATTAAGCCGAACCACTATAAACTCTGTGTTCATATTCTCTTCCCTACGCTCTTTTACTTTGATCGTAACTTGTTTTGTTCACAAGAGACGAATTTCCTTTTCATAATCTATTGCTGATTTGAGTTGCACACTTCACTAAGGGAAATTTGTTTTTGCACCTATTCACCCCCCTCTAGGTGCTCATACTAGCTTTCACAATTGGTATCGAGCACATTGTACTCACTTAAGTTGAAGTGTTTTACTTCGAGTTAAAGATCCTTGGCTAGTAAGTTGGCTCCGGGATCGGTTGAAGGGCAAAGCAATACCAGACCGCCTTATTTTGATGGAAAGGAATATAACATATGGAAAAACAAGATGAAGGCATTTCTAAGATCAAAGGATCCTCTGGAATGGGATGTGGTAGACAAAAGAATCATTCCTAAAGCTGCACCTGTCTCAGAAAGAGGAAAAGAAGCCGTTGAGTCTAGCGAAATGACTCAAGAAGAGATAACCAAGAGACAAGCTCTTGATGCAAAAGCAATTTATTCTTTATATTATGCATTATCACCTACTTCGAATATAACAGAATATCTTCTTGTGATACAGCTAAAGAAGTCTCGGGATAGATTACACATCACCTATGAAGGAACCGATCGAGTGAAAGAAATCGAATCAACATTCTGCTTCGGTCAATACGAAGCATTCAAAATGAAATAAGGAGAATCTATCACCGACATGTTTAGTCGTTTACGAAATCGTGAATGGTCTTGAATATCAAGGTCAACCAATTTCTCGATCCCATGAAAGTAAACAAGCTACAAGTGGACTCTCCAAGGATTGGAATCATATAAAAACCTCAATAAGGGAGACACAAAGAATTATGCCACTTTCACGTCGATGAATTGGTTGGACTCTTCAGTCTTATGAAGTGGAGCGAATCAATGAAGATGAAGATCCTAAAGGTAAGAAATCCATTGCATTAAAATCTAATGATGATTCGATGTCACGATTCGAAGACGATATGGATGATGAAGAGCTTGCTCTCATGATAAGAAGATTCGTAAAGCTAAACGAAAGGGAGAAGATTCAATCCAAAGAAACAAAGTTTTCAAAAGCAACAGACTAAGTCTCGTTGAGGATGATGAATCCAATAGAGATGTAGTCTCGCTTTTGAATGTAAGAAAAAAGGGACACATCGGACCCAACTGTCCCCTTCGAGGAAAAAGAAAGGAAAAGCTAAGAAATATCGAAAGGCACTCAAAGCAGAAACTTGGAGTGATATAGAATGTGAAGAAAGTGATGATGATTATGCCAATATTTGTCTCATGGCACAATCCGACTCGATTCGGACTCCGAGACGACTCGCATTCGGACAATGAAATCGAGGTAAGTAATTTGAAAATCCCTACTAAAGTCTCTAGATACATTGATGAATTGTGTCTTAGTCTCAAAACTTCTCTTAAAAGGATTTCCGAACTTAAAAGAGAAAATTCTGCACTAAAGCAACAGGAAAATGTTTGGAAAGAAAATGTCAAAAGTTTAGACAAAAGTGTTACTACTTTGAAAGAAAATGAAGACAATCTTTCAAAAGAAAATGCATTCCTGAAAAATGACATCTCAAGTATTTCTAAAAGATTTTCTATAGGATCTCGAGAAACTTGAGAAAATTCTTTCAAAGACAAAGACCTTATTTCAACAAATCAGGTTTAGGAATGACTGCTGAAATTATTCCTCTAATTGATTTTCCTAAAGTAAAGGAAAGAATTAAGCAAAGGCCTACAAGAGATTCTTACAAAAATCATTTCCAAAAAGTTTTTGTAAAACCAGTAGGTCGGAGTGCTCTTAAATGTTCTAAGTGCAATAACTCAGATCATTTTGAGAAAGAATGTCCTATGGTTTGGAAACCTGTTAAGAAGGTATGGGCAAAGACCGTATATTACACTAACACCAATGGACCCAAGAAAATATGGGTAGCAAAGAAAGCTTGAGTCTCTTTTCTAAATGCAAGTCATTATCAAGAAAAAGGTTATATGGTACCTGGATAGTGGATGGTCAAGGCATATGACAGGAGATTCAAATTGCTTCTTAAAGCTTGTTCAAGTTAATGGTGGAAAAGTTTCATTGGGAGGAAACAACAAAGGAAGAATTGTGGGATACGAAACTGTAAAGATTGGAAGCCTCATGATCTGTAATGTGTCTTTAGTGGAAGGACTCAACTACAATTTACTAAGTATCATCAGCTGTGCGACACCGGTTTTAAAATAAATTTTCAAGAGGGAATATGTTCAGGAACTAGTGAAGACTCCTCTCAGTCTTTCACGGGTCGAAGACATGGAAATATCTACCTCTTGGATGTCAAACCAGATTAAACCCAATGTCTAATCTCAATTCAAGAAGAAGCAAACTTATGGCACGAAAAACTTGGGCACATCAACATGAAGCAAATAGCCAAAATTTCAGCAAAAAGCTTGTTCGTGGTCTACCCAATCATCATACCAAAAGTCTGATCTATGCACACCATGTGTGTTGGGAAAACATGTAAGAAACTCATTCAAACCAATAAATCAAGTTTCCATTAATCGTGTACTCCAGCTCTTGCATATGGATCTTTTTGGACCAACCAGAACTCAGAGCATTGGAGGTAAGAAATACTGTTTAGTGATTGTGGATGATTATTCACGATTCACTTGGGTATATTTCCTGGCAAGTAAGTCTGAAACCTTTTCTTATTTTACAAAGTTTGCTAAAAAGGTCCAAAATGAGAAAGGGTATGTTATTTCAAGTATACGAACAGACCATGGAGGTGAATTTGAAAATCAAGATTTTACAAAATTTTGTGATGAATCTGGTTTTCAGCATATGTTCTCTTCTCCATATACTCCAAAGCAAAATGGAGTCGTGGAAAGAAAGAATAGGTCGCTTCAAGAAATGGTTAGAACTCTTCTAATTGAAAGTAACATCTCTTCATGTTTTTGGGCTGAAGCGCTTTCTACAAGCATGTTATATTATTAATAGAGTCTTTCTAAGGCCTATTCTGGAGAAAACTCCCTACGAGTTATTCAAAGAAAAGAAGCCCATTGTTTCATATTTTCATGTGTTTGGATGTAAATGTTTTATATTGAAAAATGCAAATGATCGGGTTGGAAAGTTTGAAGAAAAATCAGATGAAGGTATTTTCCTTGGATATTCTATCACAAACAAAGCTTATAGAGTTTACAACAAGAAGACTCAATCTATGGAGGAATCAATGAATGTCAAATTTCAAGACTATATGCAAAATCAATCGATTCATACTCATATTGAAGAATCCGAACCCGCTCCGAGACTCTACAAAGTCTAAATCTCCGAAGCGTTCAACTTTCGAAGACGAGCAACAAATGATCAACGAAGATTCAAATGAGGAAAAAGATCAACATCGACAAATCAACCAAAGCAATCGGAAGCATAAGTCCAAATCATCCCAAAGATCTCATTATTGGTGATATTAATGAAGGAATTCGCACAAGATCCAAAAGGCGCGAAGAGTCTAGTCTTTGTGGCTCTTATTTCGAAATAGAACCCAAGAGCATAGAAGAAGCTTTAACTGATGAAAGCTGGATTGAAGCTATGCAAGAAGAACTTAGGCAATTCAGCATCAATAATGTCTGGGAATTGACTCCTAAACCGAAAGGTAAATCCATCATTGGAGCTAAATGGGTTTTCAGGAATAAGATGAACGAGAAAGGTAAAGTCATAAGAAATAAAGCAAGACTCGTGGCCAAGGGATATACGCAAGAAGAAGGGATAGACTATGATGAGACTTACGCACCAAGAGCAAGGTTAGAAGCAATTAGATTATTACTTGCTTTTGCTTGTCATAAGAATTTCAGTTATTCCAAATGGACGTCAAAAGTGCTTTCCTAAATGGATTTATCCAAGAGGAAGTCTTTGTGGAACAACCACCTGGTTTTGAAGACCCAAGAAAACCAGACTCTATATTCAGACTGAAAAAGGCTCTATATGGTTTAAAGCAAGCACCTCGAGCTTGGTATGACAGACTAAGTAAGTTTTTAATTCAAAATGGCTTTGTCAAAGGTAAAGTAGATACTACATTGTTTATCAAAAGAGAAAGCAAAAGTTTTCTACTAGTTCAAATTTATGTTGACGATATCATTTTTGGATCTTCTAATGAAAATCTGTGCAAGAAATTTTCTAAGTCTATATAGGATGAGTTTGAAATGAGCATGATGGGTGAACTAACCTTCTTTCTCGGGCTTCAAGTTAAACAACTGAAGGAAGGAATCTTTATTCATCAAGAAAAATATGCTAAAGAACTTGTCAAAAAGTTTGGACTAGAAAATTGCAAAAAGACTGATCTACCAATGTCAAGTTCTTTGAAGATGGACAAGGATGAAGAAGGAAAGAAAGTTGACCGAAGCTATACGGAGTATCATTGGTTACTTCTTTATCTAACTCGCTTCTAGACTCGACATTTTGTTTAGTGTTTGTATTTGTGCCGATTTCAATCGATCCTAAAGAATCTCATTTAAGTGCTGCAAAGCGTATTATCAAATACATTGCCTCAACTTCAAACTTGGGTCTCTGGTATCCTAAAGAAGGAGACTTCACTCTTCTTGGATACTCAGACGCAGACCTAGCCGGTTGCAGAGTTGATAGAAAGAGCACCTCGGCACTGTCAACTACTTGGAAGCGGTGGACATCTTGGTTTTCAAGGAAGCAAAGTACGGTAGCTCTTTCTACGGCGAAGCAGTATGTAGCTCTTGGAAGTTGTTGTTCACAAATTCTGTGGATAAAACAACAGCTAAGAGACTTTGGACTTGAAGATTCATGCACCGATGACAACACTAGCGCAATCAATCTCACCAAGAATCCAATTCTTCACTCAAGAGCAAAACATATAGAGATTCGACATCATTTCATTAGAGATCATGTTCAAAATGGAGAAGTTTCGATTCAGGTTTATTGACTCAAAGAATCAACTCGGCGGATATATTTACAAAGCCGTTGGAGAAAAATCAATTTGAAGTTATTCGTTCCGGACTAAATATCTTAAAGTCTCGAAGAAGTTCGGACTCAGGACCGAAAGTCTAAAGGCACTCGACTCGGACAATCAAGATCTACGACCGTAAGTTATTTCCATTTTAGAAACTTATCTCTCGGTTCAAATCTTGAAAAGGTACGATTATCTATCCAAATTTAATTGGTGTAATTTTCCCAATTTTTTCATGATTAGTGCAATCTTTCCTTTTCAAAAAGAAGTTATTTTTAAAATGACAGTTATCTAATTTTTAAAAAAGGCAGTTATTTTTAAAAGGCATTTTTATATTTCCTTTTTCACGACGCTCCGTATGCCTCGCTTCGATCGCCTTATATACTTTGTCGGTTCTTCTTCGTTTTATTCACAAAAACCCTAAGAGAGCACCGATCTTCCACTTCGTCTTCTTCTCTTGTTTAATCCTCGAAAAGTTTTCATCTTTCTTGGGAAACAAGCTTGGAATCTCTCAAAGGCTGTGAAAGATGTCATCTCAAAGAAAGTCTTCAAGGATCGCGAACGGGGACCACAGCAAATGCGTGAGGGGCCTACGCACTTTGATCTCACCGAGGAAGAAGAATCTCCTAGACAGAAGAAGTGAGCCCACAACATTCTCGCAGCGTCCATCTCCTCCATCTAGACCTCGGGATGTTGCACATCAAGAAGAGGAAGAAATCATCGAAGACGCAGAACCCGTAAGAACTCTTAAGCCCGCTTTTACCTACAAGCTTTATCGTGCTTTGAAGAGGAGTGGTACTCCGTTGAACTACATTGATGAATTTCGAAAGACAAAGGGTTAAAAAATGAAACTTTCTTTTTACGCACAATGGAACGATTGGGAATTGCCCCTGTTGGATCGGCAAAAGAGGCATTGGCAAATATCCCAAGCGATCCACGTGTTGGCGGGCTGAGTCAACCAGATGGGAATGACAATGATAGGATGTACAGTCAGTTTAAACCGAAAATGGGTGTTGCGGCAAAAATCCGAAGCAAAAGGACAGACTTGTTTCGATCGGAGGAACACAAGCAACTGTACTCTAAGTTGCTTAAGCGTGGCAGTCGAAGCGAGGCATAAAATGCGTGCGATCAAATGGTGGTGGGACTGAAAATGGTCTCTAAAATGCGTCTGAAGGAACTCAACAAGGCGTTGGAGCAATTCAAAGTGAAAACCCCTATCAAGACTCATTTAGTCTCTTCGGCGGCAAAGCGAAAAGGGAAGGAGCCCATGGTTGCTCCATCCAAGAAAAGAAGAGCTCTCATCATTGAGGATGAAGAGGATGAGGATGATATCACCATTTCTGCAATGGCATTGAAGAACTTGAGTCATTCTGTTCCAAAAACAACGGAGAGACAAGAAAAAGACACGGATGAGACAGAACAGAGGACTAGAGAGAGAGAAGATTTGGAGAAAGAAACAGAGGAGAAAGAAGCAGAGGAGAGAGATGCAGAGGAGGAAAGAATTGAGTAAGAAGAAGAAGAGGAGAGAGGAGATCAAGCGAAAGCAGAGCAAGAGGAACACTTTTCTCCACATGAAGGCATGGAAACAGGGGGAGATCCTGAGAAAAGAGGAACGTCCTCATTCCCTGCCACCAGTGAAGGAATAAGTCGTTCTCCAGCAGATCCAGAGGACATCTATGCCTCTCAATTTCCTAAGGAGGGACATGATGTTTCATCGCCCAATTTGCGTGACCATGCTGAGTTGCCATCATCTGCCTATACTCCGTCTGATCGTGTAGAAGCCAGTACTCAGACTGATAATTCAGCAGACTTTCGCAGAATACTTGATATTCTCTTGGAGATGCGGGGTCAAATATATGCTTTGGGATGCGAAGTACAGAACTTGCAAAATGCAGGTCAAACCTCTTCAGTTTCTTTGCATGATCAAGTTCATGCCCTTGCTCTTCAAGTTCAAGCAAATGCCAAAGCTGAAGATGTGGCACAACTGAAGGAGGATTTGAAAAAGCTGGAAAGGATTGTCCAAATCAATGGGAGATTTCCAGCTTGTTCGTGTTCCCAAACAATCTTAATTCTCTTCACCTTTACCTTCTTAATGATGACAAAAAGGGGGAGAAATGTGGTGCATATTTGATTTCAAACTTTGTTCATTAATCTTTTTCAAACTTTGTTCATTTATCTTTTGTGACTTTTGTGCTTGGCTGTTTGGATTTGGACTGGATTTGGATTTGACTGTTTGAACATTTGTTTATCTTAAGTACTATTGATATCTCACGGCTTTGTTCATTTACATAACTAACGTACTTTCTGTGGATGCAGATTCTAGTGTTATTTTTACTAAGCCATTTATCTTTGTGAGATATCCATATTTGCTTGAGTAATGTTTTGCAGGTCAAAGTTATCCAAATCTGCAGGAAAGTTTTGTCACCATAAAAAATGGGGAGATTGTTGGAGAAAACTTCCTTGAGTGTTTTGAAGTTGACAAAACGTTTCCATCAGTCTAGTCTCGAAGACTTGCGACTCTTCCATCAAAGTCCGAAGACTCGGACTGCCAGACTCAAGACTCAAAGTCTATCCTCATTGACAGTTTCTAGACCGTCGAAGAAGGCTTATTCAGAACTGGATGTTTCGTTAAGGATTTGACTTTATCGACTGGAGAAGATCTCTTGGCTGGATATAGCATGTCGAAATCCTTAATTCAAATCAAGTTTGATTCAGGGATTTTGAATCCGTTGATTGGCGAAGTATACTTGGAAGGTTCTACTTATGGAAACCTAGATCCTGATTGTATGGGCGAGCAGGATTGATGGGCTATCGTCATGTTCCTTAAATAGCTTGAAGATCTTCCTAATTGATTCTGTCCAACAAGTAGATTGGAAGAATTCCTTTGGTAAGTGCCAACGGGTATGATGGCATAAAGGAGTATATAAGGAAGACGTTCCAGTTGTTCGAGGTGTGCGCGATAGAAGAATTTCAAAGTCTGAAGCTCCTTGTTCTTAGTCAATTAAACTGTTGAGCGAAATCTTGTATACAAAAGAGTGTTTATATCTTTGAGAGACCTTGAGGAAGTGTAGTAGAGTCTCTACACTGTGAAATCAAGGAAGAAGCTTTACTGTAACAACTCTTTTGTTCATAGTGAAATCTAGCCGGTGGGCTGTCAGTGCGGAAGAGTGGACGTAGGCTTGGATTAAGCCGAACCACTATAAACTCTGTGTTCATATTCTCTTCCCTACGCTCTTTTACTTTGATCGTAACTTGTTTTGTTTACAAGAGACAAATTTCCTTTTCATAATCTATTGCTGATTTGAGTTGCACACTTCACTAAGGGAAATTTGTTTTTGCACCTATTCACCCCCCTCTAGGTGCTCATACTAGCTTTCACAATATTTTGTACAAAAGATGGATTCTTTAATGAGTTTTTCATCTAAACTTGTTCTATAGTTTGTTCTGGGAAGGTGTAACAAGTTTCCGTGCATCTTTTTAATGAGATAATCAAGTGTTAAAAAGGTGCTGTCTATATCATTCATGATTGGACATTCCAACTTGAAGTATCTGTATCTGCTATGGACATGCACAATGTTTTCTCGTCTATCAAGACTAAAACTATTGTCATTTTAGCCAAAACTCTCAATCAACCAACATTCTTATATTATTCTATATTGGACTCAAAAGGAACGCAAGAAAAAACCGCATTTGCACGTCAATGAAACATCACAGAAGTAAAGCTGACGTACATTAATCCATATGAAAACATCAGTTTACATCACTCCTACAAAGAGCAACAACATACTAGAAAGCAACATTTGATATTGGATTTTTGGCCATAGCGGTGCTCGGCACTTGACGTACTCTTATTTGTTATGGCTATGCTTTGGGTGTCTGTATTGTCTTCAAAATATGCTTATAAATCCTACGTACGAATATGCTAATGAATATAAAGAAGGTCATCACTTTTCCATTTTATTTTCTAATATGTTGGTACAGGATGTGTCCTAAGTTGCCTTTTTGATGGTCCTGTAGAGATACTTGCATGCTTAAATTTAATGCCAATGACATAAGATACTTCACCCATATCCTTCATATCAAAACTCAGAGAGAAATTGTTTTACTTCATCTAACAATCCATTTATCGTTAGTTGCAAGTAAAATGTTATCCACATATAGTATTAAGAAAAAAATTTTGCTCTCACTAACCTTCTTGTATATACATTGATCCATGACATTATCCACAAAACCAAATGAAGAGATGACCTCATGGAATCTCAAGTACCATTGGCAGGATGCTTGTTTTAAGCCATACAAAGATTTCTTAAGCTTGTATATCAAATGCTCACTAGCACTATAGAAGAATCCTTTTGGTTGTTTCATGTAAAACACTTCTTCTAGTTTTTCATTGAGGAACGTTGTTTTCACATCAATTTGATATAACTCCATATCAAAATGAGCAATCAATGCCAAAATAATATGAAGAGAATCTTTTTTAAATACGGAGAAAATGTCTATGTATAATCTCTCTCCTTTTAAGTGAATCCCTTGGCAATTAGTCTAGCTTTGTATTTCTCAATGTTGCCCAATGAATCCTTCTTAGTTTTGAAGACCCATTTATAACCAATGGCCTTCACACCATCAAGCAACTCAACTAAATCCCAAACCTCATTAGATGCTATGGAACTCATCTCTTCCTTTATGGCATTGTAGCACAAATTGGATTTATCACAACTCATGGCTTGTGAAAATGTTTTAGGATCTTTTTTAGCTCCAATATTATAATCAAATTCTTGCAGATATACAATGTAGTCACTAAGGATTGATGATTTCTTAATTATAGTAGACCTTCTTAATGTTGCACCAAAATTCTCCTGAGAAGTTTCTTGTTCAACTGAAAGTTTAATACTATCTGGAAATTGCTGAACAGTTTGGCTTACATGATCAATGTCAACAACTTGTTGATCTTCAATGATTGGTTGTTCGATGGCTGGTTGAATTGAAGGGGCGTTATAAACAACAACCAATCCAATACCTGTCACGCCCCGATCCTCGGGCACGCGCTTATCCCTCACCTTGGTCGATTAAAAATTTGCGATATCCTAGGACATATCGCCGACCCTTTCATTTTCATATGCACATGCGGAAGCAATTAAAAAACCCCCAGACAATAAAACATTGGGATAGAACAAAGTAGGACTAAATTTCAAACTCTTAAAAACCTTCACTCTTATATACAATGTGAACTATTAAATTTAATTCACATTAAGCCAGTTTAAAAACAAGGTCTACAAGCAGAAGTGGGGTTCTACAAACTATGGGTCCCGTCCTCCTCTTCATCATCCTCCACACTCCAACAGAAGCCTTCAGCAGATTGCACCAGACTTTCGAGATCTTCAAAATCCAAGTCTACTGCATGTAGGGATCTGAAATGGTTATTTAATAACCAATGAGGCAATGTCTCAATAAGTTCTACCCCCTAAGACCCGATTAGTAAACCAATACACCTTAGGGCTGCCAATGCACAACACGAGTTAGAGGACTTACCTTGGCCTCAGATTCCGCCCTGCATATTAGCACAGATCAAATAGGCACCCAAGCAATCATATCACAGATCGAAGCATCGATCAAATCAGCCTAGTCGATTACGTCTCAATCAAACCATTCACCGGTCATTTCTATTCAATCAATCAATTCACAACATCAGATCAAGCAATGATTAATTGACCTAGTCGATTACATGTCAACAAGACCACTTCTGGCCATTTCAATTATTCCAACTCAATTCCCAATTACGAATCACGGTCCTTGGGACACAACTTAAGTATAGGTGGAAATCACGACTCCACCTAGCAATTTTCTTATATATAGTGGCTTTACGGTCCCACTCGGCACTTTACATATATATAGTGGCTTTACGGTCCCACTCGACACTTTACATATATATATATATATATATATATATATATATAGTGGCTTTACAGTCCCACTCGACACTTTATATATATATATAGTGGCTTTACGGTCCCACTCGACACTTTTCATATATATAGTGGCTTTACAGTCCCACTCGACACTTTACATATATATAGTGGCTTTACGGTCCCCACTCGACACTTTTCATATATATAGTGGTTTTACGGTCCCACTCGACCATTCAACTCGGCCAACGATATTGCACTTCGTAATTAAATTTCTCAATTTCATAATATATTGGCCTAATTTGTTGGTATCAAAGATACTCGATAAAATATCGTGTGTGGGTATACGATCGGCCTTAGCCAAAATAGAATAGTTTTCTCTCTATAAATCCCACCATTTTCTGTAGCCTACCAAAACATTTTTGGCATTGTCAACGATGCTCGGTTATTTTTCAATTAATAACCAAAGATTTTATTCAATTTATGAATAAATCCTAAAATCACTCATAAATCAATTTAGCACAAAATAAAGCTCAATTAAATAAACGGACCACACCACGACAATCAGCACGAAATTCCGATCACTAGCTATCCCGGTTGAATTTTCGGAAAAATAAATAATTAAATAATTAATTTCGAAAATTAAATAAATAAATATTAAAAATCCAATTTAGGCCCGTGATGCCTAATTGAAACCTGAAACGGGTTGGGAAAACCCCAAGATGCATTCAATAAATATTAGGAGCTCTCTACTTGCTAATGACTAAGTCTAACCACCTAACATGCATCATTAAGTCGCTAATTTAATTGTTCTAAACTAATCCAACCACCTAATTGCACTTAATTAAATCTAATCAACCCTTAGGCATAATTAGCAAACTAAGAAAACATTAATGAGTAAAATTCACTTGGCAAAGCGAAGACCGGAACACCGCGATGACGACGCAACGGCGGCCGAATCCCAAAATTTCGGCGGCGATGATAGACACTCGGGCTGGGCCAAGAAACTTTACAAGCCCACTGAAATTTCTGAACTTGGCTTCACGGGCTTGGGCTTGTTGAATTTGAAATTGCTGGGCTTCAAGTGAGCTGCTGAACCGGGCTTTGCTAGGCTCGAAAGACTGAAATTACTTGGCTGAATTCTGGCCTAACTTGCGGCCCAAAAGAAATTCACTAGGCTAGAATTGGGTCAAGATGCTGCATGGAGCTGGGCTGCAATTTACGTGGACTTCAAGTGGCCCAGCTGCTGGGCCGAACAAGGGAATCAGCAAGGGACGCTAGGCTGATTTCTTGTGGGCTGAGCTGCAAATCCACGTGGGCTTGGATGAGATGGGCCGAAGACAACTTATCTCGCTGGAGTGGGCCACGAAGAAACAGCTTCGGTGGTTAGGCTGCTTCGCTGCCCTCGTGCGAATCGGAGGAGGCTGAGGAGCTTGAAGATGTGTGGGTTTGCTTGACAGGAGAGGACGCGTGGCGTGGGGGTCAACAAGTCGGGCTTGCTGTGGGAAAACTTTGACCGAGTTGCTGGAGATGTGCGGTTGCTGCAGGGGAATAAACCGAAGTGGAGCAGCTGGCGTCGCTGCTGATGGTCCACGAACCAGTTGAAGAAGAAGGAGGACGCGTGACAAGAGTCAACTGCAGAAGCAACCAGCAGCTTCGGTGGAAGAGACAAACTGAATTTCGGTCAACACCCTGGGGTCCAACGGTTGCAGGTTGACTGGCCTGGGCTGCTTCGCTAGAGCCAAACCGGTGGGTGCTGAGCTTCTTGGTGGATTGTGGACTGAGCAGAGGGAGAGAGAGCTTCGGTGACTCTACTGGTGGTTGAACGTGGCAGAGCTGAGAGAGGAGAAGCAACTGCTGGCGCCGGGGCTTGAAGACATGAACTTCGCAGGGCGCCCGACAGTCGACACGAGAGGGGATCGTTGACTCGGTTTGCTGTTTGGGGAAGAGAACGAAGTGGGGAGCAGCTTTGCTAGCGTGTGGGGAAGATCGAGGGTTATGATGATGGTGTTGGATGATGGTGGATGGCGGATGGCGATGAAGAGGTGGTCAACTTCGGTGGAAGTAAGTGTTGGCTTATTGACCGATGGAGGGCAGACCGCGGACGTGTGACAGCTTGGTCGGTGATGGTGCAGATGGAGGATGAAACGGATGATGGGGATGATGGAGCACAACGAACGGAAATGATGGGCATCACAAATGAAAGAAACGATGGGCAGCTTCGAAGGAAAATCAAGTGAAATGAAAAGCAAGGTAGAAAGCGTGAGTAGGAGGGATCGGTGGATGGGTGTGCCGAAGGAGATTTGAAGATAAAAGGGACAAAAGTCAATAAGCTTATCTATCCCATTTAATGCTTGTCCCCCAAAAGCACCCATGTCTATCCCTTGGTCCCTTATTTGTTTTTAGACAAATAAATCCACCAAATAATCCCATTTTGAGCCAAGAATATTCAGCCCTCTCACAGCTCCGAATTTTACATTTTTGGTCTTCAATTTCTTCACTCCATTTTCCAAATTGAGGTCTGATTTCGTCGGAGAAAAATCCCGAACAATTTTCTATATGTCCTCAATACCTAAAGGCTCGGCTTGGAAGTCAAAACTCGCTTAAATTCGGCCCGTACGAATTTCCGTTAATTTTCCGCGACGTTCGAACGATTTTCCGTAAAATTCTCGGAATCTCTGAAAAATCTTCTGAGACTGTGTCGACACTCCTAGAATTTATTGTGACATGACAGAATCTTCAATTTCTGAAATCAGACTTGAATTCACAGTTAATTTCACTTGGCGCGTTTTTAGGGTGATCTAGGCTATCGGGTAACTTTCAGGCATTTTTAGTGCAAATGACCCGTGGTCGATTTTTTTCGAGCCACAATGAACCCACTCGACTCATTGGCGACTCTCGGTTGTCGTGAAAATCTCGAGGATTCAAATACGGACACAGGGTACCAAAACAATAAGAAAATTAGTTTAGTGCTGGTCGACGAGAATTTTCCAATTTAGTGATGTCACCCACGATTGGCCACACATCTCTGTCGAACCAGCCTATCTCTGATTTGAAATCGATTTTATACTGTGCCGCAATGGCCTCTAAAGATAGACACGGTCGGGAAGCCGATTCCTAGTCGAATTCTCAAGTCTATTTGCCTTAAAATCCTTATTGGTTTCCCTAGCTAACCTAGTTATCTCAAGAGTGATCAACTCTGAGAACAGCCCTATAGGTGCGTCAATGAAATGCCCGATTTATTCAATAGAGAACAGAGTTGAAAATTTGGGAGATGGATAATAAAACTTAGTAGTGTGAGATGGATAATAAAACTTATATCCCTTGGACTTTTTGGCATATCCAACAAAATGTCCCCTTATAGTCCTTGGGTCTAATTTCTTTTCCTGTGGATAGTAGATTGTTACTTCAAACGAGCATCCCCGAATGTGTACATGTCGCAAACTAGGTTTTCAACATCTAAATAACTCAACATGTGTATTTGGGATAGCCTTGGTTGGAACTCGATTTAATATATATACTGTCGTTTTAAGAGTCTTAATCCATAAGAATTTAAGAGGTTTGGAGCTACTGAGCATACTCCGCACCATGTCCAAAAATGTTCGTTTTTTTCTTTTTGTTACACAATTTTGGTTTGGAGAACCGGGCATAGTGTATTGGGTAATAATTCCATGTTCTTCAAGAAACTTCGCAAATGGACCGGGTGCTTGTCCATCTTTAGTATATCTACTATAGTATTTTTCACCTCTGTCCGATCTCACGATCTTAATTTGCTTACCACATTATTTCTCTACTTCGGTTTTGAATATCTTAAAGGCATCCAACACTTCACGCTTATTACGAAGTAAGTAAAGATACATGAATCGTGAATAATCATCTATGAAAGAGATGAAGTATCTTTAACCATTTGAGTCCTTATCTGGACTACAAATATCAGTATGTATGAATTCTAATATATCGATACTCCTCTTAGCACATTTCTTTGACTTGTCAGTTTGCTTTCCCTTTACGCAGTCCACACAAGTGTCATAATTAGTAAAGGCTGGAGAATTAAGTACTCCATCATTTACTAATTACTTAATTCTATCTAGGGAGATTTGTCCTAATCTCTAGTACCACAACATAGATGAATCCCCATTCACAACACATCGCTTTATGCCAGCATTATCGTGAGCGTGGATTGCATTATCTTGTAAATCAATTCAAAAGCGACTGTTAGACAAAATACCACTCCCAACAATTTCAGATTTATACGATAAACTTAAAGTTGAGCATGAAAATTCAAAGGAGTATCCCAAAGGTACAAGTCTTGAAATGAAATTAAATTCCTAGAGAAACTAGGAATATGAAAGGTCATGTCTAAATTTAAAATAAAGTCACTATTGAGAATTAATCTACATGTCTTGATAGCTTCCACATGCGATCACATCTTGTTTCCTAAATAGATGCTTTGTTCACTTCTCGCTGGTTTCCGCTGGTTCTGAAAATCTTGCAAGGAATTGAAAATGTGGATTGTAGAACTAGAATCAATCCACCAAGTGTTGTGACCTACATCAACTATATTAGATTCATAACAAACACATGAGAGTATGTTACTTTTCTTCTTGAGCTATGCTTTAAATTTGGTGCAATTCTTCTTCATGTGTCCCTTCTTTTTACAGAAGAAACACTTGGATTCTTTCTTAATGCTAGCTTTGGGGAGGTAGAGGTATTTTACTTTTTCCCTTTTGCTTGCCTTGCCCTTTGTACTTATCATGTGTTGTCATATGAGCACTTTCTCCTTTCTCCATGAGCAGCATCTTTTCCTCTTGAACACACATGGTCATGAGTTCATTGATTAGTGTTATGTGTGTTATAAGAGATCTTGACAAGGGGCATATTCTTATGGAAGAGTGTTAAGGATATAGTACATAAGAAAGGATTTTGATATCCCAACCTCAAGATTCTTCAGCTAAGCTGCAATGTCCCTTATCTTCAGGATGTACTCACGCACACCTCTTACATTGGTAAGTTTCAATGATGAAAACTTCATAGTCGGGTTATGGCATGTACCTTCTCTAAAGACTCAAATTGTGCATCAATAGGCTCAAGCAATTCATTGGCACTGTTATGCTAAATAACTTAACCATGAATACTAGAAGAGAGCTTTGTCTTTATGTATATCAAACTGAGACGGTTGGACCTCTCCCATTGTACATAAAGAGTATTTTCAGCTTAAGTGATATCCTTAATAGGTTCAAGTGGTTCGTCTGACCATAGAGCATAATCAAAATCCATGCACCCCAATTGGAGAAGAATTAATTCCCTCAATTCTTTGTAGTTATTTCCATTAAACTCAGGAACAATTATACCAGAACTAATCGTAAGTGGTAAGATTGTATAATAATCAAAGGAAAACTTATGTTTTAATATATTTGAGGCAAATACATTTAAATCATATTTTACGAATGTAAAACATGTTATAAAATATAAATCACATAACATCAAAAATTGTCTATGGGCTAAGTTTCTAGTTTAAATAGATTCATAATTACTTCATGATGAAACTTTCAAATTATATTCCCTTTCTTAATCCATGTTGGTAAATTAAGAAAGATAAATAATATCTCATCCTATTTAATCACATTAATATATTGAAAATTCCCATGGGATAAAATTCATAATATTAATGTGACTAATCACAATCAATGTCCTTTGATTGTATGTGTTCTATAGGCTCTTAATGTATATAATTTAATATAATAAAAAAATGTTGTGGCTAGTCTTCAATTAGTTAAATATATATGGATCACTAGACATTTAATTCTACTAGAAAATATTGAAAATTGCATCTAAGGGAAAAACAGTAAAATCACGTGTAAAAGGGTTAAAACTTACGGTGGTTGACAAACCGCTAATCAATTTCAAGCGATAACTTGTAAAAAGGTTTCAATAGTAGGTGATCAAAGGTTGTTGAAAAGGAAAAATCAGGAAAAGAAAAAGTGATGACTGAAAGGACTATATCGTAACTTTTCAAAAATATCGAGGACTTAGACCACGTTCTCTAAATGGTTTAGAATTTCTAATGTAAATTTGTTTGAAATGCCTAAACAAAAGGAAAAAAGAAAAAGAAAATAAAGAACGGACGAGTAGAAGATAAGACAATCAATAGTATTTCATGTGTGAATTTACAGATGAAAAATCAAATCAAATATCAAAATATAAGGAAGATTATCAGGACAAGACTTGATGGGATGAAAGGTTAGATGATTTTCCCACTATGATTTTTACGTTGAAAAAAGACTGCCTGTATTTGGAGAATATTCATTTGCTAGGTTAGTAATTAATTGTACTGAAAATAGTTGCACTACATCCTTTTCACCTCAAATACTAGAGGACTCTTCTTAGGGGGTATTTTATTTGAGAGAATTATTAAAGCAAACCAATATATTTATTGCAGAACCTAACATCATAATTAAGGGAGAAAAGCCAGATCCTATACATGAATGTGAGCTAATCATGCTGAAGCTTTTGTGGTTTCTTGTTTGTTTGTTAGAGCTTTGGCTATTCTAGTTTTCTAATTAGATAATGAAGTTAAAAGAGTAGGACATCTTCCACGCATCATGAGAACACCACACCACATTAACAAGTTTGAACGAGTTCGAGTTCAAGTAAATGGTGCCGGTGCTTCAATATTTGTCAATCCATTTGATGTGGGAAGATTATCAAATTAATCCTAAAGTTATTGCACGGATGTTGAGTCTATGCTAAAATTTTCAATTTACCAATGGTACTAATGTTTACGCTAAATTTTAATGCAATTCTTTTGCTTGGAATTGCCATCGTAATAATCTACTCATCGCCGATTAGTAATCGACATAGATAAATTTACTCAAAATGACATCATATTGAATAATTTTATGAATTCTGATTTTTTCTCTCTTTTTTTCCTCTTCTTTTCCTCTCCTTAACGTGTAACTCTTCATCTTCTTCTTTCAGGGAAACAAATCTGCCATGGGAATCGTGTACATCATCTCCACCGCCATCTTTTCCCGGTGTGCATATATATATCCTTATCATAATCAATAGAGTATTTACTGCAGTATTTTACACCAAGATTTAGAATTATATTAGTAGAATTAAATGGGGAGTGACTAAATTAGCATTCATACAATATATATAAAATTGAATAGATATTTTCCCATTTGACGCGATCAACAAATGACTTCTGTTTGAGTTTGTTTTCAAAAAAAAAAAAAAATCCGATTACAAAAATGTCATCTTAGAGTCACAAATTGAGTAATCAAGCATCCGTACATGGCTCATCGAAAAGGCAACCTAGACACATCCAGCATCAATGTAAAGGAAACCAAACCGAGAAAGTATTCTGTTGTATCATCCGAGTAGATTAGACAACATGGCGTAGCTATAGTAACTTATTCTTTTTGTACATACACCGGGGCGCACATCCACCCGCTCTTTCTCATTCATTAGAAGCTAAGTCAAAAAAAAAAAAAAAAGCACCAAAGAAATATCATTGATTTGCACTATCACTTCAAATTATATTTCTGAGGACTCGATAGCTTGCTGATAGTTACGGAGCCCAAGGCCCCGGACAAGCAAGATTGACTGCGTGCGGATAATTCTTGTGCCACGAAACGCATGGTGGGTCGTGAATTGGGAGTCGTCCGGGTGCACGCCAGTGCCACTGTGATGATGAGCACCACTTCCTCGGCTAGTTGGCCGGTCGGAGGAGAAAGACGCAGGTCCAGCACATCTCTCAGCAGCAGATTTGGGTCTTCCAGCGATCTCGATGTTTGTGTCCTTTGTAGGGAAGAGAGAAGATGCCCCGGATGCTTTCCCATCATGATTTCTAGTGCAGCTACTCCAAAACTATACACATCGCATTTGTCCGTTACTCTCATCGTAACCGCTAACTCTGTTTTTTCAAGAAGAATGAATCAATGGTATGATCACGGGTATTGCACAAATTCCAAATTTTTGTGATACTCTGACACAAATCACTTTTCAAAACCTATACTTGTTAAAATTCTTGTTAGAATTATTCAACAAATGCAAATTCGAGATTTTAATTAGAGCAGTTAGAGCAAATTGATCAATCCCATGTAATATGTACACGTGAAATGTATGGTTAAATTACCAGGAGTCATGTAGCCATAAGATCCAGCCACTGTGGTCCAATTTGATGAGTCGAAATTCAAGAGTTTCGCTGTCCCAAAATCCGAAAGTCGAGGCTAAAAATCCCACTCGAGTAAGATATTGTTGAGGGTTATGTCCCGATGGGCGATAGGCGGGGAGCAATAATGATGCAAATAGGGGATAGCATGAGCCATGCCTTGAACAATCTTCACTCTTGTACCCCAGTCCAGTTCAGTTCCTCATTTTCCTCCGTACAAGACCTTCGCCAAACTGCCTCTCTCCACAAACTCATAGACCAACTAAATGCAACCCCTCTTGGAACAGAATCCGTGGAGCTTGATCACATTGCGGTGCCGGTCCTCGGTCAAACTGTGGATCTCGTTCTTGAAACTCTGTTAATTGACCGAGGGGACATCGCTGGATTCTGATACTTTGACCTTTTTGACAGCGATGATTTGGCCGCTAGCCAGTTCGGCCTTGTAAACGCTCCCGACCCCGCCCTTTCCAATGCAGTACTTTTCGCTGAAGTTGTCGGTAGCCTTGACGATGTCATTGAATGTGAACTTACCTTCCCTTTCCCATATGATCGACTCAGATTTCTCGTACTTCATAAGACCATGACTCTCTTCATCGAGTTCCTTGTTTCGCCGCTGAACCGCCAGAATCACAGCAGTTAAAGTCACCAGAAGTTGTAAGCAGCAGACGCCCACAATCGCACCAATAAGAACCTTTTCCCTATGGTCGGTGGATTTACTGCTCGTCCCACAAGGAGATAATCCCGTCACGTTTCCGCACAAGCCCGGATTCCCGATAAAAGCACTTCCTGGTGCTTGTTGGAAGATGCGATCACTAGGAATCGCGCCTGTTAGCTCATTGTATGATAAGTCTATGGAGTAATAACTTATTTCCAAATTGAATAGGATTTTCAATTATTCACATTTTCTTCCTTCCTCTCCCCTACTGCTTAAGCATACTGCACTCGCCCAATCCTCAGCCACGCCGCTCACCTGATCCTCGTCGCTTTTGTTGTTCGCCATTTTCTCTTGTTTCACAAGTTCATCGTCCACAAGCTTTAAGTCGTTCGCAAGCTTCAAGTCCGTCGTTCGTTAGCTCCACTCGCTTTATCCAAGGTTAGTGTTGAAAATATGTCTCGATTTGAGCCCGTTGAACGAGAATACGTGAACTTGACCACGTGCGAGTCAGCAGAGCATGTGAATTGACCGAAATTGTCAGAAGAAGATTGCATGCGGATCTATGAGCCGCAAGCGTGAAGAATGAGGCCAGAAGGGAGCGTGCAGCCGCGACAGAAGGGAAGTCCATTATTTTATTCTACCTCTTTAATTGTGATGGTTTTATGTGATGGGCTTAAGGCCCGTCCGCCCATGTTGGGCCTAAAAGCCCGGCCCACAAGATTAGGGCCCATGGATGAAGGGGTACGTTCCTTTGTTGGAGGGAACGTATAAAAGGAGAAAGAGAGAGGAGGAACACACCTTGGAATAACGAACGTAGGTTCCTCTCCCTCTCTCCCTCCAACAAGAAAAAGTGCGCAAACGGCGACGCCATCTTCCCTTCAAGACCAATCGACGTCATCGGATCGAACGGGGCCAAATTCTCTTCCTCTTATCGGCATTGGTGTTTAATCTGTGGCTAACAAGGTACGCTCGAATCCGTGGTGTGCTTTAGGATCGGTGATACGTGATTTTCCCGGGCTTGTCTTCCGCATTCGTTTTAGGGTTCGATTTAGTGTCGAATCCGGTTTTAGGGGATCCGTTATTCCCAACATTGGTATCAGAGCCCTAGTTCATGTTTTCCCGATCCCTTTGATGTTTTATGATTGATTTTTCGCGAAAATATTCGGCCGACACGGATCGGGCGAGAAATCCCGACACCCGAGCACTTTGTTCATCCATTTTTTCGAGTTTCCGCAAGTCGAAATCAATTTCGAAGCATAGGGTGAAATAGCTCGTCGAGACGAGTCCGTCGACATGTCGACCGCCGCCGTCCGACGCCGCACGCGCCCACACGCTCGGCCAGAAGCCGCTGCGCGTGGGCGCCACGCGCCTGAAGCGCTGGCTCGGCCAGCGCGTGTGCCACACGCGCCGGTGACGGACCGGCGCGTACGCGACGCCGCCGCCCGGCGAACCGGCACGCGCCGGTCGGCGAACCGACGCGTGCGGACGTCACCGTGACGTCACGGTAACCGCCGGGATGACGTCATCGATGACGTCATCGCCGACGACCGTTGGACGGCCGGTCACCGGCTGGCGACCCGACCGCCGGCGACCCGACCCGACGGCGACCCGACCCGACCCGCATCGTAGCCTGGCGCATGCCGCGCACGTGTCGGGATGACGCTCGCGTGACGTCATCCCACGCACGCTGGGGCACGTGCCGGTCGGTTCGTCCGACCCGTCCGACCGGCCGGCCGACGACCGACGACCGGCGACCGTCGACCGTTGACCGGCGTTGACTCGTTGACCGTTGACCACCGTTGACCGTTGACCGATCGTTGACCGTTGACCGTTGACCAAAAAAAAAAAAAAAAAAAAAAAAGGAATTTGTTTCTTTTTCAGTTATGTCTGTGTGGGTTAAAGGTAGTCCATTTTTTATTCTGCATTTGTTGCATGAATCATGGAAAATTATGTATTTTTCCATTTTGTTTCTTGTGGATTATAAGTGATCCAATTTTAGTTCCGCATTTGTTGCGGAACTATGATGCGTTATGCACGGATACCTACAATCCCGAGAACGGACGAAGGAAAAGCAAGACTTAAAAGGCTGATGACAGAGTTAGCTGATTATCGGTGGCATGACGGTGATTTAGTATCACACGTGGTCGGTCAATCGATGATACAAGAAATCATCTCGTAATGGTTATCTTATGCCGGATTTTGAGAAGGTGCCGGCTTTGATGAACACTCTTCCACCTGAATGGCAAGCAGTGTTAGATCGGCTATGGGAGGTCAACGTGGTCCCGGGTTATAGGAGGCTAGTGGTAGCTTTTGTTAGAGAGTATTATAGGGTTGAGTTAACCAAAACTTCAACTCTTAGACTGAGCGCCACATGGCGCAGAGTGAATGCGCCTTGGAGGCGACATGAGAGCTCTCCAAAAGTTTTTCCATGGTTGGCAAATGTGCCTTCAAATTTCTCAGATTTTTTGATTGATAGATTAGACGGGACATTCCCTATTTATTTCTTAGATTAGTTTGAGATGTTTTTTTAAGTGTGAATATCTCTTTCTATGTTGATATTTCTTCTTTGAATATATTACTTAGTGTAATTGATTGTTGTATTATGTTGAAAGCATTATTATTCTATTGGATGTTAGATATTATTTGCTTTCATTATTGTTGACTAACATGGGTAGTTCATAGAAGTTTTTGTAATTTCATAGAATTTATTTTGCATAAGACAATTATATTAATAATAGTTTTAAGTTAGGATTTTTGGAGGATGATTGGAAACGTAGTGACCTTTTGATTCTAAACCTTACTTGAAATTATTTATTGATATGATGGGTCTGTGCAAAATGGATGCATAAATGATAGGCATTAATTATTCGTGCATATATGTCCGATGTGCTCGTATCGATGGTTTCAAAGAACTAAGAACGTAATTGCTGATATGGACGGACAACAATTGTGAAATATTGAATAAGAAGATTCAATATGTGCTGAAAAGCAAGAAGCACTAGAAGCTCTTGACCATATTATGGAAGATCTTGAGGATGCTTGCGCCACCTTGAGCTGGTAGAGGACCGCTTAACGGCATGTGAGCCGAAAGTAGATATTTGCAATGCTGGTTCTAGCTCGAAAGGGCTTTGAGCTCTAAGCGCAAGCGTATTGATTCGTTCAATATGTGGGAATGCAAAGGATCAAGTCCTTATTGCAAGAGATCAAGAGTTAACCAACACAAGAGAGGAAAACGTCCTCAAGTGAAGAAAATGTCAAGGATGAGGTGTTACAATTGTGACAAGAAGGGTCACTATGCTCGCAATTGTTGTGAGCCGAAAAAGGTAAACACCTCTTGTACATTTGAGAACTTTGCTTATGTGTCAAGTTCTGTATTATTGGCTGAATCCAATCCTTTGTGGACTGTAGATTCAAAAGCGACAGACCATGTAGCGAAGGATAAAGAATCCTTCGTGGAATTCGACGAGTACCAACTGGAACTAAGTGGATTTATGTAGGAAATAACTCCGAGATGAAGTTAAAGGGATTGGCACATGCCAATTGAACATGCGTGGTGGACGCACCTTGTTCCTACATGATGTTCTATATGCTCCGGAGATTCGTCGAAATTTAAGAGTCTGTTCTTGGTGTTGGTTAAGCTTGGTTTTAGTGTGAACTTCCGTAATAGCCGGTGTATATTTGTATTTGGATACAAACTACTATGGTTGTGGTCACTTTCTGGATGGTTTTATTGTATTAAATGTTGACTGTGGTGATGTCAATATTTGTTATTCCCTTGTTTCACGTCTTCTACTTAATATGATAATGATGTGATTATGTGGCATGCTAGACTTGGTCATATTGGCCAACAACATATGAATAGATTAGCCAAAGAGGGCTTGTTGGGCAACATTGAAAAAGTCGATTTGCCCATATGTGAGCATTGCCTAGTAGGGAAAACGACAAGCAAACCATTTGGAAAAGGTAAAAGAGCTGAATTTCCTCTGCATTTAATCCATTATGACGTCTGTGGTTCAATGAATGTGAGAGGAAGGCATGGGGCTGTTTATTTCATCACTTTTATAGATGATTATACTCGATTCGGATATGTCTATTTGATTTCTCATAAATTTGAAGCATTAAGTTGTTTCAAAAGGTTTATGAACTTGGAAGAAAATCAATTAGACAAGAAATAAAAGTATTAAGATCCGATCGAGGTCGAGAATATTTATCTGATGAGTTCAGAAAATTATGTGATGAAAAAGGAATAGAAAGACAGTTGTCTATTCCATATACTCCTCAACAAAATGGTGTTGTGGAGAGAAGAAATAGAACCCTACTGGAAATGGTTAGGTCCATGATGGCGCATGCTAACTTACATATCACTTTTTGGAGTGATGCGTTGTTAACTCGCTGCCTATATACTTAACCGGTGCCTTCCAAAATCAGTTACTTACACTCCATATGAGTTATGGACAGGTAGAAAACCGGACTTAAGTTTTCTTAAGCCATGGGATTGTGCTGCCTATACTCATGAGTCCTCTCACAAGTTTGGGAAATTGGGTCCCGATGAAAGATGAGTATTTTAATGAGATACTCCGAACACTCGAAAGGATATGTGTTCGTAGGTGAGCAAGAAAGTGGGAGTATAACTGAATTTGAATCACGGGATGTCACATTCTTAGAGGATGATTTTCCTAAGAAGGGCGAAATAGGGGCAGATTACTCCCTATTTGAAATCTTGGATCAAGATAATGATATTAGTGGAGTTCGTCCAAGTGGGAGTAATATGAGAAGTGATGAATTGAATTCAACTCATTCTCAATTGCAACCACATGATGAGACGACGTCATCATTATCTAATCCTAGTGGGAGCATAATGGGGAATGATGTGCTAAGTGTGCAATCTCCCATACGGCGAACAAGTCGCCAAAGTATTCCCCGTCGACTTTTTGACATTGAAGGGGAAACTTTTATGATTGCTCCGCAAGATGAGGATGAGCCAAGAAATATTAATGAGGCTCTAAATGCCCTAGTAAGGAAAAATGGATTCATGCAATGGAAGAGGAAATGGAGTCAATGAAGTCAAATCATGTTTGGGAACCGGTTGATCTTCCAAAAGGACACAAAGCTATTGGGAACAAGTGGGTTCTCAAAATAAAGCGAAAAGATGATGGCTCAATAGAAAAGCATAAGGCTCGCCTTGTGGCGAAGGGGTATAATCAACAGGAATGAATTGATTATGAAGAAACATTTTCTCCTGTAGTGAGATTTGCCTCGATTCGCATTATTCTGGCAATAGTGGTTAGTATGGATCTTCAGTTACGTCAAATGGATGTAAAGACTGCTTTCCTCAATGGAGAATTAGAGGAAGAAATATATATGGAACAACCTGTTGGTTTCATAGTGAAAGGCCAAGAAGAAAAGGTATGTCGACTTTTGAGGTCGATATATGGCCTTAAGCAGTCATCGAGACAATGGTATATACGTTTTCATAATGCCATAATGGCATATGACTTTACAATGATAGATGAGGATCATTGTGTATATATCAAAAGATCCAAGGATCAATTTGTGATCATATCATTATATGTTGATGATATACTAATTGCCGGAAACAATATGGAGTTTGTTAATACTGTCAAGAGTTGGTTGTCTTCCAACTTTGAGATGAAGGATATGGGTGAGGCTGCATACATTCTTGGAGTTAAGATTTCAAGAGATCGTTCAAGAGATCGTTATCTCTTTCGCAAGAAACATTTATAAACAAGGTTCTTGAACGATTTCGTATGCAAGATTGTAAACCCATAGACACTCCTATTGCAAAAGGTGAAGGATTGAGCCATATCTGTGTCCAAGGACTCCACAAGAGAAAGAACAAATGAAACATGTTCCTTATGCTAGTGCTGTTGGAAACTTGATGTACGCTATGATGTGTACAAGACCTGACATATATTTTGCAGTTGGAATGGTGAGAAGATACCAATCCAATCCAAGTCAAGCACATTGGAAGGCCGTTAAGAGAATACTGAGGTATCTAAAGGGGACTGCTGATTATACGCTGAGTTATTATGGAAAGGATCTGCGACTCTAAGGCTATTCTGATGCTGATTGGAGAGGAGATTTAGATGAAATAAAATCTACCTCTGGGTTTGTTTTCCTACCGAATAATGGCACCATATGTTGGAGCAGTAAGAAACAAACATGTATAGCCTTGTCCACGATGGAAGTTGAGTTCGTGGCATTATCAAGAGCAGATAAGAAGGTATTTGGCTTAAGAGATTTTTTGGATCATTTAGGTGTTATTGGAAGTGCTGCAGATTCATTGTTGGTTAACTGTAATAGCCAAGCAGCAAAAGTGTACACCAAAGATCCAAAATATCATGGCAAGACCAAACCTATAGATATCAAGTATAATTTTGTCAAGGATATGATTGCACGAAAAGATGTGAACTTAGAGTACATACTACGCATAGAATGGTAGCAGATCCTATGACAAAGCCAATACCTAGAGATGTGTTTAGTGGCCATATGAAATCTCTAGGATTGCGTAGAGGCTGGTGTACTGAATATTGTAATTTCCCTAAGTGTTCACATTTGATGAATTTGTGTTTTCATCATTAATGCCTATGAATCTTTATTTGATCTTTATGCATCTTAATGCTCAGTGCATTGCTTTAAGTTAAGAAAGTATGTCGGACAGATATAAGATTAGCCCACTCACACGGGTAATCGCCTCTATTTACTGTATGATAAATAGAGATGAGATTGTTTTTAAGCTTATTATCTAGGTGATAATCGAGAGCTCAAGCTTAAAATATGTATGTCGCCTTAATCAAGGGTGTTAAGATGAGGACATAATACTTACTATGTCCGAAAGTAAAATACCCCACATATTTTACTTTATCTGTCTATGATGCCAGATGTGAGTTCTGATGAATTTTGTAAATGAGTAGATACGTGAACTCAAGTTAGACATTAGGTATGTCTGAACTATCATCTGTACGGTATTAAAAGGTGTAGACATACGCTCCATGGGAAAGGAGTTAATACCGTAATACGTATTTCATACTACGTATGCATGAGACGACCAATTAGAGTGGCAAAAGTTTGATCTCAACTTTTATGCCGTGTGAGACTCTTGAGGAAAAGAGTTCCTCAATTTTAGTGCCCTCATGACTCTTACTTATTCTCAAGATTTCTATTTAGTGTTTGCTATCTTAGGATGTTGCCAATGGTCATGAGTTTGATTCGATCTAATGGGACATTTCTAGAAAAGCAAGCTAAACTGAAATTGAGAGTTTGAAGGAAAGAGGAAGATCGAATTTGAAGAATCACATTGTAGTTTTGTATTCACTGGTTAACCAATTATGACTGTCTTTGGGATAATCATAATTGTGAATACAATATATGTATCATTGTTTGAAAGAGATCAAGAGAGATATAAATGTGATCGATCGATCTAGGGAACTGCATACTAAATTTACTCAGAGTGCGATGCCCATTATGAGCTGTTATATATTCCTAACAGATGTATAGCAACGAGCTCTCAAAGTATGCTGGTCGCACGGATTATTCACCGGTATGAATGTTGAAGAGAGGTAAAGAGAATCTGTTCAGCCCACCATGTGCGAGTGGGAGATGATGGTTTTATGTGATGGGCTTAAGGCCCGTCCGCCCATGTTGGGCCTAAAAGCCCGGCCCACAAGATTAGGGCCCATGGATGAAGGGGTACGTTCCTTTGTTGGAGGGAACGTATAAAAGGAGAAAGAGAGAGGGAGGAACACACCTGTTGGAATAACGAACGTAGGTTCCTCTCCCTCTCTCCCTCCAACAAGAAAAAGTGCGCAAACGGCGACGCCATCTTCCCTTCAAGACCAATCGACGTCATCGGATCGAACAGGGCCAAATTCTCTTCCTCTTATCGGCATTGGTGTTTAATCTGTGGCTAACAAGGTACGCTCGAATCCGTGGTGTGCTTTAGGATCGGTGATACGTGATTTTCCCGGGCTTGTCTTCTGCATTCGTTTTAGGGTTCGATTTAGTGTCGAATCCGGTTTTAGGGGATCCGTTATTCCCAACAAATTGCATGCACATGGACGTGCATGCATGGCAAGAAATGGACTTAGAAGACTGAGGCCAAAAGTAAAAAGTTGTGGGCTTGTTTTGTCTTCTTTCTTTAACTCCTTGCTTCTTTCCTTTGTTATTTTATTCAGCTGCAGACAACCAAAGGAAAGAAAGGATAAAATATTACTTGAAGGAGTTGAACGTCGTGGAGATGGTCTTGGAAGACGGCGGCCATCCTTATTTTATGCTTAGATTATGGGCGCATGTTTTTTGCCTTATTAAATGCGTCCCTTGCATGCATGCGTGCCCGTGAATTTTGGTGGGAGTCAGTGCTGATTGCGAGCGCCGAATGAGTTTCACATTTTCTGTCTTGTTTCGCCCTTTAAAGGCAGAGGAGCGAAGGAGAAGATGGCGCTGAGTTATTTCGGTGGCCGAGAGAGAGCTGAAGAGCTGGTGAGAGAAGTCGTGAGACTTCCTGGAGAAAAGTCAGAAGCTCTCGGCAGAGAGGAATTTTCTCGTTGAAATTATACCCGAGTGTTTTAGTCAGTTAAATTCTTGTGAGTAGAATTTGTTTAATTCCTTAAGTGAGGTTTCACTAGAAATTATGAGGGGCTAAAACACTGTATGAGTTATTTGGGTGTAATTTGGGACTAGGAAACACTAAGTGTGTTTGAGTACTCGAGTGATTGTAATCTCCAGTGTATCGCTTGTTTCTATAGTGAAATTCCGTACTGCTCTTCCCGTGGACGTAGGTTCCGATATTCGGACCGAACCACGTAAATCTGGTGCCCGATTCCCTTTCCTTCATTCCGACTATTTTATCCGATTCGCTTGGTCCGTATTCGCACGCGCGCAACAACAGTTAGTGTCATTCATATTGGTGTAGTTTGTTCAAGGAAAAGCAATTGTAGCTTGTCGAAATAACATGTCGCCCAGGTGTGGACATGTTGTGGAATATCGTACCGATGGCAGCAAGGCTGTCTTCCCAAACCCAAATGGTTGTTCCAGTTACAGTTACGAAGCCTGCTTCTCTGGCACGAGCATTCTTGTGAAAGATCGAGTTCCGCATCTTCTCTTCGATGCTCCTCGGTCCACTCGTGCTGCTGCAATCACAAAAGAAAGGAATTTCCATTCCCCCTAGTGCCCTTCGCCTTAAGATCGATCCAAGTGGTAAAGAGGGTTCTGCCTTAGGGTAAAATTGGAATTGCCTCACACCGCCATCGCTCTAGCAAAGGCTTTCTTTTGCCCTGTGGCTTTAAATTCCAATGCCTGGCTTTTCTCGCTGTGATCTATGAACTGTTTGTGCATCGTGCGCATTGGTATATTTAACAGTAAGATTAGTGACTTCTAAATGTTTTGGAGCAGTGAGCACAGAAGCTAGAGTTGCGGCTTTTGGACATTGCAGAAAAGGAGATGGGAATTTTTCTTTTTTGTCGATTTTCATGGCATCCTTGAGTTAGCAATTTGACTTTTATTGTCAGTAAGCTAGACATGGACTCCTCTGAGTAATGCTTCCGCGGTGATCGGCTGGAGGTGGATGAACTCATCATTGGGCTTCCTATATCTTCTAATGGAAAAGAGACTACTCTGTCTAATAAATTTTGCAGCGTCGTTGGAAGACTCGCAGCTCAAGCCATGGGGAGGTGAATTGATTGCATATGTTTTGTTGATTATTAGTTATATCTTGTATAAAAGATAGATTCTTCAATGAGTTTTTCATTTAAACTTGTTGTTCCGTAGTTTGTTCTGGGGAGGTGTAACAAGTTTTTGTGCATCTTTTTGATGAGATAATCAAGTATTAGAAAGGTGCTGTCCATATCATTCATGCTTGGACATTCCAATTTGAAATGCGTGTATCTGCTATGAACATACGCATGAATTTTCTCGTCTATCGAGACTAAAACTAGTTGTCATTTTGGCCAAAACTCTCAGTCAACCAACACTCATATTATTCTATAATGGACTTGAAATGAATGCAAGAAAAAAACTACATTTACACATCAATGAAACACCACAGTAGTAAAACTGACATACATTAATCAATAAGATTATTTTGTTGGAAATTTCCTATAATATGGGCTTACATTAATTAATTGATGTTCTATTTTAAATAATTGAGTTAATGGATATTCTAATATTTGTTAAACCCTTAAGTGATCTTATTGAATTGGATTTTGGCATTTATTAATAACATGTCTATTCAAGTGTAGGCAATTGTATTTAACTAAAGCCCGTAATGGGAGTGGCCCAGTTGACACTCTATTGATTAGGGTTTGTTAGGTCTCCCTCTAGCCTATAAAAGGGTAGGTTATACCTATCAGTTGTTTAATCCCATTAAAAGCTGCCATATTAAAATATGTCATAGAGAGGAAGATCTGGCATTCCAATAGATTTCTGATTATCAAGTTGATTTATTTTTCTTCAAGTGAAGTAATGGCTCAAACATGTACGTTTTAATTCCACTGTATTATCGATTTCGGTATTTTACAGTCATATATGGATCAGATTGTTCTTGATTAATTAGTTGTTTATGTGGATAATTTTTCTTCATGTGGTATCAGAGCTAGTCATATATGATTGTAGAACCCAAAATTATTTTTTTATGAACAAATTCAAAAATTTTCCACTTGAATCGAATATTGGCATTATTTTTTCATGTGGATATTTTAATCGATTGATCTTGAAACCTTAGGATTTTTGTTCTACATGTCGAGATCTTTCCAATCATATATAATTTGTATAGTTTCGTTGAGAATTGAGTGAGCATTTTGAATTTGAAATTATAGGGTTTATACCTTGCAAAAGTTCTAGAATTTTAAATTACATGCAATTGATTGATGTTCATTATAAGTTGTTGCATAGGTATCGTTTTATATATGTTTTAACATCTTTTGTTGCATTAAGGTAAGTTTTTTGGGCTTAAACAAGAGAAAAACAAATGTTGAAGCTTGAATATGGTTGATTATTTCGTTTGTTCTTCGTATAATTAATTATAGTCAACTATATTGATATTAGATGTAAGATCCATGAAAAAATTTCATCAAGAATTATATGTGTTTTTTGAGGTTAAGGTCGAAACCAGGTCGTAAGGCCCAATTCGCAGATTTTCGTGACTCGGCAGGAGGTTGAAGAAGACCTCCAGCCGGGCCAGTCCAATAAATGGACGTAAGCCTAGAACCAAGAATAAAATAAAGGTTTTGGGCTCACGCCCATGAGCCAAGGAAAAGAAAGGTCCTGGGCATGAGCCCAAAACCAAAAATAACATAAAGGTTCTCGGCTCACGCTCAGAACCATAATCACCTAAAATAATAATAAACATGGGCTTGCGCCCAAATTTATTCCACCGGGCTTAGCAACTTGGGCTTGTTGCTCGAGCGAGGACCCGGGTAGTGGAATGTGGGCCGGGCGAGTGCCTGGGCCCCACGGGAGGGTCCGACACAAAAAAAAATTAAAAAATTAAAAAATTAAAAATTGTGACAAAAATTATTGTTTGATAAATGCAATATGATCTTGAGAAGTATGTCATAAAGTGCTTCATATTGTTCGATAAATTTCGGGCATAAATTTTTTTGAGTTCCCTATTAATAAAAATTAGTATATATAATAACTCGGCCAAAGGGGGTTATTGTGTATATTAATTTGGAAAATTGCATGAAGATTAATTTCTAATTTAAAATATGGAGATGTATAATTGAAAAATATTTATCTGACCAAAGGGGATAATTTTTTGTGAAAATTATATGTAATTCCCCTCTATGTTGTGATAATGGAGATGTATAATTTAAAGGTCTTGTTTGCACAAAGCAAACAAGCCCTTGATGATTATATGTAATTCTCCTTATTGTCTTTATATATTGATATAACAGAGAAGTATAATTTAAAGGATTTGTCTGCCCAAAGAGGATGAATCCTTGACAATTATATATAATTCTCCTTATTGTTGCTTTACAAAGTTCATGCTGCTAAAAATAATGATGCATTATATACTTTGTTCAAAGGGGAGTTTATAATATACTAATTATTTTTGTTAAATTTTTTATTGCCCATAATTGACTTATTGCATTATGTGTTACAAACAATTACCTTTGCTATAAACAACAATAATGCCACGGTTGAAATGTTGACTGGATCAAACTTCAAGAGATGGAAGCAAAATATAGAGTTTGCTCTAGGAATTGTGGATATGGACTTGGCTCTATGTGAGGATGAATCTTCCAAGCCCAGTAATCAAAGTACTGCGGATCAAAAGGCCCATCATGCTAGATGGGAAAAATCTAACCGACTAAGCCTCATTACTATGAAGAGGTCAATTGTTGAGCATCTCATTAGTGGTTTGCCGGAAGATACGAATGCGAGACAGTTCCTTGAAGTAGTGGGAGAAAGATATAGAGTCTCAGATAAGACTGAAGTTGAGAACTTGTTGAGTGAGTTGACGAACATGAGGTATGATGCTGCTATAGGTGTTATGGTCCACATTCAGTCCAAACTTAAGGCTCATGAAATCGTCCTTTCTGAAAATTACATTGTGCATCACGTCTTAAATGTTCTGCTAGCTGAATTTAGCCAATTAAGACTTCTTATAACACTTAGAATGAGACATGGAGCGTCAATACCTTGATTACCAAATGTGTGACTGAGGAGAAGAAATTAAAGAAGGAGAAGTATGAGTTTGCCCACTTAATTGCCAATGTTAAGTTGAGTTCATCTAGAGGAAAATGGAAGCCTAAATTGTCAAATTCTCATGGTTCAAAGAAAGACCAAGACTTCAAGAAAAATGGGAATCATGGGAGAAATGGAGATAAGGATTTCAAGTGTTTTCACTACAAGAAACATGGTCAGAAGAAAGCCAATTGCTACAAGTTCCAAGCTTAGCTAAAAACAAGAAAAGAAAGTCACCAAGATGAGTTGTTGGTTTATTTTTAATCAAATCTGGTTGATGTTTCTTTGGATTCTTGGTGGCTTGATTCTGGTGCTACTGTTCATGTGACTACTACCTTACAGGGTCTCATAAACCTAAGGAATTCAAGTATGAGGGAGTCAAGCTTAAAGTTGGAAACAATATTGGAGTTGATGTAGAGCGCATAGGGATAGTTGTTTTGATTAAAGAAAGATCTGCATTACTATGACATAAGTGATTAGGGCACCTCTCCAAAAAAAGGGTAAAGTGACTCATCAAGGCTGATATTCTTCCTCCTCTTGACTCAGATGATACTAAGACTTGTATTGATTGTGTGAGAGGAAAATTGACTAAAACCAATAAGAAAGGCACTACTCGTAGTCAAAATCTATTGGAGATAATTCATACGGATATTAGTGAGTCATACTCAACCACCTGGTGTGGAAATAAGTATTTCATCACATTCATTGATGATTTCCCTCGTTATTGTTATGTTTATCTAATTAAGGAGAATACTAATACTCTTCAAATGTTCAAAGTATTTCGCATTGAAGTTGAGAAATAATTGGAAAAAATTATCATGATTATCATATTTGATCGTGGTAGTGAGTATTATGGGTAATATATTGAGATTGGATAACAAATGAGACTGTTTGCTAAATATTTGCAAGACTGTGATATTGTCACTCAATATAGAATGCCTGGGAGTCCTGAATGGAATGGTGTAGTTGAACGGCGCAATCGCACACTCATGAAGATAAAACGAAATATGATGGGCAATTTTAATTTGTTTGAATACTTATGGGGTGATGCAATTAAAACAACAACTTATATATTGAACCGTATACCTAGTAAATCAGTGCCGAAAACACCTTTTGAATTATGGATGAGGAGGAAACCAAGCCTGAATCATTTTCGAGTTTGGGGCTGTCCTGTAGAGATGAAAATTTATGATCCTTCTTGGAAGAAGACCGAACCCAAGACTACTAGATGTTACTTTATTGGATACCTTGACCATTCTAAAGGATATGGGTTCTATTATTCTACTCGTGGCACTACAATCATTGAATCTCAAACCGTCAAATTCTTGGAATTAGATGGTGTTGAGAAGAGTTCTTCTCAATCTTTCGAAAGGGAAGAACCAAATAAAACGGTCTCTATTCCATTGCCCATCTTGAATGATGATTCTATGCAAGAGCCCTGCAGAGTGGAAATTCAGTAAGAAGCAAATATTGGAGATATGATGGTAGATCCTCTTATGACAAACGAAATTCCCCAGACGAATGATGCGGCTCTAAAAATGCCTGTGCGAAGATCACACCGACAAAGAAGACCAACGCCTCTAAATGATTATCATGTCTATCTTGGAGAAGCTGATTTTGACATTGGAAATATAGTTGATTCGGTGACTTTCAAAAAAGTTCTTTATAGTGATCAAGCAGATGATTGGTTAGGAGCGATGAAGGAGGGGATGATTTCCATTTCAACTAATCAAGTATGGGCACTTATTGATTTACCTGATGGGCATTAACCGATCGGCTGCTAATGGATATTCAAAATCAAGAAAGATAATAAAGGTAACATAGAGAGATTCAAGACAAGGTTAGTCGTAAATGGGTACACACAAAGAGAAGGCATTGATTATACTGAAGTGTTTTCTTCAGTGTCCACTAAAGACTCTTTTCGGATAATCATGGCATTGGTGGCTCATTTTGATTTAGAGCTTCATCAAATGGATGTCAAGACAACTTTTCTAAATGGAGATCTGAATGAAGAAGTATACATGCAGCAACTTGAAGGGTTTAAAGAAGCCGGAAATGAACATATGGTGTGGAAACTTTAGAGGTCTATCTATGGTCTCAAACAAGTCTCACGTTAGTGATACTTGGAATTTCATAAGGTCATGAGATCATTTGGCTTTGAAAAAAATAAGTTTGATCAATGCATCTACATAAAAGTAAATGAAAGTAAATATATTTTCTCAGTACTTTATGTAGATGTTTTACTTACTAGTAGAGCTGTTGATCTATTGAATGACACAAAAAGTTTTCTATCTACAAAGTTTGATATGAAAAATCTTGGAGAAGCTTATTTTGTTCTAGGCATTGAAATTCATCGTTACAGATCTAAAAAGGTTATGTGATTAGCTCAGAAAAGTTATATAGATCATGTTTTGAAAAGATTCAATATGCAAACCTGCAAGTCGGTGAAGCTCTTGTTGTGAAAGGAGATAAATTGAGCCTATAACAATGCCCTAAGAATGATGTTGAAAAAGAAGTAACGAAAAATGTTCCATATGCTAGTGTAGTTGGCAATCTTATGTATGCACAAGTATATACTAGACTTGATATAGCTTTTTGCTATGAATATCCTTGGGAGATATTTGTCAAATATAGGTCATGAACATTAGGTTGCAGCTAAAAAGGTGATGAGATATCTACAACGAACAAAAGACTTCATGCTCGTGTATAATAGAGTAGAGGACCTAAAGGTGATTGAATATTCAGATGCTGAGTTTGCTAGTTGTTCAAATGACATAAAATCAACTTATGGATATATTTTTATGATGGCTGGAGGTGTTATTTCTTGGAAAAGCACAAAACAAACCTTGATTACGAACTTTACAATGTATACTGAGTTAGTAGCATGTTATGATGTGTCAATTCAAGCTGTTTGGCTCAGAAATTTGATTTCAAAATTGTGAGTTGTGTACTCTATTGTTAGACCTATGGTAATCTACTATGACAACACTGCAGTTGTGTTTTATTCCAAGAATACAAGATTAGCAATGCGTCCAAATACATGAAGATAAAATATTATACTGTTAAGGATTTGATAAAAAAATGGAGACATTATAATCGAGAATATCATAATTGAGTCCATGTTGCACGATCCTCTAACAAAAGGCTTACGACCCATTTTGTTTAAAAAACATGTAAAGATATGGGTGTTTTAAATTCTTTCGATTTCTTTTGTTAGCGGGGGCTATATAATTTGCATTTTTGAATATTATAATTATATGCAAACTGATAATACTTTCATGAAATCTATTAAAGCATTTATTTTCAATTATCATTATTGTTGATTCTATTGTTATCTTTTCTCCTATTGACTGAGAAATGGAAGTATAAAACAGTATCTTTAAACAAATTTTAGTTTAAAGACAACTGTATGTCACTAATTATGAGATCTCATGTTGGATTTTGACATAGTTGTGGAATTTCATGTTGTTTAGAAATTGCGCTGATACAATTTCATGTCATTGAGAAATTGCATTGATGACTGATAAGAAATAGTATATATTTTGATCACATGTTGGCACTATTTCTTACCACACTACTAGGCCGACGATCCATGAAAATATAATGCTTATTATATGTGATTATGAAAGCTCATGTGTTGCGGTATTTCGTTAACACATTGATCCCCATAATCCTATACTGAGGTTATATAAGATTGGATTGATTTTGAGATGCCAATATTGGAATATTATTTTTTAAAATTGTGGCCACATAAAACAAAATTTTCAGTTATTAACCCGATTGTGTCATTTTCAATATAAAATATTTTTCAAAATGAAAATAAGTTAATTAATGTAGCCCAAGTGGAAGAATGTTGGAAATTTCCAATAATATAGGTTTACATTAATTAATTGATTTTCTATTTTAAATAATTGGGTTAATGGATATTCTAATATTTGTTAAACCCTTAAGTGATCTTATTGAATTGGATTTTGGCATCTATTAATAATAGGCCTAGTTGAGCAACAAAGTGTAATTGTGTTTAATTAAAGCCCGTAATGGGAGGGGCCTAGTTGATACTCTATTGATTAAGGTTTGCTAGGTCTCCTCTCTAGCTTATAAAAGGGTAGGTTATACCTATCAGTTGTTTAATCCCATTAAAAGATGCTCTAGTAAAATTGGTCATAGAGAGGAAGATTTGGCATTTCAATAGATCTCTGATTATCGGGTGATTTATTTTTCTTCAAGTGAAGCAATGGCTCAAACAAGTACATTTTGATTTCGTTGTGTTTATTGATTTCTGTGTTTTATAGTCATATATGGATCTAATTTTCTTGATTAATTAGTTGTTTATGTTGATAATATTTCTTCGTATTTGACAACATCAGTTTGCAACACTCTTAGAAATAGCAACAACTGAATAGAAAGCAACATTTGATATGGGATTTTCGGCCATAGTGGTGCTCAGCACTTGACGTACTCTTATTTATTATGGCTAGGCCTTTGATGTCTATATTGTCTTCAAAACATGCTTCCAAATCCTAAGTACGAATATTGAAATGAATATAAAGAAGGTCATCACTTTTCTGTTTTGTCTTCCCATACATTGGTGTGGGATTTGTCCCAAGTTGCCTTTTCAATGGTCATGTAGTGATATTTGCGTGCTCAAATTCCAACTCTCATATGGCGTTTTTCCAAATAGGTTTTTTGTCTGCAAAGAAACTCGAATAGAAGCCATTCTGTTGATCGCATCAAATGGGTTGATGGTAATCTACGAACTAAAACACCATAAGCATTAACTTGAACTTGTTAAAATTGTGTGGTGTTCTCAATTTGTGTAAGGAAATTCCACGTTTTAAACTTTGGCATCGATTTCAAAGACTAAAAATAATAACATGATGGGAAGTTACAATGTGACTAGAAAAAGCTCTAGCAAATTTTCTTTTTTGGCCCACAAAAACTCCAGCATGAGAGGCTAGCATTCTTGTCTAGGACTTGGCTTTCTCTCGCTTAATTTATGATGTTAGATTCTCCAACAAAAATGTTAATATTCTTGTAATAATTCTCTTAAAATGAAATACCCACCAAGAAGGGTTTTTGAGGCTCCAAGGTTAAGGGGAATTATTTAGTAGAAGAATACTGCAAGTGCCAGAACTTGGCATAGGAGAACACATAAGTGCCAAAATTTCCAAAAGGTATACTTAAATACCACTTTTTTTAATAAAAAAAAAAATTGGACACTTAGGCTAGAAGATGAAGAATGGAAGAAAAAAAAAAAATTTATATCAATACTTGCACTAACATCAGCGATTTCCAAGTAAAATTGGTTGGATGGACTCAATAGGCAAAACGTTAAAATTTTTATGATTCAATTAGCATATTAAAATGGTTTAGAACTAAATTGGTAAAAAAATAATAGGTTTTGAACTTTTTGGACAATTTTCTTTCTTTCCTTTTGTTTAGCCAATTTTCACATAATGTTACTAATCAATGAGTAAACTTCATAGCCATTTGAGAAACGCAATCTAAATCCTATATCTTTTTGAAAAGTTGCAATATAGTCATTTTGAACATCATCTCCCGAAACCTCTTCATAAGTCATCACTTAAAGTGCTTGGCAATTTGTTGGCCACCATAAGTTTCCATATTTTTTAACGTCACTAGTGGTACATTCATCTCTATGGCACAACACATTACTCAAAAAGAGAAATTGACTTGCAAAGTCCTAATTGGAGAGAACACTCACCAATTCTAGTTATTGGTGGGTTGGAAGTTAGGCATAGATGCAATGTTGGTGACTTTTGACTTATCAATTACACTCACTTTCACGGTGCAATCCAACAGGTATAGCCTGCTATTGGCCCAATATGCAATTCTTGTCTACTTGAAAAAACTCAAGTGCTTCCAAAGGTCTAGCTAGATGGAAGTGTAGGATTTAGTTGATTGGTTAATATACATTGTGGCCCCTTCAGTTGAGCATGAAGAAGACTTCATATTGACTAAGCTTTGTCTTTAGATGGTTAATTGGTTTTCTTTAAACATATATATAGAAAAATCGATAATTGAGGGCCATCTCGTGTTCAAAAGCTGCGAGCTGTGAAATCATGTCCATGGTCCACGCACTTGAAATCCTATCAATTTAGACCTTGCTCTAGATAAATAGATGATGCAACACACGATTAGAGAGAGAGAGAGAGAGAGAGAGAGAGAGAGAGAGAGAGAGAGAGAGAGAGAGAGAGAGGTAATTGTTACCTCCATCAGCTCTCTTGTTTTAATAAATTAGGAATACGGGCGCAAAGGTCCAATCAACACTAGCTCTCTTAAGAATACAACACATTAAAAAATGGATTAATACTAGGTTTGTTGTACTGAAGGAAATATTTTATAGGAGATGGTTGGATGAATTTTGGTTCTTCTATGTGTCTGTTATGTTCTTTCTTTTGACGGAAGAACATGTTTTATCTTTTCCTAACATAATTTTTAGGGTTAATATTCTAAAAACCCCCAAATTGGTACATCTATGACAAATTTACTCCAAACTATTTTTTTGACCATGAAAAACCCCAAACTGGTACACCTGTGACAAATTTACTCCGACTGACAATAAAAAACCCTAAATTGGAATATTTATGATAAATTTACCCCAAACTAATTTATTAGACCGCAAAACACCCAAAACTGGTAAATTTGTAACAAATATACATTCCACTAAATTAGATTAATACCATAAAAAATCACAAAAATTGTAAATTGTGACAAACGGAGCGTAAAATCCCAAATTGGTATAGCAGTCAATTGTCACGTGTCATTTAACCTAATAATTTGACAGTAAAATATAACAAAAACTAACAGAGAGTAAATTTATCACAAATGTACCGGTTTTGGGTAAATTTGTCAAAGGTATACCGGTTTAGGGTTTTTGTGGTCAAAAAATAGTTTGGGGTAAATTTGTTACATGTGTACCAATTTGGGATTTTGCAGAGTATTAATCTAATTTTTATTAAAATTTCAATTTTTTTTTTATATTTCTAAAATTCTAACAACATCAGCGTGATAGTGTTGACGGTGCGATGATGATTGCTGAAAATTGACACAGGTCATTTTGTTAATGCATTCAAAATACGAGTTATTTAAAAGGATTATTTTTAGTAATTTCTTATTTGCTATTTTTTTCAAGTATATTTTATTTATAATTGGTTAGTTTTATTTGGTATGTCATTTTCTATATTTAAGGACTAAAACTATTAAGAATTGAAGTTTCAATTGGATTGGGCATATGTTGGGTATATGCTGCTAAAACAAATTAATTTAGGTTGGACCCTATCGCGACCCATTCAAACTAACCCATGCACCGAATTGACAAGTCTACTCTCAACTAAATAATAGAGATGTAAAAAAAAAAAAAAACAACTTGGTGTACAACCCCACGTTTGCATGCTAGGGCAATGTGAGACTTGTTCCTAAAACTACTTTAATTAATTAGTTATTGGTGCATTGGAAGTCATGCATAAATTGCATTATTGGTGACTTGACCTGGCAATTATACCTGTTTATATTGGGGATTGCATTATTTTCACTTTGCAATTTCAATGTGGTTTATTTTATTATTATTATTATTATTTTGTCTATCCTACTTTAACTCTCAACACACTTTTAGACTTTTGCCCTATTTTATCAAAATTCACACATGAAACTAAATGTATCCACCTCAATCCTCCTGAGAAAGTGGGGAATTAAACGCCCCACATTCCTCTTCCCATGTGGAAAGGGTAGCCATTGGGGCAACCCTCTTTATAACTAAATACACTTTGTTTATACAAAAAACGCGAGCTCACCCTTGATGGATTCTGTTAAATATATCTCGAGTTCAAGCGCAATAAATGAAACCTTACCGGAGGTTATTTGTTATTCCTGGATATAAGAATATTCTAAATTGAATATTTTATGGACGTCCAAAATCGAGCAATACCTATATTCTTTTAGGTTGTGAAATAAAGTTAAAGGGAGGGGCACACAATTTTGCATTTCCCTGTTGGTGCAGTCGCCCAAAGAAGTCGAAAGTGGAATGTCCAATTGAACTTGGGCTGACCGAATATTGATGCAAGTGATTTCTTGATTCAGGATGAAGTCGCGCAGAAGGAAAGAAAGTCCAAGTTAGACTTTTGGTTTGACCGAATCCCACTTTGATTTGGTTTTCTTTATCTAGTACGCGAGTGGGTTACTTTAACGATTTGTTGCACTTTATCAGGGGGTGCGCATCCGGGTATAAAAATATATTTTGTGGGTTGCTGCGTAGTTGGGCACTGAGAAATATTGAAGCACCATTTTATTTTGTGGTATTTTTCGTGAGTTACATTGAAAAAAGATATAAGTGTTCAAGCCAATTAAATCTTATGAATTCAAGATTTGTGTGTAATTTCATCGTGAGATTAAAAGATTATTCAGCGATGAATTGTGGGGCAAAACACTGTGTGCGTTATTAGATGTAATTGGGGTTTAGAAAACACCATGAGCATTTGAGTGACTCGAGTGTGGTTATAATCTCTATGTATCACTTAATTTATAGTGAAATTTGTTGCTGCTCTCCCTATGAAAGTAAGTCTCTACCGCATAAGTCTGGTGTTCAATTTATTTTCTTGTTTTATCTATTTTATTGTTCGATCACTTGCTTTTCTTAACAATTAGTATTAGAGCAAGGTTTGGCTGAGTTGAAGTAAATTGATGACAACAAAAGAAGGAAAAATGAGAATCAACAAATTTGGTGGGAATGATTTTGGTTTCTAAAAGATGCAGATTGAGGATTATCACTATCAAATGAAACCGCACTTGCTTTTGTCTGGAGAGAAGCTAGAGATGATGAAGCAAGTTGCCTAAGAATTGCTGGATACACAGGATATAGGTGTTAGTCGGCTAACGTTAGCTCGTAACGTCACGTTTAACATCATGAAGGAGAAGATGATTGCAAATTTGATGAAACCTGTATCGGATATGTACGAGAAGCCATCTGCGACAAGCAAGATCTATTTGATGTAACGTCTGTTCAACTTAAAGATGATCAAAAGTGCATAAGTCGTAGATCATATCAATGGATTCAATATGATTAATAAATATATTAAGTTCATTGAGACTAATTTTGAAAATGAGGTACGTGTTCTGATTTTGTTATCCATATTGCATGATAGTTGGAATACTACCGTTAGTAATTCCTCTAAATCAACGAGCTTGACGTCTGATAGGGTTCGAGATTTAATTTTGAGTGAAGATACTCATAGAAGAGGATCTGGTGAACCTCTATCTACCGCTTTAGTAGGTGAAAGCAGGGAAAGAACTAATACACGTATTAGCAGGAGTAGCATAAACATGAAGAGATGTAGCTAGCCTAGGACTAGTGATGCTATCTGTTGGAACCATGGCAAGAGGGGCATCTTAGAAGAAATTTCCTTAAGTTGAAGAACGAGAAGGGTAAGGGAATTATAGTTAATTTTGCAAATGATGTTACAGCTATAGCTATCGAGTAATTTGGATAGTGCTGATTTTGTCTTGTCTATCACTGATTAGTAATCATTTGATGAATGGATTGTGGATTCTAGTTGTTCGTTTCATGCAACGCCAAATAAAAACTAGTTTGCTACTTATCCATGCACGAATGGTAGTAAAGTGTAGCTGGGGAACAACGTTGAATGCGATGTTGTAAGTATTGGCGATATTAGAATTAGAATATGTGATGGTATTGTGAGAACATTGACTGGAGTGACGCATGTTTCAGAGTTGAAGCATAATTTGATTTTCTCGAGTGCCCTGGATTTAGTTGAGTGTCGGTATTTTTTAAAATGTGGAGTTTTGAAATTTATTCGAGGTGCTTTAGTGATAATGACAACAATTAAGCATGGTAACCTGTATAAAATTCAAAGTGAGATGGTGACATCCACGTCAGCAATTTTTGGCTAAAATTGGTTGAATGGAGTCAGTTGGCAAATGGCGAAATGGTTTATGACTCAGTTGGTAATATTAAAAATTTTGGGATCGAATTAGTAAAAATAAAATAGGTATAAGACTTTTTGGACAATTTTTTTTCTTTCTTTTGTTTAGCCAATTCACTTAATGTTACTTAACCAATGAGTAAACGTCCTAGCCATTCTGGAAATGCTGTCTAAATCCTAAATCTTTTTGAAAAGTTGCAATGTAGTCCTTTTGAACATCAATTTTTTTTCCCTAATTTTCCTTTCCAACAAACTTTAATCGCCCACTACTAGAACCTCTTTATAAGTCATCGCTTCAAGTGATTGGCAATTTGTTGGCCACTATAAGTTTCCATATTTTTTTTAACATTGCTTGAGGTGCATTCATCTTTATGGCATGACATATTGGTCAAAAAGAGAAATTGACTTGCAAAAGTCCTAACTCGAGAGAACATTCACCAATCCTAGTTATTGGTGGATTGGAAGTTAGGCATAAATGCATTGTTACTGACTTTTGACTTATCAATTACACCCACTTTCCAACGGGTACAACAAGCTATTGACCCAAATTGCAATTTTGACCTGCTTGGAAAAATTTGAGTGCTTCCAGAGGCTTTTCCACTTGGAAGTGTAGGATTTGGTTGATTGGTTAATATGCATGGTGACCCCTTTAAAAAGGTTGAGTGAGTAGAAGACTTCAGATTGACTGAGCTTTGTCTTAAAAATGTCGAGCGTGTAGAAGACTTCAAATTGACTAAGCTTTATCTTTAGATTGTTAATTAGTTTTCTTTAAACACATCTATAGAAAGATCAATAATTGAGGGCCATCTCACGTTCAAAGTCTACGAACTTTGAAATCACGTCCATGGTCCACGCACTTGAAATCCTATGAATTTAGACCTTGCTCTAGATATGTAGATGATGCAATGCATGATTAGAGAGAGAGAGAGAGAGAGAGAGAGAGAGAGAGAGAGAGAGAGAGAGTATAATTGAGAGTAATTGTTACCTCAATCAGCTCTCAGAGAGAGAGAGAGAGAGAGAGAGTAATTGTTACCTCGATCAGCTCTCTTCCATTGATAAATTAGGAACAAGGGCGCAAAGGTCCAATCACCACAATTAGCTCTCTTAAAAACACAACACACTAAAAAATGGATTATTACTAGGTTCGTTGTAGCGAAGGAAATATTTTACAGGAGATGGTTAGATGAATTTTGGTTCTTCTATATATCTATTATGTTCTTTCTTTTGGAGGAAGAAACATTTTTTTATCTTTTCCGCACATAATTTTTATTTCAGATTTAATTTTTTTTAATTTCCAAAACTTCTAACAACATTAATGCGACAGTGCTAACGGTGCGATGATTGCTAAAAATTGACATTAGTCACTTTGTTAATGCTTTCAAAATACGAGTTATTTAGGAGGATTATTTTTAGTAATTTCTCATCTGCGAGCTCTTTTCAAGTTTATTTTATTTAAAATTGGTTAGTTTATTTTAGTATGTTATTTTCTATATTTAAGAAGAAAAGCTGTTAAAAATTGGGGTCTCGATTGGATTGGGTATTTGTTTGGGTACATGTTGCTAAAATTTAGGTCAATATAATTTAATTTGAATCAGACTCTATTGCGATCCATTCAAATTAGCTCAATGCACCAATTTGAAAGTCTACTCCCAACTAAATAATAGAGATGTAAAAAATTAAAAATTAAAATATTGGAGCTTGGCGTACAACCTGATGTTTGCATGCTGAGGCAATATGAGACCTGTTCCTAACCACTTTGATTAATTAGTTATTGGTATATTGGAACTTACAAATAAACTGCATTGTTGGTGACTTGACCTAGCAATTTTACCCATTTATAAATTAGGCGATGTGGTCAAGTATTGCATTATTTACCATTCCATTATTATTTGGGTGACATTATTTCCACCCTCTTTATAACTAAATACACTGTTTATACAAGACAGGCGAAATCACCCTTGATGGATTCCACATTTATGCATTTTCCCTCAATTGATTTCTTTTCCATTGTAGGCTCCATTCAAATTTAAACCCATTGTTGTTTAGAAGATTAAAATCAGCATTTTCTTTGTCAATCCAACATGAATCAAATTAAGCTTTCATGAAAAATATTTCTATTACTTTAGGCATAGTTTCTATTTCAAATTTTTCGAATAAGTGTCAAAACAACTTTGCCCTGTTTGTAATTGTCAAACAAGAGGCCTACGGGGAGGAGCATCAGGAGCCACATGGCAAATCATGATTGATAGGCCTAAGTGAATGACAACAACAATGTAATTGTGCAACATAATCTGAAGGAAATACACTTTTAGTCAACAAAGTAAAATAAGTGATAAGTAAATTCCCGGAATATTCACATCTCAAATAAGACATGGAAACTGCGCATCTAGTTTTTCATTGCAATTTGTCTTTAATTAAGACTTGTCAAACAATCTTTATATTACATATTGGTAGATCCACATACTCCATGTAAAGCTAGACTTGTAATGCAATATAATCGTATAAAAGGCCAAGAGAATATCCGTATATAAATGTAAAGCAAAAATCCTAGCTACAAATAGAAATGGACTTATCATAGCTACAAATACTAATGGACTTGAGCTGGCTCTGATCTATATGTTTTAGATAGATCAATTTTTGCAATTATTTTAAAGCCTAAAAGACTGCTTTCTATAATTCCAAAAGGAATGGTCCATACCATCGACCTCTATGCAGTTGTTCTTGATGAATTTTCGTCCCGCTTTTTTGAGAAATTTCAATTAGATTCAAGTATAATCTATTTGATGTTAAAGTATTTTAGCTGGAATAGATGAATAGTGTGTCTAGGAAAATCGCTCTCTAATATAATGCGTGGCTATATTACTAGCCCCATGTTTTCAACTTGATATCGTCCTCGTCAGTTTCATTATTGCCCTCATTTCCCAAATTTTATAGTAAGGTTCATCATCAATAACAGTTTATGTTTATATATTTTCATCGATGAAAAAATTATTTTCATCAATTCATATTTGTAAGCAACGCAAATGATCATTTTCAAAAAAAATTCTCGCAATAGTTAAATTTTCTTGAAATAAATGTATCCATACGTATTATTGGTCTTTGTCAATTACAAGATTAGCAAGCAAAGATCTCTTAAATGACTCTATGTTTACATTAGATTGTTCACGCGCCTTTGATTAGGAATGATCGAACAAGAAATGACGTAATTGTGCATCTATTACAACATGTTTCTAATGAAAAATATTTAATAGGAGGACTGATTTAAATATTTGCCAACTTTCTATTTCACTTGCATTCCCTGTGTATAGGGTGAGAATGCAATCAGAGTAAAATTACAATTAATATAGATTATAATTAACCTAATCCTATATAGTAATCAGACATAATAGTACATCTCTAACACCCTCGATGCACGAAAGAAATGTCAAAGTCAATTTGAAGGTCAATTTATCCCTTATTAGCGGCCTTTGGTGGTGCCCACCACTTTTAAGGTGGTGCATTGATCCTCCGTGCTTTTTCGGTCGTGCTGGCTTTGATAAGTCTTGATTTACCTGATTATAATTTTTTTTATTCCAACATGATTAATGGTACAAATGAATTTCCTCTTTTTCTATTATATCCTTGGTTTTAGCTTTTTCAATTGGTTTTTTTCTAATCAAATCTATTTGTCGATGGTTGAATTGATTGATGGATGATCATTAGCCAAAGACTTCCAAATGTCCTTTCCTTGTATTTTGAGAAAAGATTAGCGAATCGTTCAATTTCCATCCTATTTTTTTATCGCATTACTAAATTTTTTAAATCTGCAATCAGATTAGCGAGAGCTCGAACTGGTCTCAAATGGAATCTTCAGCAGATAACCATCGCAAAAGTGCTCACTTTCATATCTTTTTTAGGTTCAGAAAACCGACCTTGACTATATTTCTTAACCATAAAAGTCGAGTTTTGCTCCAAATTTCATGTTACCAACTATCTTTGCCCGATTCCAATCGATTTGTGGCCTTTTAGATTCATTTGCGTTGCAGGCAGCTTTTATCTCCCACCTAGTTTACCCGCCTCAATCAACCTTTTAATGGCGCAAAATCATCATTAACCGCTTCCGATGATGCACAGTCCATTGTATGAATTTGAACAGAACTCTATCCGTTGATGCATAGTCAAATGGCAGGAAATCGGTATTTAACTCTTTGACACTAGAGTTGGCATAATTAGACCGAACGCAACATGCTGTAGGTATACTTTTGTAGCTTAAAAAATGACGATAGGACTTTATCATTCCAATTGATACCATAATCTTCTTTTTATTTGTTTTGCTAAATCACATATGTTGTAAGGTATTTTGTAAGCAAATTCAAAAAGAGGGTGATGAAAAAAAAATGGCTTCCCTTGTAATGGTGGCAATCTTTAGTAGAGTAGAGTCGATACCTAGCCCATAGCTAGTATTTTATGACTTTTTTTTCTCTTTTTTGATAACCAAAGACTCCACCACATGCACCCCGTGCCCGAACGGCTCCTGAGGACCGGGCCCTTATACCTCGGGAAAGATTAGCACAGGACCCCGACACCTGGCCCCTCACTTACAACGCTAGCAACCGGCAGGATTCGAACTATCGACGATGAGGAAAGACTCTATCTGGCAAAGTAGGCTTCTACGGATGTATTTTATGACTTTTTCTTAATTGATAAAAGTCATTTTGCAGAAAACAATTTCTAAGTAAGCATTGGCACATGGAAAAGGGGTTTTCTTAAATAGGGAAAAATGATTTTCGTTTTTTGAAAATGAGAAATCATTTTCCCTCTTCTTCCTTTCACCCAAACCAAACATGTTCTCCTCCGTGCATCCTTTTAATTATTTTCTTTTTGCTTTTTTTTTCCCTTTTTCGCTTCGTCGGCTAGCCACTGTTGGGCCTCATTGACCTACGCCGGTCTCAGGAGGGGGCCTCATTGGGGCCCTGGTCTCCAATAAGATCCAGATCCAAAAGAAAGAGAAAATGATATAAGAATTTGTCTTTTTGGGTCTGCCCGTTTTGAAGTTATGGTAAATTCCAGAACTAATCCGATTTTAGGCCGATTTTCGTGAGTCATCCCAAATTTCGGAATATTTATAAAAATTAAGGTGCATTTGTGGAAAACTTAATGATAAGGAAAATACTTTCCCAAAAAGCATTTTGCATGAATATGATTTGTTTTCCTTTGTTGGTGATGTATAATCGAAAATGTTTTCCGCTATTTGGATTCCATTAGAAAATGATTTCACACTTTATCCTAGCCAAAAAAAAATTCGAATTTTTTAAATTTAAATTTTTAATTTTAAAAAACTTAGAATTTTTAATTTTTTTAATTTTTAATTTTTATTTTCTTTCCTTCTATTTCCTTTTTTTTTTTTTTTTTTTTCTTTTCCTTCTTCTCCTTCGCTCCTCTGCTTCCTCATGGCATCTCTTCTGCTTCCTCCGGCAATTCATCCCCTATTGGCTTACGAGGGGCAACCTTGAGCCTTCGTCGGAGGCCGCGAGCTCGTCGATCTTACGAGACTCAAGGCTTGCTGCCAAAGGCTACGAGCTCGCTTGATCTGGCACGACTCGCAGCTTGCTACTTGAGTCTCGCTGTGAGCTCATTGGCCTTGGCCAAGCTCGAGCCTTGCCGCTCGAGGCCGCAAGCTTGCTCGATCTGGCGAGGCTCTAGGCTCTTCGGCCTTTGGCGACGAGTTTCAAGCCTCCCCAGCTCACCACTAGAGGCTGCAAGGTCACTTGATCAGGTGAGGCTCGAGGCTTGACGTTGAAGGCCACGAACTTGCTCGACTCACTAGCCTCGAGCGAGCATGAACCTCGTCACCGGAGGCCACGAGCTCACCTAATATGGTAAGGCCATAGCTCGTTGGCCATCTGCGTGGTCAGCAACGGGTGGAGAAGAAGAAAAAGAAAAAATAAAGAAAATAAAATAAAAATAAACAATTCGAATTTTTTAGAAAATAAAAAATTAAAAATCAAATTTTTTTTAATAAAATAATTTTATAAGAACAATTGTTTGTAAACCAAGCATCCAATCTAAGTTTTGGTAGATTCGGAAAATGTTTTTAGCAGGGAAATTATTTTTTAAAATTTAAGTTTTGATAGAAAATTTTTTCTGTTAATTAGAAAAACGTTTTCCGTTCACTCATTTTTCTAAGCGAATCAAACACCAAAAATGAGGAATATATTTTCATTAAAAATATATTCAGCAAAACAAACACACCCTTAGATTTTGTGCAGAGATCGAAAATTAAAAGGCCAAATCTCCTCCTCCATATATATATATTTTTTTTAATGATCGTTTCGTTTCATCGCCCAACGCTTTCTTTTCGAGCTGCCATTCTGACTCTCTCTCTCTCGCTCTCTCTCTCAGAATTTTAGGGTTTTTGCTATTCTGCCGTTGCTCGCCCGGGCTCGATCTTGTCGTCTTGTTGGGCCCGTGAGCTCTTCTCCCCTCCCCCCTTCATTTTTTTGATGCTTCTGTTGGAGGCTGGCGAGGACTGAGATTCAGTGAAGCGGCTCCGCAATGGCGACTTCGTTCCCTGCTCCCGTCACTGCGATGCACGTGATTACCCCCTCGATGCTCCGTTGGCTTCTCCGTGGCGCCGCCGGCCTTGGGCCGTGTTGGGCGAGAGATTCCGGTTGATGCTTGATGCGTATTGAAAGCAGGTTCTTTTTCTTTTTTCTTTATTTATTTATTTATTTGGAGGCAGCTACGTGGGAATTTTCATCCAAAGTGGTTGGAAAAACGACTGATGTAAAAGTGTGTGAATCGGTGAATCAAAACTCACGGTCAAGGAACAAAAGACGCAGAAGAAATATATAAAATTGCATGCGCCAACTTCCAAAAGGTGCTCGACTATTTTAACAACAAAACGGTATTATATACGACTCCTTGTGCGCGCGCTCGATCAAGCGAAGTGAGACCGACTCCCTAAACCACGAGAGTGATCTCGCTAGGCATGACAAAATCAACTGCAACCCGTCCTCTCTTCCTCTGCCTCTTCCTCTGTCTCCTCTTCTCGCTTGCGTTTCAGGCCTCATCATCACCGACCACAGAGGCGCAAGCTCTTGTCAAATGGAAGAACTCTCTCTCTCCTCCTCCACCACCTTCTCTGAGCTCATGGTCACTCACCAACATCACCCATCGCTGCAACTGGACCGGCATTGCCTGCAATGATGGCGGGTCGGTCTCAGAGATCATCCTCTCTAGCTTAAGCCTCAACGGCACGCTCAATGCGCTCGACGTCGCTTCATTCCCGAACCTGACCTGCTTCAACGTCAGCGACAACAATCTCAGCGGCACGATACCGTCCTCAATCGACAATCTATCCCAGCTCAGGTTCTTGGACCTGGCGGGCAATTTCTTCGAAGGGGCGATTCCTCGCTCCATTGGACAATTGAGGAAGCTTGAAAAGCTTGATTTGAGAGTAAACGAGTTGACCTCTTCGATCCCTTCGGAACTCGGGCTCTGTGCTAACCTCACCTACTTAGCCCTTGCCCAGAATTCGATCTCTGGGGAGCTGCCTCTCTCACTGTCCAATCTGGTCAGATTGTCGGAATTTGGAGCTTCGCAGAATCGCCTGTCAGGTGAGTTACCGCCTGACTTCTTCACGAATTGGACCGAACTTGTTTCTTTGCAGCTTATGTACAATTTTCTCTCTGGGCAAATTCCGCCCCAAATCGGAAGCCTAACCAAGCTCAGATACCTCTACTTGGGCAACAATTTGCTCTCCGGTCCCATCCCTACTGGGATTGGGAGCTTCAAGAATTTGCTCCAGTTAGACCTCTCAGGTAACAGTCTCTCTGGGCAAATTCTGCCCGAAATCGGAAGCCTGACCAAGCTCAATTACCTCTACTTGGACAACAATTCGCTCTCCGGCCCGATCCCTGCTGGGATTGGGAGCCTCAAGAATTTGCTCCAGTTAGACCTCTCAATAAACAATCTCTCCGGGACTATTCCTCCGGAGGTCGGGAATCTCACATTGTTGACCACTCTTTACCTCAACAGGAACCAGCTTTATGGAGAGGTCCCCGAGACCATCTCTCGCCTTGCTAACTTACAGGCGATCTCTTTGTTCACGAACAATTTCTCGGGAGGAATACCACGTGATTTCGGCAAGTACAGCCCTTCTCTGAGTGATGTCGACTTTTCGGAGAACAGCTTCACTGGAGAACTGCCGCCAGATTTGTGCAGTGGCTTTGCTCTTCAATATCTCGTGATCGATGGGAATAACTTCACGGGGCCGCTGCCCGACTGTTTGAAGAATTGTTCGGGGCTGACGAGAGTCCGTCTAGAGCACAATCAGTTGACTGCAGATATCACGAGTGCGTTCGGAGTTTATCCGAATCTGGTCTTTATAAGACTCAGCAACAACCGATTTGTTGGGAATCTCACGGCACAATGGGGAGAGTGCACAAATCTCACGAATTTCCAGATAGATGGCAACAAAATTGCCGGCCGCATCCCCCTGGAGCTTGGAAAGTTGTCTCAGTTGCGTGTCCTGACTTTGTACAACAATGAATTGACTGGGAAAATTCCCGACGAGATGGGAAATCTAGGGGAGTTGCTTAACCTGAACTTAAGCAACAACCATTTGGCTGGAGATATTCCCATCTCGTTAGGAAACTTATCGAAGCTAAATTATCTTGATTTGTCGAAGAATGCAATGAGGGGTAGCATACCGAAGGAGCTAGCGAATTGCATGAATTTACTGAGCTTGAACTTGAACAACAACAATCTGTCGGGTGTCATACCGCCGGAGTTCGGGAAATTGTTTGCGCTACAGATTCTTCTAGACCTGAGCCACAACTCATTAGCAGGATCAATTCCATTCAATTTAGGAAAGCTTACTAAACTGGAAAATCTCAATCTTTCGCATAACAGCTTCTCAGGTACAATCCCAGCAACTCTCACTAACTTGGTGAGTTTAAGGTCCATAGACTTATCGTACAACAAGCTGACAGGTGCGGTGCCTAGTGTTCGCCTCTTCCAACAAGCACCGAGGAGTGCTTTTATCGGGAATCCGGGCTTGTGTGGAAATGCGACGGGATTATCTCCTTGTGGAACGAGTAGTAAGTCAACCTACCATAGAAAAAAGTTATGGTTGGTGTGAGTGTTGGTGTTTGCTGCTTACTACTTCTAGCCATTCTAATTGCTGTGATTCTCGTTCGGTGGCGAAAAAAGCTTCTTGATGAAGAGGAAGAGATCAAGCGTCTTAAAAGGCACGAGAAATTTGAGAAGATCATATGGGAATGGTTAGGGAAGTTCACATTTGGTGACATCGCCGAGGCCACCAATAATTTTAGCGAAGAGTACTGCATTGGAAAAGGAGGGTCCGGAAGCGTTTACAAAGCCGTATTGGCCAGCGGCCAAATCGTCGCTGTCAAAAAGCTCAATGCATTAGAATCTGGCAACGCACCAGCGGTCAACCGCCAAAGTTTCGAAAACGAAATTCGCGTGTTGACTGAGGTGCGGCACCGAAATGTGATCAAGCTCCACGGGTTCTGTTCCACGAGGGGTTGCATTTACTTGGTCTATGAGTATGTTGAGAGAGGCAGTCTGGCAAAGGTCTTATATGGAGGAACAGGAGAAGCTGAACTGGATTGGGGTACAAGGGTGAAGATTGTTGAAGGTGTGGCTCACGCAATCGCTCACTTGCATCACAATTGCACGCCGCCTATCATCCATCGGGACATAACGCCAAACAACATCTTGCTCGAGTTAGATCTCGAGCCTCGACTCTCGGACTTTGGGATGGCGAGACTCTTGAATTCAGACTCGTCAAATTGGACCAGAGTGGCTGGATCTTATGGCTACATGGCTCCTGGTAAGCTATATGATTGAAGCTACCATGCATTTGCACATACATAATATCTTTGATTGATCAAATTACTCTCATTAGCTTCTTGTATTTTGATTCATCAAATAATTCTAACAAGACTCTTTAGAAGAGAAAGTATAGATTTTGAAAAAGTCCGGCATGTTAAGAATATCAAAGAATTTGAGAATTTGTGTATGACTTGACATTATGAATGTCAAAACATTGATTCATTGTCCTTTCATGAAAAACAGAGTTAGCAGTTACAATGCGGGTGACGACCAAATGCGACGTGTATAGCTTCGGAGTAGTGGCGCTAGAGATTATAATGGGGAAGCATCCGAGGGATCTTCTCTCTTCCTATCAATGACAACGCCAGAGAACCAAAATTTGCCACTGATGGATGTGCTCGACCCATGTCTTCCTCCTCCGACTGGCCGACTATCTAAGAAAGTGGTGTTCATCGTCACCATGGCACTGGCCTGCATGCGAATGAGTCCCGATTCGCGACCCACCATGCGTCTTGTCGCGCAAGAATTATCTGCATGTACTCAAGCTTACTTGTCTGAGCCGCTAGGCTCAATCACTATCAGCAAAGCCATCGAGTCTTCATACATAAAATTTTAAGGGATACTGCAAATCAAAATGACTTTGGTTGCTAACCTTCAAATTTTTATCATCTGCAGGCGGTCATCCCAAATTAAAAATACCTTAATTACTCCATCTACCGAAATTGAGCTTCGGGTCACTGCAAAACTAGAAGCATCTGAAATGACTCAGCAAGGCAAAGGAGAATTGTTCAGAGTTCTGCTCGAAAGATCGGTCAGAAAACTGTGTTGTCTTCGTAGCACGTTTTTAAATCCCAAGTACGAATATTCTAACGAATATGAATACGACCTCACTTCGGATGATATAATAGAACACTTTTTCCATTTTGTTTCCCTTTTATTCCATCAACATGGACTTTTAATGCGATATGATCGAATAAAAGGCTAGGAGAATATCAGTATATGAATGTACATGTAAATACTAATGGACTGGAAAATCTAATATGTTCGGACAAGTCTAGGGGAACATACCAGACTTGAGCCAGCTGTGGTCTATATGCTTGAGATTGGTCAATTTTGCAATTGTTTCATAGCCAAAAACCAACTTTTTATAATTATAAACAATAGGTACGGTAAGTTCTAAAGTGGGTAGGTTCTAGATCAAAAACTTGAACCTACCTAGTCATTTTTTGGAATCAGGAATCTAACCTATTAAACCTAAAATTGGCCTGGAACCGGAGGCTGGTTCGTGGGACTACTAGAAAACTAGTTACTTTCCTTTCCATTTTATTATATAACCAACCCATCAAAACATCCAACAGGGGAGATATAAGAAGCTACAATATCCACTCCGTTACTTTAGAATGGTCATTCCAAAATGCAAATGCGCATTTTGTTTCTGCAATGTAGATTCAAATCAAGATGTCAGACAATGCAATTGCTTTCAGCCAAAAGTTTTCTCTAATCAGCATTATATTTCTGCGATGCGAGTACAGTCAAATCAAGATCTCTAACAATCTAATTTCTTTCTTCCAAATTTTTCCTCCAACCCTTTTTCTTTTTCTCGCTCATCTAATGACCAAAACAATAACTCCTCACCTTTCACATCCTATCCATCGAGCACAACAACATGACATCAGAAAAATACAGAGAAAAAGGATAAAAAACGAGTGATAAAGCACTAGTTAGTACTTAACTATTTATCTAATGAGACTTAAATCGCACAATCCATTAATATGGGGATTCAAATTTACGCATGCCTTGCCTGGAAGTCTTTCATTGTATAGCTCAGTATGCTACTGACCAAACAAAGAGAACAAAGAATGCAAGATGAGATCCAGCACATGATTGATGGCCGAGAGAGAGAGAGAGAGAGAGAGAATCTTGGACTGGATAGCAGTGGCAAATTGCAAAGGAAGGCGAGACAAGATCAAGCTGCTGGATTGATAAACTGAGAGAGGCCAAGAGTCTCTCGAGCGAGAAATAGAGAATGAGGGAGGCTGGGAGTTGCTAGGACGATGGTGAGAAAGAGAACTGAGAGAGAGAGATAGAGAGAGGCGATAATAACTAAAAACATAACTTACTGTACGGTGAGCTGTCTTGGTCCGGTTTCATGAAGGACTTTTGTCTTGCTTTTTTTTAGAAATTTCGATTAGATTCAAGTATATACATACCATAAACTGATTTTGGCCGATTGGTGCTGATATAAACGCCGGCTGCCGGCTAACGCCATCATGGATTATTTTTAATAAAATTTTATCTTTTTTATAGTTTTTTATTCATATTTTATTTTTCCTTTTCTTTTTTCTCTTCTTCCTTCTTTTGATTTCTTTCTCCATAGTGAAGCGTTGCGGCCCTCGTCCGACCTCTCCCGGATGTGGATAAGGCGTGGGGCCTCGAACAAGGCAGACTTCGCTTAGATCCAAACAAGGCTAGCCTCGCAATGGCCTTGCTGCCGTCGCAAGCTAAGTCCCCATAGATGGCGAGGTCATAGCCACCTTCATGTCTAGGCGAGCTTGACCTTAGGAAGCGAGCCTCGCCTCAATTTGGCAACCGACCAAAGGAAGAATGGAGAGAAAAACAAAAAAAGAGAGAAAGAAAAAAAGGGAAAAGGAAAAAAAAATGAAAAATTTTAAAAAATATAAAGATATCATTAAAAAAATTATCCACATTAACGCCAAACGTATCACATCAATATCAATCATGCCATGTCAATGCCAGGTGGCCAAATTTGGTTAGAATGTTTATGACTCAATTGGCCAAAAAAATATATCTAGGATTGAATTGGCATCACCGCTATAGGTTTAGGATTTTGTTAGTAATTTTTCCGTGTCTTAAGTGAAGCCGTTTTCTGAAAAAAAAAAAAAAAAAAGAGTTTAGAATGAGTTTTATCTCAAATAAAATCCCAAATTGAGCAACTTACTCTTACACAAGGACCCGAACTCACCAACAGTGATTTCTTTGCCGGCAAGCGAGTGCTTGCGACACCTTCCAAGTCAATATTGGGTGCATTTTCGTTGGAGAGTAATTTTTTCTTTCCTTCTCTTTCCTTTCTCCTCTCTCTCTCTGTCTACCCGGGAGTGCTCTTTATAGATCTCCGTCACCACTCCTAAGCTCTCCTCAACTTCAAGGCTCTCCTCTTTCTTCAATTGTGTCATTTCATCGGGGGGATTCTTTTACAAAGATGCGGGGAAGCGAGAGTGTTCTTTTTTTTTTTTTTTTTTTTTTTGCTTTGGAGGAAGGAAAAAAATAGGCATGTTCTTGGCGGCTGTTGATCAAATCGGTCGAAAGAGGATGTTTAGAAGCTTTTATAGTTCTTGATTTTTTATCTTCTTGTATTGAATTCGAATAATTTCTTGATAGGATAGACAAATAACAAACCAATATGAATCGCACGATGCAAGCAGAGGTGTAGTACTAAAGTGTGCAAAGTGGGCACAACAATTTATTTAATGCAAACACTGCTTCAATAATAAACTAAAACAAACATTCACAACCTCCTTACAAAATAAGGGTTAGCAAAATACACCACCCCTTGCAACTCCCATTTGCAAAATCATTTAACACCTAACATTAGTGGTGGACTTGCTAAGCAAAACAAATTTTCAAAGAAAGAGAAATTCAGGCCTAAGTTCACTACTAGTCTTACCTCATATTCCAGGTAAATCGCCAGTGTTGACACCTAAATTTCTACATGTTTTAAAGTAATTTGCATAAAAAACTTAGGGATCAATTTGACCCTAACAAAAACGATTTTCGCATCAGTTGGGCCTTAATTTTTTTTTTTTGCATCCATTAATATTTATTTTTTTCACTTTTTTTTTTTCTGATAATTTAATAATAATAATAATAATAATAACAAAAAAAGAGAAGCAGCAGTCCGCTGGGGCTGGGCACGAAGGCCCAGCCTCCTTTTTTCTCCTTTTTCCCCTTCCACGCGGGCCCAAGGCCCATTTCCTTTAGCCCGGCCCCCTTCTTCTTTCTTCTTCTTCTACCTTCTTCCTTCCTCTTCCGCCTCTGCAACACACGCGCAGCAAAGGTGACGCCCGCAAGGACGGCCTACGGCGGAGAGAGAGAAGAGGTAGGCTGGCAACGGACGGGATGCACCTTCAAAGCGGAGCAAGTGGGCGGCTGAGGAGACGCCGGTTCGGCCGCACCAAGGCCGGTCGGCGTGCGAGGACCGGCGGCCAAAGCCCCATTTACCGGCCTCTCCCTCACCTCCTTCGACGAAGGCCAAAGAACACACGCCGGGACAAATCAAAGGCATGTGAGCTCCTAAAGCTTCCCCCGAGAGACTTCAGGGGAGGCTTAAGAGCGAGCGAGCCGGAGATCTAATAGGGGGGAGAGCTGGGGAAGCCCAGATCTGAATGCGTTCGATCAGATCTGGGCGAGATTTGAAGCAGGGAAGCAGAGAGCAACCGAGCCTCGGTAGGTTCCGGCCCCGAGTTTCGTCGATTTTCGATTTGTTCTATTTTTGGGAACCAGTTTCCCGAGGATCCCGGCCCGGAGACGAGCGAGGTGGACAGACGTAGCCTGATCTATCGAGCTCGTCCTCCGTCCGACGCCGCCGAGCCAGGTAGGGAACGCCACCAACAGCCCCTGCTCCTTTCTCCTCGCGTTCCGTGTCGGGTTTGCCGGACGAGGCAACCGTTGTCCGGCTCGCGCGAGTTTCCAACCTTCCTTGTGCATGGCTGCTATTCTCGGTTTTTGCTAGTGGTTTGCTGCAAACCTGAGCGTGAAATCAAGTCCCAAATAGGTTAACGTTTCTCCCCCCCTGCTGATGCACCTTATGTGTTCGACGAAACATTTAAGATAGGCACACGTTTGTGTTTTTCATTGATGGTCGAAACTTGCTGACCTTCATGTTTACGTTGAACATAAATGACTAGGCCCCATGCTAAAATCAAGTTTTGCTGATAACCTCCTTTTAGCCAACGCCCCCCGCGTGTTCGACGAAATGCCCGCGAGAAATCCGGTCAAGTGTACTCAGTTCAGTGTCCGCCGTGGGCGCTCTCGGCTTGCTAAAAGGGTTTTTTTTGCAAGCTCCCGCCGCTACCCTCTGCTTGGCACATTCTTGTTTCAATGTTTTCTTCGTATATGTATGTGTCGTGACCGGTTCTTGACCGCCGGGCATGGTTTGTACGGTGCCTGAATTTTTATGATTAAACTCCGTTTCTTTTAGTTACTTGAACCTGTAGGCCTTCGGTTCTTTGGGAAAAGGAGGCGTGGGGGTGAAAGAAAATAAAAGCAAACGGGACCAAAAAAAAAAAAGAGGGGAAGGAAAGTCAAAGCGATAAAAGACAAAAAAGGGGGGTCTTCCCCCTGTCCTTTTAGTCTGACAGCGTGAGAGGGAGAGAGTGATGAAGCAAAGTTAAAAAAAAAAAAATCAAAGAGAATGATGGAAAAGAAGAGAGGAGAAGAAAATTAGTTTTAGGTGTGCTGATCGCCCTAAGGGGGCGCGTGAGACCCGGGTCGGTCGGGCCGGGCTTAAATCAGGCTGAGCGCCAGGTCTGACCTACCCGGGTCGTTTTTTTACAATATATTATTATTTTAATAATAAAAATAAAATAAAAAATAATTTATTTTTTAGAAAATCAGAAAAATAAAAAAAATATCCCATGTTTTCCCAAAAAAATCAGAAAAAGGCCAAAATGATTTATATTTTTCAAAAAAGGTTTGAAATTCCAAAAAAAATGTTTTTTTCTTGGTAAAGAAAAAAAGACCAAAAAGTGTTTTTCCTCCATAAATGCATGGAAAATCTCTTGAAAATCCAAAAAGTCTTAGGTTTAAACAAGATTAGGTACCGAAGGGGCATTAGTGATTAACTAGTATAATTAAGTCCCGATCCTAGTTTCTCTAGTTGCACATGAATGAATATTTTTCCTAATATTTTGCTTGGGTTTCTAATCAATGACGACTTCTTTTTAAAATTAACTTATAAGTTAAAAAAATTAAAAATATAAGTCGGCAATTGGTGGGCTTGGGAGAGCGCCGGCTAAACCTAATAGATTTAGTCGAGCCATTAGCCTCCATAGGCGCCCCCTCATCGAGCGCCGAAAAAGAGGTTGCGACACCAAGCCGTTACAATTTTCGCAAAGGTCAACCACCAATAGAAAGCTAATGAATTACTAAATGGGATTAAAGGTTCCCGTCACGAGGCAATTGCTCGCTTTTAGCATGGAGTATATTAATCTAATGTCATTTTAATACATTTTTCTCTTTATTTCAAAAATGTTTTGCATGCAATTTTTATCCCTCGTTATCCTATGCCACTAATGCCACTAATATGTTAGATGTGATCATGTAGGTGCGAAAACAATAATGAAACGTTGAATAATAATAACAATAAATAAAATACTTAATAAATTTAGAAACTGAAATGCAGGAGCAAATAGAATTGGATCCCTATTCAGTCACTTATTGAGGGGCTTTGCAAGCTCAGATTCATAAAATAATTATGCAAGGATGAATGCGATTTCTATTCATGAAAGTGATGATAAGTGTGATTAAAGCACGACCTAAGTCATATAAAATCACTTGTGTTATTCTTTTTGGGTTCTCTTGTTATAAAATATGAACACGACTCAACTAATGCTATGATTATATGCACCTTATCTAATATGCATTGATAATATGATGTTCTAAATGTCACATAAGCTAGCTATAACGAATTAACATTCATCGCAAGCTTTCTAGCAGCTCCAGAGAAATCCTGACAATGAAATTGCAAGAAAATCCATTCTCCTCAAGATAAAAATTCTAGGAAGATGACATGCGACAAGATACTAAACCGCAAAACAATCAGCCGCAGGTACTCGCATTTTTGTTTTGACCTAACACAGACAGTAAAATCAGAACAAGATCCTCTGGGATATCCTCGAGAATCAACTCTACCGTCCAAGCAATTACGAAGTGAAAATCACCTATTGCAGCGAACTTTAGGGAATCAAAAGAGAATGACGCCACAGACCTAAGGGAGACTTTCGAACGGCAAATCGGGATAACAACAGCAACAACGAAGGGAGACTTTTGAATGGCTAATCGAAACATCAGGAGAGGAGAGGAATGGGGGAAGGCAGAAAGGCACAGGCATGAAGACAACTGCGAGAGCCGATCTCAATACCAGAGCAACGAGGAAACCAAAAGCCCAGGAAAAGAAAGAAAATGAAAGAGTAGCGACACCAACCAACCAAGCAGAGTCCTCAAGAGAGAGTATACCTGAGGATTGAGAAGTCGGAGGAGACGACCAGTGGCGAGACAAGCGGAAGCGGCAGTGAGAGAAGCAGGAGGAGAGAGAGTGGAAGAAGACTGAGACAGCGAGAGTTGGCAGCATCGTCAAACGGAGCAGCAGTGGCATCAACGGCGACGTCGTGGGTTGTGACGGCGGCATCAAGGATGGCAAGCTGCAGTGGGTCATTGCTGGGGGTGTCGAAGCGTCGCCGAGAGGAAAGAGAAGGGAAAGTATCAAGAACGGGAAGAGAGAAGAAACATATTAAAATTAGGAATTTTGGGTTTAGGGACCTGGTTCTGGTTTTGATCCCCGGTTCCCTAGTTCCGGTTCTGGCTCCTATAGGAGCCAAGAACTAAACCGGGAACCGCTAGTATAAAAAAAATGGAATGAGGAACCGGAACCTCCCTCCCTAGAACCAAGAATCAAATTGGACCGACCAGTTCAATTTTCTGGTTCCCGATTCTACTTGAGAACTGTGTTCACCCCTAAATCTAGCGAGTCAATTACCTAATTCATTACGCAAAAGCCCACCTACTGAAGTAGGGCCTGGGTTAACTTTAGAGGTCTTGTCAGTATTGAGCTTGACCAAACCAGTTGGAGGGGCAGCCCAACCCACAAGCTTTTCTCTTTTCTCCCTTTGAGGAGAGAATTTATGTTTGATTAGTCGAGCCGATACAATGTCGTTAACAGTATATAGAATCAAGCAGAAGGATTCTCACTGGATCTCTTTTCTCCCTTCTTTAATTAATGGGTCGATGAAGAATGAGTAATTCTTTTGATTTTTGGTTTTGTTGATTCTCACTGGATCTTTCTGTTGATCGTTGCAGCGGAATTCAGGTGGCCAGCCGGTTGAGTTTGCCATTTCATCCGGGCAAGAAATTCGGCAAAGCCAGTTGCTTCGGTTTCTGATTTGCTGTGAGTGATTTCTTTTCCCTTATTTGTCATACGTTCTTCGATCTTTATGCATGTCTTTTACCTGAATCAGTAGTGTATTGGTGATTTTGGGTAGTGAGATTGAGTTGTGTTTGTTGGTCTAGTTATAAGCCTGAGGAGCCATTGAGCTGCAGTACCCGGAAGAAAGTGACTTTCGATTCGAATGTTAGATCCTACGAGCACGTTTCTCCTCCTGATCATGATGGTGATGCTGGAAAAGAAAATTTACGGGAGAGTCGAGATGTGGTCGAATCGGATGATAATTATGAAAAGTTAAGTCAAGCTCAGTGTGCTTCTGAGGATAGCTCAGTCGCGTCCAGCGTCAGATCGTACCCTCCGAACCACAGGTACCAGAACTGTAGAGACAGCGACGATGAAGATGGGGACTTAGATTGCAATGTGAGCGATCTTACTGATGATGATTATGGTGATGACCGCGGTGATGAGGATGAAGGTCGGCACTCAAATGAGATTTATGAGGGCGATGATGAGATTGAAGAAACGAGGGCAGTTCGCCCAACTCCTAGTGAGGTTTGCAATCCTGAACATATGCGTCGGGAATCTCCTTTAGCGGAGGTGAACCCTACTAAGTTGAATGTGAATACTCGAGATAGGAGCGTGTACATCCATTCAGTGTTGAATCCTGTCGAAATCTGACTCAATGGAAGGCCGTGAAAGCGAAGGGGACGCCGCTGCCAAAGCACCGAAAGGAGAATTTGAGCTTTGACCAAGAAGCTAGGATGTCATTCGACACTGCACCAGCTTTGAAGGAAGTATCATTCAGTTTCAAGGCAAAACCGAACGAGACAAAGAAATCTACCCAAGAAGTACCTGTGGATGCTAGCCTTTCAAACTGGTTGCCTTCCTCAGTAACTACGCCGATTGAAAAGAAGAGCGCAACGACTTTGGACTCTGTCCAAGTTGAGACATCATTGGTAAAAGGATATATGAGCTCAACGAGGAGCCAAGAAGATAGACCGATTTTGGGTGCATTGACTGTGGAAGAACTAAGACAGTTTTCAGCCAAGTCTTCGCCAAGGAAATCACCGAGCAGAAGTCCCGACGAGATGCCCATAATTGGGACAGTCGGAACATACTGGAGCCAGTCGGATTCGGTGGCAATTCTTGCTCAACTGCTTCTTCCTTCAAAGGAATACCAAACACCACCAGCAAATACAGAGAGGTATTGGGTGATCACAGATGTGCAAGTGGTTTCACGAGGTCAAAGTGGGAGGGAAATTGACTTATTCTTCTCTCTCTTTTTTTTTTTTTTTTGGTTGATGTTGCAGGATAAGAAAGTGAATTGGCACTCCACCCCTTTTGAGACAAGGTTGGAGAGAGCTTTAAACAGGGAGCTCATCAACTGTAATCCGTGCGTACACATTCTGCATGTTCTTGAGATGGTTTGCGTGTGCTCACGTTCGTCATTTTTTCCATTCTTTTGTGAATTCAAATCTGTTTGGTGCGTGGTGGTATATGGTTTTGCTGATGTTATTCACTTTATGTTCATTGTTTGTACAATTTGATCTTTCGTAGTTACATGTACCTGTGTGATAAAAGAGTTTATGCTGAACAGATATAGTGAGATGGGTTTCTCTATTGAGAGTGAAATCATATCCATGTGGTGTTAATTCGGTTATTGTATTCTTGGATTTAGAGCTTCATATGGGTTCTATTACTGTTTTCATTCTTCTCACAAGGGAACAGGGAAATCGACACGCGATGGATAGGCTTGAGAGCATACAAAACTCGTGCGAACCCAGAAATGGAATAGTATTGTAGCGGTACTGGGCACTCGGCGTACTCTTATTTATTATGGCTAAGTACGGAAATTCTAATGAATATAAAGTAGGTCATCACTTATCTATGTCGTTTTCCTATACATTAGTAGGAGATGTGTCCCAATTCCCAAGTTGTCCTTTCAATGGTCATGTAGAGATACTTGCGGTCCCAAATTTCAACGCTAATATGGCGTTTTTCCTAGTAGGTCTATTGTCTGCAAACAAACTCAAATAGAAGTCATTTTGTTGATCGCATCAAATCCGACAAAAATCTGCGAACTAAACATCATGAACATGAACCCGAACTTGTTAAAATCGAGTCGCGTAAGGAAATTCCAAAACATTGTTATTGAATTCAAAGATTAAAAAAGAATAACATGATAGAGACCTAGTGCAACTATTTTTGGTATAATTAATCATTAACTGAGCATATGCAAATAGCTCCTTATAGATTTCTTGATTTAATTTATGTGTGAATTGGCTTTTGAAAATCTACACTTAGTACATATGTATACGTATATCTATACATTTATTGTCAATTAACGTGCTCATTTGACATTGATTGTCTCACCTTCCGCCCGTTCGTTCTTCGTTTGCTTTCTTTCTTTCCTCTTGTTTAGCCAATTCACATAATGTTGCTTAATCAATGAGTAAATTTCCTATCCATTCTGGAAACGCGGCTTAAGTCCTGAATCATTTTTGAGAAGTTGCAATATATAGTCCTTCCGAACATCATTTTTTTTTCCTGATTTTTCCTTTTCGATAACCTTTAATCACCTTCTATTGAAACCTTTTATAAGTTATTGCTTAGAGTGATAGGCAATTTGTCGACCACCATAAGTTTATGTAATTTTAAGGTCACTAGTGGTACATTCATCTCTATGACATGACACACATTGCTAAAAAAGAGATTATGTGACTTATAAAGTCTTAATTCGGGGTAAGAATAACCGCAAGTATCATAACTTTCATACGTCGCTCACTTGAATACTGTAATTTCTTTTTTTTTGCTCACTTGAGTGCCATCGTGGTTTGCCTCATCCAAAAAGCCAATGTGGATGTGTTGATTGTCTAACTTGCTTTCACCAATGCTAACGTAAATAATTATATATATTTGAATTTTTATTTTTATATTTTATTTTCCTCTTTTTTAGGGCTTGTGAGGGTCACCATCAACCCTTATTGGCTGTGAAGGCCTTGCCTAGATTGGGCGAGGGCCGCCGCTCCTCGGCCACGAAGGCCCTTGCTAGATTTTGGTGAGGCAACCGCCTAGGGCCTTTGCAGCCAAGGGCAAGGCATCCCTGAAAAAGGAAAAATTAAAAAGAAAAATTAAAAACAAAACCGAAAATAAGAATTTTAAAAAATAAATCAAAATTTCAAAATTCAAAAAAATAAAAATAAAAATAAAGATTCATGTTGGATGGGAAATTAATAAAAAAAAAATCCATATAGGATACTTTGTCGAAAATAGTACTCAAATGATCGATTTTACTCGATGTGACACCTAGTGAGCAAAAAAAAAAAAAGTTACCCTCAAGTGAGCGTCATACAAGAGTTATGGGCCTTGCGCTCCTTCTTAATTTAGGAGAACATTTATACATCCTAGTTATTGGTGGGCGGGGTGTCGAACCAAATTGAATTGTACTGAAATTTCGCGCTTCTTCGGTTTGGCTCGGATAATGGAAAAATAACTGTTCCTCTCTCTAGTTCTGGTTATTTCGGTTCGGTTTAGTTAACCAGCCGAAGCGAAATTCTCGATAAAAACTAACAGTCCAACTTAAAACCTCTCTTCTTTCTCACCCATGATTCAATTTGGTTCCCATAAGCAGGGCAAAAAAGGAAAACCAAAAAACGAAAACCCAAACTGAACCGAGTTTTCGGTTTGGGTCGCGATTTGTTTCGGTTCTTGAAAACTCGAATCAAACCGAACCATTGAACCCCTACTGATGGGTTGGAAGTTAGGCATAAATATTGTTGGTGACCTTTGACTAGCCAATTACACACGCTTTTGGTGTAATCCAACGGGTACGGCCTACTTTGGCCCAAAATGCAATTCTTGTATGCTTGGAAAAATTCGTGTGTTTACCACAGATTTCTCCAGATGGAAGTGTAAGATTGGATTGACTGATAAATATACATGGTGACCCTTAAAAATGTTGAGTGGGAAGAAGACTTCAGATTGAATAAGCTTTGTCTTTGTATGGTCAATTGGTTTCCCCTGAACATATATGTAGAAAGATTGAAGACTGATAGGCATTTCTTGTTCCAAAGCTGCAAACATTGAACCGAGCAGAAGTCCCGACGAGATGCCCATAAATGGGACAGGCGGAACATAGTGGAGCCAGTCGGATTCAGTCGGCAATTCTTGCTCAACTGCTTCTTCCTTCAAAGGAATGCCAAACTCTACCAGCAAATACAGAGAGGTATTGGTTGATCACAGATGTGCAAGTAAGTGGTTTCATAAGGTCAGAGTGGGAAGGGAATTAACTAGCTTTGTTTTTTTCTTGATGTTGCGGGATAAGAAAGTGAATTGGCACTCCACCCTTTTTGAGACAAGGTTGGAGAGGACTTTAAACAGGGAGCTCATTAATTGTAATCCGTGCGTACATTCTATAGGTTCTGAGATGGTTTGCGTGTGCTCACCTTCGTCATTTTTCCATGTGTGGGTACCGACACGTTAAAATAAGAAACGTATCTAAGTTGGGTGCCGGGTTACTGAACTATCGCTGGAAGTCCTGTCGGAGGCTTGCTTCTTGCTAGTTAGACACGTGCTTCACATAGTGTCTAGAACCGACACGTCTAACCAATACTCCTTGGTTCTAGACGCTGTGCGAATACTCTCAAGCTTACCCATCACATGTCAATTTTGCCATTCCCTCATAAGAAGAATGAAAACAGTAACAGAACCCACATGAAGCTCCAAATCCAAGCATACGATGATGATCAAATTAACACAATTTGGACAAAATTTCACTCTCGATAGAAAAACACGTTTAACTATATCTGTTCAACATCAACTCATTTATCACTCAGGTGCATGTAACCATAACAGATCAAGTTGTACAGCATAAAGCAAGAACATTACCCAACCATAAATTGGTCATGAACGGAATAATGGGTCAATTTGAGTTACACCATTTATGACCTGACTCAAACCAGATCCGACCCACCCATTTGACAGGTTTACCCGGCACTTGGTTTACTCTTATTTATTATGGCTAGGCCTGTGATGTCTATATCATCTTCAAAACATGCTTACAAATCCTAAGTATGAATATTCTAATGAATATGAATAGGCCATCACTGATCCGTTTTATTTATCGGTGCACTGGTAGGGAAGTATCCCAACTCCCTAATTGCCTTTTGAATGGTCATGTAAAGATAATTGCGTACTCAAATTCTAACTCTAATATGGCATTTTTCCTATTAGGGTTTTTGTCTGCAAACAAACTTGAATAGAAGTCCTTTTGTCAATCGCATCAAATGGGTAGATGATAATCTGCGAATTAAACATCATGAATATGAAATCAGACTTTTTAAGATTGTGTTGCGTTCTCGAGTTGTGTAAGGAAATTCCATGTTTTGAACTTTGTTATCGAATTGAAAGACTAAAAAGAATAACATGACGGAAATTTCCGTGACTAGCCAACGCCGTAGCAATTTTTCTTTTTTGGCCCACAAAAGCTCCAGCTTGAGAAGCTGTCATGAAGTTTAGAATTTGCTTTTTCTCGGTTAATTTACGATGTTAGATTCTCCAACAAAAATGTTTACATTCTTGTAATAATTCTCTCAAAATGAAATACCCACGAAGAAGGCTTTCCGGGGCTCCAAGGTAAAGGGGGAGTTAGTTTTTTGGTACAATTGATCATTAACCGAGCCTATGCATATAGCTCCATTATAGAGTTCTTGATTTAATTCATGTGAATTGGCTTTTCAGAATCTACACTGGGTTCTCTCTCTCTCTCTCTCTCTCTCTCTCTCTCTCTCTCTCACATCTAGCCAATTCACACATTATTTGACATCGATTGTCTTATCTTTTGCTCATTCGTTCTTTGATTGCCTTTTTTTTTTTGGAGAAAGTTATCCAAAAATCCTAAATCTATTTTATTTTTGCCAATTCAGTGCTAAACCTTTTAATTATGCTAATTAAGTCCTAAATATTTTCACCTTTTGCTAATTGAGTTCATCTAACTAATTTCAACTAGAAATCGCCAACTTAAATGTTAGTCGTCTTATGTGACACGCTTGGTGCTAACGTTGACAATTTTAAATAATATTTTATTATTTTAATATTTTTTCAATTATTTTTATTTTTATTTTTATTTTTTGTACCATAGTCGGTCATTGGTCCTCGAGCACTAGCCAAAGTTGAAGAGCGGCAAGGCTACCTCACCCAATGACGGTGAGGTTTGCCCTTGCTAGTGGCTGATGGCGTCAAGCTTCGCCAAAATTTGGGGAGGTCCTCGCCTTTAGTTGGTAGATGAGGTGTGGTGATTGACTAGAGGAGGAAGCAATGAAGAAAAAATAATAAAAAATTTAAAAAAATTATTAAAAATTATCCATGTGAGCGTTAGACGTACCATGTAGGACGGCCCACATCCATATTAGATATTCCCGGTCAAAATTTGCCGGATGGACTCAAAAGGCAAAACATGAGATTTAAGACTCAATTGGCAAAATTAAAAGGTTTATAATAGATTGGTAAAAATACAATAGGTTTTAGCACTTTTTTAACAAGTTTACCTCTTTCCTTTTGTTTAGCCAATTGACATAATATTACTTAATCAATGAGTAAACTTCTTATCTATTCTGGAATTTGTAAGTTCTGAATCTTTTGAAAAGTTGCAATATAGTCCTTTCAAAGATTATTTTTTTCTCGAATTTTCCTTTTCGACAACCTTTTATAACCTACTACTAAGACCTCTTTAAAAGTTATCACTTAAAGTGATTGGCAATTTGTCAGCCACCATAAGTTTTCATAATTTTGAGCATTGCTAGTGATACATTCATCTCTATGGCCCGACACGTTGCTTAAAAAGAGAATTTATTGAATGGCAAAAGTCCTAATTTGAGGTAACATTCACCAATCCTAGTTATTGGTGGGTTGGAAAAAGGCATAAATCGATCATTGGTGACTTTTGATTTTATCAATTACACCCACTTTCAAGGTGCAAACTAATAGGTATGGCCAGCTTTGGCCCAAATTGCAATTCTTGTTTGCCTGGAAAAATTCTTGTCTTCACGTTCAACCCCTCTAAAAAGGTTCAACCCCTCTAAAAAGGTTGAGCGTGAGCGGGAAGAAGACTTTAGATTGACTAAGCTTTGTCTTTAGATGGTTAAATTGGTTTTCTTCGAACACGGATGTAGAAAGATCGATAAATGAGGGCCATCTCATGTTCAAAAGCTGCGAACTTTGAAATCGCATCTATAATCCACGAACTTGAGATTTAGACCTTGCTCTACGAATATAGGTGATGCAATGCACGATAGAAAAAAGAAAGAAAGAAAGAAAAAAAAAATAATTATTACCTCAATCAGCTCTCTTTCTTTTAACATATCAGGAACACGGGTGCAAAGGTCCAATCGCCACAATTAGCTTTCTTGAGAACGCAATGTATTAAAAATGGATTATTACTAGGTTTGTTGTAGTGAAGGAAATATTTTACAGGAGATGGTTGGATGAATTTTGGGTCTTCTATATCTCTATTATGTTCTTTCTTTTGGAGGAAAAAACATTTTTGGTCCTTTCCTAATATAACTTTTATTTCAGATTCAAATTTTTTTTTTTAATTTTCAAAATATCTAACAACGTCAATGCGACAGTGCTGACGGTGCAATGATGATTGCCCAAAAATGACACTGGTCACTTTGTTAATGCATTCAAAATGCGAGTTATTAAGGAGAATTATTTTAATAATTTATTATTTGCTAGTTTTGTTCAAGTTTACTTTATTTAAAATTGGTTAGTTTAATATAATAAGTTATTTTTATATTTAAGGAAAAAAAGTTGTGAAAATTGGGTTGGGCATATGTTGGGTCCATGTTGAATATATGTTACTAAAATAATAGGTCAATATAGGTTAATTTCAGTTGAACACTACTGTGACCCATCGAAACTAACCCAACGCACTGATTTAACGGGTCTACTCCTAACTAAATGATAGAGATGTACAAATATATAGAGCTTGGCGTACAACCCCACGTTTGCAAGCTAAGGCAAACATTGACTTGTGTGATAGTTACATGTACCTGTGTGATAAAAGAGTTGATGTTGAACAGACATAGTGAGATAAATTTCTCCATTGAGAGTGATATCATATCCAAATTGGGTTAATTCGGCTGATGTTATTCACTTTATGTTAAATCTTTTTTTCAATTTGATATGTCATAGTTACTTGTACGGCCTGCGCTTTTTTGAACCCAATCGTAGATTTTATGCAAGTAATACCCCTTTTCTAATAAGATGATGGGGGATAAGCTTCATTGTCGAGAGGGAAACAGCCCAGATCACTAGCCAAGGCCCCTAGATGACCATCAGTGATAAAGGAGGTGTGATAAAATAGGTGGTGTTGAGCAGATATAGTGAGATGGGTTTCTCTGTTGATAGTGAAATCATATCTAGGTTGTGTTGATTTGGGTTACCCTTTCTTATTTACTGTTTTCATTCTTCTCACGAGGGAACAGGGAAATCGACCCGTGATGGATAGGCTTCGGAGTATACAAAACTCAGTATGCGAACCCAAAAATGGAATCGGGTTATAGCGGTACTCGGCACTCGATGTACTCTTATTATTATGGCTAGGCTTGTGATGTCTGCATTGTCTTCAAAACATTCTTACAAATCTCAAGTACGGACATTCTAATGAGTATAAAGTAGGTCATCCATTATCTGCATTGTTTTCCTATACACGGATATGGAATGTATCCCAACTCCTAAGTTGCCTTTTCAATGGTCGTGTGAAGATACTTGCGCACTCAAATTCTAACTCTAGTATGGCCTTTTTCCAAGTAGGTTTGTTTGTTGGCACACAAACTCTAACAGAAGTCATATTGTCAATTGCATCAGATGGGTTGATGATAATCCGCGAACGGAACATCATGAATATGAACTCGAATTTGTTAAGATCGTGTCACGTTCTTGAGTTGTGTAAGGAAATTTCACGTCTTGAACTTTGTGATAATGGAAACTTCAATTTGACTAGCCAAAGCTCCAGCGTGAGAAGCTCACATGAATGTTTAGGAGTTGGCTTTTTCGCTCAATTTATGATGTTAGATTCTCTAACAAAAAAGTTAATATTCTTGTAATAATTCTCTCAAAGCAAATACCCACCAAGAAGGGTTGGAGAGTTGGTGCAACTATTTTCGGAATAATTAATCATTAACCGAGCCTATGCATATAGCTCCATAACAGATTTCTTGATTTAATTTATGTGTGAATTGGCTTTTGAGAACCTACACTTCGTATGTATATATATTTACATATATCTATACACATATTGCCAATTCACACATTATTTGACATTGATTGTCTTATCTTCCGCTCGTTCATTCTTTGATTGCTTTTTTTTTTCTTTCCTTTAGGAGACGTGACCAGAAATTCCTGCACCTATTTTACTTTAGCCAATTTAGATCTGAATTTTTTTAGTTTTGCTAATTGAGTCATAAACATTTTCACTTTTTGCTAATGTGACTATCTTACCAATTTTTACTAGAAATTGCTGATAAGGGGCACATGATTGCCAATTTATATGCGATGGGGAGCCTTGTTCTTGCGAGGATGCTGCTTCCTTGAACCGGCTCGAGATATGTATCCAGATCCATTCCCAAATCCCTTTGCATAAGCTCGCTTGCTCATGCCGGTTGCTCTCACTAATTGAGTGAGGGACCAATGGCTTCCATTTTGTCGGGATATGATGGTTGTGGATGTAGGACGTAGAGGCGTGGTGGGCTTTTTCTTCTCCCTCAAGCCCTTCGGTACCACGATCCTTTTGCGATGGCACTTGTTCCATGTTTCCTCGATAATATCAATCTCGAATGTGTATTCACGGCTTTGATGGGTGAAAAAGAGTGGAGGGGCCTTCCTCTTGAAAAATGGCGGGATCTCCCGAAGGGCTCCGTATTGTCGTGCCACCCGATATGGGAAATAGGAAACGGCGCCGGTGAGGCCGAGCAAAGGAATTGGATGGCGGCGTCTATAAGCAAAGTGAGCTCTCTTTTCATGGAACCAACCAGCACACCATTGGAATACCTCGGGAGTCGGGTCTCTTAGGAAGTTTATCTAGTTTAGACAGCTTTGGTTAGGAATGTATGGTCCTAAAACCATAAATTTTTGCAATGGATTTTCAAAATTATTTGTTTCAGACGATTGCATGAAGCATCGATATTCACTTAGGTGAGAAAAGAACCAGACTTGTAAAATTTCCGGGGAGACCCGCATGACTTTTTTCGTGTTTCCTTTAAAACGATTGAGGGACAAGAATGTTTCGGTTAAAATCATGTTGACATAATTTTGTCCCCTTGAGATTTGATCAACTATCCATGCCATCTTTGGACTTATGACGTTTCTTTGATGGGGGAAAATGATGAACCCGAAAAAGGCTAGGAGAAAAATCTCACTTTTTTGGGTCATGGGTTGATTTTCAAAACAGGCAGTCAAAAATGCTAGTGGGCAGGTATTATGGTTGTTTTCAAGAATTTGTCTCATGACATGAACTTCAGTTCTTAAAAGTCGTGCTAACCCACGCAACGGGATAATGCCTGTTGATGGCCTAACAAGCTTTTTCTCGAGAGGCATTCCGAGTGATGATGCTTTGTATTCTTCCGAGTTGGGGTTAGCTCGAACTTACCGAACATAAAAGTAGTCGTCTTCGGGCACCGAAATGTGTCATGGCCAGTATGACTTCGGGATGAACACGGATTTGGATCAACGATAGAAGATAACCCACTTTGGCTTTCACACGCTCTTGGGCATACTGGTCCAATTGACCCCACCATCTGAAGAGTTCTGCTTTGGGAGCGGGAATGAACTGGATATCATCTTCTTCCATTGCATATAAATCGGGACTCGAAAAACCTACCCTAAATTGCCATGGGCCAATAAAAAGATTCAGTAAAAGTAAATAGATTACTTTTGCTTTTAAAGAAAATGGCAAGCACAAAGTCATGCACATGGAACGTGCGGCTCGATTTCTAACTATGAAGGCTTGTTGAAATTAAAAAGGTATCCACCCGTCGCGAGTCTCGCGTTAGCGGCGTCCTCCTAACCTCGGCTAAGAAATTCGGGGAAAAGAAAGGCAACCTCTACATCGCCGCCTCGCGTTCGAGGTCGTATCTTTCTTAACACCATCCTAATATCCTATGGCGGCCCAGGTCCGGCGGCCGGGTTGTGTGTGCCATGTGTAGTGTTAAAATAGTAAAGCATGCACAACAGTTTATAATCACAAAACATTTTATTTTAACCAAAATTAAAATAAACTTCTAAACTACTGACCTGTATAAAGAAAAAAAAAAAACAAGTTAGTAAAGTGTTTAAACAAGATAAAATGGTCTAAGTCCTCAAATTGTCTCCAGCGGAGTCGCCAAGCTGTCGCGACCTCTTTTTTCGGCGCCCGCAATCAGGTACGGGCGCCTAAGGAGGCTAATGGCTCGCTGAAATTAGTTATGCCCGGACTCTCCCAAGTCCACCAATTCATGACTTTAATAGTCTAAGTTTTTAACCGGTAAATCAATTTTTAAAATGGAGTCGCCACTAATCGATTTGAGGTGGGTTGATTAGAAACCCAAGCGAAGTATTGGGAGAAATACTCACTCCTGCGCAACCAGAGAAATTAGGATCGGGGACTTGATTACACTAGTTAATCACTAATGCCCTTTTGGTACCTAATCTTGTTTAAATCTTAAGGTTTTTTGGATGTTCGAGGGATTTTCCATGCATTTTTGGGAGGAAAAACATTTTTGAGTCTTTTTCTAATTTTTTGGACATAAAAGGGATTTTTTTTTTTTTTTTTGGAAAAATACAAGTCTTTTTTGGCTTTTTCTGAATTTTTTGGCTTTTTTTTGAAAATATGAAATATTTTTTTGATTTTTTGATTTTTTTTTGAAAAATAAAATATTTTTTAATATATATTTTTTAATTTTTTTTTAATATTTTTTCGAAAAATAAAGTATTTTTGATTTTTCTTGATTTTTTTGGAAAATAAAACATTTTTTACTATTTTTTGTTATTTTTTGAAAATAAATCATTTTTTTTTTATTTTTTAAAAAATAAATTATTTATTTATTTTATTTATTTATTTATTAAAACATTATTTAAAATAAAATAAAAACCCGACCCGGGTCAGGTCCGCGGGTTGGGTCCGACCCGGGCCGGCGACCCGAACGCGGACGGGCCCGCGTTGCGGGCCCGACTCGGATTTTTTCGTCTTTTTTTTTTTTTTGAAACGGCGTCGTGGCCGAGCGTTTGGAGACGCCCGGCCCGGCCCGACGACCCCGACCGGTCAACCCGCTCCCCAGCGAAACCCCCCCCAACCCGGCTCCATGTCGCGACCCGACTCCCGCCGCCCCCGAAATCGCGGAATCCCTACCCGGTTCCTGACCTGGATCCGACCCAACGACCCGGGGTCACGACCCGGAAAATCGGGAACCCTAGGGTTTCGAATCGCGGCGCCGAGGGGGAGAGAGCTGAGCGCGCGGGGCGACGACGGCGGCGACGGTGGCGACGGCGGCGGCGAGGGCTAGGCTAGAGAGGAAAATGGCGATGACGACGATGACGGCGACAAGACACTTCGTGACAACGGCGCGACGAGGGCGCGACGACGGCGATCCCACGCGAACCCCTTTCCCCTTCTCTTCTTCTCTCTCTCTCTCTCTCTCTCTCTCTCTCTCTCTCTCTACTTCCTCCTCCGGCGAGGCTCCGATCCGCGGCCGCGAGTCCCTCGGACCCCCCGTAAAGTCTCTCGGTGGGGTATCCAAGGGCGCGACTCGATCCGCCTCCCTCTCTCTCTCTCTCGTGCCTCCCGCGTGTCGGCAGATCTGGGCGCTCGCCGCCGGCCTCCCCGAAGTCTCTCGGAGGGAGGTCGGCGAGCTCGCGGCCTTCGATCGCTTCGCCCCGCTCACTCCGAGTTCCCCGAAGTCTCTCGGTGATCCGGATTTATAGGCGGGGTGCGTGTTTTTCGACGGAGGCGAGGCGCCTCTATTTATAGGCGAGGGGTGGCCGGTCGACGGACTTCGACCGCCGGTCCCCTCGCGCGCGCGAGCGGCCCCGACTCCACCGAGCCGGTGTCCCATCCGGCTGCCCTCGTCGCCGTTCATCTCGCTCATCCGGCGTCGCGCCCTCCGCGCGTGTGTTGCGAGGCGCAAGGAAGAAGAAGACTCAAAGCCTGGGCCGGGCCGAGGGAAATGGGCCGAGGGCCCATGCGGAGGCTGCTTCTCCTCTTTTCTTTTCTTTTTTTTTTCTTTTCTGTTTTTCTTTTGTTTTTTTTGTTATTTGTTTATTTATTATCCGAAAAAAATAAAATAAATTAAAATAAAATAAAATAAAATAAAATAAAGTAAAACCTAATTAATTAAAAGGAAATTTTAGGCGTCAACATAGCCAAGGCCTATCGACTTGTAGTGTCCCTAATCTTGTTGCTACGTTTCTAACTTTTTTTGTTTATTTAGACTCATCACGTTCGCATGCATCGAATGGTAATGGCATGGCAGGCTTCTTCTCATTTTTCTTGGTCCTCGCACATTTGATGACATCATGTTTGATTGACTAATTTGGCTTATAGCTTTTTGGAAGTTATTATTGAAAATTGGATTAGATATCAATATTTTACCTAATACGCATTTCAACACTTTTCAAGGGCTTTCTTTCCGGAAACCAATCAAATCAATCGGGCTTTCAATCAGGACGGTATAAAATTATTATTATAAAAAATCTTATCTTATGTTGACACAGCAAATTAATTAGCAATTTTATTAACAATAAATACAACATTAAAAAAAGATCTGTGCCCATCAGATCTAATTAACAAAGAAAAGTTTCATGCGCAAATTTTCAGCACTGTCAAGCGTGCAAAATAATATTATTAAAAGACCTAATAATATCCTACCAAAAAAAGAAAAAAAAAAGAAAAGAAAAGACCTTATAATATTCTCTGTTGACCCCAAAAACGAAAGTCATGGCATCTCGGTATTTGTGTGACCGGATTGGGTATACTCGAGGACCGGACTGGCCCACTCGGAAAACAGGGTCAGGAACCGGTTTCCATTGAAATTGGTTCGGGAACCGGTTCCCAAAATTCAGAACCAATTTAAACCGGTTCGGGAACCGGGTCCGATTAAATACCCTCCTAGGAACCAGTTTTGGAACCGGTTTGGGAACTAGTTTTGTAAGTATATGTCTAAAATCCTATTTTTTCTCCTTATTTTTATTCTTACTCCCGCAATCACACGGTGTTTTTTCTCTTGGCTCTCTCAAACACACGCAGCACTTCTCCTCCATCGTTTCTCTTCCTCACTTGCTTCCCTCCCTCATTGGTTCCCTCTCGCACCGTCCGACAAACGGATGGTGTTTGTCGCCAAATTCTTGTGTACCACATGAATTGGCTCACCTAATTTCTCTTTTGTAGGAGTTATGCTTGTATAAATGAGTAGCTTCATGTGGTAGTTGTAGGAATAAGACTAATATTAGACCCATGTTTGTTGTTAATTCTTTGCCTTTTGATTTTATTTATTATAATTAGCCCTATGGATCCTTAATTTTTCATTCCGTCAAAAAGTTCATGTATTTATTTATTACAAGTGCTAGGATTACGTTAAATTATGCCTATTAATATAAAATTTGAATTCATATAGGATTTTGGGAGATTGCAAAATAGGTTCTAGTGGAAACAGGGTTGACCTTGGAATAGGACCGGAAAAACAGGGTAGGTCGGGTACAAAGTCCAATACAAATATAATCGAATACAAAGTCCAAAAAAGGGGAACCGATTATAACAGGGTCGGGTGGGTCCAATACAAACAGAGTCGGATACAGTTTCATATTATAATGACAATTAATTAGTGTCCGTCCACCAATCTAAAGGTACATCGATCCTCTAAATCTGCCATATAGTCACAGCGAAACATGTCCTTAATGAGATGAGATACTTTATTTTCCATACAAGAAAAGGAAAAATGGACTGGAGAGATGGAAGTCATCTTCTCCGAAGCCAATCAGCCAATCCATCATGATGCCTCTGATCAGGAGATTATGAGGTTATGATTATTGAAATTTATTTTATAATCATGGATCAAATTTATTAACGATTCAACTAGCAATATATTCCGCATTAAACAAATACTTTTTATAGATTAGACATCTAACTAATGCAGCAAATGTGATCTTCAGTGAAGACAAATTTCACGTGCAAATCGTCAACACTTAAGGCGCCTAAAGTGCACATCGGCTCATCCTGAAGAACCGACTTTTTTAATTTATCAACATGTGATGTCATTATATTTAGCTCTAAAAATTCAAATAAATACGAGCAATTATTGGCCAAAACATGAAATATGGTCCACAATATCAATTATCTATGCACAAATTTAAGCTAAGAAATTTATTAAACAAGTTATATGCATATAAATAAAGATAAGTAGCAGAAGAGAAATGCAAACTGTTTTAGAGTGGTCCGAGCCAAATGGGGTGCCATTCCATTTTCAGAGGATGTTCAAGAGTCATGCCTAATCAACTATACTTGAAGCCTCATATGGAGCCTATATTCATTTATAAACATGGCGCGCTTTTTAACAAAGAAGTGCTCGTAGAAAATTGACCTCTCAAGAATTTGATTGCAAGTGTATTCAAAAAGGATTTTGCAAGTAGTAGTAATGTACAGCCAGAAAAAAAAAAAAAGAACAGTTGGTAAAAAAGAGTCGCTAATCACCTGATTTTCCAGTAAGAAATTACAGACACTTTAATGAAATATATGATGTACTTTTATCAAATTTTGTATTCAAAATATGACGTGTATAATTTACGTAAGTAAATAGAATGTAATACATGAATAAAATAATTATACATTTACCAAAAAAATAAAATAATTATACACATTAGACCTTCGTGAAGCATACATTCACGTACCCACCCAATGAATATAACATGCGAACAGAAGTGCTGTCCATTAATTTTTTTTTTATCTATAAATAAGACCAAGGAAAAGAGCTAGACAAAGAATGTTAACGGAGATATCTAACAGAGAAGTATACTAATGAAAGAAAGGAAAGAGATGTAAACCAAAAGAAGAAGAAAAAGAAAAAAAAAAAAACGAAAGAAAGGAGACTTTGAACGCACAATGCTGAACCATACCTTATGAATATCAATTGTTATGTTAAGATGAGAAGATTTCTGCCATTGAATTTGAGCCAGTTACAATTGATTATGCAGAAGGTTCGATATTCCCCCGCTATAAAATGAAAGCGAAATTTACAATACTTTACACAATAGCTAATGGACCTCCAACAAAGTAAAAGTCATATTTAATGACAATTTATGACGCCAAGTTCTTGATTACGAGAGTATTGCAAACCTTTGTAAATCGTCATAAATAATAATAATAATAAATATATAGTCAAACTTGCGGCCTTAAGCTGTTGTTCACGATTGAACATTGTCGAGCTTTAAATGCCAAAGCACAGAGCTAAAGTTGACGGTGGGGGTCTTGTTAAAAAAGTAGGTACAACTGACACGGCACATGGGATGTGACGTGGAACTGCAACAACGTACGACGACTTATGTTAGATTGAATTGTTTGGCTTTTAGCTTCCCAGAGGAACACGGGATTGTCATCGACGTTTTTATTGGGTTATTGATACAAATATTTACCTAATGCCGCTTCCTACACTTTTAAAAGGCTTTCTTTTTACATTTAATATGAATTCATTCTTTCATTTGACTTTGAGCATATAGTAGGTATTGGTAGTGTACATTATTACCCTGGATAGTGACTTATCCTCTTTTTATAGGAAAAACAAACTCAACTAACCATTGTTAACACATCAAACCACTCAAAATTTGACTATTGAGAATTCTGGGTGTCTGGATAAAAATGGCCAGGACACCTGCTGGATTGGGTGAACAAATCCAAATTCAAAATTGCAAGAGCTAGATTTTTGGAGATAAATTGATCGGTTAGTTGACCTTTGTTTTAGGGCAAGGACGGCCTTACCCTTTCGAACAACCTGCAAAAAAAATTCTTAGCTACAACAATATGATACCCAAGAATAAATAGCTTATTTGAATGAATTTTCAATCATCAAAATCAGATTAGGGTCCACATAGACCAAGTTCTATTATTCTTGAGGATCGTTGCGAATTTTTTATTTATTTGAAAATAACGTGCAGTAGACTTTTAGTGGAAATATTTGCATGGTTTGATTTACATTAATCCATTATTGGAGCCTCAAGAAGATGTGAAAATTGTGAAGGGTGATGATGAATGCTTTGAAATGGAAGGACCGTCACTGTCCCCAGTGGCTTGGTTTAGCGCTCGGGGGCAACTTCTGCTCGATTTTCACGAAGGATATTTCTCTAATGAAATGGTAAAATTTTATTTAAGTCCTGCAAAGGAAATAGACCGTGTTGATTTCTTTGCAGCCAGAGAAGTGACACCTGCACTGGGTCTCGTTTTTGGAAAGCTCGCCCAAAGAATTGGATAAAATATTCGGTCGAAATCACAGCTTATTGGCTTTCAAAGCTGTCTTCGCCGAAATGGCTGGTAAAAAGAGTTATTTTACCTCGGAAAAGTTTTTAGTGTGAATGTCGGACAACACTACTTATATTTACCAAGCTCGTTGGACAGAATCTTCCATATATATCATCATCATGTGTATTACAAAGCAAAGCACAGATCATTAACCTCTCTGCATATTTTTTTTCAAGAAAGATAATCATATAGATAGAAAAAAAAAATTCAAATCTGACAAGTAAATGCACTTAAATAAATGCAACTTAAGTTAGCACAAGCAAGGCAATTATAAATATTCACACCTCAACAAAATAATGCAAAAATGCATATGACTCCCTCGTACCATTCTTAAACAATAATGGCTACTTAAAAATATCAAAATCAGTTAATGAGAAACTAACAAAATTGTATATGGTTTGCATTTTGAAAATCTATTTCTTGACTCATCTTTTGAAGACACGATGAGTTTTTTTTTTTTTTTTTGGTTTATTTATTTATTTAATTTTTAAATAAGCACAAAATCTGAACAATTTCTTTGCTACTGTACAAATTCTTGAGAAGCTAAGATCAATGATGCGCAAGATATGTTGCCATCCATAGAAGATGAAATATTGGAATGAAATACATCATAATTGGATTGAGAATGAGACAAATACATTTAATTAGCAATCTTTACAATTTCCCATGCTCTCTGGCAAATTACAAATTACCTTAGAGTGAAGTTAGCACGAAATTGTCTTCACATGAGAGCTCTCCAGCAAATTATCTTCCTTTGTTTTTCACTTCTTACTTCAAGTGATGAACTCTTTGGTAATCCTTGAAGTCTTTAACAACATTTATATTTCCAAAGGAAGTTGCCTCTACACTGAAGAATTATAGCTCACTCTAAAGTAGAGCTTACTTCACTCTACGCTGAAAATACGCCTCTTAAAATGACTACACCAGCACTCTCTTATTTCACAAGTATATATATAGAACAAGTTTTAGTTTTAGAGCCATTTGATCCCTCGGCCGCCTTCAAGTCTCGTTTTGACACGTACACATAGCCCTTGAAGCTTCCTCCACGCGTTGGAGACTTTTTTTTTTTTTTTTGATCGAACACGCGTTGGAGACTTTGAATAGGTAAATAACTGTTAAAAAGGGTGATTCTATATCAGTAGGATCACTATGGAAAATGGAATAACGAGTTTCAAAGCGTTATTCCATTTGCATCAATAAAAACATTTGCCTGTCTTTGCGTGCGCACCAAATTTCGGACCAAACCCGTGGCCTCCGAATCGACGACACTACAATTCTCTTCTCTCTCTCTCTCTCTCTCTCTCTTCCAAAGCACTTTGGAGATGGCTCTGCAACTGTGTGAGCCCCTCAAAGAATCCATCGTGGCCTTCACGGGCCTGTCCCCGGCGACTTTCTTCACCGTCCTTGCCTTCGGGCTCGCCGTCTACTATGTCGTGTCCGGCCTCTTCGGGTCGTTATCCGACCGCCACCAGAGGCCGAGGGACTACCAGGAGCAGATGCAGCCTCGCCCTCCTCCTGTTCAGCTTGTCGAGACCTCCGAGGACGAGCTCAAGCAGTACGACGGCAGCGACCCCAAGAAGTCTCCCTTGATGGCCAACAGGGCGCAGAACTACGATGTCTCTCAACGCAGGTATGCTGCGACCTTCGTAGTAGTATCGGATAAAATTGTTATGTTCATCGCGCGATTTTGATTGTTCCCTGTGGCAGTCGTGGGTTGTGGATCGGATCGTCACTGTCTTCTTAGGCTAATCCTACATGAATTTGTTGATTGCAATATACTGTCTATTCACGTGCGAAGTTAATGCTGCGGTGAAATTGGCCTATGTGAAGCTTAAAAGAAATGGTTTGAGAATTTTTCGTCCACACGCGGTCAAATTAATGAAACAAAATACCTTTTTTGTGGGATCTAAAAGCCTGGTTAATAAAATGGGAGTAGAGTTTCAATGAATGTCGGTTGACGATTGGCTCAGACGTTACTCAATTTGCTGAAGTTATCTGTAAAAAAGACTAGGAAAAATTGCTAAACAAGAATGTTGATGAAGATATAAAATAGAGAAGAATACGTATAAAAGAAAGGAAAGAGGGCGGGTGAAAAATAGGATACTTTTAAGGTAAGTGACAGTTGTTATATTGAGATGAGAAGATTTCGGCCGAGATCCGTTGTTCCACCCACTAGAATATGGAAGTGAAATTTACAATTCTTTAAACACTAGCAAATGGACGTTCGCCACGGAAAAAGTCATATATAGTGACATATTATAACGTCATGTTCTTGGTTATGACCGTGTGAAAGGTCAAGCCCCACATTCACATTGTCTCTAATTTACTTCCATGTCTAATGATGGAACGACTCCCATGCTTTAGCAATTGAATTTTCTATTTGCAACCTGAACTTTAAATTTTATGTCCTCACTAATTTTGGAGCTTGAACCCCGATATACCTTTTTTTTTTTTAAATTCATAACTTCCAACATGTATCCGAATATGCATTTTTTGTTCAATTTTTATATTTGTTGGGAATAAGTAATGTATGACCTATCTTGTAGTTAGACTTCAAGACACAGGGTATAAGGGTTTTATTATACATAGTTGGGGTGTAAAATTCAGTTTAGATTAAAAATCCAAGTTGCCTTTCCAATCATCTCTAGAGTGTAACACATAGTTCAATTCCATTCTTGGACCACTTTCACTTCACATTCGACAAAGATTCGTACACGTGTTGCCACCACAGATCTCATAGCACCTTTTTTATTTTATAATAAGAAGAAATTAATTGATTAGTATGGGGGCAACTAATCTAGAAGTGCATCAATCGTCACTCACAAATTTTCCATATACCACAGCGAAGTATCTTTTTAATGTGATCAACACTTCATTATCCATATAAGAAAAAGAAAAATGAAGGACTGAAAAAATAGAATCCATTTCCCCTGAAGCCAAATAAATCAATCAGAAAATTGGCCTTTAATTAGGATAGTATGATACTATGGTCATAGAAATTTATCCTATGTTGAATAGTCAAATTTATTAGCAACAAATTCAACATTAACCAGAGATATGTGGTGAAGACACATCTGGCTAATGTGACAAACGTGATCTTCCACGAAGAAAAGTTTAATGTGCATATTGTCAACACTTCATGTGCGTGAAGAGCACTCCTATGCTAAAGTGTCGGCTCATCCTTGAGCACTTTTATTAAAATATTATTTGTTGACCCACACAAAAAGGAAGTCATGCACCTGGGAATCAACATATAAGGAAAAGATCAAATGGCAAACAAACTACCACTCACAAAGTACCAAATCTTAGGCAACTCATTGCTTATTGTTAACCATATCTGTTTCCTGATTCTAATGGCTACTTCTTCTTCTTCCAAGTGCAGAAGGAGCTATGATGTCTTTCTGAGTTTTAGAGGCATGGACGTCCGCGACTATTTCCTTGGTCATCTCTACACAGCTCTTGTTCAAAGTGGAATAAACACTTACATGGACAATGAAGATCTAAAGAAGGGAGAGCAAATATCACCCGCACTTATGGAGGCAATTAAGGAATCGCAAATCGCGATCGTTGTTTTCTCCAAGAACTAGGCCTCATCACCTTGGTGTTTGGAGGAGGTGGCAAAAATCATGGAGTGCAAGGAGCAAAGAGGCCTCATGGTCTTTCCCGTGTTTTACAAAGTGGAACCTAGAGAAGTAAAAGGGCAAAAACAGGGTTACGGAGAAGCTATGGCCAAACATGAGGTCAAGTTTGGGAAGGATTCAGAAAAAGTAAAGGGATGGAAAAAGCTCTTCTTGATGCTGGTAGCTTGTCTGGGTTGCATTTTATGGACGGGTACGTGAAAACACTTCTATTGCTTCAATTAGTGTAATTCTTTTGATATTTGATATTCTTTAAGGTTTGGGATCCTCTGAAGTTCGGCGTCATCTATACCGTCTCTCTCTCTCTCTAATTTACCAAGTCTCTCTGTCTCTCTGTCTCGCGAGCGCATTGGACACTCAGCGCAGAAAACACTACCACGGAACACGAAACAGATTATCATGGGCGAGCCGTTCGTCCTCTCCGACACCCTGCCGATTCTCGACACGCGGCCGTCCGATTGCTCACGGCCCAACGCCACCCCAGACGCATCACCTCAGCCCGTCTCTGTCTCTCTGTGTCTAGGGGCTTCAGGCTACGAGTCTGGGCTCCCGACCCCGGGTCTGGGTGGCTTCAAGCCCAGATCAGCGGTTGCTAGCCTCGGGCAGTGGTCGCCTGAGACTCTCCTGTCTTCCGTGACAGGGACAAGAACAACGGAAAGAGGGCGCAGCAACTGCGGCAGGACAGGCGATGGTGATGGGTACATCACGGTGGCAGGGACATGGCAGCGGGGGGAACAGATTAGGGCGGCCACGGGGCAGTGGCAAATGCGGAGAGGAGTGGAGAGAGAGAGAGGGATGGGGAAATCTGGGTTTGAGTTTTGAGCCTAGGCATTTTCTTATTTTCTAAGTAACTTTAACAAAACAAAATTCTAGAAAATGTAAAAGAAAATTCAAAAAAACTGAAACTGTAAATTCACAAATTGAGAAATTGGTTAGAAGAAAAGTTGCACAATATTCAAATAAAATAAGTTTCTTTGATATCAAAGCTGTCATGATACACCAAAATCACGTGTACTAATCTATATTCTATGTCTACTATATATAGTTTAAGTGGGGTTTAAGAGGAAGTTTCCTTCTATGCTCGCCAATGTGGGAGGTAATATTGCTATGTCATTGCCACATGGCATAGTTGTGTCATATGACCCATATTTGGTCAATTTTCATTTTAGCAATTTGTACTTTATCTTGAAATACATTTTTTTTTTTTTTTTGGATGAAACTTGAAATACATTTTTAACAAATATATTTTGTTTACAAAAAATCATGATAGTAAAGTTATTGGCTTAATTTGAAGGTTTAAATTCTAATAATTTGAAATTCGAAAAAAAACACAAAGATAAAATATCTTGAAATGAACTTTTTTACTAGCATATATTATTAAATGTAATTTATGACCAAACAAATATCCATTTGATTTAAAGTATGAGAAATATAAGTTATTAAATCAATGACACAGATAATGCAAGTTATTGTCATTATAATCCATGATATCAGTCTGCATGTAATTACATGAATAGTACATATAAACCATAGATAAGCTACTTCCAATTGGAAATATAGATTATTTCACAATGTAATCTTGGGTTTGGGAGATCTTCCAGACTTCAAAAACATCAGCCCTATATCCTCTTAAGAAACATAAGCTATGTTTTTTTTTTTTTCCAATTCGGCGGTCCTAGTCTATTCTTTTTCTAACGCTCACTTGTTGAGATTTTTCACTCCAGACCCAGCTCCTAGAGGAATTGCAAAGGGCGTGGGATTTCGCCTCCCCTTTCAACTGAAGAGGAATTAGCTAATATACATACAAGAGATGGTGCCTGAAACCCACTCCTAAAACTACAAGAACAAAAGTCCCCCCTGTACCCTTATACCCCGTCTACCCCGAGAAGGTGGGGATTCGAATCCCCACCTCCCTCTTCCAAGTTGGAAGAGTGGCCACTGGAGCAAACCCAAGTTTCTCTCTTTGACTTCTTTTTATTTAAAGCTCATATAACCCTTGAGAATGATGATGAAAATTCTTCCATCACCACACAGATAATACTTTTGTTTGTTACCTATTACATGCTCTAGGACAGCTTTAAAAATTCAATTTGAGTGGCTTTAGTAATAAAAATAATATGTGCCCCTACTTTTCTATGTTTCTCTGGGTTTTGTTTGGTTCTGCAAGTTGTTGAATTTCCCAGATCTGTCAGGAATACTCTTCCTTTCATCCAGTTCCATTCATGGTAACAATCACTGCAGCATATCTAGGACCATCTAAGCAGCTTAAAAGCATGTTTTACCAACGGATGGAGTTTACTAACAAGGTGTAGATACCCTCTGTCAATGTTGATCGAGTCTGCAAACCTTGCGTCTACACGCGGGAGTCCAGTTTCCGCTATGCTTATGTGAAGTTTCTAGCTCAGTCATCCTTGTCCTTCCGAATGGAGATAAGGATTTAGAACACAGAGTTCCTGAAAAGAAAAGTGTCTCTCGAGTCTATTATATTTCTTTATTAGCGTCATATCTCCAGGTAGTAGAGCTTTAGAGAATACGTACCTTTACTTTCCATTAATCAAGGAACTCTTCTCCAATTGTTTTGTAAAATTCAACTCAACTTCTAGAATCTTTATCTGTGAAGCGGGATCTTTTATGAACCATTGAAGTTGCTGGAAATCTTTTTCTCAAGTCTACCCAGCAACTCCGCATAGATTTTAGTACCCTTCCCTCGAGGGCTGTGATCGTTGGAATCAATCTGTAGATATCAAAACTTAACATTCAAATTTTATATTTTCGAGGTTTTTATCACCAGATTCAATGTCAAAATCTTCTGGAATAGGATTATGATTCTCAGGAATATTTCGCTCGTGATTTCTCTATGGCCATCTGGTACAAACTTTCCAAGATCTTCATTTTCAAGATCTTGTTCTCATAACTTTATTGAAGCCATATATGCCCGATGGTTCACCTGATAAACCCATAACCATTTTTGAATCAGATCATACTTCGTGAGTGTGGTTGTTTGCCAAACATATCATCTTCTACCTGATTTTAATCTTCAAGGATATCTCCTTTAATTTTTTTGGGACTCAATCAAAAGAGGCTTGTGAACTTCAACTGTCTTTTCAACCAACTAGTTCATTCTACTGGCAAGTCTTTCACGGTATTCATACCCCACAGTCATTCAACAGATGATATTAAGGCTTTTTTCCTTTCCTATATGATTCTAAAATGAGAAAAAAGAACTCTAGGTCTTTTGCATAGCCAACTAATATTTGCTTTCATTCTTATAGAACCATAGCTTTTGCTCTCATTCTCCTTCTGTCTCTTTGGAGACTTCTTCTTTGGATGCCCCTCTTGCTTGCATACCCAAAAAAATTTTCTTTCTGCTGTAGGATTTATCTGCACAACAAGACAATTTACGAGAGAGAGAGAGAGAGAGAGAGAGAGAGAGAGAGAGAGAGAGAGAGAAGCAGCTAAGACTATTTTTATCTGGAGGAATATATTCTACGTCAAAGTTGTAATAATTATACTATTCTTGTATAATTAGAAGCCTAGTTTGCTGAGTTTCTTTCAGATTCAGATTCAAGAATCTTTCGACATATTCAGAGTTGGTTCTCACTACAAACCTTGTTGGGGCTAAGAATATGTAAAAAGTTTTTTATACAAATTATCATGGCAAGTACATCCTTTTCATGTATCAAATAAATGAGTTCAGATCATTTAAATGTGACAGACCAATATTGATAGAAGTTTTACTGATTTTCTTTATTTAGTTTTTTGTACTTCTCCCCAGCATTCATTTGATGCATCAGAAGGTGATAATATGATGGCAAATGCTTTACCTTTTCTTTTACCTAGTGCTTGAGTGTCTTTATCATCCCAAAATTGAGATGCGTTACTTGGAGCTTTCTTGGGTAGCCTACTAAGATATTTTAAAATTGTCTGGCCTAGTTAGCACTTAGCAGATCTACAGTACCTCTGAACTTTTTATCTTCTACTTTGTCAGGAAAGTTTATTATATCTCGCAAATTTAGGTTTGTAATGCTAGCTTTTTTTTGTCTACTTCCTACTTCCATTCCCAAGCAATTATCTTTTTCCTTTATCCATTTTACCTCCTTTTACATAGGATCATGCCTTTTTCTTAAAGATATTTGTCAGTAGTTATAATTGATTCATTTGCATCTCTTCACTTTTGCTAAAGACTATTACATTGCGTATTTACGCAGCACAAAATGCCTAGGGCATTCTGTCTATGAGATCTCCTGCCGTAGCTATCTTGTAGTCATCATCTTTGTTGGTTTGCTGAGCTGAAGATAGTCTGCAACAATTCACGCTTTTCCTCATACCTGCTTTGCATGGTTAATGGGTTAGAGTGCGGAATATAACCATCTCTTATAAAACCTTTGGAGCACAGATAAGGAATTTGTCTTTCAAATACCTCTACCAACTCACAGTTTTTGCTGAAATTATGATAATTGGATCTTTTAGCTCAAGTCTGGCTTTTACACCATTAAGACTCCACAATTTGACTTACATTTTACACAAAAACAGAAGAAGAAAGAAAGTAAAAAGACTCGACAATTTGTGGATCTTCACGAAAGTTATTTTTCAATTTTAGCAGGAACTTATTCCATTTTGTTCCTGGCAGTTGGATACTCCGAATTTTTCCTTGTTCTAGACAGAACAAATTTTGACACTAGAAGGTATCATTTGGAAATGAAGATTTTTCGCATCCAAATGGCTTATGCTCCCATTATTTACCACGCTGTGCTCACACTGTGAGTGCTGCTTGGTCACATGGACAGTCTCCACAAAACTCTCATTGTTTCACAGGATAAACCTCAAATTTGTCTTGACCATGGATTTAGAAGAGTCACGCCTGCTATAGTAATCGTGGTGCTTTCTTGCACAAAAGACCATTTTTCGTTTTGTCCCTTTAGAAAGCATTACCAAGAATGACATCCTCGCCTAGTGTCAGGAAAGGAAAATCCGTCTAACAGTGAACATTGATTCCACCAGCCATTCTTAATGCAATAGGCTCTGTTAATGGTCCCCACCATTCATCTGGTGATGCATTGGGTCTTGCACAATTAGTACAAGCTCCAGTGTCTCTAATGAATGTGGATAACACCCGGGAAACTTAAACATCACAACCACGTAAGTGCTTAACCCAGCTTAGTTGGTATGTCATTTGGGAGGAGGGTTCGATAATATCCCAGACTTTGTCCATGGCTATAGACCATTGCCTTGCTGTATTCCCAAAGCTTGGAAACCTTCATGTATGTCTTGGGATGTGGATCTTTTCTCCTTCGAAGTGCATTACCATTAGAACACTATTGTCCTTTGACTATGTATCCTTTTCTTCATAGACAGGCATATTAATTTGTTTGTATCCTATGATCCTTCTTTCTAAGGTTATTGAGTTTACATATCTTTTAGATGCAACCTCCTCCCGGTTGACTTCTTGTACAGTATCCTTTGGTACAGTAAGAGGTTCAAAAGTCCTTAATTTCCTAGCAAAGAGGGTGTAGATAGTGTTCTAAACATAAGATTATTTTTAAGGATGAGCATATCGGACCGCTCAAATCAGGAACTGCCCAAACCGAACCGATTTGTTCCGAATCCTGGAGGGATTGATCTAATTTCCAGTTTCATAGAAATGGAATTGGTGATTCTCGGTCCTGTTCTCGGTTCTAGGGGAAATTGGACCAGGACCGCCTTGCTCTTTTTTTTTTTTTTAATTATATTTTTAATGTATTAAAATAACAATAAATTCTAAAATAATAACAGCTCTAGTATTTTTTTAATTTTTAATTTTTAATTTTTTTGCTAAGTGATTGATTCCCAGTCCTAGGACCGTCTGGTCTAGTCAATTGGTCCAAAAAATTGGGAATTGGTCCTCCCGAGCCGATTCTTGATTTATAGGTGGAACCGGATCGGACTGTGAACCAATAACTCCTAGTTATTTTTGCTCCCCTCTATTTTGACCCGAGATGCACTAATCTCTTTAGATGCTCCAATAGGTTCCACCATAGTCGAACTCCTAGGCCGTGTAATTCTAGGGGATTTAATTTTTTACCTACAACCTACAAAATTGTCTGTAATCGTGTGAACCTCTTCAATTGCTATCTAACTTCCGTTCTCTAGGATTTGTGGCATTCCCGAATCTATAAATCATCCTAGTGTGATACACCAAACATTTGACCTGTGGGTTCATCCTATCCATGTTTAAAGAATCAATTCTCAATGTTAATGAATTCCCCAAACATATATCATTTAGAGCCATCAAATAATTTGGATGGGCTTGGAAGCAGACTGGCCCATGTGCTAGATTGGCTAGTATTCCTGATATCAATTAAACTCGAAGATCTATCCATCTTTGATCCAATACAGTTTCAATCACAAAATTGCCAACATGAAGATGAAATAGCGGGACCTATCCTATTCTGATTAACTCTACATATGTATATAACGACATGTACCTCTTGTTCTTTCTCTTGTCTCTCTAATTTTTTGAAGATTTAGCATAGGCACATCTAAGGTTTGAAGTTAAGTATACGACATCTTTGCCATTGGCGTTGATTGCGAAAAAGTTATTGCCTATTTAGAGTTAAATCTTAATAATCAATAAACAGCCCTAACGTCTATTTCGAGCAGCCTCCACTCCAAAGTTGATCCTGACAATAAATGTTATCGAAAAGTTTCTTCTACCACCTAAAATGTTGACTTTAAGGGCACTATATCATGACATGCGTCCGTCATTGATAATTGTTCACTACATTATTTTGAATCTTCTTCATCTGTCTCATATTCTGAGAAAACTTCATAGATACATTTAACCCAAAAAGTCTAAATTTTCTAGTTCCTGCTGATCTATAGGTTTATAAGCAGGTTCCTCATGAAGAGTGACATCTTCGATAAATACTCCACAAATATTCTCTTTTTGTGGATACTTTTATTGACAAGCATGAGGCTTGTGGGGTTTGAATCCACAAAATAGATAAAACTACTTAACAGGGTTTACCCTGAGGACAATGAGGTGTTCTTCTGTGTTTCCTTTTAAAGGCCCAAATTCTTTGTAAATCTGGATGACTTTTCAGATTTATAAGGCCTTAGTTATCCCCTTGGTACACTTTTTTCTTGTCAAATAAACTTTCTTCTTTTCGATTCTTTAGGAAAGTGTCTTGCACTTCTGGTTTCTCGATGGATGTTACAGCCACATCTACCCAGCACATATTGAATCTGATAGCAACAACTCTTGTAAAAATAAGGAAACTATTTAGTTGCTTCCTTTGTTTAGAGTTCAGTACTCACTCTGCTCATCACATACTTTTTTGCCTGGATTCACCCACCCGGACCTTCTGCTACCTCTTTTTCTCAATGGAACAAGTCGTAAGCCTTCTTTGTGACCTCTGGCCATGGCTCCGGAAGTTTGTCAAAGAAAGTCTTCGAGATTGTTGAAATTCACAGCGTCAAAATAGCACATACCAAAAGTCTGTAATTTCACTAGATCACTTAAAGGCTACACTCTCTACTATTTCTGTAGAAAGCAATAAACCACAGAATTCTCTTTTTAAGACATCTGTTACGATGGCTTATATTCCATCTACAATAAGCTCTTGTCTATTTTCTATGTTAAGTCTATTTGAGATAATAAGAAATTTCCAAACTTCTGAGCTTTACCGACAAGAAAGGCTTCCCATACTTCATACGTCGTACTTGGACTATATCCTCCTGCATTTGTTATCATACGAAAAACCGTGTCACATTCATCCATCCTTTTAAACACATGTTTTTTCAGTATCAAGATTAAGTCTCTGTTCATTTTGCAGAAAAATGTAGCATTTCTAGAAAATGTTTTCCGGGAAATCATTTTCTAGGAAATTATTTTCTAGTATTCAACTAAAATAGGAAAATGAAGTGGAAATTTTGGTTGTTTGATAAGGAAAAATATTTTTCTCTATGCATTTTTTTTCAATATATTTTTTTCTAATTTTATTTTTAAAATAATTTGTCAATTATTTTTTATTTTTCAAAAAAATCGATTTTTAATTTTTAATTTTCTTTTCTTTATTTTTTTCTTCTTTTTTGGCCAATAGGTGAGCTTCCGCTGACTCGCCGATTTGGCGAGCTCAAGGCTCGCCTATGGCCAGTTGCCGGCCGTAGTCGTGGTTGGCGATTGGTCGAAGAAGAAGGTGGAAAAAAAATTAAAGGAAAAAATAAAAAGAGAAAAGAAAAAGAAATAAAAATTCGAATTTTTAAAAATTTTAAAAAGAGAGAAGGGGTTATAGCAGGGTATGAGATAAAAGGAAGTGAGTAAATCTTTTCCCAAAAATTGAAAAGTGGAAAACATTCAATGGAAAACATTCTCCCCTTTTTTAGAAGACTTTTTTTCGTTGATGAAAAATGTTTTCCATAATTAGTTTATTTTCCATGAAACGAATACCGGAAAATTCGAAAAATGTTTTGTTGTTTTCCGCGAAATGAGTGGAGTTTAAGAAAAGCATCAAGAACTAACTATAGTCCTTAATGGATTATTCATTGAACAAACTATGATTTTGCTCTACGTGGATAATCGGGCTTATATAAAGTACTTTTCGCTGTTAAATGCTCATTAAATATACTATCATCAATAGGATTGGACCTTCTTCAGCCAATCCTAAAGATTGCTGAAGATGTTGGGCTAACTTACTAGAATCATTACCATTAAGATTAGCTCCTCTTTTTACGAGACCTAAAATGAATGATGTTAAACTTTTCTTGCTACATTTTTTAGACTTCAAGGGTTTGATTTGAAGCTTGCCCCTTAGGCTTCTTTAAATTAGTCTCTGTTTCAATTACATCAAACCTTTCATTAACCAATAAAGACCCCTCTTGCAAGAGCATTTCCCCCTTCTTTGTATCTACATAGTCGTTTTCATTATGTAAGCCATTATGCATAGGAGAAGATAAATCTGGTGCTCTATCAGCCTGTTTTATTTATTATAAATGTTTATTTAATTTTCTAAGAAAAAATGAAAAGCTAGGGTTTTTTTTTTCTTTTTAAGAAAATATAGGCCTAATGGCTTTTTTGTAAATACTTGAAGCAGTAAAGAGCCAAAAGGCAAGAACATGACAGATTTCTACAGGAACCAACAGTAGGTCGTGTTTGTCCAAACAGCCAAAGAACGGGTATTTATTTTTCCACTTTCAGAAGCGGGCCTAAAACTGTCTCAAAAGATAAAGTACTTCATTTTAATTAGGATTTACCCATTGGAAATGCTAGTTTAGACTTCATGTGGGTTATTTTTATCACAGATTTTGCTTCGCAAAGGAATAGACCAGATAAATGGGGTGGCATTTGGACATTAAAATAAAAAAAGACAAGACAATTTCAGTGATCTTTGTAAAGAGATGAAAACAATGCCTATCAATGATTTAGTATATCTAATAATTAGCTTGAATTATTGATAAATGCAAAATAGATTAACATACAACATTTAGAATAACATGAACTGACCAAAAAAAAAAGAATAACATGAAGAATATTGTTTTAGTTCTGCTTAGAGTCAGGCATCTTGCTAGTTGAACATATTTGGATATTCATATCCATATATATTGTGGACTAGCTTCTTACTTGGCGATTCTCTTTGAATACTTATTCATTTCTTTGGATTTCTCTAAAAGCACTTTCAACTAATTTTCCCTGGTCAGATGTGAAGCTGGGCTTGTACAACATATCGTACAGGAAATCTTAACTCAACTAGATCAAATGCCCTTACATATAGCTAAGTATCAAGTTGGGATAGATTCCCGAGTACAAGAGCTTCAGACAATCCTAAAGCTACAGTCCAAGGATGATATTCTTATGGTAGGATTATGGGGACAAGGAGGTGTAGGGAAGACCACCCTTGCTAAAGCCATCTACAACGCTGTGTTTAGAGAGTTTCAAGGTTCTTGTTTTTTGGAAAGTGTTAGAGAAAATTCCAAAAATTCCAATGATTTGGTTCCTCTACAAAAACAAATGTTATCAGAGGTATTACTACCGGGGAAGAAATTAACAATCTTCAGTGTTGGTCGAGGAAATCAGTTGATTCAAGATAGACTTTGCAATAAGAAAGTTCTAGTTATTCTTGATGATGTGGATGACGAACGCCAGTTAAATGCTTTAGCCGGAAATTGCGAGTGGTTCGGTAAAGGAAGTAGGATAATTTTTACAACAAGAGACAAGCATCTACTAACTTCTCATGGAGTAGATTCAGATCATATGTATAAAGTTGAAGCTCTCGAGGATGTTGAAGCTCTTGAACTTTTTAGAAAGCATGCCTTTCTAAGAAGTCGAAAAATAGAAATCAGCAGCAATCTTATTGCTAGGGTTTTGCATTTTGCCGGAGGCCTTCCTTTGGCTCTTGAGGTGTTGGGCTCTTTCTTGTGCGGTAGAGGAGAACATGAATGGAAAAGTACCCTGCGGAAACTTTCTGGAAGTCCTGACAAAAAAATAAATGATGTGTTAAAGGTAAGTTACGATGGATTGGAGGACTATGCAAAGGAGATTTTTCTCGACATTGCATGTTTCTTCAAGGGGCATGCTACGAGTACATTAGGAAAGTTCTTGACTGTTGTGGTTTTGACAAGACTATTGGGGTTAAAATTCTCATTGAGCGCTCCTTGATTAGTGAAGAGAATGGGACCTTACAAATGCATGACTTGATAGAATTGATGGGTAAGGAAATTGTTAAAGAAGAATGTCATGACGATGCCGGAAAACGTAGTAGGTTATGGCTTTATGATGATGTTCTTGATGTTCTATCAGGAGATATGGTAAGACTTTTAGTGTATAACAATTCATATTCTATTCTTATCATGGACATTGTTTACTACAGTTACAAAGTAACCTAAGTTCATTCACATAAATATACATATACAGGGAACAGATGCAATAAAAGCCGTAGTTTCGAAGCGACCAATGCCTAAAGAGACATACATTTGCCCTACTGCTTTCACAAACATGAGAAAGTTGAGGATGCTCATCATAAATAATTCTTTCCAAGGTCCCATCCATCTCCCTAATCAATTAAGGTGGTTGGAATGGCCTAATTGTGCATTTTTTCCAGAATTTGGTTATGGTCCAAAGAAGTTAGTTGGACTTGATATGCCGAATAGCAAGATCAAGGAAGTGCCGAAACAATTTAAGGCGCGCATTCCTTTTTTCATTACTTATTCGTGTATGTATTAAATGAAATGATTATTGTTATTGTCCTGAGGAAAACATCTAAAATTGCTATATTCCTTATACATATCAAACCATCACATGTAGGCTGGCAATCTAATGCACAGAACTGATGCAGCTAAAATCTTCCAATCGTAAATAGTCTACCGTATAATTGACAACTTGTTGATCATAGTTGAAATACATATATAGCAAATAGTTCATTTTTTATTCTTGTACTTTAATTGCTTTCCTAATCACGTCCATGTGGCTTTAATTTTTTCTAATCAAGTCATTCTATTTACGCAAATTGTTTAATCAAGTATCACCAGCATCAAATCCGGTGAAATTTAGCTGACGTGGCCATTGGAGGATGCTGGAGTAAGACGTGAAATAAATATTGTCCATGTGGTCACCCCTTGTAAATAGTGAATGGTAGTAGTTGCCATAACCTCTCTCTCTCTCTCTCTCTCTCTCTCTCTCTCTCTCTTTGTCAATTGGTCAAAGCCATAACCTGTTTTACTAGCTTCGATTTGAAGCTAATTTTATGACTGCTAACATATGTGCGATATTTAATCTACGTTATATTGCGGAATGAATCTAATGACCACACCAGCTAGATTTAGCTAGATTTTGTACAGGGGACTTTTGATTAGAAAATTTATGTAAGTAGAAGGAGTTGATTAGAAAATTAAAAGTATTAAGTACTTGATTAAAAAGATAGTGAAAGTGCAGGAATGAAAAGTAGACGTTTTCCGTGCATATATAAAAAAAACAGAAGTGAGCTCAAACCATCATGAGTCTAAGCTGAAAATTGAAACAAATACTTTTTTTGTATGTAATTTAACGTTTGAACGTATAATGTGCTTAAGCTATACGAGAAGACTTTTTATTTGATTTGTAGGCTTTTGATATATATAATAGTCCCAATATCTTTAAAGACCCCTCCCATGAGAGAATTGAGAAGCCACGTATTCATTACTCTATGGATGGTAATAGACAAATCTACTTGTTAAGTTTCAAGTAGTGTACAAGATAAAATATCAGAATGTCAAAACGAAATTTAACTAATTCGTAGAGAATTTAACAATTTTATCAATGTAACTGAGCTTGACTAAGACTTTGATTTTTCATGCCAAACCCAAGAGGTTGTTATCCATCTCGTGTTAGAAAATTACAAGAAAAATAAAAAGCTTTATTCATAATTAAGTACAAAAAAGAACCTTCCGAGAAAAGTCATCTTTCAGTTTTGATTACTTACTCCCAATTCTTGAGAAGCAGCAGCATCGCTATATGCTGCAGATTTCTAGCATTTCGTACGTAAAAAACTCAATACCGTTTCATGCTAGTAATTTCTTAAGAGCATAGGTAAATTTCAAAATCATTGGTAACTAATTTTGATCAGCAACATATTTGGCAGGTAATTAGTAATTTGCCAATAGTTCTATGGCAGAATCAACAGATATTTGATTATTTTAAATTACCAACTATTTTTGTAAATAATCAATATTACTTGCATAGCTTCCAACGTGTTAGAGCTATTAATTTTATAGAAAATTGCCAACTCATATTTGAGTCATATATCAACTTTTATTTGATATAATGAATATAATCGACTGGTTCAAGAACTTAACAATATTTAATTGCTAAAATTATCATCATAATACTGTTACTAACTCTTATAGCAAGTTACCAATATTAATTTGAGTGATATACCAACTCTTCATGGGCTAAGTTACCATTTTATTTTAGTTATTAACTCTTATTTGATTAAGTTACTGACGTTTATCTAATTGTTTAGAAATCACTTATTGTTTTAATAATTTACCAATATTTATTTGTTGATGTTTTCATATTTTAAAATTGCAAACTCTTACAAAAAAAATTGCCAATGTTTATTTGAGTCGATTTACTAATTTTTAATTGATTATAACCTGAACATGCTGGAAAAGCTCCCAATATTAACAGAATGATTGATACTTTGAAACTATCAAATAAAAGTTGCTAAGTGACTCAAATAAGAGTGCATAACTTAAATTCCGCAAATAAACGATAGTAAATTAGTGTAAAGGTTCAGCCAATTTCAAAAGAATTGGTAATTCTATAAGAATAACAACGTTAATATATTAGTAAGCTCCCCAAAATTAGTAAACTATTGAAATAGTGGATTGTTATGAAACAATCATATAGACACTGGTAACTAACATAAATAAGGGTTGATTTTCTAGCGTATAATTACCTTTGCTAGTTGGTAAGTTGCCACAAATGTTGGCAAATTATTGAAACTTCCCAAACAATCGAATATACATCGGTGACTAACTCAAATATCAATTGGCAGTTTCATATAAGAGATTATAATTAGCTATGCAAATATATATTGGTAAATTATCGATTTAGTTGGTAATTTTGGAAGTTGTTTGCAATTTAGTATAAGAGTTACTAACTTTAATTCTTTGGTAATTGCAACAAATAAATGTCTATGAAATATAGGAACGACTTTTAACTCCAAAAACAAGTGGACTCATCTAACATTTGGTAATTTTCTTAAAGAGACTGTAACTTAAACAAGTTGGTAAGCTAGCAAATAAACATTGATGGATTATTAAAAGATTTGATAATTTCAAAACAATAAAAAAAATGAAAGTGACTCAAATAGAAGTCAGTAATTTCCTATAAGAGTTAATAAAAAACTTTAGCCAATTAATGATGGTAATTTAACTCGTGAAAAGTTGGTAAACCACCAAAATCAAAGTTGGTAGTTTGCTATATGAGTTAATAGCTTTAACAAGTTGACAACTTAAAAAAAAAAAAAAAATGTTGGTAATTGCTAGAGTAATTGAAAATTTTAATTTAAAGTACATGAAGGCATTCACCAGCAAATCTCTATTCTGCATGTCAAATTGTTACACATATTTCGGTAATAATTGATATTACTTTATAGTCTATTGCATAATTCTTGATAATGCAAATTTTGGTAATAAATGTTTGAAAATATTTTTTTATGTATATATAGATTCTATTTAGAAATATGTATATTATATATGCTTAAATATGATTGCTCATGATGACGTCTGAAAAGAATCTAACCCATCTCATATTTGACTTACATTTAACAAACAATAATAAATGAAAAGATCAAATTCATATTTGGCTCATATATTACAAATAAATCATAGAAATCATATTTGAGAAATGATCGTACGGCCCCGGATGTTTAGTGGATCATCCATCCAAACTCCTTGTGGGGTTTATGTTGGGTAGAGACTGATTTCCCAATTTTATTGATCCTGGGGATGAGTCTACCATGACCACTTTCTTGCGGCCATTCCCTGGCCTTCCAGTCAATGATCCCGAGGCCCACTTTCGGGCCATCTCATATCTGTTAGTTAATCCTCACTACAGCCCACGGCCTATTACATGTTGTTGGACCTAACAAAGAAAAGTGCCCTTTAAAAACGTAAATCCATCCGAGAATCTTGGCTTGTCGGATTTATTCATAGGCAGATCATACTAGACCAAAAGGAATGGGCAACTGGTCCGTTTGATTAGAACGCATGAAGAAGACAATACTTACGATACTAAAGTTACTAATGGTGAAAATTATTCAGTGTAATTCCTCGATTAGTGCTTTTCAATTTTGCTGGGGGCTTTTGCACATAAAATCTATTCAAGAAGATACATGTTTTTGGGCTTTGGTTAGATTCTGTTAAGGGAGACCCAAATCAACGTGTTACTCATTTTTCCAGGCCATGTACGGTGGGTAAAGGTTATTGCCTAAGGGCATCCAAGTGACGGACGAGTCCTTCGGTGCACGAAGTTGTTAGGAGTAGTACTCATTGATATACGTGTCAAAAACCAAAGCCTTACTCAGTTTTTCCAATAATGTTCACTATTTTCTGTTTGGATTTAATATCATCACATGTAGATTTTTCGCGATGAATCTATGATTCTCTAAATCAAATCCGTGTTGCAGTCGTCTGCCACGTGTCTTCATAGATTTGCATTACGAAGGATCAATTTGGGCTAGAGGTATCAACTTGAGATTTGTGTGAGGCACAAGTTAGTCTGACGTAAATATATCATGGGAGACTAGTTTAGGATCTTTCATGATAGTAACCCTCGCATATTAGTTAGAGGATAAACCTGCTAATTCCATATAAGCTCTAGCAAAGAATTTCATGGATGTGTATAGTTATTTTGTTATAATTTTCTGCACATGTTTTATCTCTCTTGCGAAAAAGTCATGTCGATATCTAACATTAAGAATATTAAATATAGTTTTATCCATGCGATGCACAGGCATCTTACCGCATCTTACCAGTTTTCTGTAAAAGTCAATACCATTAACTTATTGGTAAGCTACGTAATGAAATAGTTTCTAATTTCAAACTATGTAGTAACTTAAAAGTACTGGTCAAAAGTACTGGTTACTTACCAAAGCATTACTGTTAAACAAGTTTCAATGAAAATTTTGCTCTGGCAACAGAATTTGAAAATTGACTTGCCCAAAATTCTATTAATAGCCTTAGCTTTTCTATCGATTTGAGGATGGCTAGCAGAATTGAACTAAGGTGGAGTCCCCTCTTTTCACCATAAGGAATGCCAAAAGTGACACATAAACTTCACATCACTATTGGAAGGGGGATGTTTTAGGAATACCATCTAGGCGCACAATTCACTAATATGAAATTCAATAACATGTAAACCATCAAGGCTCCATGACGATCATTTTCAAATTTTTTACCATTTAAAAATTGTCCGGTAACCCCCTTCCTACTAATAGCAACATTTCCATTCACAATGCGCATGTGCGAGGGAAAGTGTTGATTAGGTTTGTCTCAATTTATGAAGTTTAATTGACATTCTTGACTTGCCTTATATAAACACTCGCCACCTTTATCTTTCGAGGGATATGCCTTCAATTACAATTTCAGATATGACATGTCAAATCTCATTCCTTAGACTCCCTTTCATTTAATACTCTTTTCTTCCTTCGAACGATGTGCTATAATTTTAGAAAATTCATTGAAAATTTACCGTATTGAAAATATCAAAATCATCAAGGAATGACTACTCATTGATAAAGGCGTCTCAAGAATAAAGTAGTTAAAGCTTAATCAAAAGAAGTTGCAAAAAGACTTACCATGTTGGACATGCACCATAGAGGTTTAATAAATCACACATGAAATCCACTGGATCGAGATGTCAAAGTCTATCGATGCATCTACATTTTTTTATTTATGTATACAAGTGCAAGGTATATGTGTGGTGGTTGTGTTTATTATGATATAATAAAATTTGAGTTCTTACACTACACCAACGTATATCTAGCTCTAAGCAAAAAACTATGCAAGACGGCTCGGACTCTATTATTTTTCATATTTTTGTTATGTTTATGACCAATTAGGCATACACAATATGTCTTCTTTTTTAAAAACGATCAACCAATCACCACTTCTTAATAAGTGATGAATAGAATAGATTCCCGACTTTCCACTGCCTTTGCGGGATCTGTAGGCGGGTGGTTGCGAATCTACATAAGATTCCAGATGTTAGCTTAAATGCATGTGATAAATCAGTTGGCAAAGGAATGATTGTGGCTCATGTGCTCCCACTTGAGGTTACACAATCTCTCTCTAAATCACAAGTATTGTTTTTGCACGTCTACGTAGTGGAAGTGGCCACGCCATTCTAGCGCGTAGTGAAATTACGAGCGTTGGTGAATTTACAAGGATTACTTACTAGACTCATATTTATAAAGTGAGATAGTATGCTCTATATAAACCATATGATCTAGTGAATTCTGATCACATGTGGCTTCAATTATGATCAAGTGATTTTTATTTCAAAATCACGGCCAAATTCTGAAATGAATGTATATCTCACTTTTTTTCTTTGATCGTTTTGGAATGTCTATGCAAGTTGGTTTATTGTTCTTGCAGGACTTTGAAAATTTGAAGTTCATTAACTTTAGTGAATGCCAGTCACTGGTTTGTACGCCGGACCTCTCTTATATTCCAAATCTCGAGGAATTGAATTTCTCGAATTGCCAACAACTACAAGAGATCCCCAAGATTCCGGGGAAATTGAGAAGACTAGAGGCAAATAATTGCAAATCTCTAACTAGAATTCCCTCTAACATATGTGATGTTGGGGACGTTGAGTTATATTCAAGTCGGGAGCTAGTCCGTAATGGGTTCCCCGTGAATGATTTGTTCATGCCTGAGGTTAGACTCTCTCTCTCTCTAGAAAAAAAAAGAAGCAAACATGTAGAAAGTTATTGTGCTATTACTAACTATATATAAAACTCTAGGATTGCCGCTTAACTCATTCATACTCCTCCTTTTACGTGCCAATTTCAAAAAAAAAAAAAAAAACTATCTAACAGTCTACATCTATGACAGAAATTTCATTGCCAACCAAATCATCGAGTTGTTCTACCTGGAGGAGAGATGCCAAAGTGGTTGCTACCCAATAAAGATGGTTATATATCTTTCGTGGCTTCAAAGGACTTATATGAAAAGATCCTAGGAGTAGCTTTCTGTGTTGTATTTCAAGTAGAAGCAATGTGGCCACATCATGATTGTGCATTCGAGGTTATAGGATTTGTTAATTGCAAAGCCGCAATACACAGCAGGCGTTTCAAGTTCTTTGATTTGGATAATGTGTGGCTAGAGTATATGGAATTAAAGGATTTGTGGACAGTAGACCATTTTGGTCCAAATGACTTGACTCATTTCCGAATTAGCATTAGAGTATGCAATTATCACGAATTACTTGTGAAGAAGTGTGGATTCCGACTAATATGCAAGCCACTAGAGAATGATATAGAGGTTTTGCTTCAAGACGATCAGTTGCTAGATCCAACTTTATTCTACGAGGTTTCGCATGGAGATAATCCAATGAGCACAAAGGAAAAAGGATTGAACATGGTTGATTCGTCAATTGAGGTATCTCTCTCCCCCCTCCCCCTTCTCCCAATGTGTGCGTGTGTATATTCGTGTGTATATGCATGTGTTGATACGGTGTACATTGGGTGCATGTAATGCAAAACTGTAAATTCTAGACAAACAAACAAATTTAATATAAAGCGATTCTGCACGTGTATAAAGCTTAACAAAATCTCAACTTGATGCAATGACGAAGACCCGATGTTCGTAATTCCTGTATTGAAAAATACGGTTGAAATCTTAGAAAATCTAACGAACAAATGGACACGTGGTTCTTGATGTTACGGTTGATCATAACAACTGACACCAATAATAGTACTAGATCAACTCTATGGACTAAGATAAAAATGCACAACTATAATAATTCAATAATTCGACATGAGACCTTTTTTCACTCTTAGGTGTTTGTTGCTATTATGATAGGGGACCGTCGTACTACATGCTTGGCTAGCCACATGCGGATTACTTGGACAGTGTGATTTAATTTTATTAATAGGGAGTATTGCATTTGAGATTCTCCTTTTATATAAAGTTAGAGCAGACATAAAAGGGGCAAGTGGTTGGATGAGGCTGGTCTGTGGAGAGGGCATGCATTAGATTTTCCTTTCCAATTTTCCGTTAGTATGAGTGCAAGTAGAAGTTTTTGTTTTCTTTTTAAATTTATTTTAATAATGTTAAATTTGTTGCACGTAAGTAGGAGTTCAATTAGGACAGTTTGTACTGAAGAATCAGTGATCTCCAAAGTGAACTCGTAACAATGAACATTAGACAATGGGGTCTGACAAGGACGATTAATTTCTTGGATATGCTGTTCTATTTTCCATCAATTTTTCGCTTTCTATATATTACACTTGTATTGTATGAGCTGCGTTTAGGTTGATTCAATCTAACATTAGGGGTGGGTAGCACTTGCAAGGGAATGATTTCCAACATAAGCAACGATCAATATGTCTAATTATTACAGAACTCTTGCTTTAGTTGAATTACTAGGAATATGCACAAATCAAACTATTTTTCTTGAACTAATTACAAACTTGGATACTTCTAACAATTTACACATATAACAGAGGCATCGCTATTCCAGCCTTTGGTCTAATTACCGGAATTTTAGCCCCGGAACAAAGATGCCAAAGGGGTTCGTCCTTGTTGAAGACGGTACTATATCTTTCAAGGCTTCGCAAGACTTGTACAACAAGTTCGTAGGATTGTTTCTCTGTGTTGTCCTTGACGTAGAAGATGGAGAAAAGGAAGTATTTTTCGACATCATACCACATGTCAACGGTCAAAGGCGGAATGAGGTATCGGGAACTCTCGGTTCATTTGATACGGATCACATGTGGTTTCAATTTTTCAGAACAAATGCGCTGTGGGGATTATTGGAGGGAGCAGTCGACTTTGGTCAATTTGACGAGAGTTATCCGATATTTAGCCTTAATATTAGAGTAGCGGGTGCAACCGTGAAAAAGCTGGGATATGTGATGCAAACCCAAGGAATAGAGGATGCTTTGAAGGTTGAGATTGAAAAGAATCGCTTAATGGATCCGGCTTCACTCTTTGAGGATGATAGGTATCCAGCGTTCTATGGGAGTAGGGGATGGAAGGAATTGTGCGAGAAACTCGAAGATATGCATGGAGGGAATCATGCCTAGCTCATGTGTCTTCAGCATGGGGGTGCTGCGGGAGGTAAAGCAGAGGCTTTGCGAAAAGATTCGGAGTCATTTCCAAGTTATTTGTATTAAGGTTTGTGTGAATGTGTGTGAGTGATTATCCGCGTGTATAAGGGTTGCGAGTGTGTCTTATTTTTGTTTTTTTTCAATTTCTTTTTTTTTCTTCCTTTTGTGGCCCAATGGGGGCGGGTAAAATCCCTCCCTCTCTATATTTGGGTTAGTTTCTCGCCTTAGTGATAGTGTTTCTTTTCTTTTCTTTTGTTAAACAAATCATTTGATTGAAGAACCATTCCAAAAAGAAATTGCTATTTGTATTGTTAGTTGAGCAAACCCAATGAGCTTTTCCATCTCGAGCTTTTGCCAAAAAAAAAAAAAAATTATATAGATACCCCATGCATATATTAAAATACACTATGCTCGTACATAACTATAGATGGACGAAATCATAACTTGAGATAATGAAGATGATTCGCAGGTTACCGATTAACGTCTTATCTTTTAAATATGAATACAAAAGAATTCTCTACTGCTTATTGTCTTACCTTCTAAAAGAGGTTAAAAATTTTACACACTAACAAATATCATGACACTACATGTACATAAGAAATTGATATTTTGAAAGTTGGGCAAAATAAATATATTATTTGCATGTAATAAACATGACAGTACCATTTTGCTATACTTCTTGTCTTGTTTTATTGTGCTTTAGCTTTAAATCCTAAATTTTTTAGCATTTAATACTAAATACTACAAAATTTAAGAAATTTATACGATGTTCTAGTACTTAAAATTTGAAATGCTTACTTTGTTTGGGATAATATGTGATCTCAAACAAACGAAAGAATTATACAATCAAATCTACCGTAAAAGTTATACGTGATTGTCATGTGACTGATTTGAACTATATTGTTACATAATGGACAAGATTATGTTATTTCGTAATATTTAAATCATTAAATCATGGAAATAAATAGTTGGTGAAATACACAACATGAAAGAATGCGATTGAGGACGCCACTTCCTTTCGACTTCACCACCATCAATTGATCGTCTGTACCATCTCCGATCGGTGACACCCGCCGTCAAATCTCCATCGCCGGTAACCGCAACCGCAGTGACGGAGCAGAGAACAGACGCTCATCACCACCGATCGAAAGTCCTCTCGTGTTCTTTCTCCCTCGCTTGGTGCGTGCGTGAGAGCTGAGGAACCGAGCGAAGCAAGAATGCACGCGCACAGACCGAATCCAGTGTCCACGCTGCAGTCGAAGCCAGTCGCAGCTGAATATCTTCATCGAGCAATTTCGTCGCTGAAATGATTCGTCGCCTTAGTTTCGCTTCGTGAGATTCTCCAAGTCTTTCGGTGTCTTCATTTATTAGCAGGTAACCGTTCGGATCGGATCTCCCCAAGGTAGGATGCGGTCGATTAATTGAGACTCGATCATACGATTGTTCTGTGGTTGCCTTTTGCCGAGAGCTTCAAATTGTGATCTCAAATTGCTCGTGTTATATTGCTCGTCGATTGATAGGAATTCCTATTTGTAGAACACCTCACCCTTCATGATCAGCACCAGTTCGACGTTTTGCCTGAGAGATGATAATGACGAATTTGTCTTCATCATTGATCAATCTGAGATTGCATAGAGTGATCTGGATGTTCTTGTTCGACATGCTGATCATATATTGTGAATTTTGATGCTTCATCCTTTGATGGCAGAGAGTTCTCTTTCCCTTGGTGCTTCGGTTTACTTTGTCTCCTTTGGTTGTGCGACTGAATTGTCGTCTGGTATAATAACAGTAAGTCACAGCCAAGCTATATCAAGTTCAATCTCGTTTTGATGCTCATAAAAGACCATTCCACCAAAGTTTGAGAGAGAGAGTCTTCAACCTAATTTAAATTCAAAATAAGCAGAAACAGTAGGAGAAATTCTCAGGGATCAGAAGTTTAGTTAAGTTGAGAAATTATGGATATATGAAAGCAGTTAAGTTAAGAAATCATGGATATATAAAAGAAGCTAAGTTAAGAAATGGCCATCGCCGTAGTAATAATCGAAGGGAATTTAAGACTTATGAATAGAAGATATGTAGAGGAAAAAAATATGTTGAACCCTGCCAAAATTACTGCTGATTTCCCTTTGAGTATTGTTGTAACGTCGATGTCAATGTCTCCATTCGAGCATCATTTGTACAAACTGTGATTAATTTCAATTCCAGCAATGTTAATGCCCTCATAATCTTGTATTTTCAGTTAATTTTGTTTGGCTCATTCCTTTGAGTTCAGTGTTCTTTGCTTTGATTTCCTTTATTCCCTGCATTGCACCTTTAAATAATTCACGGCACTTCCACTTTAATTTCTGAGCAATTTGCTATTCCTGTCATTTAGATCGATTTCCATCAAACCATTTCATCCATTGCTTCCAGGAGCTAGCACGCATAAATGCACACAATCAAAGCCATCTTTGGAAAAATTGTTTGTGAGCAATTTAATCACTTTAGAGCCAAGCTAGAATCAGAAAATAAGCTTGTAATTTGTTTTCCCAATTGCTTGACAGTCTGATCAACTTACATTGAGCGAATTTGCTACAACAATATCATACAGATAAACATGCTGCTGTGCACAAATGATTGCACTATAATAGGACTCTACAATTAGATGCCATCGTTTGAAGAGGTGGCTCCCACCATGTGATAGTTTATCCTAATGAGGTTCAAAAGGTGGCTCCCACAGCGTTACACTTCATCACATGTGGCTTTTTGTTTGCATTGTACACAAATTTCGGTCCATTTTCGATGCGCATGCATGATGTCATCCTTCATGTATCTCATGCTCAACATCTTACATAATGAATAATGATATTTCAAACAGGTTTGTGGTACATAAATATGTACTTGCTTTATGGTATTCAATAAGAGTAATGATTCCCGAGCCAAAGGAATCTACCGAATCTATGTTTACCAAATTGAGCTGGCTCTAGAAGAACTTTTTACATGTCTGCTTGCTAAATTCCAATTCGAAATCTGTAGTTTCTACTTTCCCCTTTGATATTAAGAAGAGCAGTGTACTAGACCTAAATTTGGTGATAGCAACTTGGAATTTTCTTTGCAGGATTTTAGTGCATAGATTTAATTCTTAGCTCATAAATCCAAAAATTCTCAATATGAATATTTAGTATCTTTTGGCTCGATCAACATGAAAATATGAGAGAGGAAACTTGCTTCATGTCATAGGGTGTGTTTGACTGAGACCTTCCGTGACTCTAATAATGACATATTCTTGGAAAATCAATTCAATAGTTATTTTATGAGTGGAGTGAATAGATGATATTTAAAGATTATCCGTCTGATAGTTTTACAAAATGAGACTGTATATTATGTTTTCCCAGTTTAAAGAAGAAGGAGAAGTTAGATAAAAAGGTATTTTGATTTTATAATGTACCATTAGTTCTTGAATTTTTTATAGTCAATTGAGATCTTAAAACAACCTAATTTTATTTTAACTCCTTTACAACTGTGGTACTCTATCCTCTTGTCTTCGTCAAAGAGTTTATTTGCACGTCATGAGTTCACGCTTGATCAAAGGTTGGGGCACAATTTCAAGGAGATAATGGAGTGCCACGAAGGAAATGATGATTGATGAGGCGGAGAGCCAGGGTGATAGTCTCTTTGGACTTCTCTGTTTTGTCCGAAATTCCACGAGGTAAGAATGGAACAAGATCATCCATGAATTTCGAATGATGGCTTGGGTGTAGGGCGAGAGTATAAAGCTTCCATAGCCATTGACAGCTGCGTGAACAAGATTATCTCCCACTGCCAGTGCTTGTCCCTTCTCTATTTCGTCTTAAGAAACCCCACTGCTTGCCGTCGGCCAGGTGTTTGTGATTTTGCCTAAATGAATCCAGCTTCAAACACCTACTCCTCCTACCCAAAAAAAAAACTACAGGTTTGAATGTTTTGACTACTATTATATCAATGCTCGGGTCAATTTAGATGGATCAAGATATTCCATATACAATTTCGTGTAAAAGTTTTTTTGGAGGATTGCTGCTATCCCTTGGTGTAATGCTGGAATAAAACCGGCATAATGTGATCGTGTCTTGTAGACTTGTCCTCGATGAGAATGGTTCTTATTGTGCTTGGGCGGCAGAAAATAATCTCATCCTGTTGGTGCATACCTAAAACCTGTTAAGTTGTTCGTTTTATATTGATATAGTAAGGACTTATGTTCATCACGTGTTTAAAAAGTACCAACTATGGATGTAAAGTTGAAGTTAACTCTCAAAAATACTACTCTCTGGAAGACTCTAATTGAGCCGAACAAATCGCAAGAGAGACAATAGAGCATGGGGGCAAGTTTCTGTTGGTATTTGGAAATTGGTGAAGTTCTGGTTATGTTCCATTTGAGAATGTTAGCTTGTTGTAGTTTTGATTTTCTACTGCTGTGCTATCATTCCTAGAAAATATGATGTCGAGATGACTTTGTTTTCTTATAAATTAGAAAGTAGAAATGAGAAACAAAGTTTGAGTTGGATGGCCTCGATTCAATGCTAGCTGACCCCAAGTTTATAATGCATCAATTGTGGTGGCATAGATGGAAATATTCTTGCATGCTAGAATTACTTGGATATATGGCATATGCATCAGATATGGTGATAAGTTTAAGAAAGATATACATGGGGTTGTCGAAAAAGCCCTTACTGAATCGACTCGAACTAAACCTCTTATTTTTTAGGGTTATTCTTTGTGTTCGGGTCTTATGTGAAAAATTGGGTATCATAAAATATCCTATACTCTTCCAGATCGCTCCCAAATCCATCATTTGGTCTCTTGCTCCCAAATCCATCTTCTTCGCGAGAGACTTTCTGGCTCCCAAATCCATTGTCTCCATTGTGGACTCCAAGATCGTGAAGCTCTCTCACTCTTGTATCTATCTTCTCCAAGATTGTGAAGCGCTCTTGCTTTTGTTCCTTCTCATTGTCTTTGCGTGTTCTATTTGTCTACTCCTATGACTCCTCCCCCCCCCAACAAGATCGTGAAGCTCTCTCACTCTTGTATCTATCTTCTCCAAGATTGTGAAGTGCTCTTGCTTTTGTTCCTTCTCATTGTCTTTGCGTGCTCTATTCGTCTACTCCTATGACTCCTCTCTCTCTCTCTCTCTCTCTCTCTCCCCCCCCCCCCTTCCTCCCAATGCCCCTCATCGATCCCCGTGACTTCCACACAAAAGTGTCGAAGCAAACTCTCAAATCCATGAGGAGGATGACAATCCAGTCCAGCTAAAGAGCAACTCAAACCAAATTATTTTGCTTGCTATCTACATTCCACTATCGTCAATTTCTCGTTTTTCTTCTTTTGTTGTTCCTGTTTTTGTTTCGTCACTGTTACATTTGCTTGGATTTGCAATCCAAAGGAGGAGATTGGTCCATTGATATTTGCATAAGTTCCAAGTGAGATTGATCATTGGAGGAGCTTGATTTTGCTCCATACCGTGTGACAAAATTGGTGTAAGTGAGGAGTTCGATTTGGAGATGTGGTTTTATGGTACTATAGTGGCCACTGGAGAAGAGGAAAAACCACCAAAAATATATAAAAACAAAATAGGGTGATCCGATAACCTGAATTGTATTCTTTTTGCGAGTTCTATTTGGGTTAGTCTAATAAAAAAATAAAAAGGTTGTGAAAAATAATCTAAATAAGGTAGGTAAGTCAACTCAAAATATGAAAGAGCTGTGAACTGACAATTTTTTGTTGTGAATATGTCAATTCATTTAATTTTATTGTCAATTAATTTTAGAATATCATACTTTTCAAAATTGAAGATACATCTCCCCATCTCACAACCATTCAAATTTCTTTCCAATTGCCTTTTTAAATATTTATCTCTTTTGCACACACTTAATATTTTTCTTTTCTTTTTTTCTTCCGTGCGCGTTTCTTTTCTTTTCATGGGCATGCATGTGTAGGAGTGAGCATAATCCGGGTTGGTCCGAGTCACCCCCTAACCCTAGGACCAACCCGTACAGTGTCGGTCCTCAATTTGTAGGACCGAGGACCGACCCTATTGAGCCAGGGACCAAGGACCGGACCGACCCAATGGGTTCGGTCCGGTTCCCGTTAAATCAACCCGGACCAATCGATAATTTTTTTGTCTTGTTTTTTATACTCCCTAAAAAAAAAACCTACAATTCAAATTACACATACATCAACAATGCGGCATTGTGCAACTAAAATATAAATACCAATACATATTCAGCAAATTTAAGATGACACAATAATAGAAATTTCGTACCGCTTACCGTTCATCGAGATATGGGACAAGATGGAAAGTTCTTGTAATCATCTATCTTTAATATTCATAACACCATATGCAAAAGCGTTTCCTGCATTTGATCATGTAGAGCCCATTCAACCAAAAAATGAGCTTCACACCACTTGACTAGCAAATCACCGTAGCAACTGCAGTACTACTCTACTTTTCAAAAAGTTCTACCATTTGACACAAATTGAAAAGCAAAGTGCACCTGAAATTCATTAGTAAAATACAATTAAACCATAAAAAGTTCAAAATACTTAATATAAACCATGAATATATAACTTCACATTTTGTTAATTCACTTGAACTTCTAAACACCTGAAAACAAAACAAACGACACATAATTAATACTCAACAAAAGTTTTAAATTGAAATTACTATTAGTGCTATTGATAGAACATCTCACAATAACTCTTAGGTTTTATAACAGACATTTTACTTAGGTTTGAATATATAAAAGAATTATAAATAATATAATGTAATATAATATATATACGGGGTTAGTCCAGGAGCCGGGCCAACCCAAAACTCTTAGGGCCAGGACCAACCCGCAGTGTCGGTCCCTGGAATTTCAGGACCAATGACCGACCCGTCCCTTGGGAACCGGACCAGGACCGACAGGGTTGGGCCGGTCCAGGGTCGGTCCAGGGTCGACCCTAGACCGCTGCTCACCCCTATGCATGTGGTTTTAATTGTTCACAAATCTGACGATTTACGATATGTTTTCATCATGTCTAGAATGGGTATCGTATACGTTGTAAATCCCAAAAGAAGAAAAAAGTCAATCGGCATTTGCCAATTTGAAAACCTGAGGCACGGTATAACATTGCACCATAGAAATCCCCACCGGCTTCTCTATTATTTTGGGCATTCCCACATCCCACCTGCACCGCCACACGACCAGAGAAATGGAGAAGTGGTTTGCAAGCGCGACGTCAATGGCTGACGTGGCCTGCACTTCTTATTAATCAATTACAAATTGACACATGGCGTCAGAGAAATAAATTAAAAATTCCCTAATCCACCTAGACTCTCTTCCTTCCCCTTCCATCTGCACGAGCCCAACGTCCGCCCGTCCTTCAGCCATCGCCACCGGCGGAGTCGGAGTTGCCGGCGCCGCATCAATCCAGTTTGGCCGTCTCCTCTGCCGGCTACCTCAATTCCATATCCGGTATCGAGGGCTAGATTTGGTCATGAGAGAAGCCATGGGTGAAGCTAATATCTCTCCTTCCACCACTCAACAGAGATTCCATGGATTGGAACCGTTGGCCATGGCTCCGGATCTGGAGTCCTGGCCGCAAGCCCGTTGCTTTGCGTCTCCAAATCTGCAACTCAAGCGCTAGGACAGCGGAGAGGGTGGACGCGGACGTCGGTTGTCGCTCATGGCCATGGCTTCAGATATGGAGTCTCGGCCGCGAGCCCATTGCTCTGCATCTCAAATCTGCTGTCGGGACGACGAAGAGGGTGGATGCGGAGGTCGTCGTCGCTCACGGCCATGGACGCGAAGCCCACTAGTCTGCGTCTCCTAATCTGCCGCTGAGACGCCAAGACAACAGAGAGGGTGTGCGTTCAGTTCTATGGACGAGAGGCCGCCCATGGCCGACCGCTGCTCTGTATCTTCATATCTGTGGACGAGCGCTCGCGGCCAAGGCTTAGCCACCTGAACGACAGAGGGTGGACGCAGAGATCTGCCTGGACGTGACGATACCATTGCCCAACAGCTTTGATCTGGTTTGCTGCTCAACGGCTTTGAGCTCGAGTCTTGGCTCGTCCATGGCTGCTGGCGACGAGCTCAACAGCTTTGCCGCAAACTGTGATGGCCACGGTGGAGCGGTGGCTTAAGGGCGGCAGCTTGGGCGGTGGAGATAGTCAAGCTCAGGCGGAGCATAGATTGAAGATGGAGGAGGACAAGAGAAAATTAATATTTTTTTAATTTCACGTCAATATATTGACATCAAGATTTAATTGGATATCAGTAATAAGCGCGCAATGTCAGCCGATGACAGAGAAACGCTACCCCCCAATCGGTCTCACTTTTCATGCTAACGACTTAAACACAAATATTTAAAGGAAAAACCAGAAACTTTAGTACCAGCCAATGTAATGGATTAGCAATTTTTCATATGATTAAAATTATTATCCAAAGTTGATTAAAAAAGCATCATGAAAATATAATCCAAGAGTAGTCATGGAATAATTTATTATGTGCATATTCTCATTGTTCTCGGCAGCAAGCCAAGTTTGTTGAGCTGGCATGCCCCGCCGCCTCCTCTATAATTCCCTCATCCCGCGCTCATCTGCTGTACCCATTAATATAATTTCATTTCCTTAATTAATCCTATATAATTTTCTTAGATGCTATTTATAATATTTTCCATGGTGGGTTGTGTTGCAACCCGAAGGTGGCATGACAAATGGTAATTCCATTCCTTGCATTGGTTATGGATTTTGGGTGAATTAAGAATTCAATTGTTCGAACTGCCTTATAGCAATTAACTTTTTAGCCACTTGAAAAAATGAAAAATTTATTAATTAACTTTTGAAGTAAAAGTGCACGAGGGCTAGAAATTGATATTTCTTTTAAGTAGTTGTGAATTGTTATTTATTAAATAAGTTGTCAAAAAAGAAAAGAAACAAAAGGAAAAATATCTCATTGGTTGCGAATGACGTTTCCTGGAAGACACAGGGAAATATATTATTGGGAGCCAATGGAGTAGCTTACTTTTTTTAATGAGATTAAATACTTTATTTTCCAAATAAGCAGAAAAGAAAAAGACGGACAAAAGATATTTTCTTTTTATTATAATTCAATGTCCACGCCCTTCCTTTTTTTGGTTGTTTTGGTTGGTAAGGGTGGGGGGCGGGTGGGCGGTGGGGGATGGGAGATGAGAGCAGAAGACTTCGTCGTATCTGTGAGCGCGTGTGAACAAATCATAGTCTTCTCTTTTTATTAGAATTTAATGTCGATTTGGAAAGAAGTGAAGACGAATGGACGACTTTATGTTTGATTGAGTCAATTTGGCTTTTAGCTTCTCGAAGGAGCACGGCATTATTATTGACGTTTGGACTATAAATTAGCAAAACGATATCTCCCTCATTCCGATTTTACTTTTCTTTACTCCCCATGGGCCGAAGGAAACTTTTCAAATGAATTGCAGTTTAAATTTCACGGGTCAGTCCCTAGCCCGCATGAATAAGCTGATGAGTTTTATTAGCTTTTTATTGCTAATAATTTTGTTGAACGTATGTTTGATTTTGTCGGTAAAAATTTAGGTGTCATTTTTATCGAGACGTTTGGATTGGATCATTGGTTCGATATTTTACCAAATACCGGATTTGGACACCTTCAAAAGGTTTTCTTTCCTTGTAGCCAATCATTCGATTAATAAAAAAACACTGGCCTCCAATCACGACCATATGAAATTATGACGATAATAATAATCTATCTCAGTTTGGTAGGTCAAATTCATTAACAATTCAATTAGCAATAAACTTGATGTAAAAATAATGTCGATCAAGACATCTAATTAATGTAGAAAAGATTCATGCGCAAATAGGTTAGATTTATGCGCACGCTAATATTGTTAAAACAACTAATAATACTCTTTCTTAAAGAAAGTCATGCAAGTGGATGTTAGAGAATATACAAAGAAGATCCAATGGGGAATAAACTACCCAAAGAAAGTACCAAATCTTAGGCAACTCGTGATAATATATGGAGAAGATCAAATGGGAATAAACCACCCAAACAAAGTACCAAATCTTGGGCAACTCATTATTGTTCATTGTCAACTTATGTTTCTGATTCTAATGGCGTCTTCTTCTTCCAACTCCAGAACGAGTTTCAAAGTCTTTGTGAGTTTCAGAGAAGAGAACGTTGGCAACAACTTTGTCACACATCTATATGCAGCTCTAGTCCATGCTGGAATATACTACTTCGACGTTCAACGAAGGGAGAAAGATGAAGGGAATCTAATGATCACAGTTCCGAAGATGATCGAGGAATCAGACCTTGCAATCATCATTTTCTCCGAGGACAACGCCTATTCAAGGTTGTGTTTGGAAGAGGTGGTGAAAATCATGGAGTGTAAGAAGCAAAGAGACCTCAAGGTCTTTCCGGTGTTTTATAGAGTGGAATTAGGTAGAGTGAGTGGATTGAAAGGGAGTTACCGAACTGGTATCGAATATTTTCAAAAGAAGCCCGACAAGGATGTGAGGAAATTGATGAGATGGAAGGACGCTCTCCAGGAGGCGGGTAGCTTGTCCGGGTGGTACTTGGATGATGAGTAAGTAGTAATTTTGCCGCTAACTCTCTCTCTCTCTCTCTCTCTCTCTCTCTCTCTCTCTCTCTTCTTAGGCGAACACACTCTCATCCGACTCTCACATGGCACGGAGCACACGTACGCTACACAAGAAACAGAGAACCTCCTCTCCAAGTCTCCGTTGATTCACCACGCCACCCAAACCGCGTCGCCTCAGGCCCCCTCCATCTCTCTGCGTCCATTGGCTTTGGGGGACGAATCGAGGCTCGCGACCCAAGATGTGGGGTCGTTACCCTCGGGCAAATGGTCGCCTGAGGCTGGCTATGCCTGAGACGTTCCGTTGTCTTCCGTGACAGGGGGACAAAAATAGAGAGAAAGACAGGCGCAACAACAGCTAGGGCTCGCAATGGTAATAGGAACGCCACGGTGGTGGGGAGGGGGGGGGGGGGGGGGGGGGGCGGGGGGGTGTGAACGCAATGACGGGGATGGCGGGGCAGTGGCAATGGCGGCGGAGAGAAGAGAAAGGGGCGGGGGAAACTTAGGTTGAGTTTAAGGGTAAAGTAACAAATTAAATTTAGATTAGGTATATATATATATATATATATATATATATATATATATATCCACAAAACACAAAATTCTGAAACGTGCGAATTGAGATACTTGTCAAAAGAGAAATTGCGCAAATTTCAAATAGGTTAAGTGTAATCAATATCAAAGACAGTACATAATACATAAACACCTGGTCTATTCTAATTTACATCTATATTCTATTCTACTACATATATAGTTATAATTGAAGCTAAAATAATATTCACTGTGAAGAGTGAACCAGTTTCTGTGAATTCGCTGTTTCTTTTTCTCTTGGATAATTGGCTACATTAGGTTGGTTGTTTGCCAGGCCTCAGTCGAAGGCAATAATAATTACGTATGGATTTTGCATTATCTTTCCTTTGTTCGTTCTTTTCTTCTTTTTGGGAGCACTTCATTTCTTCTTAGGCATGCTTAACAAATGTCCTCCTTAACATGTCTTAGTTTAATATACTGTCTCGTGACAACTCTGCATTTATTTCCGCATTGGCACCATCACGGCCTATATGGAGAGGCAATGTGAAATTGTATCCTAAAATTTGTGCTTGTGTCCTTTTGCATGGAAATCTTCATGATCTATTATTCTTAGACCGAATTGTTGTTGCTCGCTTCATTTAATTTGACAGCTTGGGCACCTTATATTATCCATGTCTCTGTCGTCTATCATGTTAGAATGTCGGAGGCCAAGATAATTGAAGACATCGTCAAAAAGATCTCTGAACTGAAAATGTACGATGTGTTTCTTAGCTTCAGAGGTAAGGATGTCCGTGAGTACTTTGTTAAGGGTTTGAACGAGGCCTTGGTGCAAAAGGGCATAAAGACTTTCATGGACAGCGAGAACTTACTGATGGGCCAGGATTTCCCATCGAAACTGAAGGAAGCCATTGAACAATCTCGCATGTACGTTGTCGTTTTCTCAGAAAACTACGCTGAATCTTGGTGGTGTCTGAAGGAGTTGGTGCAGATCCAAGGGGAGAAGAACAGAACAAAACAGCTGCTGCCGATATTTTATAAGGTGGCACCGGGGGAAGTAAGGGGACAGAATCCACGGCAAGTGAGTGGAAAGAAACAGAGTTATGAGAAAGCATTGACCGACCATGAGAGCGAGTTTGGGAAGCGCAAGGTTAAAAAATGGAAGGAGGCTCTCTCTAAAGCTGCCAATGTGAATGGAATACATCTGCATGATGGGTAAGATTTCGAACACATTCACCTTCTCCTTTCAGAAATAATTTCTACTGTTGGGTGGAGGAAGTGTTGAGACTTGGGTAGCTAAATGCATGATGAAGGGTCCCAGCAATAGACCGAGCCAACCAACCCTATGACATCGATTTATGCCTTGTTTTTGTCGGGTATAAGTGAAGGGCCACTGTGTTGACGTATCATTCTATTATGATTGCTGACATATGCTTCGAGTGGGAAAGAGAACTTGAAATTTGAAAGTTGAGTCGAGTCCAATGCATCCCATAAGAAGTTTTCCGCATTCCATGCATTAAATATGTCGATCAAATCAAATTATCCGTATTCATCAGCATCAATATGTTCATTATCCAGCAATTGCAAAGTCATACAGTCAAGTCCTCAATATGAATTGAAGGGCATATACCAAAACTTGGATTTCGTCGATCTGCTCAATAGGAGCATATGCTTTTCTCATTCTCCAATTTGAAGCGGCCAATATATATATTTCAGTAATTCAATAAATTTTATTGTTACATAAGCCAATATTAACTAGAAAAGACTCAACCCAATCAGAAACTCTCTTGGCCCTTGAATGTGCTCCTCTTACCGGATTATGATGTTCACTTCATGCTAGTTGATGGCTATATTTCATAATATTCATATTTTTCTCGCTTTTTTGTTTCGACAGGAACAGGCATGGTTGCATCCCTAGGATTGTTAAAGAGATTGAGAAAATGATGCAAAGGATTGAATGACAGCTAGGATGAAAAAGCTCAAAATGTCAGTTCCATCAGACAGAATATAATTTCATTACACTAGAGATTGTCTTATGATATTACTCTTAAATGTGAATAAAAATTGTTGCTTTTCCTCTTTCCTCTCTAGGGTTTCTCCTCTTCATCTTATCTTCACGCAACTTTCTTCTTCAACCTCCATGGAGGGGAGGGTATAAGCTAGCATCCCCTCCCTTTTTTTCCTTTTTCTTTGGCTGATTTTGTTCTCCATTATATTTTTCTTGCTTTCCTCTCATTTTGCAGAGCTTTCCTTCTCTGATTTAGTCTAGATTTGGAAGCTCCTCTCTCCCATTTCAGGAAGGTTTCTATCTCTATCCAATCTAGATTTGGGGATTTTTGCATGTATGATTTCAGGACTTTGCTTCCCTTAGGTTTCGTTGGTGTACAAGTCCAATTCAAAGGAAATTAGAGGAGCTTCATTTCGATCTCACATGTGTCATATCTATGCTTGTTCACCTCATTACTTTGAACGACGATGGTGTTGGGGATGTTTGAACCTAAGTATGCATCGTCAAAAGATATAAAGTAGATTTGATTGAGCAAAACTTACTATTTCAGAATTCTGAAGTATGAAGTATTGGCAATGAATTGGATTAAGAGCGGTGACCGAGGTCTATTTGATAAATTCTATAGAACAACTTGGAAGACCATGGCCATTCAACAAGCACTTTGGATTAATGCAAATTGCATCACAATTCAAAAAGAAAGAGGGAAAAGTAGTTCCTCAACCAATGTCAATACTAGTAAGCATGATGTGAAATCTGTATTTCATAGTGATTTTAATTTAAATCGGAGGAGCATACATTCAAAATTTTCTAGTAGAGATTAATAAAGGGAAAAGTAAAAGGCATTGGAATCAAAATCATCCAATTTGCTTCCCCTAGAATCGCTTCCTCAACAAGTCGTCACCAATCCAAACAGGCATGTTTCGCAAGCCAACGCGCAAATAACAGTTGGTGCAAGTGGAACCCATGGTCTCGGCATAGTTAAGACCATCTTTCTTCTTTGTTAAATTGTTCAGCTTTCCTCTACATCTGCTTCTCTTGGAATATCTTCTTCCTCAGTGTCTATTGTCTTCGTTTGAGTCTCTTTTCTTGAGAATCCAATTATTTTCTATCGGCTGACAGTGTTGGAGCACGACCTTAGAACATCCTCCTGTTGCTGGCATTTTAGACGAAATCAACACTTCTTTAAGCTTACTTTTGATGCTCTGAGGCGAACTTGGAAATGGCTCCAATCGTTTCACAGATGCTTCTCAACTTCAGACAAACTACCGCGCAGGAGATATTCACGCCACACTTGATTGGATTCCAACGAAATCAGGCTACTCACATGCCAAATCACCTTTGGTCACATATTAAATATATGGACGTCACACCAAAGCATCGGCCACTTTTCCTTCCTCTACGCTGAGAACAACATGGAGTGCAAGTCCTAAGAAGTTGTCATCCAAAGTACCGGGGAACATTGAACGATATGGAAACCTCTTTACAATGAAGAAACCATTCTGACATCTGTCTTCCAATTAGGAGAATGTCGATTCATGATGAGTTCCCCGTCATACAGATAGTACGCATATCAAGCATTCGGGGCGGGGGGTGGTGGGGTTGGGTTGAGAGAGAGAGAGAGAGAGAGGGTCAGACCTCGAGAGTCCTTTGCTTAGCGCACTATACAAAGTCGATAAGTATTTGCAGAATGAATGGAGTCCTTGTCAAGTTGACCTTAAAGCATCTGAAGGGATCTTAAGGAAGCGTGGATTCCATCTAATACGCAAGCAATTTAGAGTAGCCTTAGCCAGTCATCAGATGCTTGAAACGGACTGGGAGGAACGCAATCAAATATGTTGGGGTGGTCTATAGTGTCATGCTGAGATGTGCGAAAGTCGTTATCCAATCTGTTTGATGATATAAATGGATATTTATGGGAGTAGGCCATACAAAAGGTTGAATACAAACCCATTACATCGTGTGGTCAAGTTTTGGTCAAGCTTTTACATACTCCACCTTATTCTAAAGGAAGAAGAAGGTCCAAATCAAATAGAGCGAGAGAAAGCTGGCCGAGTTCAAATGGATTCAAAGGAAGATCATCATATGCCGCAGGAAAGGCATGACAACCATGACTATGGTGTAGTACGAGTTCAAATGGCACCTAGTAGTGCTGGCTTGCAACACTCAGTATTTGTCGGATTGATTGCGGCTTCTTAAGGAAATAATTCTGAGGGAAACCAACTGGCCCATTTTGATTTCATGCCTTCACCTTTTACCTTTTCCTTTTTCATTTTTGTCCCTAGAAGAACTTGTCACATGTCTGCTTGCTCAATTCCAATTCGAAATCCATATTGATACAAGCTTCGTCCATCAGGCTGCTGACATGCCAAAGAGAATTGTTGGGTGCAACCATTTCAGAGTTAATGGTGGCTCAAAACTTTCAATAAATTATTGCGGTTAATCTATAAGAATTGTTGGGTGTAACCATTTCCTTCGATGCCTAGACTTAATTCTCACTCTGCTAATAAATCCGAAAAATTCTCTATAAGAATATAATTTTTGTTTTTGGCTTGATCAACACGGAAATACGATAGAGCAAGCTTGTTTCATGTCACAGGACATACTTGATTGATACCTTCTATGACTGATAATATCATATTCATGGGAAACCGATTCAGTAGTTATTTATGAGTGAAGGGAATAGATGATGTATGAAGACTGTCCATCCACTAGCTTTACTAAAAGAGATAATCTGTGGCACTTCCTCTTTTTTTTTCCTTTTTCCAAGATAAAAGAAGAAGAAGTTAGCTAAGAAGGTATTTTGGTTTTATAATGTACCATTAGTTCTTTTAACTTTTTTATAGCCAATTGAGATCTTAAACAACCCAATTTCTTTTTTTCTTTTTTTTTGGTAAAGAACCCAATTTTATTTTAACGATGCTAGAGTTACTAAAATTTGATATCTTGTGATATACTAATGAGGTGACAGTTTTTTCTTTTTCTTTTTTGACAAAATGAGTTGATGGTTGACGTGGCAGATTACGTGGGCATTTGATACAATGCCTAGTAAACGCGAGCGAGGAATATAAAAGGAAAAGCATATCAGAATGGTTGAAGATCATGAAAGCGATGGCTTTAAAGGAACTCGATTGGTCTCTGGTGCATCGCGACTCTCCTTTGCTGCCGAGGTACTCGAGCAAAGGCCGTGGCACAATTACAAAGGGATAATGCAGTGCCGCAGTGGAAATTATGATTGGTGAGGCAGAGAGCGAGGGTGATAGAGTCCCCTTGGACTGCTTTGTTCAGTCCCAAATTCCACGAGCGAAGAATGGAAGATCATTATCTGTGAAGATAAATAATGGCTTAGCCGTGGACTGAGCGTTTAGAGCTTCGAAAGCCATTGACAACTACGTGAACAAGATCATCTCCTACCGCCAGTGCGTGTCCCTTCTCACTTTCGTATGAAGAAACCCCACTGGGTGACGTCCACCTGATGTTTGTGATTTTGCCTCCCTGAATCCAGCTTTAAACCACCCGAGAAAAACCAAACTCATTGTTTTCAATTCAAGGATTTAAATGTTTTGACTACTAGTTTTGTGAAAATTAGTGCTCTTATTTGTTTTTCAAAATACGTAGTAGCTTGTTCCAAAGCAAAGTGACATTCATTCTATTGTAAAAACTTTTGGAAGGAGCAGCTGTCCCTCGGTGTAATGCTGGAATTAAACCGGCGTAACATAGTCATGTAGACTAGTCCTCGATGAGAATTGTTCTTATGGTGCTTGGGAGGCAGAGTCTATTATAATCTCATCTTGTTGGTAGGTTTGCATTGATATCTATTTGTTTTTTTTTTATATTCAAATATATTATGTTGTTCGTTTTTATGTTGTTCTAGTAACAACTTGTGTTTTTCACAGGTTTAGAAGTTCCACGGTTGGATCGTTGAAGTCGACTCTTGAAAACAGTACTTGGCAGAAGACTCTAATTGAGCCTAACATATCACAAGAGAGACAGCAGATAAGGGGGGAGAGTTTGTGTTTGTATTTGAAAATATGTGAAGTTCTTTTTATGTGCCATCTGAGAAGTAACGCTGTTGGAGATGTGATTATTTTTCCTTTCTGTGTACTGCTAGAAAGAATGATGTGGACATGACTTTGTTTCTTATGAATGAGAAATTAGAAATGAGAAACTAAAAAGTCTGAGATGGATGGCCTCCATTGAATGTCAGCTGATCCCACGTTTATAATGCATCAATTGTGGGTGCACAGACGGAAAAATTCTTGCATGCTGGAATCGCTCGGAGAGATGGCCTACACATCACAGATGGTGGGTAGCTTTGTTGAGTAAATGGTACTGAAAGAGGACGTGAATCCAAGAAGCTCATTCTCTCCGAAGAAACGGGCGATGATACTAAGAAACATATACATACAAAAGGCTTCTCTATAAAATAGTCTACAACATTCTTATAAAAGGATTTTGCAGGTTTCAACTGTTGATCAGGAACAAAATTTAAGAATCCCTCTCCCAACTATAAGAGATTCTTCTTCCTTCAACGTCAGTCCTCCGTCCCGTGGAAAATAGCTAAATACACAAATCACCATGTGTGATGAATGTTCATCAGGTGAATGTATTGATCAATAATTTTTAATTTAAAAGGTTGTGTTGTGATCCTCAAAAGATTAATAGTACAATAAAATTTAACTTTATCTCATCACCTAGTCTTGTTAATTTTTTTTTTAAATCAAGAATTGTATTAAGATATCGATATACCATTGTATGAAATGTCAAACGATGTCTTCTTTTTCCACGTTTCCGGATACCTGGAATATCAAAACTTGACACGGGCGGACATTTGAGTATCAAAAGTTCGGAAATGTACATTTAGTGCCAAAATCAGAGTAAAATGGATCAGTTAAATACCAATGACGAGAAAATCCAGCCAACATACTGGTATGTCATTTTTCCGACGAGACAAGTGCAAAACAACATCGTTTTGCATGCTGACATGAAAAGAAAAGCAAAAAACGACGTCATTTTGCCTCATATTTGAATTTTAATATAAATATTAATTTAATTTAATTTAAAACCAAATTTAATAACTAAATTTATTATTTAAAAAAAAAAAAAAAGGTAAATCCTCCCCACCGTCTCTGGGAAGTGCTAGCGATGGTGGGGAGGTAGTGGTGAGGGCTTGCTTAGCCCTCTCTTTCTGCCTTTTAAAAAATATATAAATATAAATACTTTAATTTAATTAATATTTATATTTTTAAAAAAAAAAGTTAAAACAACGTCGTTTTGGTTCTTCATTACTAAGTCGGCTCTCCGACGTGTCACGTAGGCGAGTTATATTATTAAAAAATTTCCACTTAGGATTTCCGGCCAATTTCACCGAACTTGGCACTCAGTGTCCCATTTTTGAAAAAAAAAAAAAAAAAGTGGTACTTAAGCGTCACTTTCGTAACTTTTTGCACTTAAGTGTCCCCCGTGCCAAGTTTTAGCACTCCAGGTGTACTTTTGCCCATTTTAATCTTGTGTTAGTATCCCCATTCGACAATGATGGAATTCAAGTCGGCAGAAGACGACTTACCTTTATCCAATGCGCAAACAACAATTAACCCCGGAATGAACGTTGAATTGCGGATGAATCACGAACAAAAGCACCTCACGTCGGTCTGAATGCAATTACGAGGAAAGCACCCGATTTCCACCGGGTAAATGCCGATTGTTCTTTGTAAAACTGAAATGGAATGCCTTCTTCTACACTGATGGAAATGGAGAGAAATTTTAGTGCGAATGATCTGCCAACCAAACCTTCCAACGGTTGTCATACAAAGGACTTTTATACGACTCCCTTCATACCTTTTCAAAGGGTGTTTACATTATAACGTATCAAGTCGATACGGTGCAATCCAATCACACCCCATCATGGACGTACTAGCTAAAGTACAACATATCCCACTTGGACATGATGGGCTTGATATTGCTCTATCAAGAATATAATGCATTCAACATTCATCAACTTTACAAAACAATTCATACTGGCAAATAAGCCGTGCGACCAGTGAGTACACCTACGCACTTGGGAGCTCAAATTATGCACCTGTTAGGGATTTCATAATGGCTACAACCCGAAAAGAAATAAACAATCGACGTCTCACAGTACCCCAGACATATTTTGTTACATCAATCCAAGTATACCTATCCCTTAAAGGCTATACTTGATTATCCTCAAGAACACCATGTATTTACAATTATATCCACAACCATAGAGGGCGATATAATTGGTCGACCAGTAAATACATGTGATAGATGTAAAACAACAATAGTCTTCCTTCGCACTCATGTCTCTCTCCATTTCAAAACAACTGCTTTCCTAGACACGTCTCATAGGCCATATCTATTCATGACCGCCCGTAACATGCTAAAGTAGCAACATTGATCTTTTACTTCGAGAACATAGTCGAAGTAACATAGGGCATATAATGAGGTAAATTATAAATTACCTCAAGGGCTCACACGATGAGTAAATAGGGATAATTTTACTCACCTTCCCTTGTCGGTCATACAATGCACATGTAGTATGAATTACATGCTATAGTGGATTTCTCTTTTTATAAGAGCGTATGTCATTTACTAAATATATCCACTATACGAATCTTAGCCTAAACATAGTCACGTGCTCCTCATGTACTCATGTTTAGCTCAAGTGCTATATCGGCTCAATTCTATAGCGCCCAATTAAGTACTCGCATCCGGCATCTTTCGGGCATACATGATTGTGAGACTATCATGTTCGGTCTTATTATTAACAAATCACAGACCTCATCTTGACTCCAATCAAGGCGACATATTATTTTATGTACTAAACTTGCTCTTCAGCATTTACTTGTACTTAATGTCTTATCTCAACGTGCTAACTATAGCACTTGAGGTGATTGCTCATGTGAATGAGCCAATCATTGCCTCGACATACTTTTCAATAATATATGTGTGTATGTGCTAGTCTTATAGTTGATTTGTACTTATTGATAAAACATCAAATCACTAATGAACAAACAAGTACAATACATATGTCCACAAATACATAAACCAATGATCATCTACAATAACACATATCACATTCTACGCAATCCTAGTGACATTCTGTAGGTCAAGAATATGTCTCTAGGAAAAGCCTTCGTAAATGGATCGACAACCATTCTATTGGTTGAAATGTATTGTAGGATCACTTCTTTATGCGTTATAATATCTCTGATGAAATTGTTCTTTATGTCAATGTGCTTCGTCCTTCCATAATACTTGGGATCTTTCACATAGGCAATGGCTGCTTGAGTATTGCAATAAACTGTCACCGGTCTTAGAATCTCAGTGACAGTGGCTAAATTTTGCAAGAAACGTTTTAGCCAAACTGCTTCTTGCACTGCGGCAGAACATGCAATAAATTATGCCTCCATAGTAGACAAGGCCGTGCATGTCTATTTCTTGCTATTCCAAGAAATTGCACCTCCATTGAGCAATAACGCATATCCAGAAGTCGATTTACACTCATCCAGGTCTCCACCCCAATCAGCATCTGAATAGCTAAATAGGCGTAAATCATTCCCTTGGTAATAAAGTCGATAGTCCATAGTGTCTTTCAAGTATCTCGGATCCTCTTCACTACTTTCCAATGTGCTTGACCGGGATTTGATTGATATCGGCTCACCAATCCCACGGCATAACATATGTTGGGTCGAGTACACATCAAAGCATACATCAAACTTCCGACCGCATTAGCGTAAGGAACGCTTTCCATTACTTTAATTTCTTCCGAGTCTTAGGACACATCTCAATACTTAGGCCTTCACCTTGCATGACAGGGGTATCAATGGGATTACAGTGCTGCATATTAAAATGTTCAAGAATATTCATAATATAAGACTCTTGTGATAAAGTAAAGAGTTTCCTTGATCGATCTCTTTCGATCTTAACTCCTAATATATAAGCAGCTTCTCCTATGTCATTCATTTCAAAATTGGAGGACAACCATTCTTTTATGGTGATAACCAAAACCTTGTCATTTCCAGCCAACAGAATATCGTCCACATAAAGTGATAAAATCACAAATTTATCTTCGGACTGCTTGACATATACACAGTGATCATCTTCGATCATCGTGAAACCAAAAGTTGTTATGGCTCGATGAAAACAAAGATACCACTGTCTAGATGATTGCTTAAGGCCGTATATTGAGCAACGAAGTTTGCAAACTTTATCCTCTTGACCTTTAGCTATGAAACATATTGGTTGTTTCATATAGATTTCCTCATCTAGTTCTCCATTGAGAAATGCCGTCTTTACATCCATTTGATGTAATTCAAGGTCCAAATGTGCAACGATGGCTAGAATAAGGCGTATTGAGGCAAACCTTACAACCGGTGAAAAAGTTTCCTCATAGTCTATACCCTCTTGTTGAGTATAACCTTTCGCCACAAGACGAGCCTTATACTTTTCATTTGATCAATCCGCCATTCGCTTAATCTTAAAGACCCATTTGTTTCCAATGGCCTTACGATTGGGTGGTAGATCAATCAAGTCCCGGACATGATTTGCCCTCATTGACTCCATCTCATCTTCCAAAACATTTCTCCATTCTTCCTTATCAGAGGATGAGAGAGCCTCTTGAACAGTCTTAGGCTCAACATCGTCTTTCTGAACAATCATAAATGCTTTCCCCTCAATCTCAAAACGACGACGAGGAATGCTTTTACGATTACTTTTACGCAACTGAATTTCTCTTGAATTCAATTCATCGAGCGATGCTACACTCCCACTAGGTCTTGTGTGTTGAGGTAAATTTTCATTTTCCTCTACAACATTAGTGGGTGTGTTATCAGGATCCTCCATCTCATATAATTGGAAGTTCTTATCAATCTCACATCTACTAGGAAAATCGTTCTCTAAGAACGTGACATCTCGTGACTCCATTTCGGTCACACTTCCATTAGCTTATTCACCTATGAACACGTACCCTTTGGAGTGTTCAGAATATCTTATAAAGATACATTTCTTCCATCTTGGGCCCAATTTGCCATATTTATGGGAAGAATTATGAACATAAGCTGCACATCCCCATGGACGTAGACTACTTAAGTCTGGTTTCCTACCAATCCATAATTCATAAGGGGTGGAAGTGACCGATTTTGAGGGCACTCGGTTAAGTATATAGGCAGCAGTCAATAATGCATCTCCCCAATAGGAGATAGGTAAATTTGCTTGCACCATCATAGACCTAACCATTTCCATTAGGGTTCTATTCCTTCTCTCAGCTACCCCATTTTGTTGTGGAGTACCAGGAATAGTCAATTATCGTACAATTCCCTTTTCATCACAAAGAGCCTTGAATTGCTCCGATAGATACTCACGTCCGCGATCGGTTCTCAATGCCTTTATTGTTTTGTTCAACTGATTCTCTACCATTGTTATATATCATCTAAAGCAGTCAAATGCTTCTGACTTATGGGAGATCAGAAAGACATAACCAAAACACGTAAAGTCATCTATGAAAGTGATGAAATATGAGGCTCCATACCTCGCCCTCACATTCAAAGGACCACAAATGTCAGAATTAATGAGTTGCAATGGAAATTCGGCTATAGTCCCTTTACCAAATGGTTTTCTAGTTGCTTTTCCCGCTAGTCAATGTTCACATACGGGTAGATCAACATTAGTGAGTGACCCAAAAAGGCCTTCTCGAGCTAATCTTTGCATTCTTTGCAACCCAATGTGAGCTAATCTAGCATGCCAAGTATTTGCATCAATCTCAACATTACTAGAAGATGCAATTAAAGAAAAACAACCATCGACATTAATATTGTATTGATCATAGTCAATGTCTAACACCATAAAACCATTCGATACATGACCTGAACCATAATAAACTGTTTCATACAAAATGTCAACACAATCACCATGAAAATTCAATATATAACCTAAGCTAAGAAGAACAACTACGGAGACCAAGTTTCGTCGAATATCCGGAGCATAGAGGACATCATGTAGGAATAGGCTTTGACCACCACGTAAAATTAATTTATATGTGCCGATACCCTTCACTTCAACTCTTGAGTTATTCCCAACATATATCAATCTTCTTCCATGCGGTATCCGACGATACTCCACAAATGCTTCTCAGTCTCTAGCTACATGGTATGTTGCTCCTGAGAGTCTACACCACATAGGATGTGATTCAGCAAGCATTACAAGATACTAGAAACAAAAGCATTACTTAAAGTAATGGAGTAATAGGCTACCTCTTTCGGCTCAGTGCATTCACGAGCAAAGTGACCCATTTTGCCACAATTGTAGCACTTCATATTGGCCTTGTCCTTCTTCCCACCACGCTTCTTGCATTGGAAGGTCTTAGCCCTCTTAGGTGCCTTATCATTCTTCTTCCCTCTGTTGTTGAATTGAGAATTCATTTTGCGCTTAAAGCCTGAAGCTTTGCGCGAACTAGATTCAGCAACATAAGCATGGGTAGAGGATCTCGCAGCCTTTAGGCGCTCATCCTCTAATTCCAAATGACGCGCAATATCATCAAAAGTGACAATATTCTCATTATGCATCATTTTGATCTTCATATGCTCCCAATTGTCAGGAAGAGACCTTATAACAGCCCGAATTTGATATTCATCAGTAAGGGAGTGACCTGCCGACTTCAGCTCACGAATCATATTTGACATCTCCCGAAGATGCTGCCTCATCGTTACATTTGGGCGCTTTCGGTATGTGTCAAACTTGATAGTGAGTCTCCTCAGCTTAGTGGCGATGTTCTCCCAAACTTATCTTTCAAGGCAACCCACATAGCTTGAGCTAAGTCATAACTTTCAAACTCACACATGAGATCATCTTGCATACAGCTCAGCAACGTGATGCGAGCAATGCTATTTTTCTTTTTCCAAGCTTGATAAGCTTCCAGATCTCTCTTGTGTTGAGCTGAAGTTCCATGCTTAGGTTCATCCATGGTGTGGTTGAGGGTTTCCAAAACCTCTTGCTCCTCAAGGATGTACTAAACCTTTCGGTGCCAAATATCATAATTGTCACCATTCAGCTTCTCACCCTTATTGAGGTCAGCCACAATGGTCTTAGATGCCGATGTCATAATCAATTGCTATAACACATTGACATAATAAACGCAGAATCAATACTAGCACATTTTTCCAGAGTAACACATATTTAATTTGCAGCAAAGACAAACTAAATTAATGATAATTTAACAAAAGACACAGAAACGAAAGTTCACTATGTTCCCAATCAGCGCCTATGTACGATTGTCCCATTATTATTAATTAGTTTAATTTGCACAAATTTTAAGTTCTAGGTGAGAACTCCTTCGAATTCTACCAACCTAAAAACTCCCACTAGGAAAAATAATTACACGACCTCATGTAATTTCTACATTTTTCCATTAACACAGAACATATCATGATATAGACGAATGTACAAATAACAATCATGCAGCAACTCCAATCAAAACTACAATTCAACATGTAATAGAAAAACTAGGATTTCCTACCATTGTTCGAATTCTCATGGAACTAGAAAATTACAAGTATATTCAAATTATATACATGCTATTATCGAACCAACCTCTACACAACATAGATTATATCATTTTTCATGTAGGTAAGCTACCGTATTTCCAAAACCTTAAGAAATACAAGCCAAAAATGAACAAACTATGCACTTAAACCCCAAAATACGAGTACTTAGGGTTTCCTACGCATTATCATACATTTATAAAATTCAAAAGTATAAAATAATTATACCCTAGTGTAGAAAACATTCATACGAACCAAACGTCGCTGACCACGCTCCAATCGGACCTCACACTCGCCCACACACGCCGCCTGAGTGGGCGGCGCGTGGGGCGCACGCACCAGCGAACTAAATGGCTCCTGGTCGGTCTGACCGGTCCCAACGTTGACCGGTCCGACCGGTCTGACCGTTGACCGATCAACGGTCGAGTCGAGTTGAGTCAAGTCGTCGGTCGAGTCGCCGGCCGGCCAACCGTCGCCGTCGATGATGTCATCTATGACGTCATCCGACGGTTGGATGACGTCATCCGTGACGTCAGCACACGTCGGTTCGCCGACGCGTGAGTGACGTCACGTGCCGGTTTGCCTACGTAGCGCGTGACGTCACGCGCCGGTTTGCCGGCGTGCCTAGCACGTGGAGCGTGTGGTGCCCATGCGCCTCGGCTTCTGGCCGTGCGTGTGGGCGCGTCCGGCGTTTTCTGTCGGCGCTCGACCCACTGTTGGACTCGTCTCGACGAGTACTTTCACCTTGCATATTTCAAAATTGATTTTGGCCGAAAAAATAATTCGAAAATTGGCCAAAATCGCACGAGTGTACGCGACCCCGAACCTGTTCTTCGCTTCGGTTCGTTTTCGACGATTCATATAACAATTCCGAGCAATGAACATCCATATAGTGTAGATTTCGTACTCTTGATCTCGATATGAATTAGTAAACGAGAAAATTCGATGAAAAACAAGGCAGAAACCACGACATAGGCTCTGATACTAATGATGGAATTCAAGTCGGCGGAAGACGACTTACCTTTATCCAATGCGCAAACAACAATTAACCCTGGAACGAACATTGAATTGCGGATGAATCACGAACAAAGCACCTCACGTCGGTCTGAATGCAATCACGAGAAAAGCACTCGATTTCCACAGCGTAAACGCCGATTGTTCTTTGTAAAACTGAAATGGAATGCCTTCTTCTACACTGATGGAAAGGGAGAGAAATTTTGGTGCGAATGATCTGCCAACCAAACCTTCCAACGGTTGTCATACAAAGGACTTTTATACGACTCCATTCATACCCTTTCAAAGGGTGTTTCCATTGTAACGTATCAAGTCGATACGGTGCGATCCAATCGCACCACATCATGGGCGTACTAGCTAAAGTACAACAGACACCAACCCACAACCAAGAAGCGTGGATTGACCGTGAGGTGCAAAAGGCATCTCATATTGATTGTTCAAATATGTAGTGTCAAAGGTTGCTGCTTCATCAAAACTTTCATATAATACCGGACTTCTTGCATCTGTATGGGAAACATTCTTTAACAACTATCTTCCAATTCCATCACATAGCAGAAAAAACGGTCATTTCTGTTTCCATCCTAACAAGGCAGTTATGATTGTTTTCGCCTCTCCAGTTCCAAGTCTTAACTTTATTGCCTTTTCAATAAAATTTTGACAATCTTTCTCACCAAAGGTAAGTTTTTCATTCCCTCCCGCCTCAACAACAGACAAGTTAAAGTTCTTGTTGATCCTAATACAAGCTCTATCTACATACACTCTTTCGATGAAGAGAATATGCAAGAGTTAAGTATTCTACCTTAGCATCATCTCCATTTTTCTTGCTCCTCCTTGAGACACCCAATCCCACTTGTCTAGCATATCTTTTATAGTACTCTTTAAGAGATACTCTACAGAATCAAATACCATTCCTTCCCTCGGTTTTCTATCACATTTTTTTCTTTAATTTGATTTCATTTTCTTCATCACCAATAGCTTCTGCCTCACATTCTTCATCATCAGATAGTGTGTCAATGTTCTGCACTTGTGGTGTTGACGCGCATTTTTCTTGCGTTTGCTAAAACTATAGAAAGCAAAAAAGTTTAGTATGACAATTAATTAGAAGCAAAAATACACAAAAGATCATAATCCGTGATTTTTCCAAATAAGATATGATGCAATGGTAGCTTATTTGTATAATCGTAAACTGATACCATAGCTAATTTATTAATAACAACTTGTACATTTTTTTTTTCTGAAAATAGGAACATATGGCGCACGAACTATATGCAGACCAAAGTCCTTTAACCATGTCTTCTATTTAATAAAAATATTGTGATTGGTGGATTGAGGAGAAATAATAGGTAGGACTCATCTCAGGCAAGCACAAATTATAAACATGGGGCAACAATATTTAAAACGCATAAAACCCAAAACCAAAATGACAAAACCTAACACGTATTGCTCCTGAATCTTAAAAATCAAATAATCGTGGGGCAAAAAAGTCAAGAGTTAAAGACTTTATATATAAAAGCAATCCATGACGTCCATGGATGCCAGATAATTGGTTTGATTTTTCTATTTAGTTGGAGAGTTAAAAGATAATTGGATGATTTTCACCATTAGATAAATAGATGCTCTGTGAAAAATGTCAATTTATAGGACTTTATATATGTATTCCTCTGTATTGTAATTTTTTTTAGCCGACGCTATCTAAGGATCTCTTCCCTATTTGTTCTGCCATTGAAATTTAGATTCTCAACGTATTATTTTCTATTCAAAAAGTTTTTGACCTCTTGATATCAATTTTTCCCATGCATGGCCAACGTATATCCCTTGTATGATTCTTAAAGATCCAATTATCACATTAACACAAGATTATCTCATGTTGATGTATGTTTGACGCATGAATCATGAAAAAATTCCCAAAAAAAAGAAGAAAAGAATCGACAGGTTCAATATGTTCGAACTAAAACTAAGAATGATGCCATGTAAAAATTTGTTCAAATTGTCGGCTATCCATTTTTAGAAAGGATAGAAAAAAACATGATCTTCCCATGTAAAAGCGTGCTTAAAATGATTAAAAGAAAATACAGTTTGTTGTGGTTTTATAAACACATTGTGTCTGGAAACATTTTGAAAAGTTTTGTAGAATATTCATGAAATGATATAGTAACATATGGTTAAGTATATTGATGCACGTTTAATCAAATAAGGTCAGAAATTTATATGGTCTCTAATTCGTAAGAAGAAGAGGATACCCCAGAACCCTCTGTTGGTCTTCGTCTTTGTCTACTAATGAAGTGGAGAGTATTAAGGTCAGAAATTTATACGGTCTCTAATTCGTAAGAAGAAGAGGATACCCCAGAACCCTCTGTTGGTCTTCGTCTTTGTCTACTAATGAAGTGGAGAGTATTAAGGTCAGAAATTTATACGGTCTCTAATTCGTAAGAAGAAGAGGATACCCCAGAACCCTCTGTTGGTCTTCGTCTTTGTCTACTAATGAAGTGGAGAGTACTTGAGAATAGATTACTCCAAACATATTGATAAAGTTGGCAAAGACAGCATAGACATCGACATTCTGAAATGATGGAAGAGGGAAGCCATCGGTTTTTTTTATTCTTTTCACCATGGCTTGTGACTTACTATCCCCAACAGTATTTATGAGCCCATGTTTAAGTAGCCAATAGATCATGGAACACAAAAGGTGTAGGCAGAAAATTTAGAAATGGTTTTTGTTCGACATGATTGGTTTTTGCAAGAATTGACTCTAAAGGAACGTGCCCAATATGAACAAGAGGACAACAACGATATTGTATCATCTGAATTATAACGAGGAACACAACACTAAAGATACCGAATTAATTAGAGATTCTCTTTGGTATAATTTGTTTGTAACTATTATTAAGGCATCGTTATGTATAATTTTCTTTTTCAAATTACTCAAGATACACTTGTATTTCAATTAGGTTTAATTAAATGAGCACTTTTTTATTAAAAATTTTAATTTACTTTTTTATCTTTAAAAACTGAACAAATTAGTTTATTTTTTTGAAAAAAAAATCATGAAAAGAATTAAAATTAATTTAGAGAAGAAATGGGCCCGGACCAACCGAGCCCGGAACGGCCCTTTGGCCCCTCCTAGCTGGCACAGCACGAGGACTAGCACTTTCTTCCACCAGGCCTTTCGCCATAAGGTTTTTCACTTGACGTTGGGCTCTTCGTGGGTTAGGCAACTCTATTGCGGATAACTGCAGTGTTGAATATCACGCACGGGCAGCAAGGCAGCCGGAATTTCATCAGTGAACAAAAATTCTAAATTCTTCAAGGAGTGGCTCAATTGTCTTAGCAATTCAAGTGATTCTTCGTTCTCTTCTGTTGACACCAGAAATTTCGTTGATGTTTTAAATATCCACTTATTTTGCAAAAATATAAAATTTATATAAAAAAGGAATGATGAAGTCGTGTGGGCCGGCGCATCCGGCCCACTTATCAACCTCCAGGCCTCTAAGCTCGTTTCCCCCTCCCATCTTCATTTCTTTTGTTTTGAGCCCATCTTCATTCTTTCCTGTTAGTCCATAAAAGCCTAAAAAGAGGCCCAGCCCAAGATTACTTCTGCCCTTTTGTTTGCACGAACAAGCATGTAGCGACGCGCCTCTGCCATCTACAGTCATCAACACCCTCCCCCACTGTGCATCCAAGTCCAACGACTCTCTCAGCATGTCCTATACCCCGAGCTCAAGCCCATCTCGGACGTCCTGAGGAAGTGCTCCTCCCCTTGCAACTTCCTAGTATTTGGCCTCACTCATGAGACCCTCCTCTGGAAAGCCCTCAACCATCACTCGCAACCGAAGTACCGCATAGATGAAATTTGCTATACCAACCATCAGGTGATGGCCCCCAAAAGGATTTCTATCTGAGCATAATGCTGTGGAGAGACAATGTCAAGACAAAGCAACTTCCCTAAAATTGCGAGCTCTGTGCTGCATACCTGACAAGAGCTCCCACAGTTCCAATCCTTGAATTTGGATGGTGATGGCTTAGTCGTAGAGTGAGAGTTTATAGCTGTCAAAGCCATTGATATCTGCGTGAGCAAGATTATTTACCGCCGCTAGTGCTTGTCCCTTCGTATGAAGGAACCCCACTCTGTGATGTCCGCCAGTTATTTGTGATTTTGCCCAACTAAATCCTTTGTGTAATTAATGGATTTAAATGTTTTGACAGCTAGTTTCATGGAATTGTTTCTCTTTTTTTAGGTTTTTCCTATTATATTGATGCCCTAGTCAATCTAGATGGATGAGTTCATTCCATTTCCACCCAATTTCGTGTAAAAAATTTTGGGTGGGTTGTCCCTGTCCCTCGGTGTGATGCTGCTATAAAACCGGCTTATGTCGTGTCTTGTAGACTTGTCCTGGATGAGAGTTGTTCTTATTGTGTTTGGGAGGCTATGTCTAGTGAGGACTTCAGTTCTTCACAGGTTTACAGGTACCAGCTCTTGAAAATACTCTAGTGGAAAACTCTAATCGAGTCTAACAAATCGCAAGAAAGGCACAGCGCGGGGGAGGAAGTTTCTGTCTATATTTGGAAATCTGTGAAGTTCTTGTTATGTACCATTTGAGAAGGTAATCTTGTTCATTTTGATTTTTCTTTTTTCCTTTCTGTGCATTGCTAGAAAGGATGATGCCAGGGATGACTTTGTTTTTCTTATGAGTTGGAAATTAGAAATGGAAAACTGAGGTTGAGTTGCATGGCTTTAACTGAATGCTAGCTGACCCCACGTTTATGGTGCATCAATTGTGGTGCATTGATGGGAAAATCCTTGCATGCTAGAACTGCTTGGATAGATGGCGCATATGCATCAGATACAGGCGATAAACTTCAAGAAACATATACATACAATAGGCTTAGGACTTTATTTAAGTAAATTTCCCTGATATACCTAAGTACCTGCACTTGGTTTGCATCTAAGCAAGAAGCATTATTATCATTGCATCCATTTCCACCATCAATCAAGTTTCTTCAGAGGTCCTATGAGCACATGTAATAATGAACCGAGGATCAGTCCATCTGTACTCCATGAGAGTAAAGTACAAAGCTTGTATGGCTTAAATAAGCACACAAGTTGTTGATTTCCAGATGAATCAAAGTCTTGTCATGCCCAAACCCACCTTCAAAAGACATGATGAGATTCACCTTTCTAAGGAAAATAACACTAGATAAATTATACTAACGCTCAATGTCATTAATAGAACTAGAAAAGTACTTTCATGGCAACATAAGAGTCCCACCAAATAAGAAAAACCAAATAAGAAAACTTCTATGGTGTGCTCGTATCTCAAAAGATGCCAATAAAATGGATAACGAGACTCCATTAACTCCCAAAAACATAAGATTACCACCAAATAAGAAGTATTTCTTATAATATGGAATAGAGAAAAAGCATATAGACTAATGTACAATTACCATTTTGAAAACTGCATCATTGCTTTTCTTTTGCTTCTTCTCATATTGTCGCTTTCTAGCTGAATCAATAGGACGAGAGCAAAATTAGAAGCTACGAAGGATCTAGAATAAGAGTTCGTCGCTCCCTATCAAATCAACCTTGATGGCAATTTGTTCTGTTCAATATTGTTGTCTTCACTCTAGAAAATAGTCTAAATCCTACATCGGGTTAATGATTGTGCATTTCGTTTGAAGAAGAGCAGCGTAATGAACAAAATAAAGGCAATGTGTATACTTTTTCTCAACCATCAAGCATCTGGATGTGTTAATTATACTAAACAAATGAAAATGCAGTTTTTCACCTCTCAATGTAGATAAGTGATTTTTAAAATGTTATGTGATAATCATTAAAAATAGGAAATTCACATGGAAAATATCGATGGAACCCGGCACACACGCACGTGTGTGTTGACACTTCTTAAGTTGACAAAATTTACCTCCATTATTTCATTGTAAGTGCCGTTTTTAACTATTGCATTCCTCTAAATTTGTAAAAGAAGAAATACGAAAGTAATCGCCAGGGTGCACGAGGACTAGCCTATTGAGGGAAAACCCATTTCCGTCTGACTTTTGCTTAACCTCCAAATTTACCCTCACATAAAAAATAAAAAATAAAACTGCTTAAAGGTTTATAAGGAAATGGCACGCCTTGGTCCTCCAGTGCTCAGATTTACCCAAGTTGCTAGGAGTTTCTTACCTTTAAACGTGATTGTGCAGGCAAATTTATAGTGGAGCTGATTGTGCGTGATGATACATGACATTTATACCGAGATCTCGCTGGGCTCGCTGTCAGCCTTTTAGATGCAATAGGAAATACTTGCATGGATTCGTGTCTAGTGAATTAAATGCATTGACAATTGTTGTATCTTTAGACTCACGTGCAGCACCCGCATCGGTCCACAAAATTAACGGTTGTGATTCACATGATTCAATGGACCAAGTACAAGGAAGGTATTCCCAATGCAGTGAATTTTATGGGAAGTGCACCGACATTTTTTTTTATTCGCGCAAAGCTTCAAATAGTTAATTAGTTTGCTTTGATATGCATGCATGCTATCTAAAATGTCGATGGCCTATTTCAAGAGTAGCTCGTCATCAACCAATTTTTATTTTTTGTTTGGTTGGCAATAATTAGCATCATTGTGATGTTAGATAGCATAAGATTGATACTCAAAGGAGAAGTCTTTTATGTGTATCTATATTTAGTTTTCACAATTCATAGTATCAAAAGATAGATGATATGCAAAAGAGTCGAATTGTAAGACTTTAGGGAAAATTATCAAAAAAGTCTTAAGCCTATTATCCGACGGTCAATTCGATGGTAAAAAAATTAATTATGCTAATTTAGTTCTAAGCATTTTAATGATTTGTCAATTTAATCATTTCAACTAATTTTGATTGAAAATTTTTGATATTGTGGTGCAGTCAATGCCAACTGTCTTATATATAACATGACTGACGTTGACATGAATAAATATTTAGATTTTTTTTTTTTTCACTAGTGGCTAGTCTCAAACGCTGGACCAACCACAAGTAATGGCCAATGAGAGCTAGCCTCACCTAGGCAAGAGTTGCCCTCCCTTGCCACAAGCGAGGTCCCCTCACTCGAAGCCTACGAGGGCTTGCGAGTCCTCATCCAACAAACGACGAGTTGTTGGGCCATTGCCAACTAGGGGTGAGCACGGTTCCCGGGTAGAACCGGGAACCGGAGAACCGCCCGGTTCCGGTTCCCGGTTCCCTTTTTCGAGAACCGGCGTTCCGGTTCGGTTCCGGTTCTCATAGGAACCGAACCGGAACCGGAACCAGAACCGGAACCGGTCGAAACTAAAAACAAAAACCCTAGCCTTTCACTTCCCCCAACGTGATTTTCCCCCCTTTCTGCCGATTCTCCCCCTTCCCCTTTTTTCTCTCTCTCTCCTTTTCTTTTCTCCCCTTTTTCCTCCTCACGTCACTTCCTGCCCCCAACTTTTTTCTTTTCTCTCTCTCTCTCCTCTTTCCCCCTCTCTCGGCCGAACCACCCCCCCCCTTCTTCTCTTCTTCTTCTTCTTCTTCTTCCTTCCTTCCTCTTGCCGGGCTGCTTCACCCACCACCACATCGCCGCCCCACGCCCTACTCACCACTACCTCTTGGCCACCGAACCACCACCACCCACCGCTCGTCCGACGAGCCGTCTCGCCGTTGAGCCTGACGAGCTGTCGCGCTGTCCGTGCCGCCCCTCGACGCCTCTCGGCCCCTCGACGCTCGCTCGACCCCCTCGACGCCCTTGACGCTCGCTCAACGCCTCTCGGCCCCTCGACGCCGCACGGCCCCCTCGATGCCCGCTCGACCCCCTTGACGCCGCCCGACGTCCCTTGATGCCGCTCGCCGCCCTCGACACCGAAGAAACTCGCCTCCTCCAGCTTCAATCGCAGTCTAATCTCTTGTTGTTTCGCTCTTAATTGTTAGATCTAATCTAACATTTTAGCTGCTTTATTTGGTCGATTTATGAGATGTGAGTGTCATGCTTGTGTGCCATGATCCAAGTACATACATAGTGAGGGAAGGGAATTTGTGGGGGTTGTGTCACGTAGGTTCTTCCGTATCCCAAAATAAGACCAAGATGGCTGTTCTGGGATCTTCATCTTGCTGTTCAGTGGCTATTGTTGGGGCTGTTCTTGTTCGGTTTTGAATGGGGCTGATTTCCTCCGAAATATTAATTTTTTGGTGCCTGGTCTGCAAAATTTGGTAAATATAGCTGATGTTTATTCCGTTTACTTGCGGTACAACACTAAATACTATTATGAGGTTGGAATTGGACACACGGTCCAACAAGTTCTAGTTCATTACTCCTCCAGAGGTTGGCCCTGATGTTTTATATACTTTCGGTCTCATAGGTAAAGTAAACCATATTGCCATGCATAGATAGTCAATGACTCGAGTAGCTTCAAAATCTCATTCCCGTGTATGTACTATGAGTCTTTGTAGAACCATTTAGTTTTGATAATCATTTTCATCAATAAGTCGCAGCAAATTTAGTTCTCGCCGGTAATTTACATGCATCCATGGTTCTACTTCTTTACGTGCTCGCATGCCGATGACCATTGCGGGGGATCTTGGTCAGACTTTTGATTCAAACCGAAGCATAATCCGCAGAAAGGACAGACTCTATTGTATGTTGGAGACTTGTCATACGCGGATGATTATCCCGACCACGACAATGTGAGGTGGGATACATGGGGAAGGTTTGTCGAAAGAAGTGTAGGTTGTCTCCTATTCGCTGCATTGTTGACAGTTACCTTCTGGTAATGATTTGCAGAAGGTGGGAGACAACCATTGGACTCGGGCATCGTGGGTGAAGATTTCTCTAGGAGTGGCTAAAGGCATTGCTCACATCCATTCGGCCGGGCGGGAGGTTTATCCATGGCAACATACCTTGAAGGTTGCATCTTAGAGTTTGGCTGACTTCTCGATCCGCACTCCTACAAGGTGCCGTCTAGAACTAGAAGTGCAGGTTATCGGGCTCCCGAAGTCATGAAAACTCGGAAACCCACACAAAAATTAGACATCTACGGTTTTTGAGTACGCTCCTTGAAGGATTGTCAAGGTGTCGGACCCCGTTATGGTGAGTTCAAGCTATTTTTATGTGTTAATCATTGATTTGAAGGATAAGCTCAATAAAGGAGTGACGATTAACAGGTATAAGATTGTTTATTATTGTTGCGTTCATTTTCGTTTTTTTAAACTAAAAATGAAAAAAAAAAAAAAGAACTCATTGGAATGCGGAACCGACCCCGGAACCCGTGACGGGGGTAGGTTCTAGGTTCTTGGTTACGACGGGTAGGTTCCGGGTTCCAAAAATGAGGAACTCCGTACCGAGGTAGGTTCCGGTTCCATGCGGAACCGAACCGAACCGGAACCGCTCACCCCTATTGCCAACCGTAATAGAGACAAAGAAAGAAAAAGAAAAAAAAATTAATAAAATAAATTTAAAAATTCAGAAAAAAATATAAAAATTGTCCATATTAGCAATAATTGTGTCATGTAGGATAACTATGAGTGATTTTTAAAAATAAATTAGCACAATCGAAAGGTACCAAAAAAGGTGTTGATGGTTGCCTTGTTGGACAATCTTCTGTGCTAGGCGTTGATCTCTTCCCACGACATAGAATAATTTGTTATTCCCCACCAGATCAAATCATTCACGTCCAAATTTTAATTCAATGTCGCATGGGCCCCTTCGATTCGAGCTCTCTCCCTTCATCTTCCACGAACTTTCTCATGACCTCCTAATTCGGCTCCCAATTTCAACTTCATCGCTCGTCTTCAAGCTTCGAGGAATCGATATTCGGATTTCTCGCCGCATTCGTGCTCTTCAATCACCATGTTCTCGCGCTTGAGCTTCGAATCTTTTACTTCATCGATGAGCTCGAGCTTGTTCCCTGGACCCTCAACGACTCGAAGCCTTTGAGGTTCCAGTTTTCAGTTAGCGTAGAAGTCTAGAAACTCATTCGATGGCTCCAACAGGATTAAAGAAAAAGCTAAATGTTCTCTCTCATTATCTGATTTCTATTTTTTTTTTTTTCGATTTTTGATTCAATTGGCGACATTGATTTCTCGATATCTCGCGTGTCACCAGCTTTTTGCCTCGGTCAGCTCTGAATCCACCGACGCAATCAGTTTAGGAGCTCATCTCCAGCGACGCTATCGATTTCAGGATCTATATTTCCTCTTTGCCGAGCTTTACCTTTGATTCTTTCAGATGTTCGTTGCTTAAGTCTACTCTCTTTAGGTCGTCGAAGATTGCGTTGGATCGGATTTCCTCTGTTATGCTCTGTTTTCGGGTCAGATTGATCGAAGTATTCAAAGCTGATTAGTTTTTCCTTCACTGGCCCGATTTTCAACACCAATGCTTCCACGACCTCCACTCTCTGGTCCGATCACCATTCGTAGCCAACCATTGCACTTCCAAAGAATGAGCAAGCTGGAATGCGTATTGAGATTCTGAGAGTCGTTTAGTCGTGAAAGAGAAGAATCTGACTTTCAAGCTTGATGATGCTGAAAGGTATGAACAGAAATGGTGATGAAAGTGCGGAAGTAGGATTTGTGTTCTAGGAAAGAAATTCTTGAATCGGCTTTAAATAAGTGAGGGGATTTTGTCGTTAATGAGTGGAATTTAGTTGCGTTGATATTGTCTACGTTAAAATAACTACGAATAAGAATTGTTCTTCACGATCTCCAATCGCTTGCTAATTCTTAAATCGGTTTAGACGCAAAAGAAAAAAAAAAAAATTGTGTCGATTCCATGATTTGGTTTCGTGTTCTCTGTGCCCGCAATTGATACTATGTCTCAAAGATAAGGACAGGAGCTAATCCATAGAAGTGGCCAAATCTGACTGTGCCTCAACAAAATACGCATGAGATAATGTGGTTTACACTAAGTTATTAAGCATGATTTCTTGATATTCGTCTCGGTTATTTGAAATCTGAATGCGTGAGTATGCTTGTTCTTTGTCCACGTTATATGCTCAGCTGCGACGGGGGGTTTTTTTGCTACGGTTGCCGGTATGAAATGGTTCGGAGATGATGTCCGTAAGCATGATGGTTTACAGTCCTCCATTCAGTCGCTCTTATTGTTGTTTGAGGTATGTCTCTGTGATAATTGGTTAATTTTCACCATCGATTGTATGGATAGATATATGCTCTGCTTAAAGGTCGATTTAGAGTACTTTATAGATCGATTCCTCTGAATTATAAATTTTTCGGTTGATGTTGTGTACGAATTTCTCCCAAAATATCTTGCGTAAAAGCATGAAGTTGTAGCATGATTATTTCATTAATTAACAAACATGAAAGCAATAGCTCATGGACATATTTTATGCACTATAGAGTCTTTTTTTAGTAATATGTACCATGTTAACTCTTGACCTTGATCACTAGTATGACAGTGACATTAAATCAAGAAAGTTTCTTAAACCTCATAACTGATATATTCATCTTTTAATTCTGGTAGTTAACTGGTCATTATCCAAAAGCGAAACATTCTCCACTAGTTCTTCCATATTTTGTTATGGTATCCAAATTTAAATTCTTAAAGCATTATTTCCTATTCATAAGTTTTTTTCCCATGCATGGCCGACGTATGTTCCTTATATGTCTCTTGAAACTGTCACATTCACATATAATTATCTCACGTTCATATATATTTGATGCATGAACCATGGAAAAATTTCCAAAAAAAAGTGGGCGGGTTTAAAATTTTCAAACTAAAAGTAAGAATAATGCCATGCAAAAACTTGTTTAGATTGTCATCTATTCAATTAGCTCAATAGAAAATGGATTGTTCATGCAAGCAGCCGCTGGTTTGGTTCAACATTTCCCCAAGGGGCTTTCGGGCTTTCGGGCCTGAAAGCCCCTTGGGGAAATGCTGAACCGTTTAGTTCAACTTTGAAGCCGACTTTCAGCTTTCAACTTGCCTTCAAAATGCTGAAAGCCCAAAGCTAGTAGGGACTAGCTTTGGGCTTTCAGCATTTTGCCGAATGCTAAAATTATTTATCAAACACAATTGCATTTCCCCAAATAGCTTTGGGCTTTCAGCATTTGCATTGGACTCAGAGTCCATTGGAAATCTTTGAACCAAACGCATCTATTCATGTTCTTAGGATCCACTTTAGAAACGAATTTGATCTTCCCATTTAAAAGCGTGCTTCAAATGATTCAGAAAAATAACAGTTTAAAGTGTTTTTATGAATACATTGTTTTAGGAAACTTTTTAAAAGGTCTAGTAGAATATTTATAAAATGACTGAGTAAAATATAGTAAAGCGTATTGGTACTTGTGTGCAAAGGACAATATATGATGATGCATGATTTCATCGAAGAAGGCCAGAAACTTTTATGGTCTCTATTTCCTAAGAAGAACAAACCACAGAGCCTTCCATTGGGTCTTCATCTTTCTCTACCGATAAATTGGTGACGTACTTGAGAACGGATCGATCCAAACACATTAGTAAATTTAATGAAGACGACATTGAAATTCTCAAAATGGTGGAAAAAGGAAAGCCACTAGTTTTTTTATTCTTTCCACCACGGCTCTTGACTTACTAACGTCACCGGCATTTATGATAACATCGAGCTCATGTTTAGTAATTGTCAACACATTTTGGAAGACATGTGGAATGTTTAGAAATGGTTGCAACAAGACATGATTGGTTTTCGCAGGAATTGACTTTAGAGGAATATGCCTAATATGAATAAGAGGACAATGATGACACTGTACCATCCGAATCATGGTGGGGAACACGACATTGAAGATATAGAATTTATTAGAAATGTTGTTTGGAGTAATTTGCGTGTATTCATTATTAGGGTACCATTATGTGTAATTTTCTTTTGCAAGAAAATTGAACGGCAAAGTCTACAATTGGGGGTACAGGTGTTGGCAGTCGATTGTAGACTTTGTCGTAAGGCAGCCAGTCTGCAGCAGTAGGCGTTTCACCCACATTCATTCACTTTAGACACGGGTGACTACTATACCAACTTACTCGACGGTAGCCAAAGTCACAGCCCTGACGTGATGTCTACCTTCATCACCATGAAGTCCTCAAATGTCTCCTCTAGTTTTTTCTTCCCGAGGAGAAGGGAATAGGGGATGACATTGCGGGTCTCTCAACTCAGGGTGAATCTCCCACCTGTTTCTTCCCCATGAGCCTATTAAGGACTTGCTCAAGTCCAATATTAGGGTAACATTATGTGTAATTTTCTTTTGCAAGATATTTGAAGATATACTTGTATTTCAATTTGGTTTAATTGAATGAGTGTTCTTCGTTAATTCTCCTAAATTAATTTTTAATTAGTTGTAAAATTTGCTAAAAAGGTTAGTTAATTTCTTCTTGAATTTTTTTTTTCGTTAAAATTAATTTTTTTTAAAATGGGAACGTGGGCCGACGAGGCCCAATGGCCACTCCTAGGTGGCACAGCCCAAGGACTGGCACTTTCTTCTACCAGGCCTTTCTCCATAAGGTCTTTCACTTGGCGTTGTAGTTCTTCAAGGGTTGGCAGCTTTGTTGAGGATATTTGCAGTGTTGAAATATCAAGCATGTGCCGCAAGCCAGTTGGCATTTCATCAGGAACAAAATTTCTAAATTCTTCAAGAAGGCAATTCAAGTGATTCTTCGTTCTCTTGGATACCAGTATCACTAGTGCACAAACAACATGTGTATCCTCGTAGGCTTTTATTAATCCAGACATCTATGTTAAAAACACTTTCTTCCTTTGCCTACTTGGGGCGATAATCGATTTTTAATGGTGCAAGAGGAGTCTATACACCATACTTCTCGAAGGAACAAGTGTACCCGAATCCGTCATGAATAGTTCGATGGTAATATTGCCATGATCGTCTAAGTAGCTCTTGACACACATCCATTGGAATCACATCATACCACACTTTGTCGCTATTTTTATTTGCAACAGAAAATTGAATTAAACAAGGTTGGAGACCCATTCTTCATTTCCCTCCCTTAACTATTGTGATCTGTCTGGGTAGGGATGACCTTTCATCAACTTCAACTTCTCAACCACAGCAGCTACAACATTCTCGCGGCCTTCCCCATCCATAATGACGTCACAAATCTCTCTCTACCTCGTCTTTCTCTTTCAAGTTAGCATAGATCGCCTCCTTCACCAACACACAGTCACACACACAGTCACACACACATCTCTCTCTCTCTCTCTCACGATCAATAGAAAAATAATCCACGATTTGTTGGAAAAAAAAAAGGTCATTAATTTTAATTTTTGGATTTTACATCAAAATCTATACAATTTTAGCGAAAGAGCAAATTGTTGAACATGCAATTTCATGGGTCAACATTTTGGATCCATATCATCTCACCGAATACCTGAAATTGATGGAAGAGAGGGTGATGATCAAGCAACCTGTGATTTTGGGCAATGTTGATGAGTGCCCCCACATTGTCAATAAAGAATGGTGTGATCAGTTACAGGCAGTGAACTCAACACACTTGAGCACGAATGCTTCAAAATGTTTATCAAAATTGGTTTCATTGTCTACATCCATAAGGAAAAGTATTGTATAGATTGATTCTATGAATTTATACATGGTGTTATTTGATTTTCAGATAAGCCCAAAATGAAAATGATTGATTGTGTATATTTATGTTCTTTGGTCCACCGAAAAAGCGAAGAGTATGTTATGAGTAGATGAGTACATGGAAAAGGAAAGGACCTCCAGGCGATAGTTTTTCTACCAAAAGCTAATCCGTGAAATCAGGTAAAGTACGATGCAAAAGAGAAACTTTCATTTCATTATAATTATTACGAACCACAAAGTAGAGTAAAAGTCATAAAAGAAAGCCTTAAAAGTAAAAAAGAAACGGACGGGTAATGATGCGGAACGATGAAAGTGAATGTCCCACTAACATTGAAAAAGGTATTGCGATGATGACAAGTGGGAATCACGTGAAGGAGCAAATTAGAAAGTAGATTTTCTCTTTTTGTTGAGAAACTTTCCTGGTTTTTCAAATTAAAAAGCAGCCTCCCTCAGCAGTGGCATGATGACCATTACTTAATCATGCATGTGCTTTCAATTCAATTCGCTCCATTTTATTTTATGGTGGCCTACCTTGTCACATCAATCAGATTTTTTTTTTTGAGGGAGTAGCTCGAAGGGAAGTGAACTGCTTTGGGCCTTTTCTTCTTTTTTCCCCTCTTTACTGTTCATTGTGTGCTCGACTTTTTATGCTAGAAACTTATCGTTATTGTAACTTGTAAGTACTTGTTTTATGCCTACTTCATTGGATTGATATCTAGAATCACGCGGTGGGGGTCGCGCATGTGAGTCCATCCAGAAAAATCTTGACGAACAAATATTTATGCTTGTGATATAGATGAATTTTACATACAAAAACTTGCAAGGTCATTTTTTCTGCTCCTTTTTTTATGACTTTGTAGAGATACGTATCAAACCTAAGTTGGGCGCATTCTTCCTCAATGACTGCATGAGAATGAACAACATGTAGAAAAAATGATCATACATACTTGTGTTAGTACCTAATTTTACCCCCTTTTTTGCCGCCAAAAAGTGTGTATTGCTAGTCCATTTGCTCAAGTGGTTGGCCGCAAGATAGGAGAATTTCAAACAAAGTGGAAAGACATGATGCCATTTCTTTTGAAGAACATTAAAGACGCTGAAGCAGCAGGGCAACCAACGCGCCCTTTATCTCCGAGAGTTCTCTTTACCTTTCCTTGTACTTTCATTTCCTTGTAATTTCATTTCAATGTAATTTCAATTTCAACTCATTCATTTAGTCGTAATTGCAATTCTGATACAATTTAACATTTTCTTGTGCTTAGATTCGTGGAGTCTCATCACTCCATCTAAAGCCACATTCATGCACTTTTCTGCTCAAGTGTGAAATTGAGGAGCATTTTTTATCGCTTTCCGATTGTTTGGACCAGCTTTGAAGTGACTGAGTTTCAGGAAGTCACTTAACAGTATAGCCCTGATTTTAGCTCCGAACATCTTCGTCCTTTAAGGTCGAGTTTCTGACCAGAGATAAGAAATGACTCCTTATCTCCGTTCAAGTACATCAGACGATTATTAGCAAAGTGCGTGAGTAGACGGCCTAACAGAAGTATGAGTGCGTAAACTCGATTTTCTTGTGCGTAAATCTCCATCTCCGTTCTCCGCTGCAGCGTTTTAAAGAAAGCTTGCCCTGTCATAAAAAAAAAAAAATATGAGACAGTATCATCTGGTCTTGATCCATTCTGCTCTCTGAAAAAGCCAGCAAGCTCCCCACTAACAATTATAGAGTATTATATAGGAGTAGGATTGCATCTTTCCGCCCAACTCAATAATACAGTGTGGGAACACCAATTCCAGTCAACAGATTCAAAAAAAGGAAAAAACCCTTTAACCTTCATAAGTCAAGAATGCAGTGGGAACACAACCTGTCTATCTTCGGTTTGAAATCAGGGAGGTGCGTGGAAAGTAGAGGGTCGGTGCGTTGTTACCTTTATCAAATCAAATAGCTTTTATCCTGTTGTGACCCTGGGGGAATGTAATGCGGGGCACTGGCAAAATTACAGAAGGTTATAAAATTGTTTGACGACTTTTGCTTTATGAAAAACCAGCAGGAGTAAATCTCAATATAAATGTGGCGACGGCGATGATGATTTTAGAGTCCAAAATTATCGATTTGTCAAATTTATTCATAATTCAGTTAACAATAAACGAATGTTAAACAAATATTTGCATCGATCATACATCGAACTAATGCAGTAAATGGGATCTTTAGTGAAGAAAAGTTGGACGGGCAAATCATTAACTTTTCCAACACACACATTAATATTACTAAAATATCTTATAATATCTTGTGTCTCAGGGTAATGCGATCTTTCTACCCTTTTGAAATCCTATAAAAAAGAATTGACCAAAAAAAAATCCTATAAAAAATACTCAAGTGCAGCAGATGTAATTTTAAATAATGAGTAACATATTTGAGTTAGCTTTATAATTATCAAATGTGAATTAGGGTCAACATAGACCTAGATCTATATATTTTTAGGATAGGTGTGAAAACTTCTTTCATGTGAATATAAGGTGTATTAGTCTTTCGAAGTCCCTTCGAGTCAAAATTAGGGGTGAGCATCGGTCAAGGATCAACGGTTCCCAGGGAGACTGAGTCGGTCTTTGGTCCTAGAATTCCTAGACTAGCACTATGCGGGTCTGTCTTCGGTCATGAGAGTTCCGGGTCGGTCCAACCCGGACCAACCCGATTATATATATGTATATATATATATATATATATATACATACATATATACATATATAATATTATTTATAATTTTTTATATAGAGAAAACCTTAAAATAAATAGCGTCAACAACATTAAATAGCGGAGTTTAAGTAATTTTACATTATTCTTTCATAATTTATATTTTTAATGTGTTTTACGGTGTCAATAGTCATAATTTACGAATGAGGAAAATGTTTTTGTGAGGAGTCTTCACGGCGTTCAAAAAGGCATAAACAATCCTTATGGCATCATCCTCTAGTATTCGTTCTCTTGATCTTATTTGTTCTCTTAGTCTTCAATTTGTCAAAATCGAAAGAAACGACTTCTCCGCTCACCACTCGACACTCACCTCGCTCGTTTTGGGTCATTCGTGTTGCTCGCCGCTCGATGCTCGCTTGGCTTGTTGCTCCCCACTTGACATTCAATACTCATTATGTTCGACGCTCACCCCACTTGATCCTCACCGCTTGCCTTTTTTAGCTGACCTCGCTCATCATCGAACTCTTGGGTCGGTACGATCCTCGATTGTCCTTTCAAGGAGTACAAAAAATGAAATAAAAAATTATTGGTTGGTCCTGGGTTGACCTGGAAATCGGACTGAACCCTTTGGGTCAATTCGGTCCTCAATCGTTTTTTTAAAGAGTATAAAAAATGAAATATAAAATTATCATTTGGTCCCGGGTTGACCCTGGAACCGGACTGAACCCATTGGATCGGTCCGGTCCTCGGTCCCAAGCTTAATAGGATCGGTCCTCGGTCCAAAAAATTAAGGACCAGCACTGTGTGAGTTGGTCCTAGGGTTTGGGGGTGGACTGGCCCAATCCGGATCATGCTCACCCCTAGTCAAAATCATGGAAGAAAAGAGTTATGTGACGTTTACTTCTCCGAAAAAGTGAAAACATTGATATCGGATGATTGTGAAAATGTTTTGAAGTGCAAGGATCGTCACCATCGCAAATGGTTTGGTTTAACGCCGAGGGGCATGTGCCACTTGACTCTTGTGTGGAATATTTCTTTAATGACATGGCAAATTTTTATTTAAGTCCTGAAAATGAAATAGGATGAGTTGATTGTTTTGTGGCGAAAGGAGCAACGCATGCATTGAGGCTCTTTTTCAGAAAGCCCACTGAAGGTATTCGATCGAAATCAGGGCTTATTGTAGCTTTTTAAGTCCTCTTAGGTGAAATCAAGGAGCATCCTTAAAAAATAATCAGGAAAATCTTCAAATAAAGGCCTAAAGTGAGGTTATTTTTTAAAAAGAGGACCTAGAGTGGAAATTATTTCAATAAAGATATGAAGTGATTAAATCAGTGTCAAATAAAGAATTGAGCTCATCAACCGATCAAAGGATCAGTAATTGACGAGCATATGATATTTCTGATAGTCAGAATAGTGGGCATTTTTGTAATGGAAATGCAGACTCAAGCCTTGGATTCACTCTAGATATGAGCATGTAGAAGGAACAGGGTAATAGGGGCCACCTGCTCATCAAAATCAACTTCATCATTTTATTTTCCAGAGCGAAGTTGCATGTAGGCGTGGAGGGAAACTGGCACGAAAGTGATGAGCTATTTCTTGCGTTTTTGACTAAGCGAAAAAGACGAAGAAAAAAAGAAGAGAGATTTCGTCTAATCACATGGAATTCATTAATGATGTTCATTTGTAACATCGATTTAGATAGTAACAAAATAAGCTAAACTCTAGACACAATACCTATTACATCATTTAATATTAGTGGACACGTTACGCTGTCAAATTGCCATTCTTCATTAAAGTCCAAACACGGAAATCCTCTTTTTGGACTAAATAATTTGAATGCAACATGTTCTTTCATATCTAGACGAAGTCTTCCTTATGAATTCTCGTATGAAGTATCCAATGTTTTTGAAAATGGCTTACACTTTGATTTGACAGGGAATAATTTCACTAAGCAAATGAATTCCAAACAAGCATCCAATAAAAAAGGCCCTACTCGAGGTAAAGATCCTTCACTCCTAAGTAAAAGAAAATAAGCTATTGGCATACTGATTAATCATTTAAAGATGTTCTTCTAGAAAAATTTCTCATTTCTTTGAATTTATGTTTCTTCATGCCCGATCTATGAAAGAAAGCTAGTCACACAAGTGACTATATACCCTGTTCCTCTTCCATTGATTCATATTTTATTGGATGTTATTTGTCATAAAAAGTGAGCATTACGGACTTAAAATGTTTTATGTGCTAGTTGTTTGGTAATCTGCATTCAGATTCCTGTGTGGACACACAAGTGCCCTTACTATGGTGAGGGACCTTATCGTTGGTGTGGTCAATAAGCTTGATCATTATGCTTATGAGGCCTCCGGTGCAAGAAAATCACCAAAAACCAACAATTTTTGCTGCTAAGGTGAGGGATCTTATCCTTGGCATCGTCAATGTGCTATAACTCAAAAACCATAAATAAAATAAAATAAATAAAACACTTAAATTCCATGGCATGCTCACGAGTTTTGGGGGAAAAGTGTTTAAAAAATTCTAAACCTTTTGCATTTGTGTCAATTTAGTCATGAATATTTTTTTGGTGCCAATTAAGTCCTAAACCTTTTTACGTTATGCCAATTTAGTCATTTCTGGCCAATTTTGGCCGGATTTTGCTGACTGGACACCGGGCGGCTGACGTGGTCTGATCAATGCTGACATGGACAACTTTTAATTATATTTTAATATTTTTTATTTTTTTTTCTTTTTCTTTTTCCTTCTCCCCCTTCTTCCTCTAGCCGGTCGTCGGACCTCGGCGATCGGCCGAGGTGACGGCCGCCCTCGAGGCCCGGGCGCAAGGCTTGCCCTCGTCGGATCGGCGAGGGTTGAGCCTCGCCCATGGCTAGCAAGGGCAAGCCCCGCCAGCCCGGCGCAAGGCCAGCTCGAGGCCACCCAGGCCGCGAGGGCGACCTCGTGAGGCCTGCCATGGGCGAGGCTTGACTCTCGCCAGATCCGGCGAGGGCGAGCCTTGCCGCCCAGGCCTCGATGGCGATCTCGTGCCGCGCGGCGGGCTCGCCCTCGCAACCTAGTGCGAGGCTGCCCTCGCGGCCACCGGCGAGGTGCCCGACGAGGTTAAGGTCGACCTCGCCGGCCGTCGCCTCTAGTCAATCACGAGGTCCGACGATTGGGCCGGAGGAAGAAGGAGGAGAAGGAAAAAGAAAAGAAAAAAAGAAAAAAAGAAAAAGAAAATAAAAGAAAAAAGAAAATAAAAAATATTAAAATATTAAAATATTATTAAAAGTTGTCCACGTCGTCCGATCGATCAGCGCCACGTCAACCGATCGACGTCTAATCAGTAAAATCCGGCCAAAATTGGCTAGAAAGGATTGAATTGGCACAACGTAAAAATGTTTAGGACTTAATTGGCACCAAAAAAATGTTATGATTAAATTGGCACAAATGTAAAAGGTTTAGGACTTTTTAAACACTTTTCCCCGAGTTTTGGTCATTAATGACAAAACATACACTAGAAAAAATAAAACAAAATGCAAGCATTAACTAATTTGCAAAATAGGGACCACTGCCAACATGTAGGACCATGACGGCAGCCGATCCAATTTAAAAATATGCAGAAGATGCAACTGATATGCATTAATTTGGATGAAAGGAGACATAATGCATCAACAAATCTAACAAAACAAGAAAAAACAGTACTTTAAAGGATCAGCTAAGCAAGTGAATTTCAAAAAAGCATTCAATGAAAAAGGCCCTACCTGAGCGAAAGATCATTTGCTCCAAAGTAATTGAAAATAAGTTATCGGTGTACCAATTAATCATTTAAAGGTGCTCTTCTTGGAAATTTCTCATTTCTGTGAATTTATACACTAAAACCAACTGCATTATTTTCAATTGAACATAAAGCTTGATCTATTTTTCATGCTCAAGCTATGAAAGGAATGGGTATTCCTTAGCCATTACAAAAGCTTACAAAATTGCCTGACGACTATTGCTTTATGAAATGTGGGTAAAAGGGTAAAAGGATGCACGTGCCTCTCCACATTTGGCGCGTGAATGTATTAGATTCCTTGTCTAACACTTGTTGACCATACTATTGTTTAATTGTGTATTGTGATGAAAATGTATCACCAACTCTTTTAATTTATCAACATGTGATGCCATGATATTTAGCTCAAAAAATTCAAGTAAACACAAGCAATTTTTTGCCCAAATATAGAATATGCTCCATAGTATCAAGTATTTACACACAAATATAAGTTAAGCAATTAATTACACACATTATATGCATATAAATAAAAAGAAAAGCAAGAGAGGAATGTTGATCCGTTTTATAGTGGTTTGGTCTAAATGGGTCCAACTCCATTTTTAGAGACTGTTAGAGAGTTTTGTCTAATCAACTATACTTGAAGCCTCATACATAGATTGATTTGCAATGGAGCCGACATTCATTTATGAACACAACACACTCTTTTACACTTGTAAAGTGCATGCAAGAGGGATTTTGCATAATTACCCAAGGCAATGAGTTATTCTATTTTTAGGGGAAAAGAACAAAGTCAACCAGCCGTTAATAGCACTTCAGATGGTCAGCTGAATTGGACGGACAAAGCCAAATCCAAAACTGCAGGAGCTGGATGTTTGGAGGTAAACTGGCCTGGCGTTCGTTCATTACTTAGTTGAAAATGCCCAAATTTTATTTAAGTCCTGCAAAAGAAATAGATTGTGTTAATTTTTTTGCGGCCAGATTAGTGAAACTGGCATTTGGGGCTTGTTTCCAGAGAGCTCGCCAAAGGAATTAATCAAAAAATATTCGATTGAAATCACGGCTTCTTACATTGTTCAAAGTGGGTCGTAGTCAAAATGAATGGAAAAGGTAAAGCCTTGATTTCAAACAACACTACTTGTATTTACCAAGTTGGGATCTTCCATATGTATCATGTGTAAATAACAGATAAAGTCATAAATTAACCCCTCTACATATTTCCTTTTTTCAAAATAATAATAAAATAATTAGAAAAGAGAATTTTCTGGGGACACGATGAGTTGAATGATGTAAACATGCGCATGACTCCCTCATTCCATTCTTAAACAAAAGACGTCACTTAAAAATATGAAAATCAATTAATGGGGAAAAAACAAAATTGTATCCGGTACACATTAAAAAAATCTATTTCATGACTCATTTTCTGGGACAAGATGAATTCAATAAGCACAAAATCTAAACAATTTCCTACCTAATAATGTGAAAGATATGTTGCCATTCATTGAAGATAAAATATTTGAATGGAATATATCGGATTTGGGTTGAGAATGATATTTTTATTTTTGCAATACATAAATTCATAGCCAATTTTTTAACTTGGGCAAATAAAATAAAATATGAGTTATCAATTTCTGATCTGGTCCAATGAAACCGGTTATTTTTTTCCTTTTTTATTATTAACAATGAGAGGGAGTAACAAATCTTAAAATATTGGCGGGCGACAATGAGTGAAAAGTCATTGTACCACAGCTAATGATACCATTGGATGAGATAGTGTTTAGTTTATATTTGATAATTTTTAAAAAAAAAATATATATATATATATATATATATATATATATATATCGATCTAGTTCGATCTGATTTTCACTTTAAAAAATTGGAAACGGATGGACACTTTAAAAAATCGGATCCAATCGGATCCAACCATTTTTTCAAGAATATATATATAAAATCGATCTAGTTCGATCTGATTTTCACTTTAAAAAATTAGGAAACGGATGGACACTTTAAAAAAATCGGATCCAACCGATCCAACCAGTTGGTTCAGTCCCATCCGGATGATTCTCCGTTGAGACCATTCGGTTTGAACACCCTAAAATAAAGTCACTTTCCGATTTTTTGTAAGCCACATGAGACAATTTTATAATAAAAATGAATGAAAGAAAACTTCTCGTCCATTTGTGAAAAATGAAAAGAAAAAACAAATATGAAAAAGGCACTTTTCCTGACACGGTGCGACGTTCGATGTTTCTCAGTCCGCATCGATTTCTTGACCAACTCCACGATAAAAGCATCACTCATTGCTGGACACGAATCCAAACTAAGCTCACATTCTATCTTCCAATGTCGTCGTCGTCCTCTTCTTCTTCTTCTTCTTCTTCCCCCTCTTCCGAAGAAAAATGGCCGTTCGACGTTTTCATTAACTTCAGAGGCGTGGACGTCCGCTACGGCTTCGTGGCTGACCTCCACAAGTGTCTGCTTCATGGCGGCATCAACGCCTACATCGACAGCGAGGACCTGAGGCGCGGGGATGAGATCGAGCCCGCGCTCACGAAGGCCATCAAGGAGTCGCGGATCGCCGTGCTCGTCTTCTCCGAGAACTACGCTTCGTCTAGGTGGTGTTTGGACGAGCTGGTGAAGGTAATGGAGTGTAGGAGGCACGAGAAACAGCAAGTGCTGCCCGTGTTCTACAGAGTGGAGCCGAGGGAGATTCGAGGGCAGAGAGAGAGTTATGGCAAGGCATTGGCCAGGCACGAGGAGAAATTGGGAAAGGATTCTGAGAGGGTGAAGAAATGGAGGCAAGCCCTAATTGAAGCCGCCAATTTGTCCGGTTGGCATTATGTCCATGGGTAATCATAGTATTCTTGTTCGACCCTTGGAAAAGAATTTGGAATTTTCCAATTTTATTGATACATGATGGCATCGATTATTGGGTTAAGAGTCATTTTATGGAATGTCACAGAGTAATTGTTTACTTCATGTTAGTTTTAGTTAGTTTAATGGATTGTATGTTTCCATTTATTCGCCTTCTTTTTGCTGCTTTGTTTTGGCAGAGATGATACCAAGTTCATCGAGAGCATCGTCAAAGAGATCTCGACTATAGTAGCACGAGAACCCTTGAATGTTGCCGAGTATCCCGTTGGTGTAGGTCGCCGGGTAGAAAAAGTAATATCGTTGTTGAGTATGGGCTCGGATGATGTTCGGATGATAGGAATATGGGGAACTGGAGGTGTAGGGAAGACGACTATTTCTAAAGATGTCTATAACAGTATTGCTCGTCAGTTTGGTGGGTGCAGCTTTCTTGCAAATGTTAGAGAAACTTCCAGTAGACCTGATGGCCTAGTTCATTTGCAGAAAACGCTGCTATCCCAGATATTATGGAAAGAAAATTTAGTGGTCTTAAATGTGGACGGAGGCGCTAATTTGATACGAGATATACTTTGCTGCAGGAAGATTCTGCTTGTGCTTGATGATGTGGATCATGGGAAACAGTTAAATGCATTAGCTAGAGAATGTGAATGGTTTGGAAAAGGGAGCAGGATCATTGTTACGACAAGAGATAAACATGTGCTAACTTCTCATGGGATAGATCAGGTATATGAAGTTGAACCATTAGATCAAGTTGAAGCTTTTGAACTTCTGAGTTCACATGCTTTTCCAAGGAACCAGACCAAAGACATACGCAGGGATCTCACATATAATATTTTGGACTATGCTAATGGCCTTCCCTTAGCGATTAAGGTCTTGGGTTCCCTTTTATGTAGTAGAAGCAGAGAAGAATGGGAGAGCATATTGGAAAACCTTGCTGAAAGTCCTAATAAAGATATAAATGATGTCCTCAAGATAAGTTTTGATGCGCTGGACAGCAATCAGAAGGACATTTTTCTTGACATTGCTTGCTTCTTTAAGGGGAGAGATAGGGATTATGTAACCGGAGTTCTTGATGGTTGTGGTTTAAAGGCATTCATTGGGATTCAGACTCTAATAGAGAGATCCTTAGTAACAATTGAGAATAAGAGCATAGTACAAATGCATCAGTTGAATAATAAGAGCACAGTACAAATGCATGACCTGATTCAGCTAATGGGTCAGGATATCGTTAAATACGAGTGTCTAGATGACCCCGGAAAACGGAGTAGATTATGGTGCTATGATGATGTTTATGAAGTACTGTCAGTGGCTACGGTGAGAGCTTCTCATGAAACTGTCGATAATCTCATCTTCTTCAATTTAAATGCTATTACCTAATTGCAGTTGGTTATGAATGAATATTTTCTTTTCCTTGACAGGGAACCAATGCTGTTAAAGGCATAGTGCTGCAGTTGCCGAGTCAAGGAGAGCTAGACATCAGTCCCAATGCTTTCACACGCATGAGGAGACTGAAATTGCTCATACTTCTGAATGCACAAATCAGTGGAGGTCCTGTATGTCTTCCTAATGATTTAAGGTGGCTCGAATGGCCTGGATGTCCTTTATCCACTCTGAAGTTTAGTGCTGGTCCAAAGAAACTTGTTTGCTTTGATGTGCATGACAGCCGGATTAAGGAATTTGGAGGGAACTTGAAGGTACATCATAAATTCTTTAGTTGATGGTTTTTATTTTCAGCGCATACAAATTGAATTTATCAAAATCTTGTTCAGCTGTTCTTTTTAATTTGCAGCGTTTTAGGAATTTGAAGTTTCTGAATTTTTAGCCACTGTAAGTAGCTGATTTGTGTCCCTGACCTTTCAGAGGTGCCAAATTTAGAGATATTGAACTTAAGTAGGTGGTCGAACCTCAAGGAGCTTCCAAGTTACCAATATTAATTTGAGTGATTTACCAACTCCTCACGGGTTAGGTTACCATCTAGTTTTAGTTTTTCTAACTCTTATTTGATTCAACTATCAACGTTTATTGAATTGTTTCGAAATTACTTCCTGATTTAATAATTTGCCAACATTTATTTGCAGATGTTATCAGCATGTTTAAGTTACCGACTCTTACAAAAATTACCGATTTTTATTTGAGTCCATTTGCCACTATTTATTTGATTGTAAAATGTTCCCAAGCAATGTGCTAAATTATGTGAATAGTTTATACTTTTGAAACAGTCAAATTAAAGTTGGTAAGTGACGTAAATAAGAGTGTGTAACTTAAACACCACAAATGAATGATGGTAAATTGTCGTAGTGGTCTTGGTAATATTAAATAGAATTGGTAATTTCCTATAAGAGTAGTAATGTTAACATGCTAGTGAGCTTTCCAAATTATCGTTGATAAACTATTAAAACAGTGGGTACTTCTAAAACAATCAAATAAGTGTTGGTACTTTAATAAGAGTTGATAATTTCGGAAATGAGTTACTAACCTTTTCTAGTTGGAAAGTTGCCACAAATGTCAGTAAATTATTGGAATAGTTGGTAACTTTTGAAACAATCGAATAAATATTGATAATTGACTCAAATAAATATCCAACGGATGTGCACCAAAGGGTTTCAATAAATTGCACATGGGATCCACTAGATCAAGATGTCAAACTCTATATAAAAATGCAGGTATAATTGTAGTGGTTGTATTTATGATGATATAGCGAACTTTGAGCTCTTACACTACACCAACGTATACCTAGCTAAAAAACAAAAACTAAACAAGACGGTTTGGACTCTATTATTTTTCATTTTTTGTTATATTTATGACCATCTAGGCATACAAAATATGCTTTTTTTTTTTTTTTTTTTTGAAAAAAAAAAACGATCAACCAACCACTTTTTAATAAGTGATGACTAGAAGAGATTCCCGACCTTCCCCGGCCTTTGCAGGATCTAGAGGCGGGTGGTAAATCTCTACATAAAATTTCCAGATGTTAGCTTAAATTGATGTGATGAATTAGTTGGCAAAGGATTGACCGTGGCTCATGTGCTGTTCTCTCTCTCTGTGGGAACTCCAAGTATTGTTCTGCGCGAAAATGCAGTGGAAGTGGCCACGCCACTCTAGTGTGCGGTGCAATTATGAGTATTATTCTTTTATTCTTTTCTCTCTTTTGGCCGAGTACAATGAATACTTACTAAATTCGTAATTAAAAAGGGAGAGGGAGCGCTCTATATACACCAAACGATCAAGTGAGTTCTGATCACCTGTGGCTCGAATTGTGATCAAATGATATTTATTAAAAAAAGAGAGCCAAATTTTGAATTGAATATTTATCTCAGTTTTGTTTTGTTCGTCTGGAATGTCTATGCAAGTTGGATTCATTGTTCTTGCAGGGCTTTGAAAATTTGAAATTCATCAACCTCAGCTATTGCCAGTCCCTGATTTGTATGCCGGACCTCTCTTGTACTCCAAATCTCGAGCAATTGAATCTCTGTGAATGCAAAAACTTGGAGCGTGCCCATGAATCAGTTGCATATCACTGCAAGTTACGATTGTTGGATTTAAAGGGGTGCTCTAACCTTCATCATCTCTCCGATGTGCTCCGAACGATGAATCTTCAACTTCTCAATCTTGTTGATTGCTTAAACTTGCAAAGATTCCCTGATATTCCAGATAAAATCAACGGCTTGCAAGAACTTTCTTTAAGTGGGACTTCAATTAAGGAACTTCCTGCATCCATAGAAAATCTTGTCTCTTTGAAAGAATTGATTTTAAGTGATTGCAAGAAACTAGCAATCCTTCCGTCTAGCATTTACAGGTTGCAAAATCTTGAACGGCTACGTCTTGATGGCTGCTCAAAACTAATCAAGTTTCCAAAGGAGGAGGACGATTTGAGTGATCCCCATACAAAGACGGGATTTCCTATTTTAACGCACTTGAACCTTAGAAGGTGCCATCTATCAGAAGTAGAGTTCTTGGAGAATCTTTCTTGTTTTCCCTGCTTAAAAGATTTGAATTTGTCGGGAAACAATTTTACTAACCTTCCTACATGTGAGCAACTATATGACTTGGATTGTTTGGATGTTTCTAATTGCCAACAACTACAAGAGATCCCCGAGATTCCAGAGAAATTGAGAACACTAAAGGCAACTAGTTGCAAATCTTTGAGCAGAATTCCCTCCAACATATGTGACGTTGAGGTCATTTTGTTAAATTCATGTCACGAACTGGTTCATAAGGGGTTCTTCGTGAATGATTGGCTCAACCTTAAGGTCTCTCTCTCTCTCTCTCTCTCTCTCCTCCGTGATTAATGTCGGGCATGTACATGTTTGCTGCACTGAGTGTTTATATATTTCGAACATATAGAAAGTGATTCTACCTGTGTATGTAGTGGAGGCGGCAACGCATAGGATATTCTTTCTTATTTATAGAACTCTAGTTTCTGTGAATTATGAGGATCACCCAATGAAAAACTTCAATAATGCATGCTTATCCAATTACAAAATCTTCAACAAAACATGTCTTGTTTTCACCAATTAAATACAGAAAAACTTTGTAATGCTATTGCTAGCTGTAGCTAAACTCTAGGGACTGCCCCATTTAAACTCATTGAAACTCCTCCTTTCTAGGTGCCAATTTTGAAAAACTATCTAACAATCTATATCTCTAACAGAAATTTCATGGCAAAACAAATCGCTATGTTACTCTACCTGGAGGAGAGATGCCAAAGTGGTTGGTCCCTAATAAAGACGGTTGTATTTCTTTCGTGGCTTCAAAGGAGTTGTATAAGAAGATCCTAGGACTAGCTTTCTGTGTTGTATCTCGTGCAGAAAGAAAGGGGATTTTTGTATTTGAGCTTGGAGCATTCGTTGATAACATAATGGCAAATGGCCACACCAAGGCTGTCAAGTCAAATGACTTCTTGGATCACGTGTGGCTTGAGTATATGGAATCAAAGGACTTATGGCGAGTAGACGATTTTGGTCCAAATGACTTGGGTCATTTCCACGTTAGCATTAGATTAATGGAGCATCCTGGAAGACTAATTGTGAAAAAGTGTGGTTTTCGACTAATATGCAGGCCTCTGGAGAACGATTTAGAAGTTTTGCTTCAAGACAATCGGTTGCTTGATCCGGCTTTATTCTATGAGGTTTCGCATGAAGATAGTCTGACGAGCACAGAGGAAGAAAGTTCAAGTGAAACAAAAGGCTTGCAAGATAGTGAAACATGCACAGAGGAACAAAAATTGAACATGGCTAGCTTCTCAGCTGAGGTCTCTCTCTCTCTCTCTCTCTGGTGGTATGTGTGTGATTGATATGGGTGCACTGTGTGTTTGTATAATACAAATGCGAGTAAAACAAAAGACTTGCAAGATAGTGAAACATGCACGGAGGAACAAAAATTGAACATGGCTAACTCCTCAGCTGAGCTCTCTCTCTCTCTGTATAGTAAACAAAACAAGCTAATATATGGTGATTCTGCACCTATATGTAATAGCGGCGGCTAGAGCATGAAGATAATAATCAAACAAGCATGGAGGAAGACTCTTCAAATGGAATATATGACAAGATCAACTTCTCATCTGAGGTCTCTCTCTCTCTCTTTGTGGTGGTATGTGTGTGATTGATATGGGTGCACTGTGTGTTTGTATAATGCAAATGCGAGTAAAACAAAAGACTTGCAAGATAGTAAAACATGCATAGAGGAACAAAAATTGAACATGGCTAACTTCTCAACTGAGGTCTCTGGTGGTATGTGTGTGATTGATATGGGCGCACGGTGTGTTTGTATAATGCAAATGCGAGTAAACAAAACAAGCTAATAAATGGTGATTCTGCACCTATATGTAATAGCGGCGGCTAGAACATGAAGATAATGATCAAACAAGCATCGAGGAAGACTCTTCAGATGGAATACATGACAAGATCATGGCTGGCTTCTCAATTGAGGTCTCTCTCTCTCTCTCTCTCTCTCTCTCTCTCTCTCGTGTGCATGCTGATACAGAGTGTATGTTGGGCACACTGTTTAATGCAAAAGCTGAAAATTCTAGACAAACAAATAAATCTAATATAAAGTGATTCCACACGTATATAAAGCCAAACAAAATCTCAAAATGACGCAATGACAGAGACCCAATGTTTGTAATTCCTATATTGAAAAAAAGAAGTTAAAATCTAAGAAAATTTACCAAAGTCTTAAAAAAAACGTGGTTCTGATGTTACAGATAACAATTAATACCATTAATAGTACTACATCAACTCTACGTATCAAGATAAAACTGCACAAGGATATTAATTCAATAATTCGATATGAGACTTTTTTCACTCTAAAGTGTTTGTCGTTTGTAGAGTTAGATTAGTATAATTTTTTTTGAAGGAATAAGTGCAATATAATATTAACCAATTCTATTTGTCAATGTTCCTAGGGTGAATATCTCTCTAATCATTGTTGTGGCCAAAGGCTCGTGATTGTAGCCATGAAAGGGCAAATTCAAACAACAGTTTGTATGATTATATCGTAGTAATGATGATTGTATTAAAGAAAGCCATAGACTATGAGTAGTCCATAATTAAATGGGTTACATTACGCACTTAAATATAAATATAATAAATTACTTATTATACAAATTTTGCGAACTAAATTTAGTTAGTGTGACATCATTTTATAGTATCACGGATAAAAGTTCTAGGCAAATAATTCGTCCCTGGATTGCTGAAGTCTCACTTTGATATGAGCGAAGACAAACAGCATCAATCAATCAAATCAAAGTTATCAAAACAATAAACAAAATAAAGGGGCGAAAAAGAGGTATAAAGCGACAAAACAAATTGGCATGAAAGCCCGAGACCCTCTCTTTTGGATTTTCATGAACTTTAACATAGAATAATGCTGACCGTAATCGACATTCCTTTTTTGGAACATCACAACACAGCTATATCTACTAGCCTCGAGGAAGAAGAGCGCAAGAATTGCTATTATGATAGGGGACCATCGCATTGCATGCATTGCTGGGTGACACCTGTCAATCGGCACATGCGGATTACTTGGGTCTGTTTGATTTAATTTAATTAATAGAGAGTATCGGATTTAAGATTTACCTTTTATATAAATAGAGCAGGCATAAAAGGTGCAAGTGGTTGGGTGAGGCTGGACTGTGGAGATTGGAGAGGGCATGCATTGAATTTTCCTTTTCGATTTTCCATTAGTTTCAGTGCGAGCAGAAGTTTTTTCTTTTATTTGTTTTGATAATTTTAAGTCTGTTGCTAGTAAGTTGGGAGTTAAATTAGAACAGTTTGTACTCAATAATCAGAGATATCCAAAGTGAACACATAACAATCAACATTAGACCATCGAGTCTGACGAGATCAATCAATTTCTTGGATATGTTGTTCTATCTACCATCAATTTTTTCATTTCCTATTTAGTACCTGGTATCGTATGAGCTACATTTTAGGGAGTTGTCAATTTAATATTAGGGGTGGCTACAACACTTGCAAGGGAATGATTTCTATCGCATGAGTAATGTATATAACGCAAGCAAGGATCTATATGTCTAATTATTATAGAAATCTAGCTTTGGTTGAATTACTAGGAATATGCTCAATTGCTAACTCTTCTTTTTGAACTAATTACAAATTTGCAAACTTCTAACAATTTACTCATATAACAGAAGTATCGCTATTCTAGAGTTCCTTCTGAATTCAGTTACGTTTGGCCTGGAGGAGAGATGCCAAAGGAGTTCATCCTTGTTGAAGATGGTACCATATCATTCAAGGCTTCACGGGACTTGTATAACAAGTTCCAACTATTGTTTCTATGTGTTGTTTTTGGTGTAGAAGGTGGAATAAAGGAAATATCTTTTGAAATTGTGCCACATGTTCATGACCAAAGGCGAAATGGGCTATCCGGAACTCTCGGTTCATTTGATTCCGATCGCATGTGGATTCAGTATCTTGAACCAAATGTGTTGTGGGGATTGTTGGAGGGAGAAGTTGATTTCAGTCAATTTGAGGAGAGTTATTTACGATTTAGTCTTACGGTTAGAGTATCAGGGGGAACCATGAAAAAATTGGGATATTGTCTACGATGCGGGATAGGGGATGGTTTTAAGGTAGTGGATCTGGCTTCACTATGTGAGGATTTTGATGAACCAACGGATGAAGTGGAGCTGGAAGCAACTGATGAATCAACATACGAAAAGAAACCGGAATCAGCTTCTAGATTAGTATATGCGGAGGAATTGGAAGCAAGTGACAGTGAATTTGATTAAATGGGAAGAGGCGAGTGTAGTACGTGTTGGCTTGCAGCTCTTAAGGAAGCAATCATTAAGCCAGTGACACAAATTCAAGGTGGCACATGTTTCCTGATACCTCGGGACATCTGTGTTGTTGTCGGAGGAACAGATGGCGTGACTTGGCACACAACATTGATAGTAGGTTTTTGTTTTTCATATTTCCTTGTCAATTGGATCATGATCTCATTGATAAATGTCATATTATGCACAACATGCGTAGCAGTGCATAGTTTAATGATTTCAGTGGCATTAGCAAATCCTTGTAATAGTCTTGAGAAGTGAGCACTTTTGACTGAACTGCAGATGCAGATCATTTTATCACAATTGCACCTACTGGAGCAATGTTCCGCGCATGGTAATTTTCTAAATGTCTCGTATATATTAAATCCCGTTGGTAAAAGTTATAAAACTGGCGACCTGTGGGTTAGGTGTGCTCACAGTCAATTACCAACAATATTTGCAACTTACGAACGTGAAATCCATAGCTAATTAACTACTTTTCATATATTTACCGTGCAAAACAAAAACTTAATGGTTAATATGGTAATTTTTTATTGAAATTAATAAGTTACCCACATAGTTCCCTTTTTCAAGGGAGCAAGTGATTACCAAAGTGCGGGATATATATAACTTCTGGTGGAATGTAAAAATTTACTTATTATGTAGAATGTTAACACTCAAAGCATAAATTTCATGGTGAAATTAGCAAATTACCAGCATAGGTCCACTTAAAGTAAGGAATTTTTTGCTATTATAAATAAAATCGAAGTTAGTAAATAATCGTTGAATTAAGTAACTTACTGATGTAGGCCCACTTTTACTGTGTTATGATACCAACAACTTGAGGAATTTACTAAAGCCAAATTTTAAAGTAAGTCATCAAGCTATCTAGAAATTTTCTATAAGATATAAAATCTTACGATTTATATTAGTTTCGTTACAGAAAGATTAATAACTGGTCATACCGATGTAGGCTTCCTCTGCGGAGGGCTTGGTGAGAGGTGAGAGAGGTGAGAGGGAGAGTACAAGGAGTTGTGCGACTGTTGGATCACGTCTATAAGCAAAACACATGTTTGTCTTTCGGGTAAGGGGATAGTATAGAGAACGATAAACGGAAACGGAACCCCGTGCCCTTGACTCCAAGCCAATCAATGTCACAAAAACAATACAATCGGACCACATTAAATCTCATAAAGAAGTTTTCAAATAATTTGTTAAAGATTTCTACTCAAGTCAGATTATCAGGGGCGATGGGAAGTATGTATTCAAAAATGTAGCGTGCGCATGCCACTCCCATCAAGATAGAGCCTGCTAAAGTTGACACGTCCACCTCAAAATTCAAATTTGGGGACAATATTCATTAACAAGTATCACGACCTAACCTCAGGCATCTAGGATTTGGCTAATGGACTACTAAGTCTAAGCTTAGCTCGGGCTCTCCCAAGTGTGACATCCTGAAAATTCAGGTTCTGATTTCGATTGAATAAGTCGGGATTTTCATCGACGCGACTATAATGCTTTTCTCTGAGATGGCCACTCACGAGATAACTAGTCTATCGAGTGAAGCCGTTAAGGGATTTTAAACGCAATAGACTTGAGAATTCGACTAGGAATCGATTGCTCGACCGTGCTAGTTTACAAGGGTCATTACGGTACAGTTAAAAATTGATCAAAGATCAGAGATAGGTCGGTTCGACTGAGATGTGTGGCTAAACGTGGGCGATTCCACTAATTCGCAAAATTTTCGTCGATCGGCACTAGACTGATTTTTCTGTCGTTTTGGCGCCCTGTGTCCGTATTTGAAACCTTGAGGTTTTCACAACAACCGAGAGTCGCCAATGTGTCGAAGAGGTACGTGTGGCTTGAAGAAAATCGACCATGGGTCAATTGCACCAAAAATTCCTAAAAGCTACCCGGTATGTTAGGTCACACTAAAACCGTGTCAAATTGAAATTAACTGTGAATTTGAACCCGATTTTAGAAATTGAAAGCCTTGTCATGTCACAGGTCATTTTAGGAACGTCAACTCATCTTTCGACGATTTTTCGGTGAGTTCGGGATTTTCTACGGAAAATCATTTCGGACAATTCGGAAAACGTGAAGGGATTTTTGGCATCTGGTGTGAGTGAATTGGTGAATGGAAGTTGTTTGGGCTTTTTTTTGCATTGAAATTGGACCTCAACCGAATAAGTTTGTTCAGAAAATCGGATTCCGAAAAAAATGAATTAGAATTCGGAATTGAAGGAAATGGCAGTTTTTGTGGCCCGAGACTTGTTGTTTAGGGGAAATTTGATGCAAGAAAGCAAGTGAGGATCAAATGCTTTAGCATGGGGATTTTTTGGATCAAATTGGACTAAACAAGAGCAAGTGGGACCAAGATTTTTGGATTATAGGATTTCTTTTAATTTTTCTTTCCTCCCCTCCATGGCCGACGTCCCCATCAGCCGACCTCCATTTCCCCTTTGAATTCTGCGGATCCAAGCCCCCCCACGTTCACTCTCTCACTCTCTCTCTCTTCTCTTTTTCAATTCTGCACGTTTCTTATCCCTTTGACCGACGTTCCCCTCCCTCACTTATTCTCTTTCATTTTTTTCTGCTGTTCTCTTTATTCTTTTGGGGTTCGGTCGATGAAGCCTGCTACAGCCCACCGAAGCCGTCCCTGCTCCTCTCCACGGCTACAACCCCACTGAAATAAGCTACTCATCTCCACCGATCTTCAAGCCAGCTGCCAGCGCGTCCAGCCCAAACCGTGTCCATTCAGCTGCCGATTTCATCCCTGCAGAACCGATTCAGCAAGGTCAGAAGCTCGGGAGCAGAATACCCAGCTCGAACAGCGAGCTTGTAGGCCGATTTCGGCTCCGATTTGACCCCGCTTGGCGGTCCCTCTTTGAGGTTTATCGGCCGCCGTTGCGTCCCCGTCAAATTGAACCGAGCGGTTCGTTAAACGAGTGAGTTTAACTCACTAATCCTCAATTAGTAGGTTAATGATGCTTAGGAGTTGATTAGATTTAATTAAGTGTAATTAGATGGATAGATTAAATTAGGCTGCCGATGCATGTTAGGTGGTTAGTTAATGTACTTAGCAAGTAGACACGCTACATTATTTATTGAACGAACCTTGGAATTTTTCTGAGTCCGTATCGGCGTCCAATTAGGCATTACCAGCCTAAATTGGATTTATTGCATTTATTTAATATTTTTCGTAATTATTTAATTATTTATTTATTTTTTCGGAAATTAGGCTGGGATAGCCGACAATCGAAATTTTATACGATTATTGTCGTGCAATCCGTTTATTTATTTAAGCTCTAATTTGTGCTAAATTGAATTAATTGTGATTTTAGGATTTGATTCCTAAATTGATTAATTTTGATAATTAATGGGAAAATTACGGGATCGCTTTACGCGCCAAAAATATATTATGGGCTGTTGAAACTAGTGGGATGTTCAAAAAGTGAAATTATGATATTTTGACTAAGGTCGACCGTGTACCCACACACGGCTATTTTTATCGCGTATAATAAAAATGGGGAAATGGTAAGATGGTTAGAACAATAATTGCGGCGTTTCCGGTGAGCATATATAATATACTATATTAGAAATTGAGGTAGCTTCTAGCGAGCATATATTTATATAGTATATTATCTCAGTACTTGAGGCAGCTTCTGGCAAGCTATACTACCTATTATCTGCTTATAACAAGCAGTCCTGGGTATGATCAGACTTATAGGTAGTATTGATTGAAATGGCCAGGGAATGGTTATCGTTGACATGTAATCGATCGAGTCGATTGATCGATGAGTCGATCTGATTGAATGATTTGATGTGGAGAATTGATTCGATGAATTATAAATTGTATTGACTGCTTATGAAAGGAACGAGGTCAAGGTACGTCCTTTGACCCGTGTTGTGCTTAGGCGCCCTTAGGGGTATTGGCTTCCTAATCGGGTCTTAGGGGGTAGAACTCGCTGAGACATTATCTCACTGGTTATTGTATAACCATTTTCAGGTCCTTAGATGGTGTTGGTGAAGGACCGGAAGCCTTGAAGTCTAAGAAGGTGGAGATCAAAGAATCGGCGAACGTGTCTGACTAGTGGATGTTAGAACAGTCCCCTTTTTGGTTAAGCCGATACTTTTGTAAACAGCCTAGTTTGTAAATAAACTCGTTTGTCTATAAAAGGTTTATTTTGGTTGTGAAAAATTGGTCCTACTTTCCTATCCCATTGTTTTATTGTCTAGGGATTTTATTATACTTTCGTATGCGTATTTAAAATGAACGGGTCGGCGGTGTATCCTAGGACGTCGCTATTTGATCGACTAGTGAGGGATGGGTGCGTGCCCGAGGATCGGGGCGCGACGCCAAGCCCATACCAATTCGCGACTTAAGTTCAAATATTTAGCATGCAAAAAATTATTAGCTAAGAGTCGCCACTAATCTATTTTTGGCGGATTGATTAGAAACCAAATAAAGTAACGGGAGATTTACTTTACTTCTGCGAACCAGAAATTGTGGGTTCGGGGACTTGATTACGTTAGATTTCTCTAACGCCCTTTTGGTACATTTTTTATTTATTTTGAAAAAATGTTTTGCAGGTAGCTTGGATTGATTTTAATTTACTTCCCTAACATATGAGATGACCATGTGGGTGCGCAAACCACCAATTTAACACCCAAGAAAGTAATAAATAAATTACGGGACTTACCTCATAGCAATGAAAGTATCTGCAATGTTAAATTAGAGTTCACATCAACAACCATACATATGATTTCTAATTAACATGCAGTCACTCGATTTTTTTAGGATTTTCTCTTGTTTAATGAAATCTAAGCTACATGTTATGCAATTTAACTAAATGGCCTAATTCCGACAAAAAATAAGTAAATTAAATGGCCTAATTCCAATGATGAACAATTTCTAATTAAATGGACCTAATAATAATTACTAAATAACATGCATTTCATGAACCTAATTCTATATGACATACGCATAGTATTTTTGTATTTTTTTAAGGAAATAAATCATAATTAAGAGATATGTCTATCGCTCATGGATATGCACGTTAGATATTAATAGACATATATTACGCAGTAAAATATGCAAATATACTAGAGATGTGCATCTTACCTAATTTGAGGATATTCTTTCCAAATTTGGACCAAACACAATTAGATCGGGATCGCAACGAGGGGTAACACGGCGGCGAACAACGAGCGATGGTTCACAGTGGCGAGTAGCAATGGCTCACAGATGGGAAGCGAGACCACGTCGGGACTCGCAGCTGAATGGTGACTCGGTCATGGTGCTTGAGGCGCTCGATGGTCCTCATGACAGCAACCAGCGAGCTTCAGATAATCTGCGAAAAAGTGGAAATTCTCCAAGTTGCGGAGGAGGCCAGCACAAGACGATCACTCATGAACTAGACCAACGGAAAGCTTCGAGGGTGCTCCTGGAATGTCAGCAATGCCGCTGAACACAGAGATTGGCACGGCGATGGCTGCAACGTGGAGTTGGACCAGAGAACCGCAAAGTAGCAACACCTTCTTTTGTCTCTCTCGGCTTGAACCCCACAAGGCAAAGACCACCGCCTCAAAGTCTCCTCCTTTCTCTATATTTGTGCGTTGAGAAAGTGGATCCTTAAAATTCTGACTTCACCAATCAAGCTCTCTTTTATATGTTGACCTCTGAATTGCTCTAAGTTGGGCTGGATCTTTCAAGAGCGATACAAGACTTAGATGCGGCGACAATGACTGGGAGGCAACAGGGGATATCTTGTCGCACAATCGAGGATGCTTCTTAAACTCGACAGCAACTTCGTTGGAGAAGGTCGATGGAGTAACAAGGGGCAGCCACGAGGACCCTCTATCGTGTTCTCACGTGTATTTTCTCTAGTGCTATGAGAATAAAATTGCTGACCCCCTTGTGATCGTCTCTTCCTTCTTATTTATATGTGTCAATCCCGTTTGTAAAAGGCAAGAGATATCTTGGGCTGGCGTGAAGAAATCCACCACCTGATATTCTCAATATTATGCTCAGCCCCTTAGTACGTAAATCTCCCACTTCCCTTTGAGTCATTGCTGAATATTTCCCTCGAATAACGGGAAAATTCCATTGAATTTGCCTTTTCTTTCTCCACCGCCATACACACATGCACCAATCTCCTTTCTTGATTTTCCCTTACTTTGTTGGTCAAATTTTCCTTTTATGCTCTTGAACGAATATTGACACAATATTTCCTTTGGTCTTGTTCTGATTGTGAATTTTCCCCAAAATATTTGAGGAAGATATTTATTTCTTGTTTGAAATAAAGAAATATCACATCGAAAAATAGAATACCTTCGTATCTATTAAGCTTAAAATCATTCGTTCGAATCCATTCACCATCGTCGATCCAATTCGAATGCAATAATAAGTAAGATAAATGCACTTAAAATTATATGCTATGCAATTGATATTATATTTTTTTAGGGCTTAAAAATTAATCCCTAATTTTCTATGCAATGAATAAATGACTGGGTCGCCAAAATTTATGTGTCAACAACAAGTAATTGTTTGCGGACAAGTGGAGAGGTTCCCTAACAAGCGAAGCCCCCGCAAAGAAGCAACAGAGACTCTTGGCTTGTAATCTGTTGTTGGGTCGCTATGTCACCAATCCCTCGCCACTAATCTATCTTTCCAGTCCCAAATAGGATCCACTTCTCACATAGCGTTGAATGAAGGTCAGGCCCCATTAATTTCCATGGACAAAAAAGAGCTACAATAACACCGTACCGCAGCTTTCATTAAAGCATATTATCAATCTTTAAAGATTGAAAAGTGATATTTAAATATCATTGTATGAATTTTTTAGTAGGAGATTTTGCTCATTCGTAGTTTAGAAAAGTAGCGTTATAACTATAATGTGACGTGAGCGCGTAAAGTAAAAACTAAAAAGAGAAAAAAGAATGTTATGATTAATACAATATGTTTCAATGATAATAATATGAGCCTAGCTAATATTTTCCATCATAGATTGTATTATATGTCATGATGGGGATTCGTTTCTTTAAAATTCATTTACCTACAGCCCCTTTTCACTCCTTTAAAGCAGCTAAGAGATGAAGAATGTCAACAACAGCAACACAATATTACCAGAAAAAAAAAAAAAAGAAAGAGAGAGAACAGCAACGCAAGACTCATCCTCCTCCACCCTTACATCTAGAAGCAAGGAAGCTCCAACCGCCTGTGGCTCCTCGCCTTCATCTCCTTGACCACGGCCTTCGTCGTCACCCTCATTTACATCAGAGAGTATTCCACAACTGCCACCTCAACCACCACCGCCACCTTTCCCTCCGCCACCACCGCCTATAGCAACGCGCCTCTGCCATTGACCGTCATCAAACACCCTCCTTCACTACGCGTCCAAGTCCAACGACTCTTTCCGCATGTCCCACCCCGAGCTCAAGCCCATCTCGGATGTCCTGAGGAAATGCTCCTCCCCTTGCAACTTCCTACTGTTTGGCCTCAATCACGAGACCCTCCTCTGGAAAGCCCTCAACCATCACTCACAAGCGAAGCACCGCATAGATGAATTTCACGATACCACCAGGTGATTGCCACCAAAAAAAATTTATGCTTGAGCATAATGCTGATGAGAGACAATGTCAAGACAAAGCAACTTCCTTGAAATTGCCAGCTCTGTGCTGCATACTTGACAAGAGCTCCCACCGTACCAATCCTTGAATTTGGATGATGATGGCTTAGTCGTAAAGTGAAAGTTTAGAGCTGCCAAAGCCATTAATATCTGTGTGAGCAAGTGTCACGCCCCAAACCTCGAGCGCGCCCTCATCCCTTGGTGGTCGATAAAAATGCGACGTCCTAGGACGCGTCGCCGACCCAATCGATTATGCACATGCGGAAGCGAAATAAACAACCCTAACAGCAAACAACATGGGATAAAAAAGCAGGACAACAAATTCACAAACAAAACACGCTTTTATAAACAAACTACTCTGTCTACGAAAAGATCGATTTCCAAAAAGCAGCTGTCCTACGACCTACTAGTCGGACACATTCACCGATCTTTCGGACTCCACCTCCACAGGCTCTAGGGGCTTCGAGTCCTCCACAACCCATCAGGAGGGTCAGCTGCACCCTCGCCTAGAGCGGCGTTGACTGCAATGGCGGGGATATCAAAACCCTGAATGGGACCTTGCCTATACCCATTGAGTCCATAACGAAACCATGCCCTAAATCGATGAGGTACCCTCTGAGGTAGGCCCTCATCGACCTAGACAGTGGTCACAACAAGCTCATAGATCCAATGACTCCCGGGACAGGGACGTCTATGCTCCACCCCCCCCCCCTCGAGGCTGACCAAAACGTTTCGGAGGGACCGCCATCTAAGGACCTAAAAAGAATGAACCCACGACGGGGTGAGATAATATCTCAGCAAATTCACCCCCTAAACCGCGACTTAGGAAGAAAATACGCCTAGAGGTAATCTAACCATACATCACAAAAGACTTACCTCGCTTCAGTTCGTTCCTGCACGTCAGCACAATTCATGTACACAATGCATATAATAGATGCTCACATCAATTGGAACGCCTCACTAAAACTCAATCAATCACAAGGGCCCCGATTATAAGGCCAAATCGTTATGACATGTCCCATACCGTGCCACACAATTTTGTCTCATAATCAAGCGCAGTTAAACCACTCATTCATGCGTTCCAATTTTATCACGGCCCAACAGACACGGCCTACTCGACGTTCGGCGGTCTTCTGGTGTAACCAAGCATTGTCTCACCCTATTGAGCATGGTAATGTTTACCTTGAGACGGCAATCCCGAACGAGCCATGGTCCAGAATCTATTGCGACCGGCATCCGTTGTCCAAGGGCATTCCATATAGGGGTAACGTCCACCCGACTCATACCGGGGACGGGTTCTCATATCCATCACACGATCATTCACTTATCGTGCATTGCACTCAAATGTCTCATTTAAGATAATGCGCTTGGCCCATTTTCTTCATATTAAAAACACTCGGTGAAAATAATCGTGTGTGGGTGCACGGTCAGATCAAACTTTAAAAATTGATATCCTTCATTTTAAAATCCCACTATTTGATATAGTATTTAAAACCATTTTCGGTGCCAAAACCTGGCACCCGGTATTTTTTAATTAAATACCAAAATTTCCTAATTTTGAAATAAATACTAAAAATCACAAGACAACATAATGAGCTAACTAACTACAATCTCTAATCACCTAATTAGCTAATTTTTGGATAAAAAAAGAAGAAGCTAATTTAACTAACCTAATTTAACTAAACAAGCTAAGAATTATACTAATCTAATATGAACTTAAACTAATCACCCCTTAAGCATCATTAACCTCCTAAGTAAGGTTTAATGAGTAAACTCACCGGTTTAGCGGGCCGGTGAGTCCACGACGATGGCAACGCTAAGGAGGGTGAGAATCAAGCCTGAAGCGACACCAACGGAGGTCTGGACGGGCCTAAAATGAGTCACGAAGCCTCGGCCCACATCTGAGGTTTCGGTTTTGCTTTGGGCTTAGAGAGTTGGATCGAAGGAGCAAGAACGACTGGTGGTTGGCGAACGGCGAAGGGGACGGCTATAGTGACCAGGCGGCGGTGACGGGCGGCTCGACGGCCGCACGCCGGCCGCGAGCTTGAGATGGCGGGCTGGGCTTGCGGGGACGGCGTGTGAGCAGCAAGGACCCGCGGACAGCGCGCGTAGGCGGGACAACGGGCTTGGGCGGCTTCGGGCGATGCTCGACTGCTTGGACGGTGGCTGGCTCGGCTGCAGGGGGTCTCTCTCTCTGGTTCTTGAGCTCACAAACATAGCAATAGAGGAGGAGAACAACCAAGAAGAGGAAGAAGGAGAGCTGCTGGGTAGAGGGGACCAAAAGCCCCATAAGTCTTCAACAATTATCTTCCTTCATCATCACAAGGCCCCCACCATCTTCAACCTTCATCCCCAGCCACTTTCCCTCCCCAAACTTCCCCTGGAAGCCATCCAAAGTGTTCGAAAGGTTGCTGCACCCCCCAGCTACGAATTTGAACATTTGCCCCTCCAATTTCAATTCAATTTCAACTCAAATCAACCTAAATTGATGCCCATAAATTCAGCCAAGGTGCCCACATCACATTCCATATTTTTCCTTGCCAATTAGTCCAACTTGAATGCCAAAAGTGCAACAAAAAACGGTCCTATAATTTTCCCGGTCCAAAAACGCCTAAATGTGATTTTTCACCAAAAACTCGGGTTTGTAGAAAAATCCAAAAACGCCTAAATGGCCAAAGGAATGATCAGAACGGAAGAAAAACGAAGAAAATTGCGAAACAGTGCAGGTGGGCATGGGACCGACGGACCGGCGACCGGCGGCTTGCTTCGGCCGTCGGGACGGCCGGCGACTCCATTCGGACGATCTCGGGCTTGATGGAACGATCTGGATGTCCTCTTCACGAAGATGGGTGACTCGTTTGCTGATTCATCCGAGAAGTCTACTTTTTACTCGGATCTTTGGCGAAAGGTCAGCTGGAGCAGAAACTGGCAGAAGTGAAAATAGAGGAGGAAACGGTCCGGCGGTGGTGTGGCTGCTCCGGCGACTTCCTTGGCTGCTGGTGGTCCTCAAACAGCAAGGATGGAGGGAGAGAGAGGGTCTTGGACGGTGGAAATGAGAGAGAGATGGAGAGGATAGAGATGAGGGAGAGAGAGAGTGAGATAAGGATGAGGGGGAGACAAGGGCCCCATTGCCTTGTTTTTCCAAAGTTTTGTCCCCTCAAGACTTGTCCAAGAAGCCAGCATTCCATGGCTGAGATTGAGTCACACCAACACCTCATACAACCTCTCAAATGGTCCAATTTTGCTAGGGTATGGGGGAGCTACCAAAATTGGCACCATCTCTCTTCAATTGGACACTTGTTTCTCCTCAATTCAACCTCAAAGGGCCTCTATAAAATTAATTGATACCTCATTGATCATCTTAATATTTTCCCTCACCTCTGTATCCACCATGCTTCTCAAATTTGCCATAAAAAACAATTACCGACTTTTTCTACTAAAAAACGACTCGGCGATGACTTTTTCCCAAAAAGTGTCGAGTGTTAGAAAAATCTTCTGAGACTGAGTCGATACTCCTAGAATTTATTGTGACATGACAGAAACTTCAATTTCTAAAATCGGACTTGAATTCACAGTTAATTTTCAATTGGCGCGTTTTTAGCGTGACCTAGGCTATCGGGTAACTTTCAGAAATTTTTAGTGCAAATGACCCGTGGTCGATTGTTTTCGAGCCACAATGAACCCACTCGACTCATTGGCGACTCTTGGTTGTCGTGAAAATCTTGAGGATCCAAATACGAACATATGGTACCAAAACAATAAGAAAATCAGTCTAGTGTCAGCCGACGAGAATTTTTCAATTTAGTGGTGTCACCCACGATTAGCCACACATCTCAGTCGAACCGACCTGTCTATGATCTCTAATCAATTTACGTCTATGCCGTAACGATCTCGGCAGATGAACACGGTCGAGCAAATCCGATTCTGGTCGAATTTTCAAGTCTATTTGCCTTAAAATCCTTAATGGTTTCCCGGATAGTCTAGTTATCTCGAGAGTGATCGCTCGAGAACAGCCCTATAGGCGCGTCAATGAAATGCTCGATTTATCCAATAGAAAACAGGACTGAAAATCTGGGATGTCACAAGAACTGCTTGGATAGATGGCATATGCATCATATACGGGCGATAAAATTCAAGAAACATATACATACAATAGGCTTAGGACTTTTTTTAAGTAAATTTCCCTGATATACATAATTACCTGCACTTGGTTTGCATCTAAGCAAGAAGCATTATTATCATTGCATCCATTTCCAACCATCAATCAAGTTTCTTCAAAGGTCCTATGAGCACATGTAATGATGAACCGAGGATCAGCCCATCTGTACTCCATGAGAGCCAAGTACAAAGCTTGTGTAGCTTAAATAAGCACACACTTTGTTGATTTCCAGATGAATCAAAACTTGTCATGCCCAACCCCACCTTCCAAAGACATGCTGGGATTCACCTTTCTAAGGAGAATAGCACTAGATAAATTATACTAACACTCAATGTCATTAATATAACTAGAAAAGTACTTTCATGGCAACATAAGAGTCCCACCAAATAAGAAAATTTCTATGGTGTGCTCGTACCTCAAAAGATGCCAATAAAATGGATAACTAGACTCCATTAACTCCCAAAAACATAAGATTACCACCAAATAAGAAGTATTTCTTATAATATGGAATAGAGAAAAAGCATATAGACTAATGTACAATTACCATTTTGAAAACTGCATCATTGCTTTTCTTTTGCTTCTTCTCATATTGTCGCTTTCTAGCTGAATCAATAGGACGAGAGCAAAATTAGAAGCTACGAAGGATCTAGAATAAGAGTTCGTCGCTCCCTATCAAATCAACCTTGATGGCAATTTGTTCTGTTCAATATTGTTGTCTTCACTTTAGAAAATAGTCTAAATCCTACATCGGGTTAATGATTGTGCATTTTGTTTGAAGAAGAGCAGCGTAATGAACAAAATAAAGGCAATGTGTATACTTTTTGTCAACCATCAAGCATCTGGATGTGACAATTATACTAAACAGATGAAAATGTAGTTTTTCACCTCTCAGTGTAGATAAGTAATTTTTAAAATGTTATGTGATAATCATTAAAAATAGGAAATTCACATGGAAAATATCGATGGAACTTGGCACGCACGCACTCGTGTGTGGACACTTCTTAATTTGACAAAATTTACCTCCATTATTTCATCGTAAGTGCCGTTTTTAACTATTGCATTCGTCTAAATTTGTAAAAGAAGAAATACGAAAGTAATTGCCAGGGTGCACGAGGACTAGCCTATATATTGAGGGAAAACCCATTTCTGTCTAACTTTTGCTTAACCTCCAAATTTGCCCTCACATAAAAAATAAAAAATAAAAAATAAAACTACTGATAGGTTTATAAGGAAATGGCATGCCTTGGTCCTCGGGAGAATTAACAAAGAAGTCTTGAGTCTATTGTAATTATGCCAATTCAGTCCCAACTTTTTACAATTGTGCCAATTTAGTCCATCCGGCCAAAATTGGCCGGCCATCGCTGACATGGACGCCGACCGTCTGGCAAACGCTGATGTGGCAATTTTTAAATATTTTTTTACTCTTTTTTTTTCCAATTTTTAAATATTTTTTTTTGAATTTTTGAATTCTTTTTTTCTTTTTTTTCCCCACATTCTCCTTCCCCTGGTCGGCCGGCACTGGTCGGAGGTGAGGGCCGGCGAGGTCAGCCTGGCCGGCCAATGGCAAGGCTCGCCCCCACCGACCACTAGTGAGGGTGAGTGTCACGCCCGATCCTCGAACGCGCGCCCATCCCTCACCAAGTCGAGTAATAGCGACGTCCTAGGATGCATCACCGACCCTTTCTTTTTAATACGCATGCGGAAGCAAATATAAAATCCCCAGATAAAAAAAAAATGGAATAGAAAAGTAGGGCCATAACTATAACCACATTTTTATACAATGCAAACCACATAGTATATTTTACAATACTATTCACAAAGGTCTGATCTACTACACATCATCTCATAACTCCGGTTTGCAAAATAGGATGGGGTCTCAGTCCTCATATGAGTCATACTCTGGGTCGTCCTCGGGATCCTCCATACTCTGGGTCGTCCTCGGGATTCTCCTCTGGATCATCCTCTGGATTCTCTTCAAGCTCCTCCTCTTTAGGTTCCTCCTCATCAGGTTCCTCCTTTGGATCATCCTCCTCTTCATCGACCACTCCTTCTTCAACGCTCCAGCTGAAATCCACGTTGGAGTATACCGGAGACTCGGGATCGCCGAGCTTGGGATCCTTCACATCCAATACCGATCCATCCTTAGGATCTGTCATCCCCTTTCCGAACGCTTCCTCTAAAACAAACAGGGGTACGTCACCTTCCAGCATGGGACCCTCCCTTCGCCCATCATGATACTCACTATACCACGATCGGTACTTATGGGGCACCTTATCGGGTTCTTTCACATCAACCCAGACAGTGGATTCTATCAGTACATACTCCAGACCTTCTGGGTGAGGGTCATCGGGAAGTGATATCCTATCTCCGTGATCTCTTCTGGTATACCAAAATGCATGGGAGGACAAGGAGGTGGAGGTGCTGCCATCTAGGGGCTTGAAATGTGATCCCACAACGGGGTGAGACTACGTCTCAACGAGTTCTACCTCCTAAGACTCGATTAGAAGGCCAATACGCCATAAGGGCTGCCTATGCACAACACAGGTCAGAGGACTTACCTTGGCCTCAGATTCCACCTGCAATTCAATACAGTTCGAATAGGCACTCAATCAATCAATCACCAACATAGATCAAATCATTGATCAATCGATCTAGTCGATTACATGTCACCACGACCCCTTTCTTGGTCGGCTCATCTCATACTATCTATTAAATCCACTTATATCGGGACTGCTCTCTGCTAAGCTGATAAATAGATAGTATAGCTCGCTTCTGAGATGCTCGGATATACCGCTCTCTGCTAAGCTGCCATATCGTCCATAGGCTGATGAGTATATCGACATTGCTCAATCTAAGCTGATAAGGTATACTGCTCTCTGCTAAGCTGCCATATCAGAGCCCGTAGGTTGATATAGTATACCCCTTCCAAACATACAACCAATTCCGATAAAATAGCCGTGTGTAGGTACACGGTCGGCCATAGCCAAAATACTATAATTTCCTTTCCACAAATCCCATGATTTTCTGTAGTCCACCAAAATATTTTCAGCACTGTCAACTGACGCCCGGTTATTTTTCAATTAATTACCAAAATTAATTAATTTAGGAAAAAATCCTAAAATCGTAATTAAATCAATTCAGTACAATCGAGCACTCAAATAATTAAATAGACTACACCACGATAATCAACATAAAATTCCGGTCATCGACTATCTCGGTCTAATTTCCGGAAAATAAATAATTACAAAAATTAATTATTAAATAGCAATAAATCCAACTTAGGCCCGTAATGCCTAATTGGATGCCGGAACGGGCCCGAGAAAAATTCCGAGGTTTGTTCAATAAATACTAGAACCTATTTACTTGCTAAGTGCACTAACCAATTGCCTAACATGCATCGATAAATCCTTAAATTAACTAATCTACTTTAAACTATCCACCTAAATATGCTTAATTAAATCTAATCAGCCCCTAAGCATGATTAACCTACTAAGCAAGGAGTAGTGAGTTAAACTCACTTGTTTCGGGATCCGATCGGATCAAATCATCAGGGATGCGACGAGGCTAAGGCGAGCCTAACTTTCGAGGCTCGGAACACCTCCAAAAGGGCCCGACACCTTGCTGGAAACCCACAACTTCTCGCTCGTTTGGGACCGCAAAACAAAGAGAACAAGGCTAGTTTGGTGTGGTGAGGACAACGGTAGACCGGCGGGGCTTAGGCGGCTTGGAGGGGCGGTTCATGGAGGTGACAAGAGCTCCGGTTGAGCTCCACACGACCTTGGCAGCACCTTGGACGGTGGAACAGTGGGCTGAAACATGCACGGTCGGGGCGATGGCTCGCATGGCACGCGAACGAGAGTGGAGGCAGCAAAAGGCGACGGTGCGGGCGGTCCTAGCTCCGGCGGTGGTTGCTGGCTGGCTTCGGTCTTCTTCTTCAACTGCTGCAGGTTTCAAACGGCAAGGAGGGGGAGGAAATGGAGCTGGTGACTGGCTGTTATGGGGGAGAGAGAGAGAGAGAGAGAGAAGAGAAGGAACCAAGGGCTACCAAGCTTATTTTCCACAAGCTTGTTCCCTTTGACCATCCATGGCCAAGTATGGTTCCTTGGCCCTCAATGAGCCACCAATGCTCACCCACAACCCTTGAATTGGTCCATTTTGGCTAAGCCTAAAGGGGAGCTACGAATTTCCTTGGGTTCCTCTTCAATTGGTCACTACTAGTCCTCAAATCAACTCAATTCGGCCTTGATAAATTCCGTTAGTACCTCAATTATCAAATAGGTATTTTTCCTCACCAATTGATTTCACTTGCTTCCTAATTTCGCGATAAAAAAAGGTCCCGCCCTTTTTCTGAACAAAAACGGTCGCAGGACGACTTTTTCCTAAAAAGTCTCGGGTTGCAGAAAAATCTTCTGAGACCGAGTCGATGCTCTTAGAATTTATTGTGACCTGATAGAATCTTCAATTTCTGAAATTGGACTCAAATTCACGATTAATATCCATTTGGTGCGTTTTTACTGTGACCTAGGCTACCGGATAACTTTCAGAAATTTTTTAGTTCAAATGACCCGTGGTAGATTTTCTTTGAGCCACAATGGACCCACTTGACACATTGGCGACTCTCGGTTGTCCTGAAAATCTCGAGGATTCAAATACGGACATAAGGTACCAAAACAATAAGAAAATCGGTTTAGTGTCGGCCGACGAGAATTTTTCAATTTAGTGGTGTCACCCACGATTAGTCATACATCTCGCCGAACCAATCTATCTCGATCTGAAATCGATTTTTTTAACTGTGCCGTAATGGCCTCTAAAGATGAACACGGTCGAGAAGCCGATTCCTGGTCGAATTCTCAAATCTATTGCCTTAAAATTCCTTAATGGCTTTCCCATATAGTCTAGTTATCTCAAGAGTGATCAGCTCTGAGAATAACTCTATAGGCACGTCAATGAAATGCCCGATTATTCAAAGAAAACATGACTGAAAATCTAGGATGTCACAAATGAGGCCTCGCTAGATCCGGTGAGGCTTGGCTTGGCCCGGCCTTGGTGAGGGCCGAGCTCGCCGCACCGCCGAGGTCGATCCTCGCCATGGCCGGGCGGGCCGAGCCTAGCCAAGGCGAGGGTCGACCTCGCCGCTGGCCGGCGAGGCTCCTCGCCCAAGGACGACGAGGCTCGACCTCGCCATGGATGGGCGAGGTCGAGCCTCGCCAGATCCGGCGACGGCGGCGGCCTTGCCGGCCATTGTCGAGGCTCCTCGCCTAGGGACAGCGAGGCTCAACCTCGCCATGGCGGGCGAGGCCGAGCCTCACCAAATGTGGCGACGGCGGCCTCGCCGTCGCTAGGAGAGGCTCGCCTTCGCCAATGGCCGTCGAGGTTGACCTCGCCGGCCCTCGCCTTTGGCCGGCCAGAGGAAGGAGAATGTGGGGAATAAAAAAGAAAAAAAATTCAAAAATTCAAAAAAAATAGTAATTGCCACATCAGCATTCACCGGTCAGCTGTCCTCGGCCGGCGTCCATGTCAACGTCAGCCGGCCAATTTTGGCCGGATAGATCGAAGTGGCACAATTATAAAAGGTTTAAGACTAAATTGGCCAAAAAAAAAAAAGTTTATGACTGAATTGGCACAATTACAATAGGTTTAGAACTTTTTTGGTAATTCTCCCCTTGTTCCTCCAGTGCTCAGATTTATCCAAGTTGCTAGGAGTTACTTACCTTTAAACATGATTGTGCAGGCAAATTTATAGTGGAGCTGATTGTGCCTGATGATACATGACATTTATACTGAGATCTCGCTAGGCTCGTTGTTAGCCTTTTCAATGCAATAGGAAATACTTGCATGGATTCGTGTCTAGTAAATTAAATGCATGACAATTTTGACTTTTTTAGACTCACGTGCAGCAGTCCACAAAATTAACGGTTGTGATTCACACAATTCAATGGATGAAGTACGAGGAAGGTATCCCCAATGCAGTGAATTTAGTCATTTCAACTAATTTTGATTTAAAATTTTTGATATTGTGGTGCAATCGCGTCCAACCCTTATATGACATGGTACGTTAACGTGAACAAATTTTTAGATTTTTTTTTTTTTACCCGTGGCTAGTCTCAAGCCCTTATTAAAGACCAACCACAAGCAATGGCCAATGGGAGCTAGCCTCGCCTAGGCAAGGGTTGCCCTCCCCCACCACAAGCGAGGGTCCCCTCACTCAAAGCCTGCGAGGGCTTGCAAGTCCTCATCCAACGAACAATGAGAGCTGTCGGGCCATTGCCAACCACAATAGAAACAAAGAAAGAAAAAGAGAAAAATTAATAAAATAAAATTTAAAAATTCAGTAAAAAATATAAAAAATTGTCCATATTATCGTCAACAGTTCCATGTAGGATAATTGCCATTCATGTGAGTGATTTTTAAAAATAAATTAGCACAATTGAAATGTGCCAAAAAAGGTGTCAATGGTTGCCTTGTTGGACAATCTTCCGTGCTAGGCTTTGATCTCTTCCCACGATATAGAATGATTTGTTATTCCCTATGGCAAGTTCATTTGTATGATTCGAACTGTAACGTAGAAGATAAAATGCAGGATTTCTGGTATCACGCCTTTCTGGCCGCATTAATTGGATAGAGGCAAAATTTAGTGGCTTCCGTTTGAATCAATCTTGACAGTAATCTGTTCGATTTGATATTGTTGTCTTCACTATAAAAAAATCTATAAATCCTCGCTAACACCTGATTTTTGCCGGCAAATTAAAATTTTTTGTATAAAAAGAAAAAGGAAAAGATATATATATATATATATATATATATATATATGAAAGAAATAAATAAAAGATGCAAAAAAAAAAAAAAAAAGGTGCTCAATTGGGTCTAGTCCATTATCATACCTCAACCCACCAGAACAAATCATTCACGTCCAAATTTTAATTCAATGTCGCATGGGCCCCTTCGATTCGAGCTCTCTCCCTTCATCTTCCACGAACTTTCTCAGGACCTCCTAATTCGGCTCCCAATTTCAACTTCATCGCTCGTCTTCAAGCTTCGAGGAATCGATATTCGGATTTTTCGCCGCATTTGTGCTCTTCAATCACCATGTTCTCGCGCTTGAGCTTCGTATCTTTTACTCCATCGATGAGCTCGAGCTTGTTACCTGGACCCTCAACGACTCGAAGCCTTCATGGTTCCAGTTTTCTCTTAGCTTGGAAGTCTAGAAACTTATTCGATCGCTCCAACAGGGTTATAGAAAAAGCTAAGTGTTCTCTCTCATTCTCTGATTTCTATTTTTTTTTTTTTCGATTTTTTATTCAATTCGCGACATTGATTTCTCGATATCTCGCGTCACCAGCGTTTTGCCTCGGTCAGCTCTGATTCCACGGACGCAATCAGTTTAGGAGCTCATCTCCAGCGACGCTATCGATTCAGGATCTATATTTCCTCTTCGCCGAGCTTTACCTTTGATTCTTTCAGATGTTTGTCGCCGAAGTCTGCTCTCTTTAGGTTGTCGAAGATCGCGTTGGATTGGATTTCCTCTGTTATGCTCTGTTTTCCCGTCAGATTGATCGAAGTATTCAAAGCTGATTCGTTCTCCCTTCACTGGTCCGATTTTCAACACCAACGCTTCCACGACCTCCACTCTCTGGTCCGATCACCATTCGTAGCCAACCACTGCACTTTCAAAGAATGAGCAAGCTGGAATGCGTATTGAGATTCTGAGAGCCGTTTAGTCGCGAAGGAGAAGAATCTGAGTTTCGCGGCTTGATGATGCTTAAAGGCATGAACAGAAATGGTGAAGAAAGTGCAGAAGTAGGATTTGTGTTCTAGGAAAGAAATTCTTGAATCGCCTGTATATAAGTGAGGGGATTTTTTCGTTAATGAGTGGATTTTAGCTGCGTTAATATTGTCTACGCAAAAATAACTACGAATAAGAATTGTTCATCACGACCTCCACTCACTTGCTAATTCTTAAATCGGTTTAGACGCAAAAGAAAAAAAAATTGTGTCGATTCCATGATTTGGTTTCGTGTTCTCTGTGCCCGCAATCGATACTATGTCTCAAAGATAAGGACAGGAGCTAATCCATATAAGTGGCTAAATCTGAATGTGCCTCACCAAAATACGCATGAGATAATGCGGTTTACACTAAGCATGATTTCTTGATATTCGTCTCGGTTATTTGAAATCTGAATGCGTGAGAATGCTTGTTCTTTGTCCACGTTATATGCTCAGCCGCGACGGGGGGGTTTATTTGCGACGGTTGCCAGTATGAAATGGTTCGGAGATGATGTCCGTAAGCGTGATGGTTTCCAGTCCTCCATTCAGTCGCTCTTATTGTTGTTTGAGGTATGTCTCTGTGATAATTGGTTGATTTTCACCATCCAACGATAGATGCTCTGTTAAAAGGTCAATTTAGAGAACTTTATAGATCGATTCCTCTGAAATATAAATTTTTCGGTCCACGTTGTATACGAATTTCTCCCAAAATATCTTGCGCAAAAGCACAAAGTTGTAGCATGATTATTTCATTAATTGACAAACACAAAAGCAATAGCTCACCGACGTAGTTCACGCACTATCGAGTCTTTTTTAGTAATTTGGACCATGTTGACTCTCGACCTTAATCACTAGTATATGATACATTAAATCTAGAAAGTTTCTTAAACCTTATAACTGATTTATTCACCTTTTAATTCTTGTAGTTAACTGGTCATTATCCAAAAACAAACATTCTCCAATAGTTCTTCCATTTTTTGTTATGGCATCGAAATTTATATTCTAAAAGCATTATTTTTTTCTATTCAGAAGTTTTTTAATCCTTAATATGAAATTTTCCCATGCATGGCCGACCTACGACACTTATGTCTCTTAAGTATCTAACTGTTACATTCACATATGATTATCTCACGTTCATGTATATTTGATCCATGTCACCTATTCAATTAGCATCAATAGAAAATGGATTGTTTACGAGAGTAGCCTTTGTCCATTCATGTTCTCATGATCCACTTATAGAAAGAAAAGAAAAGCACTTGATCTTCCCAATTAAACGCGTGCTTATAATGATTAAAAAAAATAACAGTTTAAAGTGGTTTTATGAATACATTTTTTTAGGAAACTTTTGAAAAAGTCCAGTATAATATTCATAAAAACAACTTGAGTAAAATATGGTTAAGTGCATTGGTACTTATTGTCAAGAATAATATATGATGATGCATGATTTCATCAAACAAAGCCAGAAATTTTTATGGTCTCTATTTCGTAAGAAGAAGAAATCTGAGAACTTTCCATTAGGTCTTCATATTCATCTACCAGTGAATTGGCAATGTACTTGAGAATGGATTACTCCAAATACATTAGTAAAGTTAATAAAGTCAAGATTGACATTCTGAAAATGGTGGAAAACGAAAGCCACTAGTTTCTTGATTCTTTCCACCACAGCACGTGACTTGCTAACCCCACTGGCATTTATGATACCATCGAGCTCATGTTTAATACTAGTCAACATATGTTGGAAGACAAAAGGTGCAGCTTATTTGCAGAATGCTTAAAAATGGTTGTAGTAAGACATGATTGGTTTTCGCAAGAACTGACTTTAGAGGAATGTGCCAAATATGAACAAGAGGGCAATGATGACACTGTATCATCCAAATCATGGTGGGAAACACGACATTGAAGATATAGAATTTATTAGAAATGTTGTTTGGTGTAATTTGCCTGTACTCATTATTAGGACACCATTACATGTAATTTTCTTTTGCAATATATTTGAAGATATACTTGTATTTCAATTTGGTTTAATTGAATAAGTGTTCTTCGTTAATTCTCCTCAATTAATTTTAATTATTTTTAAATTTTGCTAAAAAAAATTAGTTAATTTATTCTTGAATTTTTCATTAAAAATCAAAATCATTTAAAAAAAAAAATGGGCCCGAGCCAATGGTGGCTCGACCCAACACGTGGACCGGCAGGGCCCAATGGCCACTCCTGGCTGGCAGAGCCTCATGACTGGCACTTTCTTCTACCAGGCCTTTCTCCATAGTGTCTTTCACATGGCGCTGGTGTTCTTCATGCTCCTCAAGATCCATGGGGTTGGCTGCTTTGTTGGGGATCTCTGCGGCGTTGAAATATCACGCATGTGCTGCAAGCAAGTCGGCATTTCATCGGGAATACAATGTCTAAATTCTTCAAGAAGGCGATTCAAGTGATTCTTCGTTCTATTGGATGCCACTGGTGCACATGCAACATGCGTCTCCTCATAGGCTTTTATTAATCCAGACAAGGATAATATATAGGTGCAGGAACCTAGCAAGCTTTCCGTCTACCATTTTCAGGTTGTGGAAACTCAACAGGCTGACACTTGAAGGTTGCTCAAATATATTGGATTTCCTTGAGAATCTTTCCTATTTTCCCATATCAAATTGGGTTGTGGAACATTTTTAAAGTCCTCAAATGACTTGGGCTTATTATGAAAACTTAAATGAGATGACGGGCCAACTTTCGTTTTAAGGTATTTTCGTGGAAGCCGTTTTGCTTTTTTTTTTTTTTTTTTTTTTTTTGGAGTTTGTAGCCCACTTGGATCTTTAAGAAAAAATGTGCGCCTGACTCTTTGCTTTCTAACAGAAGTTTCCTTCTGATTTATCCCTGCAATCCACAATTCTGTCCAAGAAAAAATTGGTATGCAGGAACATAAAACCATGGCCTTCATGCTTGATTTACTCTACATATTTGGGTATCAAAGGACGCGAGTCCTTTAATTACATTATACACCGGTGCACAAACATCAATTTGGTCACCTAACAAAAGGTGAATTAAATCTCATGGCAGCATTTAGCCAACACAAAAATATTGGCATCTAAGCATTTGTAGTCTAATTACATCTGTAAGAAAAGATATTCTATAGATTGATTCTATGAATGTTCATATGGTGTCATTTGATTTTCAAACAAGCTCTCAATGTAAATGATTAATAGTGTATATTAATGTTCCATGGGACACTAAAAAGCCAAAGGGGGCGTCACAAGTTCATGAGCATATGGAGAAGGAAAGAACCTCTAGGCGGTAGTGTTTCTACCAAAAGCTAATCCTCGGAATCGGGTGAGGTAAGAGGCGAAAGGGAATCTTCGTAAATGTAAACGTAGAAAAGGCCCCTCAACTGCCTCCCCTTTGTTTACGTAGGGAGGCCCATCATTGGGGGGATCGCTCCCTAGGGGCTTCCGCCTCCGCCCAGGAGCGTTCTTGGGGAAGTACAGTAGAGCCTTTTATTAATGAGGGTGCGCCTCCCTCTCCCCTAGCCCAATTTTCCAGGCTTATTTTGCTTCACACCTGGGAACGAGGGGTGCCCATCCTCTGCCGGCCATAAACCCTAAAGAGGATGGAAGCAATTTAAGGACATACCAAGTCCAATATGAACCTTAAAGCAGAATATAAAAAAAAAAAAATTAAAACCTTAACTGGCACAAAGAAACAGACAGGTAAGGATGAGGAATAATCAAAGTGAATGCCCCACTAAAAGAAGATCCGCATTTCCCGGATTAAAGAAGGGAACGGGACAATAACAAGTGGAATCACGTGAAGCGCAAATCAAAAAGTAAAAATTACTTGAGAATCTTTCCTTTTTTTTGGCAAAGGCATGATGACCATCACTTATCATGAATGTGCTTTCAATTTAATCCGGTCCAATTTTTTTATAGTAGCCTACCGTTTCAGATTAATCAGATTTTTTTTAAGAGTGTAGTTCTAAGGATGGAGAACTACTTTTGGCCTGTTCTTCTCTCTTTGCCCCCTCTTGCTGTTCACTGTGTGCTACTTTCAAAACTTTTTTTGGGGTAGAACTTATCGTTGTAAGAGCTCGTTTTATGCCTACTTCATTCGATTGAACTGTGAAACTATGTGGTAGGGTCACGCATGTCACGAGACCATCAACAAAAGTCGTAATGAGCAAATATTTTTGCTTTGTGATATTGATGAATTTTACACATAAAGTGACCGTGCATGGTTTATATTCCTTTTTTCATGATTTTGTAAAGATGCGCATCAAACCTAAGTTGGGCATATGCTTCCACAATTACTTCATAAGATTGAAATTTCAATTTTTCCTTGTGATCTCGATCATGAATGTTCTTGTTGCGATAATTATGTTCCTATAGTCCTCATTCTGATAATGTATAGGAAGTTTTTCTTTTTATTTTTTTTCCTCAATTGAATTACAATCTCATTGAGTGATGCCATTCAATGTCATATTGTATATTCTCAATGATATTGGTTAAAGGTGAGTGGTTCTAAATTCCATTCAAGTTCCATACAAGTTCCACTTGGAACTTGGAAACTATCCATCTAAACAGGTTTCTTATTTTTTGGGACCTGGAACTACACTGCATATCCTAAAATCTAGAATCTACCCTGGCACAGGTTCTAGGGTCAATTATAAAGTCTACATAGATTCCACATATATTTTTAATTGAATGATTGTAGTGAATGAAAACCTTTAATGACCACCATTTGTTACTACAATTTACTAATCATAACTTATATTTAGAAACATGAAAAATATGAACATCAATAAAGTAAAACTCTCAATCATAAAATGAAAGTTCAGACTAGTGTTTCAAGATTATACACTCATCATCGAACGACATGGAATATCACAAGGTCGCACAAAAACATAAACCAAGAAAAACATTAAAACTTGCTCTAGATTAGAGGTTACAGGTTCTAGGTTCTAGGTTCTAGGTTCCAAGTTCCTCTAACTAAAAATCTGAAATCTATCTGTCGAAGCAAGTTTCTTATTTTTGGAAACCCATAACCTACTCTACATACCTTGGAACCTGAAATCTACAGGTTCCCACCGGTTTGGTTCTCAGGTTTCAAGTTCTACCAAAAAATCATACTTGCCTCTAATATTAAATTAAATATGGTAGCTGAAAAAGGAAATTGGTTTGGCAAAGAAAGCAGGAATCGTTATTACTAGATAAACATTTGTTAATAATTTTTCATGTCATTGGTACGTGCATGACGTTGAAACTTCACAACATCTCATGTAGGATTTGGATGTTCTCTATTAATAAAGAGGGAATCTGTTAATTTGTGCATCACATTGGTATTCAATTTGCTATTTTATTGGTTTAAAATATGGCTTGGCACGTAGTCGTTTTGTCGCAAACTCTAGTTCTCAATGGCAAAAGTATGGAAGATGAGGCTTTTTGTGTTTGAACACATGCTATGATATATATATCAACTGAATTTGTATGACGATTTAGATTTGGTGGAAACTCCATTTACATGGATATAGTTATTGGGAGAGAAAGTTAAAATTCTTTAAGAGATTGTAATAATGCATTTGTAACCTTAGATGCTATAATTTTTTATTTTTTATTTTTACATTTCCTATATCATAAACACTATGTAGTAATAATGATCAAGTATACTTGTGTTAACACCCAATATTACACGCTTTATTTATTTTTTTTCCAAAAGTGTTTTAAACGTGTCCAATTGATCGAGTGGTTGGTCACAAAATAGGAGAATTTTAAGGAAAGTGGACTTTCACAATAGCATGGAAAATACGCATGATGACATCCAAATGTCACATCTTAGGATCATGAACTTCTTGCCTCACTTGTTCAGAAAAAAATATCATTTCTCATAGTCATGTAAGTATCACCGACAATTAAATGTCTCAAATCACCCTCATATTAATCTTCGAGAAGTAATCAATGTCCCATTCACATAGGACTTGTAAATCGTCCGATCAAATTAGCATGAAATCATTTCACATCTTCAGAATAAATCTCCTCAGAAATTGACTGAAAACCAATCCAACCCACCCGTCTAAACCATCTAAACAAAAAGCTATCCCATGTGAAAAAGTCAAACTCTGTCTCTTGTCCTTCCAACACACTTCTAGTACCAAATGTTCGATATCTATCAAAGCAAATCTCTGTATTGATAATTATCATGAAAGTTGTCAAGATGGATTATGGTTTGATAAAAATAAATCAGATGCTCGAACGAATACGGTGTAAAGAAACAAATAATAATATGGCTCGTGTTTCTTTTCCTTTCTAATTCATACTCAGTGAAAAATTGGCGGGCATGCCAGCTAGGAAGTATTGTGCACGTCTTCTCCGTGAAGAGAGGAGGCAACTGCAACTGTTGTTTTGTCCTAGATTGACAATATTTAAAGGCCCAAATGTGAGACAAAACGTCTGAACTAATCTTCACAAGATTCATTTGGGTAAGGGAAGTGTGCACTTTAGAGATGATGATAATATTTCTTTAGGGATCATGTGCTTGGTGCTCCATTATCGATTCTGTGAGCCACGTGCTCGATTGGGCGGTAAGCATGGTTGTCTTAATCTGTTGGACTGGTCAAATTTCCGCATTTCATGACCAACTTTTGCAATTTCCAATGCTCATCGTGAAGAGAACCCACCAGACACAAGAAAAAGTGGTAGCTCATTGGGAACAGAATCCACCAGACACAAGAAAAAGAGGGTACGAACCACATGCTATGTTACATTCAGTCAAGTAATATTTCTTCAAGAAGAAAACTGTTAACTCAGAATAAATAGCAAATCGAACTTCCCGACGTTCTCCTGAGTTGCTTGATTTAATTAAGACGTTTTGTTTTGGGATCTCTCATCATTTTGTTGATTGAGAATTTCTTGTTTCTAAATATGGATAGCATCGTTGCCATGTTTACTTTCTTGATTTAATTAAGAACTTTTGTTTTGGTATCTTTCATTATTTTGTTGATTGAGAATTTCTGGTGTCTAAATATGGTCAAAGATAAGCTGGATGTATTTTAATGTCTAGTACATAATCACAAAATAATTTCCTATCTTCTTTCTCCATAAGGAATTGCTGTAATTTGACAATCACGTGCCGAAGAGTTAGTTACACCTCCCGCATTCCCGTTGTCTCTAATTTTACTTGTGGAATGATGGAATGGCTTCCATGCTCAAGCAATTGAAGTTTTTATTTCCAACCTAAACTTTTAATTTTATGTCCTCACTAATTTTGGAGCTTAAACATGATAACCCTTTTTTAATCATAACTCCGACATGTATCCGAATATGCATATTTTGTTCAATTTGATATATTTATTGAGAAGAAGTGATGTATGGCGTACCTTGAAGTAATGCATGTGCTTTCAGTTCAATTCGCTCTAAATTGTTTATGGTAGCCTACTGTGTCAGATTAATCAGAATTTTTTTAACGGTGTAGTTCTAAGGGAAGCGAACTGCTCTTGGCCCTTTCTTCTCTCTTTGCCCACCTGTTACTGTTCACCGTGTGCTTCTTCAACGACTTTTTTAGGCTAGAAGTTATCGCTGTAAGAGCTCCTGTTATGCCTACTTCATTCGACTGAATATTATGTGGGAGGGCCACGCATGTCTCGGTTCCATCAACAAAAATTGTAATCAGCAAATATTTATGCTTTGAATTGTTGAATTTTACTCATAAAGTGATTGTGCACGGTTTCTATTCCTTTCTTCATGATTTTTTAAAGATACATATCGAACCTAAGTTGTGCGTATGCTTCCTCAATGATGGCATAAGATTGGCATTCCATTTTTTCCTTGTGATATCTTGATCATATAAGATTCTTGTTGCAATAAATTATGCTCCTATTGTCCTCATTCAGATAATGTATAGCACATTTCGGGAAAAATTGTCCAAAAAATCTTCAACCTATTGTGTGGCAATCAATTCAATCTAAAAACTTTCAATTGTACCAATTTAATCCTAATTTTTTTTTATGATTTATTAATTTAGTTCTAAATTTTTCAATTGTATCAATTTAATTATAATCCTTTTAATGATTTGCTAACTTAGTTACGATTTGCCAATGTAGTCCTTTTGGCCAATTATCGAAATAATAGGTTTAGGACCAAATTGATAAATCTTCAAAATATTTAAAACTAAATTGACATAATTGAAAGGTTTAGGACTAAATTGACAAATCTTCAAAAGATTTAGGACCAAATTGGCACAATTAAAAGTTTAGAATTGAATTAATTGCAGTATAATAGGTTTAGGACTTTTTGGCCAATTATCCTCATGTTTTGCATTTCATTTTTTCCCTCAAGAATCACAATCTCATTGACTGATGCCATTCTTGATGATGTCTATTAATCAGATTAATTAGATATGATACCTGCAAAAGGGCAATTGATTGGGCAAGTAAAACAAAGGCATGTTACGAGATGAATATTTGTTATTGACGTCTCGAGTATGATGATGGAGCTTTAATATGTAAACTTTTTGGTCAATATGGCCTTCTTATTTTTCACTAGATCAATTATAATCGAAGAGGCTCGATGTTTCTGTTGGTTGCAACTTGCAACATCTCATTGTAGGATTTGGATGTTTGGTATTCAATTTGTTCTTTTATTGGTTCACAATATGACTTGACATGTAACAGGTTTATGCAATCTCCAATTCTCAATGCCAAAAGTATGGAAGATAAGCCTTTTTGTGTTTGAACACATGCAACCATATATGTATGTATGTATGTATGTATGTATGTGTCTCAACTGAATTTGCGCAATGATTTAGCAAAAACTCCAGTAGCATAGATATATTTATTGTGAAAGATTCTTAAAATTCTTCAGCGAGACTTGTAATAATGCATTTATAACCTAATAAGTTTGTTATAATTTCTTACATTTCCTATATGGTAAGCACTGTATAGAAAGGGTGATCAAATATACTTGTGTTAGTACCAAATTTTACTCTTTTCCCCCCAAAAAGTGTGTTGAGCTAGTCCAGTTAATCAAGTAGTTGCTCAAAAAATTGGAGAATTTCAAGCAAAGTGGACAAAGATGGTGCCACTTCTTTTGAAGAACATTAAAGAGGCTGAAGCGGCAGATCGACCAATGCACCTTTCATCTCCGAGAGTTATCTTTACTTTTCCTTGTACTTTCATTTCCTTGTTCAATGACTTGTAATTTCATTTTGATGTAATTTCAATTTCCACTATTTCAATTGATCATAATTGCAAGTCCAATACAATTAATAATTTCTCGTTCTTAGATTCATGGAGTTTCATTACTCCATCTAAAGCCACATTCATGCACTTTTTTTTTTCGAGTGTGAAATTGATGAGCATTTTTGGTTGCTTTCCAATTGTTTGAACCAGCATTCAAGTGACTGAGTTTCAGGAAGTCACTTAACAGTTTAGCTCTGATTTTAGCTCCAGCCATCTTGTTGAGGTCGAGTTTCCAATAGGAGACAATGGTAGCATTTCTCAAAACCAGATTTTACAGTAAGAGATGACTCCTTATCTCCGTTTGAGAAGATTAGATGATTCGCAAAGAATGAGCGAGTGAGTAAATGGCCAGATTGAAGTGTGAGTGTGTAAACTTGATTTTCTTGTGCGTAAATCTCCATTCTCAGCTGCTGAATTTGAGTGAAAACTTGCACTGTGATCACAAACAAATAGGAGTAGATGGGATCACCTTGTCTGAATCCATTCTGCCCTCTAACAAAGCCAACAAGCTCCCCACTAACAATTATAGAGTAGTATATAGGAGTAGTGAGGCATCTTTTTCCACCAAAGTCAAGAATTCAGTGGGAACGCCAATTGCAGTCAAGAGACACAAGTCAATAATGCAGTGGGAACATCATCTGTTTGTTTGCTTTTGGTTTGAAATCAGGGAAAGTTCATGCATGTGGAGCGTGGAAAGTAAAGCGTCGGCGCATTTTTACCTTTATCAAATCGAACACCCTTTGTCTTGTTGTGACCTCGGGGAATATAATGTGGAACACTAGCGAAATTACAAAAGTTCCTAAAATTATCTGACGAATTTTGCTTTATTAAAAACAGTCGGAGTCAATCTCAATATAAACGTGGCGACCTGGACAATATTTTCAAAGTCCGAAATCGTTGATTTGTCAATTTTATCAATAATGCAGTTAACAATAAATTAATGTAAAATAAATATTTGTATCGATCATACATCTAAACTAAGGCGTTATAAGTGATCTTCAACGAAGAAAAGTCGCAAGCGCAAATCATTAAACTTTTTAAGGCACCGGACACACAAAATAATATTATTACTAGATGTTATAATATCCTGTATTTTATGGCAAAGCGGTCTTTTTGACCCTTTTGAAATCCTATAAAAAATACTCAAGTACAACAGATATAATTTTAAATAGTAAGTGACATGTTTGAGTGAGCTTTGTAATTATCTAATGTGAATTAAAGTCAACATAGACCTAGATCTATATTTTTTAGGATAATTGTGAAAACTTTTTTCATGTGAATATAATGTGTATTAGTTTTTCAAAGTCCCTTCAGTCAAAATCACGAGAAAAAAGAGTTACGTGACTTTTACTTCATTAAAGTAAAAATATTGATGTTGAGCGACGCTACTTGAAATTATCAAGCTCATGACTGGAATCTTTCATACAATATCATCTGCAAGTAATAGACAAATATGGCGTGTGAACTGAAATTGCACTTGGATCAATGGGGCCAAATTATGGCACAAGATAGAAAAAATTTCAAATCCAGCATGTGAATGCATTGGGATTAATGAAGCCAAAGCAAGATCACGCATGAAATAAGAGCGAGAAGAAAATTTCCAAATCTAGCGTGTGAATGCACATGGATCGATGAGCCAAAGTTGGAGCTTGCATGGAAAACATAAATTTTGACATTCCTGAACAGGATACACCAATTAAAGACACCGTGAATGCACTTTTGTTTTTAGGAATTTTCGCAATTTCGCAATTTCGCATGCTCATTGTGAAGACCATCCGCAGACACGGCGATTCAGCCAGTAATAACTTTAGAAGTGATCATAAACATCACATCACATGAGGCACCAGAAAAGGACGGTACCAGCCATGTGCTATGTTGTACTCCATCGAAGAACTTTTGTTCTAGAAAAAAATGTTGACTCAGGACAAATAGCAAGTCGAACCTCCCAATGATTTCTCCCGTAAGCTGATGATCCTATATTAAAGAAAATAAATCAATGCTTGAAGAAAAGCAATTTTGCACTTCGGAGATGTCAAGAAAAAATTAAAGAAAAGTGAGCAGAAAAGTAATCGAGGAACATGTAGGGCCAATGGGGTACGAGTTTCATGATCAGTTTCCTTTACGCCGTGATCAAGATCGGGCTTGTCATGATGCTCGCCGGTGACGTCTGGTTGTTTTCCTCGGCGCCTCAGCATCTTGGCTCTCTAGCGGCAAAATTAGTATAAGTTTGAGGGAGACGAGTTCAATTCTTGAACGTGAGCAAAAGGATTTCAATTTTTGGTTACCTTAACAAAAATAAGAAAATATGATATGACCGACATCTAAAACAAAAGCGCATGCGTGAGGGCCAGCGTAATTTAATGCGCACATAAGAAAAGACAAAAACAAACTCGAAATGATAGAACTTTCGAGTAGTCGTAGTCATAATATGCAAACGAAAGGAAAAAAAGGTCATTTTTTCAACAAAAGAAAAGTTATAATGTGCAAAAGAAAAAAAGAAAGAAGAGAAGGATAATAACTCATTGATTGCATATGCCATTTACTAGAGGATTAATACCCCAAAAATCTCAAACTATATTTCTGTGACAAATTTACTAAAATTAATTTTTTAATCACTTAAAACTCTAAATTAATATATCCGTCAACTGACGTATCATCGATCTAACTCAATAATTACATGGTAAAATTTAAGGAAAATAAATATATGATAAATTAGTCATAAATGTTCTAGTTTGGGTTTTTACATATCAGTTTGAGATTTTTCGTTGTATTGACCATTTATTGAAAGCCACAATCAAGTATTTTATTGGGGAGCCAATGGACTATATGTTAACTGAGTTGATATCCACGATTTACAATACATTAGAAGGGAGAGAAATGCAAATATATATATAAAAGTGGTTGGTTCCACGACCATTGACCGGTCAAATAGATCAGCTTTGACCAAATATATATTGTTTTTTGGCCAAAGCATTGAACAAAGAAATCACAAACCGGTTAATTTTGATGGTGCTTTATCGAAGAAAGTTCCACACCAACATAGCTATTAGGGATGGGTTCGTATTACTTTTTGGATCGGGAAGGAGGAATGCAATTTTCAGGAAATCAGAGAATGTAAAGCCAATGTATTTGGGAAAACAATAGCATGAGGACAATCATGTACAATAACATACTCATCTCTCATGCTATGGAGGAGAATAGCATCTGAAGGGGCCAACAAATCGATTCGTAGGTGCGATCGCTAATTGTTTTTGGGAAATCCCTATAAATTTCCAGCGACGAGCATTTTCGAGAAAACAATAAAAAAAACAAATCATCATTGATGGGGACATTCATCGACATCCATGCCGTTAATAAGGAACTGGCCATGTTTGATTCATTGCCATGTTTGCTTACTTGATTCAATTGAGATTGTTTGTTTCGATATCTTTTCATCATTTTGTTGATTGAGAATTAACCCACGTTGTCTCTAATATTACTTCCCTGTGTAATGACAGAATTTCTTTAATACTGTACCAACTGAAGATTTTATTTGCACCTGGAACTTTAAATTTTGTGTCCTCACTAATTTTGGAAATAACCTTTTTTAAGAAATGTAACTTTCAACATGTGTCCACATTTTTTTGTTAAACTTGATATATTTATTGAGAATTAAGTAATGTATGGCCTATATTATAGTTAGAAAATCACCGGGTATAACGCTTTTTATTATATATAGTTGGGTGTAAAGTTCAGTCCATATTAAATATCCAAATTGCTTCTGCAATCATCTCCAGAGTCTAACAGATACTTCAGTACCATTATGGACCAATTTCACTTCAAATTGAAGAAAGATTGTTGCACTCGATACTCAAAATCTTTGACCGTCAAATCGTCCATATTGGTGCACATGGTAACCCCATAGATCTTATACCACCTTTCGTTTTATAATGAGATGAAATTAATTAATTTAATTAATTGATTAGTCTGGCCCGCCAATCTATAGGTACATCGATCATTACTCACCAATTTGCCATATAGCCACAGCCAAGTATATTTTTTTTTTTCAATAATGAGATGAGATACTTTATTTTCCATGTCAGAAAAGGAAAGACAAGGGAGTAAAGAGATGGAAGCCATTTCCCCGAAGCCAATCGATCAATAAGTTAGGAAACTGGCCTCCAATAAAAAAATATATGCTATTATGATCATTAAAATTTATCTTATGTTGACTGGTCAAAGTCATTGACAATTCAATTAACAATAAATTCCACACTAAACAAATATTTGTATCGATCACATTCTAACTAACCCGGAAATAAGATCTTCAATGAAGACAAAATTCACGTGCAAATCATCAACACTTCAAGCGCCTAAGAGCGTGATAAAAATCCCACGCTAACATGTCGGCACATGCTTAAGCACCTTTATTAAAATATTCTCCATTGGCCCACGAAAAATTAATAAATCAATTCATTAGAAGTCTGCATCTGGGTATAATGAATATAGAGAAGATCACAAGGCGAAAAAATTACCTCAAACGAAATACCATGTCTTAGGCAACTTTTTGCTCATTGCTAACCTACTCCCTTTCTTGATTCTAATGGCTTCTTCCTCTTCCAAGCTTAGAAAGAGTTACCACGTCTTCCTGAGTTTCAGATTCTAATGGCCCTTCTTCCAAGGACGTCCGCAATAGCTTCCTCGGTCATCTCTACACTGCTCTAAAGCAAACAGGAATATACACTTACATCGACAATGAAGAACTGAGGAAGGGAGAGCATATATCACCTTCACTTATGAAGGCGATCGAGAAATCACAAATTGCGATTGTCGTTTTCTCCGAGGGCTACGCTTCCTCGCCATGGTGCTTGGAAGAGGTGGTGAAAATCATGGAGCGCAAGGAACAAGGAGATCTCATGGTCTTTCCGGTGTTTTACAAAATGGAACCCAGGGAAGTGAGAACACCAAGAGAGAGTTACAAAGAAGCTATCGCTAAGCATGAGTCCAAATTCGGGAAGGATTCAGAGGAAGTTGAGAGTGGAAAAAGGCTCTTTTTAATGCCGGTAACTTGTCCGGATGGCACTTGAACGATGGGTAAGTAATAATATGTGACCGCACTCCTTTGTCATTGCTTTTTATATGTTAAATCACAACTCCTCTCTTGTTTTGTTTTTTTAATTATGAACTTAATCATATATTTGAACCAGTGAATCAACGTGTCAATTTTGTTTCTGGATTTCATCAGAGATGAAGCGGAGCTTGTAAAAAGAATAGTCAAGGAGATATCAATGCAGCTAGACCGAATTCCCTTACATGTTGCTAAGCATCCGGTTGGGATACATCCCCAAGTGGTAAAGCTGGAATCAATGATAAACATGAAGTCTAATGAGGAAGTTTTCTTTATAGGATTATGGGGAAAGGGAGGCATAGGAAAGACAACTTTAGTCAAAGCCCTTCATAATGCTATCTTTAGACAATTTGAGGGTTCATGTTTTTTGGCAAATGTTCGAGAAGCTTCAAAAGATTCCAAGGATTTAGTTCCTTTGCAACAAAAATTGTTGTCTGAGACATTACTGGGACAAGAGTTAGTAGTGTTTAGTGTTGATGGAGGTATTAACTTAATTCAAGAGAGACTTTGCCACAAAAAAGTTCTCCTTATTCTTGATGATGTCGATGGAATAAAACAATTAGATGCTTTAGCTGGAGAGCCTGAGTGGTTTGGTGAAGGAAGCAGGGTCATTATTACTTCAAGAGATAGACATTTGCTAGCTTCCCATGGAATAGATGAAGATCATATATATGAAGTTAAAACTCTGGAGAATTGCGAAGCTCTTGAACTTTTCAACAAGCATGCCTTTGTAAGAAACAAAAAATAGTTATAAGGAGGGATCTTGTGGATAGTGCTTTGCAATATGCAAATGGACTTCCTTTGGCACTTGAGGTATTGGGCCGTTTCCTACGTGGTAGAAGAGAACGTGAATGGGAAAGTACATTGAGTAAACTTGCCAAAAGTCCTAATGAAAAAATCAATGGTGTTCTTAAGTTAAGTTATGATGGATTAGAGCACAATGAAAAGGACATCTTCCTTGATATTGCATGTTTCTTCAAGGGGCGAACTATAGAGTACATTACGAAAGTTCTTGATAGTTGCGACTTTGACACAACTATTGGAGTACAAGTTCTTGTTGAGAAGTCCTTGATATTTAATGATAGAGGGACCCTACAGATGCATGACTTGATCCAGTCAATGGGCATGGATATTATTAAACAAGAATGCCCTGATAATCCTGGAAAACGAAGGAGGTTATGGCTTTATGATGATGTTCATTATGTTATGTCGGGGGATATGGTAAGATATGCTAGTTTAGATGGTGATTTTGCTCTCGTATTATGTGAATTCATATATTAACAGAAATGCAAATTCGTCAAATACAGGGAACAAGTGCAGTAAAAGCCATAGTTTTGGATTTACCTGAGCCAAAAGAGATATACATTGGTCCCGATGCTTTCACAAACATGAGAAGGTTGAGGGTACTAATCATGATTAATGTGCATACCTCTTTCCAGGGTCCTATCTGTCTTCCTGATGAGCTAAAATGGTTAGAATGGCATGAATGTCCTTATTCGATTCCAGAATTGTGCTCTAGTCCGAAGAACTTAGTTAGACTTGATCTGTGTAGAAGCAACATCCAAGTAGTGAGGGAGCAATTTAAGGTGCGCATTTAAATGAATAGTCTTTATTTCTTTATCTTTTATGTATCCATATCTCTATCCTATGACTATATATGTGTACATGGATTATTCAAAACTTCGAATGCAACAATAACTAACTCTGATGATGCTCGTTAATATGCTTAAGAAACTCTACATCTAATAAATTGTTTAAATTTGATTAAAGTATCAAATAGGACACCGATGTACTACATGAATCCACATAAGTGGAGCTTTCCCGTTTTAGTGGACTATTAAACACTTTCTGATGTGAATCTTGATGCTGATTCGAACAAAAAAAATTCAAGAAAAATGTCCAATCTCATTTCCAAATACTACAAGTACGGAAATTTATAAGAACAATGAACTGAAAGCATCGGTGACTTTTGATACTGAAAATTGGAGCAAAAACTCGATGATATTATTTAAAGATCGGGTGATGACCGTAATCTACGACCCGAGCCCCACTGTAAATATTCGGGTCATTACAATGAAATTTTTAATATACATGAATTGAGGATTTGATTTGTATGTCTTTGGAAATGATAGACACTAAAAATTTTATTAAAGATCCTATGCTGTATAACAGAGACGAGGTGACTAAACTATTTTTGAAATTGCATATGGAAAGAGAGATTTTTCTTGCTTATTTGCCTGATAATTGAAGTGAGTGCACGATAAATGCTTTTGACTGAACTTCCCAATGTTCTCTCTCCGATTGTATTCGGCCGATAATGAAAGATATACAGAAAGTGTATAGTGAAGGATCTTCATCAGACGCTAGTCTTTACTTAAGTTGGTCTGGCCTTGATAACACTAAAATAATGGCCGAAAAGTCCTATGTCCTTTCTGGTTGGAACAACCTCACCAGTGATTTTTGACAAGTACTTCTTTATTATTAGAGGCAGAAGAAGCAATTTACATCGTTACAAATTCATTTTCGAGTAAAGTTGGGGGACTTTATCCGACGAATCTCTCCTGGTTCCATGTAACTTGTTCCCCTATTTTTCTTTCAATCGAGCTGTCCATTAGTGCCCTTACTTTATTTCTTCTAGAGGTAAGAAATCACAGGACAATGGGGGAATGCAACCCCTGCACATGTCTTGTTGGCATGTGTAATTATATTAAAGTTATCTATTCATATCATCTATACTACTATTCAAAGCCAAGAGGACCTTCTATGGGATCTCAATTTTTTTCCTTCCCCAAAATATCATTAATTACTTATTCTGCAAATATTGTATTCATAGAGATTTATACAATCTTTCACATGTTTCAATATCAAAATTTGAATCATTTCCATCCAAATGCAAATTTTTTATTGAAATGTTGAAATATGTTTTTCTTTCCTCATTCATTTTTATGCTTCTGTTTATTGGGTAATTGATCAACAATTTATTTCCTCATTTTGGTAGTTTTGCTCAATTTTTCAAACATCAATTTTGTGCGCACACGTAACCTGTATGCATATAGCACTATATGTATAAAAAGTCTCTTATATTTTTCTCGACCTATGCCTTATAAGAGACATACTTTGTGGTCTTCCAATTTTCCTGTCATGCTCGTTGGTTCCACGGACTTCGGTGCGGGGGAAAACCCCACTACGGGGGATGGAAAGGACGAGACTAGATAATCTATAGGTCTCCCTTAGCCACTTGAAGGATACAGTCGTCTCTGTATCCCACGTGAACTCTAGAAATCCACCAAAGGCACAGAGAGACAGACAAAGAACACCCAGAGGGCATCTAGGACACCTTTGTGTAACCTCTTAGAAAATACAAAATTCGAAAAGATAACCTAAAAAATTATATAAACAAACTTATATCCCAACTATTCAAATCCCAAGAGAGGATCTTGAAATCTTCCAATTCGTATTTGATATACTCTCCCTCTGTTTAAAAAGAGTCATCCTCGAGGCCAACTTCATGAAGTTCTTGATCTTCATGATATGGTGATAGATCAACCACATTAAAAGTACATAGTCTCCATGAAGTTCACTTTTGTAACTACTTGATTTCCTTGCCTCTTTCTTTAAAATTCTTCCTCACTTCCTCATGTAACTGCTTGATTTCCTTAGCTCTTTCTTCAGCATCTCCCTTGAATTGACGCTTAGTGGGTGATGGTGGGAGATCGAAAGATGCTTTTGGGACCCAACAAATCGGCATTATCCAGTAGTTTGACTCATCGAATTATAATACGCAAATTCAGCTTTAACCAATAACAAATCCCATTGTTTAACATTTATTCCAATAAAACTCTTTAATAAATTGCCCAAAATTCTATTAGCAGCATTAGCTTGTCTAGCGGTTTGAGTATGGCTAGCAAAAGTTGACATTACTATCAGAAAGCTGTCTTCGGAATGCCAGGCAGGTAGACAATTTTGCGAAAATAAAGCTCAACAATATATAATGCATCAAGGGGTTTGTTACATGGTACAAAATCTGACATTTTTGAAAATCGATCAATCAATCACCATGAATTCAAAAGTGATGATTATGAGAGATTCTCGGATCTACAGGCGGTTGTTTGTAAATCTCTGCGTAACATTATAGATCTGTCGAGTGCTACCTATGGTAGCTTAAATTCATGCAATGAATTAGTTGGCAAAGGATTGACCGTAACGCGGGTCCTCCCACTTGGGGTTACGCGCATTCTCTCCTCCTTTAAATTACGAGTACTTTTTATGCTCTTTTATTTACTGGAAGTGGCTCCGCCACTTAGCATTAGCATGATTTCTCTTCCATGTCTCTAGATAGAACTCAAGTGTGTGGTGGAATTACAAGCGTGTTTCTTTTTTCTTTTTTCTTTTACCCCGTCTTTTGTCCAATTTACGAGGATTACTTGCTCATCTCATATTCAAAAAGGGCGATTTTTATCCAGTGATTTTAATTAAAAATTACAGTGCCAGATTTTTAAGAATACTTATCTCAAATTTTGTTTGGAATGTCCATTCAAGTTGATTTTATCGTTCTTGCAGGATTTTAAAAACTTGAAGTTCCTTAATTTCAGTGAATGCCAGTCACTAGTTTGTATGCCAGACCTCAATTATACTCCAAATATCGAGGAATTGAATCTCCATGGATGCAAAAACTTGGAGTGTGCCCACGAATCAGTTGCATATCATGGCAAGTTACGGTTGTTGAATTTAAGTGGGTGCTCTGAACTTCATCATCTTTGTGATGTGCTTCAAGCCAACAATCTTCAATCTATCAATCTCCGTGATTGCTCAAAATTGCAAAGATTCCCCGATATTCCAGATGAAAACAAAAGCATGCTAAATCTTCATTTAGATAGGACACCAATTAAGGAACTTTTTGCATCCATAGAAAATCTCGTCTCTTTAAAAGATATGACTTTAAGTAGTTGCAAGAATTTGGCAATCCTTCCATCTAGCATTTACAAGTTGCAAAATCTTGAAAGGCTGATACTTGATGGATGCTCAAAGCTAATCAACTTTCCAAAGAAGGATGAATCAAGTGATCCCCATATGAAGATAGGATTTCCCAGGTTATATGAGTTAAATCTTCGTAAATGCAGTCTATCAGAAGTAGATTTCCTACAGAAACATTCATGTTTTTCCTATTTAACAAATTTGAATTTATCGGGAAACAATTTTACTAATCTTTCTTTATCTAAGCAACTACATAATTTGGACAACTTGGATGTTTCGTACTGCCAACAACTTGAAGAGGTCCTCGAGATTCCCGGGCATGTAGATATTCTGAAAGCAGTAAGTTGCGAATCTCTGCGTAAAATTTCCACCAACAAGCGTCCCGCAAGGTCGATGGATTTATCTTCATGTTATGAACTGGTCCGTCATGGTTTCACCGTAAATGATTTCATCAAGCCCGAGGTTAGCCCCCCCCCTCTCTGACTATTATGGAGCTGTGTACATGTTGGCTGCACTGAGTGTTTGTGGAAGTGGCTATAAGTAAACGGGAACGATGTTCACTTCTGTTTATAGAACTCTAGTTCGCTGTAGAATTGCCAGGATCACCAAATGAAACATTTAAACACTACATGTTTGATCGGGAGAACTACCAAAAAAGTCATAAGCCTATTGCAATTGTACCAATTTAGTCATAAACTTTTTTTTGGCCAATTTAGTTCTAAACTTTTTACAATTGTGCCAATTCAGTTCATCCAGCCAAAATTGGCCGATCGGTGCTGATGTGGACATCGACCAAGGATAGTTGGCCGGTGAACGCTGATGTGGCAATTTTTTAATATTTTTTTATTTTTTTTTCGAATTTTTAAATTTTTTTTTAAATTTTTGTTTTTTTTTTCCTTTTTTTTCCTCACCTTCTCCTTTCTCTGGCCGGCTGATGCCAGCTAGAGGTGAGGGCTAGCAAGGTCAGCCTCGCCGGCCATTGGCGAGGCTCGCCCCTGACGGCCACTGGCGAAGGCGAGCCTCGCCTAGCGACGTAGTGAGGCCGTTGTCACCGATCCGGCGCTCGGCGGTGGCCGGCGAGGCTCGACCTCGCCATGGCTAGGCGAGGCTGGCCGCGCCGGGGCCGGCGGGCGAGCCTTGCCAATGGCTAGCGAGACTGCCGTCGCCAAATCTGGCGAGGCTCGGCCTCACCCAGCCATGGCGAGGTCGAGCCTCGCCGGCCACTAGCGAGCACCGGATCTGGTGATGGCGGCCTCTCGGTCGTTGGGGGAGAGGCTTGCCTTCACCAGTGGTCAGCAGGGGCGAGCCTCGCCAGTGGCCGGCGAGGCTGACCTCACTGGTCCTCGCCTCCGGCCGACCGGCCAGAGGAAGGAGAAGGTGAGGAAAAAAAATTCAAAAATTCAAAAAAAAAAAATTAAAAACTTGCCATAGCGTTCGCCGGTTGGCGTCCACGTCAACACCGACTGGCCACATCCATGTTAGCGTCGACCGGCCAATTTTGGCCGGATGGACTGAATTAGCACAATTGTAAAAGGTTTAGGACTAAATTGGCCAAAAAAAAAAAGTTGGTGACTGAATTGGCACAATTGTAATAGGTTTAGAACTTTTTTACTAATTCTCCCCATGTTGATCCAATAACAAAATCTTGTTTGCACCAATTATTATTATATATATTGTGTGTATGTATGTATGTATGTATGTATGTATGTATGTATGTAATGCTATTGCTGACTATAGCTAAACATTGATATTTGATTTATGTAATAAGAATGCGAGTGGAAGTCGAGGCAATGGGACAAGGAAATATATAAGTTTTATTGGACGCGAAATGGTTACAAGGCTATAAGATTGGGTTTAGTTATTACAATTGGATGGGTGTTTTTTTTTTTTTTTTTGGTTGGTCTCTTGTGTACACCAAGACTGAACAGTCTTGCCTATTTATAGGCTCATTCCACCGCCATTCTTCAGCAAATATTTCTCAACATTATCTCTTCCTGCTCTTCAATTTGCTTGCTAGACATTCTATTAGCCACTTCTAACTAACACAAATGAAGCTAGAGATTTGCAGACACCAGAGACTTTGACCACCCACCAGAGACTTACAGAATGAGTATAGGGAAGTCTAGCCTTTTCTAGAAAAATGATCCAACACTTTAATACTCCTCCTTGATCAATTTTTGTGATGCTCCGAGTAGGCTTCACAATGTCTCAAAGTTGACTTGCTGTAGTGCCTTAATAAATATGTTCACGACTTCATCCTCCATTTTGCAATACTTGAACTCAATCACTCTATACTTTGCAATTCTCATATGAAGTGACATTTGATAGCAATATGTTTGGCTTTTCCATGAAAAACAGGATTTTAAGAAATAGCAGTAGCAAAATTTTTGTCTCAAGATATTGAAAGTAGGTTCCATTTGTGCTTTTCCGATGTCATATAGCATTTTTTGAAGACATAATGCTTGACTAGTGGTAGTAGAGATTGCAACGCAGTCAGCTTTTGCGGTAGACTGCTCGCAAGTCTTGCTTATTGGATGCCCATGAGAACATTTTGGAACCTAGTGTGAATGCGTAGCTAGTAGTACTCCCCCTATCGTCAGCTGAGCCTATCCAGTCATTGTCAGAGTAATCAAGCAACTTTGTGGTTGCACTTGACCAATAACAAATGCCATAATCTGTTACTACTTAGTAAGTATCTTAGATTTCTTTTAGCAGCTCCAGAGTAAATTTGGCTTGGATTCTGCAAGAAGCATGATAGTGAACTTGTCACGTACCTGATTTATGGTCATTCAGTCGTGAGATAAAGTAGACTTCTAATAAGGCTTATGTAGAAAGAAGCATCGGGCATTTTTGCTCCATCTTCCTTTCATAGCTTCTTGGTTGTCACGAACTGTGTTGCCACCATTTTGCAATAGTTCATCTTGAATTTCTTCAGGAGATTCTCCGCATATTTCTTCTGCGAAAAGGAAAATCCTTCATTTTGATTGATCTCGACGAGGAGGAAGTAGAGCTTACGTCCATCATCTCAAATGTCTTCTTCATTTCTTCTTTAAATTCTAAAATCATTTTTCATCGTTCCCTATATATATACATACACCGTAGGGAGCCTGAGGAGCTATCATATAGAGAAAAGATTTAAACTTAGAAGTGAATAACAGAACTAAGATTTGGGAGTGTGATTAATCTTAGCGTCTGCTTCCATGATGATTCCTTGGAAAATGAAGAAGATTAAAGTCTACTATAGGAAGTAAAATAAATGCTACGTACTCAAAGATGTAAATGTAGATATAAATGGTACAAAGAAAGCTAAGTAAAGTCATGCACATTTAAAATGATATGAATTGCAAATGAAATATATAAAACGATAAGTAAGAAAAAGCAGAATATAAAACCAACCATGAAGGTGGTATAGACTGATATTGAAATGAAAAGAAAGTCACATATATTGAAAAGTTAGAGAAAGTAAAACCTTTCACAAAGGTAGTAATCGGTACCCGAGGGAGATAGCTGATAAGTAATTTACAAAGTGACTAATCAACCATGAATGGCTTGGTAATCTTACAAGTGATAAACAAGAGAAGTGATCCAAACCACGATTTGAAAATACTTACACAGTAATTGGGATACAAAAGTAGAAGGGGAAGGTTGCAGAGTGAGGAAAGGGATTACGAGAGAGGTAGAGAGTTTTTGAAAATGGGGAAAAAAAGGCCTGCTCTTGAATTGGAGCAAGTGCTTTCTTTATAGTGCTCATGATTACAGTGTTTTGCCACAGTGAACGGTAAAAGTTATATGTACATGAGATCATTTATATACATAGAGATAATAAGAGTGTTACACCTATCTTGAGTCTTGACATAGAGTGTTGGCTCGCTCGTGCTCTTCTCATAGTATTTTTTTTTTTCTGAAGTATTCATTGATTTCACTAGACAAAGCTTGTTTTAACTTGTGTATAGCTTTCTTGAGCCTTAGGACCTTTTTTTCTCCGGCGAAGAAGCTCGATGATTGTTCCACATAGATTTTTTCTTGAAAATAACCATTTAGAAATGCTTATTTTACATCAAGCTAATAAATTTTACACATCTTCGTGTTGCTAAGTGCTATGAGAGCATAAATAGTGTCCGGGGGGGGGGTGTTGATAGGAGCAAAAGTCTTAGCATAGTCAATATCTGGTTGTTGTGATATTCTTTCACCATGAACCTTACCTTATACTTCCGAATTAATCTGTTTACATTGAGTTTAGTCCTGTAAATGCACTGGACTCTAATCATGGATTTGTCTTAGGTGTGGTTGACAAGATCCCAAGTTTTTTTTTTTAATTATCTTGATTTCTTCTTCTATGAATTTTATCCAAATTTCTTCTTTAGAAGCATCTTCATAGCATTCGATTTCTAAGACATTGAAGATGCATGTTTTGTAAACTCTTTTAAGAGATTTTACCTTTAGCATAGGAGATTCGAGAATAGATTTTCTTGCATCAAACTTGGAGAGGATGGTGGTGTTGTGTCTTAAGTGGTGGAGTTTGATGCTTCACCTTCTACTTTTGCTGTAGAGTCCTCACATGCTGGTGTTTTCTTGTCGATCTTGACGTATCAACTAATCATAAGCTTTTTAATTCTAAGATTGTAGACTCCATAGACTTTTGATTGGTTGCTGAAGTGATGTATAATCCCTTTACCCATGTAAACTCATTGAAACTTCTCTTTTTAGGTGCTAATTTCCAATTGGGTTTTACTACCTGGAGAAGATATGCCAAAGTGGTTGCTCCCCAATAAAGAGGGTTTTATATCTTTCTTGGCTTCAAAGGACTTGTATGAGAAGATTGGAGGATTAGCTTGGGCTATTGTACTCCAAGTAAAAAAAGGAAACAAGAATGCCAAACTTAAGATTCAAGCATATGTTAATGGGGAAAGGATGAACAAAGAATCCGGCAGAGCCATGCCATTGGATTTGAATCATGTGGCTTTTGGGGTTACCGAATTGAAAAACTTGTGGAAAGATGTCTCTTTTGGTCCAAATGGTTACTGGAATCATTTCCAGTATAGCATTACGGCTTCAGCTGGCGTAATTGTGAAAAAGTGTGGATTTCGACTAATATGTAAATCACTAGAGAACGAGCTAGAGGTTTTGCTTCAAGATGATCAGTTACATGATCCAACTTTATTTTATGAGGTTTTGGATGAGAATCAAACAAGCACAGAGATAGATAGTCCAAGAGAGTTCGTCCACAAAGGTTTGGATGAAAATCAAACGAGCACAAAGGAAGATAGTCTAGGCAAGTTCGTCCACAAAGGATTGAACATGACTGACTTCTCAATTGAGGTCTCTCTCTCTCTCTCTCTCTCTCTCTCTCTCTCTCTCTCTCTCTCTCTCTCAAATGAGTATAGTATTTAACGTCAGCAAGAATGCCTAATTATTATAGAAATTTAGCTTTGGTTGAATTACAAGGAAAATGCTCAAATCAAACTCTTCTCATTGACTAATTATAAACTTGGGTGCTTCTAACAATTTACCCATATAACAGAAATATCGTTATTCCCAAATTTCTCCCGCTTACCGAAATATTCTTCTTGGAGGAGAGATGCCAGAGCAGTTTGTCCTTGTTGAAGACGGTACCATATCTTTCATGGCTTCACAAGACTTGTATGACAAGTTTCTAGGATTGGCTCTTTGTGTTGTTTTCAATGTAGAAGACAGAGAAAAGGAAATATCTTTCGAGCTTGTGCCAAATGTTAATGGCGAAAGGCGGAATGTGCTATCAGGAATTCTCGGTTCATTTGATTCGGATCACATGTGGATTCAGTATCTCCAATCAAATGTGCTGTGGGGACTATTGGAGGGAGGAGTTGATTTTGATCAATTTGAGGAAAGTTATTTACAATTTAGCCTTAGAATCAGAGTATCGGGTGGAACCGTGAAAAGGTTGGGCTATGTGCTACGGTGTAGGCAACTGGAGGATGATTTGAAGGTTGTGCTTGAAGACAATCAATTTGTGGATTCAACCGCACTCTGTGAGGATTTTGATGGATCAACAGGTTTAAGAGAATTCTTAAGGAAATGTCACCTCCCTATAGAGAAACTGGGAAATAGTGAAAGTGAAAGTGAAAGTGAAGACGATTAAGTGGGAAGAGGCAAGTGTAGTATTGTTGGCTTGCAGATCTCAAGGAAGCAATCATTAAGCTAGGAAGTGGCATACTTATCCTTATATCCGGGCAAATGTATGGGAAATTCCTACTATTAGAACTGTGTTGTTGTCGGAGTGACAAATGGCTTTCAATTCAAACTCGCTTGATTCAAAGATGCATGAATAGAGAGAGGGTGACTTGGCACACAAGATGCTTGAATTCATCATAACAGGGCATCATTTCTGGCTCAAGTATCTCCACCATGGTGTGCTGCGGGAGGACCGAAAAGATTCAAGTCATTTCCACGTTAGCCTCGGACCATCCCATGAAATTGTGAAGTATTGGGGAATCCGTCTGATATGCATGTAACAAGACAGTGATTTGAGGGTTTTGATCTCGTAGATTCAGCCAGTAGAACCAGCTCTAGTCCATGAAGCAGTCTTGGATCAAGAGGTTTGGAGGATATTGCGCTTCGCTGGGAACATGATCTAAGCAAATGAATCTAGAGGGAAGTGGTGATACTAGTACAAAGGAGAGCACGATGCATGAAGAAAGCAAAATAGAGGAGGTAATGGAGGAAGGGCGATGGCCAAAGCTTCTCAATTAAATGAAGATTCAAGAAAAGAGCTAAGACGGAGGCACGCGGTACAGATAGTTGGATAATATTCCTTCTCTGAAAGTAGATTGAATAGCGAAAAAGAAGAAAGAAAGAAGAAACTCGGACCAGTGGTTTCTTCTTGTCTTCACGGTCTGATTCGCATGAAAGCTGGAGGGTCCAAGTCGTTGCAAATCCATGGAGGATACACAGGAATGCATGGTTAACCTAAAGTGAACGCAAGGGAAGATCATCTTGTTCCTCAGCAAAGGCACGATCACCATAATTGAGCAACTTGGAACAAATTCGCACCGACATATTTTGTGATTTTAAGCGTATATTTACTAAACTCAAGTTGGGACATATGCTTTTTTATTGCATAAGACCGACAACCAAATTTCCTTTGCAATAGCTCAATCATAATCTCAATCATAAGACACTCTTATAGCAATGGATTACCACTGTAGTTCTCAAAGAGCAAATTCATAGCAAAGTGTTTGTTTTTTCATGTTTCCTTATCAATTGGATCGTGATCTCATTGATAAACGTCATATTCTACTCAACACGGTTAGTTACATACCATTTACTGATTTTATAATGTGTGTTTTTCATTTAATCGCTTGAGGTGACCACCCTAGCGTTTGCTTCTCTTGCCATTGTAGATTATTACAGTGCTATAGATTCATTAGTTGAAGTGCAACTTTAAGTGGAATTGATTTGATTTTGAACGATTTGATTGCGTCTCGAAGTTAGCTTTTCCATTGGCGTAATTAAGTTATTAATGATCACATGCGTTCGTGGTTGTTGCAGATTCAGTTGCGAGATGTGCTGCTTTGGATCCGGTAGGTAGTGGCGCTTGTGTGGGGATTGCTGTGGGGTGCAATGCCTTCGGTTGGAGGCATATGGATTGTCCTCTGACCTGATTGCTTTTTGCGTTCATGCACCCTTTCAACCTTCCATCTGTGCTAGGAAAGCTTGCAACTCTTGTAGAGGACTAGGCATCCCCAAGGATAAAAGAATGAAGGAAATCGTCCTTGAATTTGGATGATGGCTTGGTCGTGGAGTGAGAGTTTAGAGCTGCCAAAGCCGTTGGCATCTGCGTGAACTAGATTATTCCCTACCACCAGTGCTTGTCCCTTCTCTCTTTCGTCTGAAGGAACCCCAACTCTTTGACGTCCTCCAGGTGTTTGTGAATTTTCCCAACTGTATCCATTGTGTAGTTCACGGATTTAAATGTTTTGACTACTAGTCTTGTAAAATTCTATTCTCTTTTCTTTTAGTTATTTTTCTATTATGTTGATGCCCTGGTCAATCTAGATGGATGACTTTATTCCATTTTCACTACTCGCAGACTTGTCCTGGATGAGAATTGTTCCCATTGTGTCTGGGAGGCAAGTCTAGTAAAGACTTAAGTTCTTGACAGGTTTGCAAGTACCAAGTATGGATGGAGAGTTGAAGTTCACTCTTAAAAATACTTCAGTGGAAGAATCTAATTGAGCCTAACAAATCGCAAAAGAGGCGCAGAGCATGGGGGAAGTTACTGTCTGTATTTGGAAATTTGTCAAATTCCTGTTATGTACCATTTGAGAAGGTACTCTTGTTCATTTTGATTTTTTTTCCTCACTATGCACTGCTAAAAACTTCCACCACATGCATGAGCGGGTGTGATTCTGTTTTTATAGATTTGCTATAGCAGGATGTTCGTGAGTGGGTCGCTACATGGATACTATACTTCCTGGAAGAGAGATTATATGCTGGTTTATCCAAAGTCAAGAGTGTTCTGTCTCTTTCTGGGTACCCCAACATTTGCATGCGGATGTCCTTGGATTGACTTTGTGTGTTGCTTTTGAATTGAAGGAGGGAATTCAGGCTAGCCTTTCATGTGAGGTTCAAGTACTGGTGGATCCCATTTGAAGCAACTACAATAAAAGCACTTTCTCTTCATTACAGTCTGATCACTTGTGGTTTAACTATTTTCCACACCGTTCGTTCAATGAACTGTATGAGATGCTAGAGACTGAGTGGAGTCTCTTCCAGTTTTCATTTGAAGTATCAAAAGCAACACTAAGAAGGTGTTTGGGTTTCGCCTTATATGCAAGCAAGTAGAGGATGACCCAAGGGTTCTATCCCAACATGAATTGCCCTTAGGAAATGCCTCAAGCCTTTAAAGATAATCTCAGTAATCAGAGACGTTCTTGAATCATGGCACAAAGGTCCACTTCTGGATTGCAGCCAATTTTGAATATTAGACATAATGCTTACTGTAATTTGTTGCATTTGTTAAATGTTTTCCTACACTTCAATTTCAGCAATTTCCATACCTGTGCCGTTTCCTGGTGAGAGTGACCCTTTGTCCATCTTATCATGGGTTTCTAATGGAATTCTCCTACGTGACGACCACAGCAGCTGTCACATCAAGCAAATTCACCTTGGTTTGTCAAAAAAAGATGGATGGATGGGACATTTGTTGATTTAGCTAGTGCTAATGCTAAAATTTTGGAAATTTAATTGCAAGGGATTACTTTGCATATGTCCAATAGTATATATATACCATGTATATTATTTAGCAGTTACAAATTTGAAACTTTTTGCAGCTGAATTTAGCTTTAGGCAGTGGGGAATTATTCAAATGCTTAGATATAAAGGGATGTTAAAAGAAGTTATGTAGGTCTTGTTCTTTGGCCTCATTGGAAGTATTGTTTGAGTCACTATGATCTTGTGCTTTAGAAACTGCTTCATTTTTATTGCTTTTTTGCGCTTCACTCTTGGGGATCCTATAATTTCTTCCAAATTGCTTGCATCACAAAGCTCTTTGCTCTCTCTTTCATATTTATGTGTCTATCGTCTCTTACAGTTTCCCCCTATTGTACTAGTCGGGGTGCTTATAATGCAAGATTATAGAAGTAACACAATTTGGTATGTAAATGAGCCTTCCCAAGTTTCTCACATGTATCTTTGAGTCTGTTTTTTACCAAATTAATGCGGCGGGTGTTAGTTTTACTCTTCTGCTGAGCTTTTGGATGTTCTGTCTTTATGGAAGTTTAAGGAAATATGAGCTTGACAAGTTCCATATATTTGAATCTCTCTTCTTTTCTATAAATTCATGATGTCTATGGCTTCAAACACTATATCATATTGAAATACTTTTCTATTGTTTCAAAATGACATTTCGCTGTGCATCCAAATCACTGTCCTTCTATTTGCCGTTCACTTGTCTTGTTTCTGTTTTCATTACAGAGTGTGGGATTACTTGTATAAGAGGATATTATTTGAAGGATAGGAAGAAAGAGCTCGAAAGTAAAGAAGCGTCTAGAACAAAGTCAATTCCTTCAATTTCATTTGCAAGTTACATTCGTGGGTAGAAGAAACCCATCAAGAAGTTCGAGCATCTTGCACACTTTCTCTAATTTGTCTGATTATCTTAGTTGGCATACCATCCGAGGGTTGGCACATGCAACTTAAATCGAGAAAGGTTCAGGGCTGTGACTGGCAAAAAGGGCGCATATTGATGTTCTTGAAGTAGATTTGTTTTGTCGGAAGCGGTTGATTGAGCCTGTGCTGGGTCTATTATGTTTCTCTATCTCTGGATGTGCTGTTAATGGGGGATGTGCTCGAATCTATATTTGTTGGTTCTACATTTGTAACAAATATTGCTACTTCATTCCACTCTTAATTTAATTATGTCTTCTCATTTCCCAAATAAAGGTAAATGTTTGATTACCTGATTTTCGCCAGAAAAGATAATTTGTGCAGAATATATCCCTAATTCAATTAAGCATCAGCCTCCTTTCGGCAAAACTCAAATATCACATGCATCCTCTCCCTTTTGTCACAGCATCAAAAAAAGGCTTCAGTTGGATATATGTAGATCAAATGCTTTCAATAATTCTACGTGCTCGAGCTCACATAAGCTCCCAAGGCAACAATATGAAAAGAATCTTGACCACGTTATCAAGTAAGAAACAAGCCACAGCGTCCTTGAAAAATAAAGACAACGCACAGAAACTCTAATAGGTTGGTGGAGGAAGAGGATATTGTGGAAATAAATAACTATTTTGGAGAATCCTTGTCGCATCTCATTGCAGACCATGTGGGATCTCTTTCAAAGTGGAGTCAAAGCCAAGTAAGCTTGGTAGAGAGGGCCTCTACCAATGGATCACCTTCATTTCTGTCCTAGTATCAACTCTGGCAGCTTGTGTTATTCAGTGATGGGCTATACCCCTTGAGTTTAGTTTGGCCATCCCAAGCATTTTTCCATATCCAAACTTCTCCTTTCTGTCTGATGTCCTTACCTTTTAGTGTGGACTCTCCAATAAATTGGCAGTTGTTTAGGACTCCAGGCGTCTCACCTCCGAGGACAACATCAAAAGTTCCAAAAATGCGAGTTAAGGCCATCCCCCGCATGGAAAATTTAGTACTTTTGGAGGTCACTTCGGGAGACCTGAAAACCGTTCTTGACCTTGAACGTCAGCTTGATTTGTTCCTCAAACAAATCAGCTCTATGACCAGAAACGGAAAGCAGGCAGTATGTCACAATCGTATGGAGACTAATGCATATTGACATCCGAATGCACCGCCTTAAGATCATGAACTAATCACCTCACTTGTTCAGAAAAATCGTCATTTTTCTCAGTCATGTTCAAGAATAATCAACGTTCCATTCACAAAACGACTCGTAAATTATTTCCTTCTTATCATTCTCGCCTTTGATCGAATGAGTATAAAACCAGTTCACATAAATCTCCACAGACACCGACAGAAAACCAAATCCAACCCGACTAGCTAAAACCATTTGCCTAAACGGAAATCCCTCCAATGTGAAGAAACTCAAAAGTCTATATTCCGTCTCTTCCAAGACACTTCTAGCAGCAAATGTTTGATATCTATCGAAGCAAGCTTGGTTCTGTTCGTGGAAACCAACTTGCCGAGCAGTCGATGCGACCTCCTCTTCACTTTGTTATGCCCTCCAATGTGATGAAGAACTGCTTCCCCTCTTTTCCAGCTATGTGTTTGATCGGGCTGCATCCACAGGTTGCGAGCTCTTAGGTATATTTATGCAAATGGTTGCTCAAAGCTTCGTAAGTTTCTTTACAAGATGGAGAATAACTCAGTTGTTTCGGATTGGGCCGTTGGATTGCTAAATCTAATTCATCTGAATCTAAGAAATTGCAGTCCATCAGAAGTGGATTTTCTCATGGATGTTACCTGTTTTTCCACCTTCTTCTCCTCGTCACTAGTAGGCAACGCAGTTACTACTCTGCCTGCAAGCATTAGTAAGTCTGAAAAGTTGGATGTTCTTGATTTTTCAATTTTTAGCAGCTTCAACCGAACTTTGAATTACTTATATGGTTACTGTAGAGATCGACTAAATTGTTTTGAAATTAAGTTGAGGCTTTTGGTCAGTTCTGTAATTGGGAGAACTATTTGGGAGATTTGATTAGTATGCGCTTGTTTGGGTACATATAAATAGAGCAATGATACGTATGGAAGAAGTAAGCGGACTCCCCATCCAATTGGCATGGCCTGTCTTCAATTACACCTTTGCCCTTAAATAACTCACTTGATTAAAAATCGTTTGATTAAAGATCCATCCCAAGTAGAAATTATTATTTGTATTATTAATTGAGCAAACCCAATGAGCATTCCTGTCTCAAACTTTTGCCAAAAGAAATTATATAGACACGCCATGCATATTTGTAGAATACACTATGCTCATACATAATTATAGACGAACAAAATCATAACTTGAAATAATGAAGATGATTCATAGGTTACCAATTAACGTCTTATCTTCTAAATATGAATTCAAAAGAACTCTCTAGTATTTATTGTCTTATCTTTTAGAAGGGTTCAAATTCTTTACATACTATCAAATATCATGACACTGCATGTACATAAGAAATTGATATTCGAAACTTTAACGAAGTAAAGCTATTATTTCCATGTAGTAAACATATAATACTACAAAATTTAAGAAATTTATACGATGTTCTAGTACTTAAAATTTGAAATGCATTATGCTATATTTCTTGTCCTTTTAAATCCTAAATTTTTTAGCATTTAATACTAAATACTACAAATTTTAAATTATCTTCTCGTGTTCTTTCTCCACCGATCGGGACTCCTCTCGTGTTCTTTCTCCCTCGCTCGGTGCTTGCGGGAGAGGCTGAGGAACCGAGCGAAGCAAGAACAGACGCACAGACCGAGAAAATTATCTTCCTCTTTCATCTTGAGCGCTCTGGACCGAATCCAGTGTCCACGCCCGCGGTCAAAGCCATTTGCAGCTGAATATCTTCGTCGAGCAAGCCGCTAATCGATTCGTCGCCTTAGCTTCGTCTTCGTGAGGTTCTTGAAGTCTTTCAGTGTCTTCATTTACTAGCAGGTAACCATTCGGATCGGATCTCACCCAAGGTAGGACGCGGTCGATTCATCAAACTCAATCATACGATTGTTCTGTGTTTGCCTTTTTCCGAGAGCTTCAAATTGTGATCTCATATTGCTCGCCGATTGATAGGAATTCCTATTTGTAGAACACCTCACCCTTCATGATCACCACCCGTTCGACGTTTTGCCTCACAGATGGTAATGACGAATTTGTCTTCATCGTTGATCAATCTGAGATTGCATAGCGTGATCTGGATGTTCTTGTTCGACATGCTGATCATATATTGTGAATTTTGATGCTTCATCCTTTGATGGCAGAGAGTTCTCTTTCCCTTGGTGATTCGGTTTACTTTGTCTCCTTTGGTTGTGTGACTGAATTGTCATCTGGTATAACAGTAAGTCGCTATACATTGGTGGTGAATAAATCACAGCCAAGCTATATCAAGTTCAATCTCTTTTTTATGCTCATAAAAGACCATTCCACCAAAGTTTGAGAGAGAGAGTCTTCAACCTAATTTAAATTCAAAATAAGCGGAAATGGTACGAGAAATGCCCAGGGATTGGAAGTTTAGTTAAGTTGAGAAATTATGGATATGTGAAAGCAATTAAGTTAAGAAATCATGCATATATAAGAGAAGTTAGGTTAAGAAATTGACATCGACCTAGTAATAATCAAAGGGAATTTAAGACTTGTGAATAGAAGATTTGCAGAGGAAAAAAGATATGTTGAAATTACTCCGGAACACTGCCAAAATTACTGCTGATTTCCCTTTGAGTATTGTTGTAACATCGATGTCAATGTCTCCATTCGAGTGTCATTTGTACAAACTGTGATTAATTTCAATTCCAGCAATGTCAATGTCCTAGTAATCTTGTTTTCAGTTAATTTCGTTCGGCTCGTTCCTTTGAGTTTAGTGTTCTTTGCTTTGATTTCCTTTATTCCCTGCATTGCACCTTTAAATAATTCACAGTACTTCCACTTTAATTTCCGAGCAATTTGCTATTCCTGTCATTTAGATCGATTTCCATCAAATCATTGCATACGTTGCTTCGAGGAGCTAGCACGCTTACACGCACACAATCAAAGCCATCTCTGGAAAAATTGTTTGTGGGCAGTTTAATCACTTTAGAGCCAAGCTAGAATCAGAAAGTAAGCTTGTAATTTGTTTTCCCAATTGCTTGACAGTCTGATCAACTTACATTGCGCAAATTTGCTGCAACAATATCATATAGATAAACATGCTGATGTGCACAAATGATTGCACTATAATAGGATTCTACAGTTAGATGCCATCGGTTCAAGAGGTGGCTCCCACCATGTGACAGTTTATCCTAACGAGGTTCAAGAGGTGGCTCCCACGGTGTTGCACTTCGTCACATGTGGCATTTTGTTTGCATCGTACACAAATGTCGGTCCATTTTTTATGCGCATGCCTGATGTCATCTGTTCATGTATCTCATGCTCAACATCTTACATAATGAATAACGATTTTTCAAGCAGGTTTGTGGTACATAAATATGTACTTGCTTTATGGTATTCAATAAGAGTAATGATTCCTGAGCCAAAGGAATCTACCGAATCTATGTTTACCAAATTGAGCTGGCTCTAGAAGAACTTTTTACATGTCTGCTTGCTAAATTCCAATTTGAAATCCGTAGTTTCTACTTTCCCCTTTGATATTAAGAAGAGCAATGTACTAGACCTAAATTTGGTGATAGCAACTTGGAATTTTCTTTGCAGGATTTCAGTGCATAGATTTAATTCTTAGCTCATAAATCCGAAAATTCTCAATATGAATATTAGTATCTTTTGGCTTGATCAACACGAAGATATGAGAGAGCAAACTTGCTTCATGCCATAGGGTGTGTTTGACTGATACCTTCCGTGACTTTGATAATGACGTATTCTTGGAAAATTGATTAAATAGTTATTTTATGAGTGGAGTGAATAGATGATATGTAAAGATTATCCGTCTGATAGTTTTACGAAATGAGACTGTATATTATGTTTTCCTAGTTTAAAAAAGGAGAAGTTAGATAAAAAGGTATTTTGGTTTTATAATGTACCATTAGTTCTTGAATTTTTTATAGTCAGTTGAGATCTTAAAACAACCTAATTTTATTTTAACTCCTTTACAATTGTGGTACTCTATCCTCTCACCTTCGTCAAAGAGTTTATTTGCACGTCATGAGTTCAAGGCTGGGGCACAATTACAAGGAGATAATGGAGTGCCACGAAGGAAATGATGATTGATGAAGCAGAGAGCGAGGTTGATAGTCTCTTTGGACTGCTCTGTTTTGTCCGAAATTCCATGAGGTAAGAATGGAACAAGATCATCCATGAATTTCGAATGATGGCTTGGGTGTAGGGCGAGAGTATAGAGCTTCCATAGCCATTGACAGCTGCGTGAACAAGATTGTCTCCCACTGCCAGTGCTTGTCCCTTCTCTATTTCGTCTTAAGAAACCCCACTGCTTGCCGTCGGCCAGGTGTTTGTGATTTTGCCTAAATGAATCCAGCTTCAAACACCCACTCCTCTTACCCAAAAAAAAAAACTACGGGTTTAAATGTTTTGACTACTATTATATCAATGCCCAGGTCAACTTAGATGGATCAGGATATTCCATATATAATTTCATGTAAAAGTTTTTTTGGAGGATTGCTGCTATCCCTCGGTGTAATGCTTGAATAAAACCGGCATAATGTGATCGTGTCTTGTAGACTTGTCCTCGATGAGAATGGTTCTTATTGTGCTTGGGCGGCAGAAAATAATCTCATCCTGTTGGTGCATACCCCCTAGCATGTATTTGTTTTTCTTCCCAAACCTCTCAAGTTGTTCGTTTTTATATTGATATAGTAAGGACTTTATGTTCATCACATGTTATAAAAAGTACCAACTATGGATGTAAAGTAGAAGTTAACTCTTAAAAATACTACTCTTTGGAAGACTCGAATTGAGCCGAACAAATCGCAAGAGAGACAACAGAGCATGGGGGCAAATTTCTGTTGGTATTTGGAAATTGGTGAAGTTCTGGTTATGTTCCATTTGAGAAGGTTATCTTGTCGTAGTTTTCATTTTCTACTGCTGTGCAATCATTCCTAGAAAATATGATGTCAAGATGACTTTGTTTTCTTATGAATTAGAAAGTAGAAATGAGAAACGAAGTTTGAGTTGGATGGCCTCGATTCAATGCTAGCTGACCCCAAGTTTATAATGCATCAATTGCGGTGGCATAGATGGAAATATTCGTGCATGCTGGAATTACTTGGATATATGGCATATGCATAAGATATGGGTGATAAGTTTAAGAAAGATATACATGGGGTTGTTGAAAAAGCCCATACCGAATCGACTCAAACCAAATCTCTTATTTCGGGTTATTCTTTGTGTTCGGGTATTATGTGGAAAATCGGGTATCATAAAATATCCTATACTCTTCTAGATCGCTCACAAATCCATCATTTGGTCTCTTGCTCTAAAATCCATCTTCTCCGCCGGAGACTTTTCAGCTCCCAAATCCATTGTCTCCATTGTAGACTCCCCAAGATTGTGAAGCTCTCTCACTCCTATATCTATCTTCTCCAAGATTGTGAAGTGCTCTTACTTTTGTTCCTTCTCATTGTCTTTGCGTGCTTTATGCATCTACTCCTATAACTCCTCTCTCTCTCTCTCTTCTCTCTCTCTCTTCCCCCAACACCCCTCATTGATCCTCATGACTTCCACTCAAAAGCGTCGAAGCAAACTCTCATATCCATGAGGAGGACAACAATCCAGTCCGGCTAAAGAGCAACTCAAACCAAATTATTTTGCTTGCTATCTACATTCCACTACCGTCAATTTCTCGTTTTTCTTCTTTTGTTGTTCTTGTTTTTGTTTCATCACTGTTACATTTGCTTGGATTCGCAATCCAAAGGAGGAGATTGGTCCATTGATCTTTGCATAAGTTCCAAGTTAGATTGATCATTGGAGGAGCTTGATTTTGCTCCATACCGTGTGACAAAATTGGTATAAGCGAGGAGTTCGATTTGGAGATGTGGTTTTATGGTACTATAGTAGCCACCGGGGAAGAGGAAAAACCACCAAAAATATATAAAAACAAATAGGGTGATCCGATAACCTGAATTGTATTCTTTTTTCGAGTTCTATTTGGGATAGTCTAATCAAAAAATGAAAAAGTTGTGAAAAAATAATCTAAATATGGTAAGTTAATCAAATCAAAATATGAAAGAGCTTTGAACTAACAATTTTTTGTTGTGAAAATGTCAATTTATTTAATTTTATTGTCAATTAATTTTAGAATAACATACTTTTCAAAATTGAAGATACATCTCCCCATATCACAACCATTCAAATTTCTTTCCAATTTCCTTTTTAAACATTTATCTCTTTTGCACACAATTAATATTTTTTCTCTTTTTCTTCTGTGTGCGTTTCTTTTCTTTTCACGGGCATGCGTGTGATTTTAATTGTTCACAAATCTAACGATTTACGATATGTTTTCATCATGTCTAGAATGGGTGTCGTATCCGTTGAAAACCCTAAAGAAGAAAAAAGTCAATCGGCATTTTGAGGCACGGTATGACATTGCACCATAGAAATCCCCACCGGCTTCTATTATTTTGCCCAACCTCGGGCAACCTCAATCGATGGCGGCTAGGTCAGATTTGGATCGCCAAACCGGCGAAGCATTTGTTTTTTTTTTTTTTTTTTTTTTTTTAATTGATTTTTTTTTTTAATTTTAAACAAATAAAAATTTAAAAACTAATATCAATCACCAAATGGCTTTTCAAATGTATTATCTACCAAACAGCATTTTTCTCAAAGTTATTTCTCAAAGCGTAATTTATCAAACGTCTTTCGCATTTATCCAAAGCCCTTCTAGGTCAAAATACTTTAGATTTCCTCAATGGGCTTTAAAAATGCCAGACTAAATGCATTCAATATGGGACATGTTGTGTTTAGTTGGATACCCTTGATGGTTCTGTCTTCTACTGCTTTGTTTATGAGGGAAGGTAGAGCATTTGCCATAAGGATGAAGTGATAGAGGGACAGTGAATCTCGCTTTCTAATGCCTCCGGATGGGCTAACATCTAAAAAGTATCATCCGACTGAAGGCCATCCCATGTGGAAAATCCTGTCCTTTTGGGCCAGGGCATTTCATCATACTATCAAGGATTAGGTCACTTGGAGAGACCGTGTAACCATTATTGACCTCGAACGTTAGCTTGATTTGTTCCTGAAACAAATCAGTTTTACAACAAAAAATGCGAAGCAGACAATATATCAAAATCGTTTGGATAATACACATATTGACATCCAAATTCCGCATCTTAGGATCGTGAACTAATTGCCTCAACTTGTTCAGGAAAAAAATTTATTTCTCATAGTCATAAAGGTATCATTGACCACTAAATGCCTCAAATCACCCTTAGATTAATGTTCAAGAGTAATCGATATTCCATTCACAAAGGATTCATAAATCGTCTGATCAAATTAGCATGAAATTGTTTCACATCTTCAAATAAATCTCCTCAAAAATTGACAAAAAACGAAACAAACCCACCCGCCTAAACCATCTAAATAAAAATCTATCTCATGTGCAAGAATCGGAGTCTATCTCTCGTCCTTCCAATATGCTTCTAGTAATAAACGTTTGATATCTATCAATGCAAATCTCTGTGTTGGTAATTATTATGACAGTTGTCTAGACGGATTATGATTTAATAAAAATTAATCAGACGATGATCGAAGACGGTGTAAATAAACAAATAATAATACGGCTCGGGTTTCTCTTCCTTTCTAATTCGTACTCAAGTGAAAAATTGGCGGGTATGCCAGCTAGAAGTATGGTGCACGTATTCTCTGTGAAAAGTGGAGGCAACTTCGCTCCTTCAATTTCCTTTATTTGAATAAAGCGAAAGAGCACTTGACATGATTCACGTCCGATGGGATTACTCAATTGCCATAATGACTGGCGACTGTTGTTTTGTCCTAGATTGACAATATTTAAAGGCCCAGTTGATTAGACAACCTCTGGAGTAATCTTGACTAGATTCATTTGGCTAAGGAAAGTGTGTACTTCTGGAGATGATGATGATATTTCTGTGGGACACCTGGTTGGTGCTCCATCATCGATTCTGTGAGCCACATGCTTTATTGATTGGGACGTGAGAATGGTTGTCTTGATGTGTTGGACTGGTCAAAAATCCACATTTTATTGCCAACTTCGCAATTTCCCATGCTCATTGTGAAGAGAATCCACCAGACACAAGAAAAAGTGGTAGCTCATTGGGAACAGAAACCACCAGATACAAGAAAAGGAGGGTACGAACCACATGCTATTTTATATTTAATCAAGTAATATTTCTTCAAGAAGAAGAATGTTATCTCAGAACAAATAGCAAATCGAGCTTCCCAACATTCCACCATCACCAAACTGAGTCTCTAAAATAAAACTTTGTGGTATAAAAAAGCCTTGAATACAGGATCAAGAGCCAAGAGACAACACCACAAATTATCTTCCGTTGTTTTTCACCCCTTCCTCTTTTCTAAAACTGAGCAAATACACATGAGTTGAGGTGTGAGGACGTGTTGATCCGAGTAAAAGTGGGTTTATATATAAAAATTACTTTAAAGTAAATCATTTTTGGCCAAATTTTGGTTCCCGCTTTTACCACATCTCAGTAACATTTTACAGATATATCACTTAAACTCACGATTTTAAATTAAAGAAATAATAAATCAATCATTGAAGAAAAGCAATTTTGCACTTTGGAGATGTCGACCAAAATTGAAGGAAAATGCACTGAACGGTAATTTGCTAGTGTGGCTTGTGAAATTAGTTCTTAGAATTAAAGACTTTCAAGCACGTTATAGTGGACAAATTATGATCATGTAGGTCGTATTGGTGAATTACGTGATTCTCAGCGTGCCTTAAATCTATGTGTTTAAACCAAAAGTGAGGTTTGTTTCAATTTTAGCTTTTCAAACTTACCTTTACATTATCTATTATCTTTTAAAGGAAATGTCTCTTTTTAATTCTCCATTTCAAGTTATTCTTCTCATCTAACTAACCAATGTTCGATTTATTGCTATGTTTGCATTCTTGCTTTAATTGAGAACTTTTTGTTATGATGTCTTTCATTATTTTGTTAATTGAAAATTTCTAGTGTTTAATATGGTCAAAGATGATTTCTTATCTTCTTTCCTCATGGTAATTGGTCCGACCCGCACGAAAGGCGTAACAATTTGGGCAATCGTCTGGGAAGAAACTCGGTGAAATAGACATGTCTCGTGAAGATGCGGACTATCTGTAATTTGACAATCTTGTGCTGATGAGATAAACCTAATAATTACTCCTTTGCATAATGATGGAACAACTGAGATGCTCTAGCGATTGAAGATTTTATTGGGAAAATTGTCCAATTAATTCTAAACTTGTTATACAATTGATAATTCAGTACTAAAATTTTCAATTTTGCTAATTTAATCATTGTCCATTATGTTAAATTTGAATATGGTTCTTTCGGCCAATTATCGCAAAAAATTGCTAACGTGGAGGTGTACCATGTAGTATGGTCGGCGATGAATGGACTACCAACCTAGCAATTTTTAGGGAAAATTAATTGAAAGATTTACGTTAGAGTTTCACGTAAAGATTTAGGAGTTAATTAACTAAATTAAAAAGTTTATAATTAAATTGACATCAATATAAAATATTTAAGACTGATTGGGTAATTTTTTTTTTTATTTGGTCCATGAACTTTAAATTCTATGTCTTCACCACTTTTGGAGTTGGAACTCGATTAACTTTTTCTTTAAATTGTAACTTCCAAGTTGTATCTGAAATATTCATTTTTTGTTTAATTTGAGATAATTATTGAGAATTAAGTAATATATGGCCTATCTTGTATTTAGACTTCAAGCCAGGGGTATAAGGTTTGTATTATATATAGTTGAGGTGTAAAATTCAGTCCAAATTAAAAATGCAAGTTGGTTTTGCAGTCATCTCTAGAGTCTAACACATACTTCAATACCATTTATGGACTACTTTCACTTCACATTAAACAAAGATTGTTGTGTTCGATACCTATAAATCTTTCATTTAATAATGACAATCAATTCGTGTTCCGTCTACCAATCTATAGGTACATCGATCATCACTCACAAATTTGCCATATAGTCCCAAAGAAGTATTTCCTTAATGAGATGAGATGCTTTATTTTCTATATAAGAAAAAGAAAAATGAGGCTCTGTATTACACGTGAGTGTCCAACCAAGCAGGAGGTGGGCCTTGCCTGAGCTTTGTCTTCTTCTCTGGAAAAAAAGAAAACCGAAAGGAAAGAAAGACGATGTGAAGAAACCAACGAAGAAGCGTTTGCGGGTTTCTTCCTTTGTTTTTAGGGTTTGTAATTTTTTTGGATAAATTTACACATGTTCCGTCCATTGGAAAAATCACATGCTTGCTGACTAGCAAACATCTCGCGGACCAGTAAGTTGAGACTCTTATATGAGATTTTTTATTTTTTATTTTTGAATTAAAAGGTGAGAATTCATTACTAGGTTAAGTTCGGAGCAAATACAACATGAGCATCAATACAAAGTAAATCCAAAAGGGCAAATGGGAAGTTAGTAACCGAGTTCCTAGGGAGACAGCCCATACGTTGGGTTTGGCTAACCAATCGGTCACTTTGTTGGTAGCGCGATTACACTGGGCTAGTGTGAGTCCCGAAATATTCTCCATTTTGTGCTTGGCCCGATCCAGCAGGGGCTGTACTGCCCAAACTTAGAGTAGCTGAGGAGAGAACACTCTCCACCAGCGTACTACAATCAGACTGAACTATTTTTTTTTTTTTTCTAAAATATTTGGGGTAAGCTTAGAGGAGATAAAATCTAGGTTTCAACCAAAGCTACGGCCTCCGCTTCCGCTTGTTCAGCAGAACTCACCTCAATAATTTTAGCAAACCCATCCCATATCCTGCCAAAGGAGTCTCTACAGATGCAAGCAACAGCTGCCCGAGAGGGGGGTCGTCGTTGGTAAGCTCCGTAGTGACCCCCGATCTTCCCTCTGGTCGTAGCGAGGCTCAGTGTCGGTTCGGGGCTGCAGTCGGCCTGTCGTTCGGTGAGATCGGGGCCGGGAGGTGAGTCAGATTCAACCTCGCCCTCGCTGCTATTCGGGTAAGTCCTACCCCTATTCCTCTCTTCCGATAAGCTGTTCCTTATAGGGTGAGCTACGTTGTTGCGCCTCCTTTCCTGATGCTGAGCTTGGGAGTTAAAATTGGAAGATCTGATGTCATGGTCGGGATCTGTAGGTGCTATAGATTCTTCATCATTGGTGCCGCTAGTTAGGGGGAGCTTGCCGCGATCTCGCGCGGTGCAGCTACTGTGCAGCTCGGGCGGGCCTGTGGTGATGCGCCTCTGGTTCGAGTTGGGCATTTCTGGGGCGTACAGGGGAAGGTGATCACAGTCGGGGCTACATTTGGCCTGTCTTTCGGTGAGATAGGGGCCAGGAGGTGAGTTGGATCCATCATCGCTGTCTCTACTGATCGGGTAAGTCCGACCCCTCTTCGTCTTGTCCGATCTGCTATTCAGAGCAGGGTGGCCCATGTTGATGCACCTCCGATCCTGGTGCAGTGCTCGGGAGTTAAAATCTGCAAATCTGATGTTGTGGTCGGGGTTTGTAGGTGCTGCAGGGCCGTCGTCATTGGTGCCGCTGCACAGGGGACACTTATATGAGATTGATTTAGCCATTTTATGTCATTTTTGAAATAATGTCCACTTTAAGTATTTTTTTGATGAAATGACTCTACTTAATGTCCTTATTTAAAATTTTCCCTAACAATAACTATCAAGCCATTTCTATTAATAACAAAAAAAAAAAAAAAAAAAAAAAAAAAGGTTAAGATCACAAGGAGTCCAAATTGGAATTGAGTTATCAAATTTTTAAAAAATGCAATTAAGTCCTGAAACTTTTCATAAAGATGCAGTTAAGTCATAAAACTTTAAAATAGTACAATTAAATCTTAAAACTGTCATGGCTGAAACTATTACCTAGAATGGGTGAATAGGTAATTGAAGCGGAAATGAAATAGTTAAAAGAAATATTGCAATGAATTAACTAAACAAAGTTCCTTGTTTTTTGAATTTATACATTAGAACCAATCGCATTATGTTCAACTGAACAAAAAGCTTGATCTATTTTCATGCTCGAGCAAAGAAAGGAAAAGGTAATCCATATATAATTCGTAATTAGAATGCCTAATGCATTGAAAATGTAAAGTACTGAGTATGGGTGAAAACATACTCAAATCGAAACCCTTTTCTCAAATTGGCACAAGGATCTCCCTACTTGCATAGCTAATGCATCTTGTGTAGGATATCGCAATTGATTTACACGTCAAAGCTATCATCTCAAGTTACCAAATAAGCCCGCACTATAATTTTGGATTTCTTTATTCCCATTATATATTGATTTATCTCTAGTAAGCGAACCATGAGAGACTAATTTAGCAAACAACTATAGCAAACGGAAGCGCCATCATTTTGCAAGAAAGGCGTAGTCATGCGAATTTTAGCTATCAAAATAGTACCGTAGTCATGCGAATTTTAGCTATCATAATAGTAGTATGTAACAACTCCATTAAATCTGTTGCCCCTTTTAATGCGTACATTTATATTCAATGGAATAACTTTTTAACACCAAATTGTCATAGTGTATTACCGTCAAGATTTCCGTTGATTTTGTAGATTTAAGGAGGTAAATATTTACGATTATCAATGTGCAATATTCCTCTAGTAAATCCATTGATTTTGTGGAAGAGAATATGAAACATGGCGAAAAATAAACTCTTCTTTAATGAAGATTCGAAGCGCAATAACCTCATAATTTCGTCGTACCCCGACCGGCCGCTAATGACATCTGCTTTGTAGTCTTCCTCAGCGTCGCAGCATGGACGACTGATGAGAATGGGTTGAGACTCGAGAGTGTTGCCTGGGATTTGCTTTAGATATGAGCGCCTTTTGTTCTAAAAGTAGGAACAATGTAGTGGGGGTCACTTGCCCATAAAAGGTTCCTAAATCATTCTTATTTCCCGAGGATTTGCTTTGTTTTGCTAGAAGAAAAGCCTTGGCTAGCATAATAACTCTTGAGCTACTATGAATAATAACTTGCTATGAATCACAAATTTTGAAAGTAGTGACCCCTAAAATAATTTATAATTATTCATTATTTAATTTTTTATGATCTAGAATAAATCATTATTTTCACTATAAATTAAAGAGTGTCACTTAATCATTAATGTTCTTTTTTTTTTTATTGCAATAGATCGCCCATAAACATCTATAAATCATTGCCTTTTTAGAAAAAAAAAAAAAAGACTTTAGGACATTCTATTCTTCGTTCCAATGTGATGTTGTAAACATTTTGAGCAAGCATTATTTAGAAAAAATAATTTAAATGTATGGCACTTCTTGATTATGACGGAACTTTATAACTCTTTATAAATCGTTGTTCTTCAACATTTTCCATATTCACAATTCATGTTCTTTGTTACAACCTTGTGTCCCAACCTCGTTGTAAATTATTGCAATTAAAAGTATTTCAAATTTACGATATTTGGTTCTTAGTTACAATAAACCGTCACACAATTTCAAAATAGTGAAATGTCGTATAATTTACAATTTTTTATGGATGAAAAGTACCCAAAAAAAATCCTAAATCTATAGCATTGGTATCCATTTAATTATAAACCTTTCAATTGAATCAATTTAGTTCTAAATCTTTTCACATTAGTATTAGTTCAATTATTTCCGTCAATTTTGGCTAGTTGGTGCGACGTGGATCTTTGGTCATTTGCGTGACACGCCGACATGACAATTTTAATTTAATTTAATTTTATTTTATTATTTTGATTTTCCCCTTTTTTTTGCCTTTTCCTCTTCTTCCTCTTGGTCTTCTTCTCCTCCAATGGCCAACGAGCCTCCAGCAGCTTGCCGGCCATTAGAAGAGAGCCGCATACCTTTGCCGACTAACGACGAGGGTTGTAGCCCTTGCCCCGTCGGCGGGGCTTCGCGGCCCTTGCCTAGTCTCACCTAGGGATGTGGGCGAGGTAGCTTCGCCGAGATTTGGGCTAGACCAGCCTCGCCATGGCCTTGCCGCAGGCGAAGGGCCATGGGCAAGGTAGGGCGAGGGTCACGAAGCTCTCGTCCAATCACCGATGAGCCGCCGAAGGCTCGCTAGCCACTGCAGGAGAAGAAGGCCAAGAGGAAGAAGAGGAAAAAGGGGGAAAAAGGGAATAAATGAAAAAAATTAATAAAAAATTCGAAAAAAATAAAAATTATTTTAAAAATTACTACATCAGCGTTGTCGGCAGACCGGTGCTCATGTCAGCCCTAGCCAATTAAAATTGGCCGGAAGGATTGAATTGGTACCAATATGAAAATGTTTATGATTAAATTGGACCAATTAAAAGGTCTATGACTGAACTGATACCAATGTCATTGGTTTAGGACTTTTTTGACATTTTTCCTCTTTTTATGAGTATCTATCTAGAGGTGTAATTAAGTAGAGCTAGGTTGAAGCACTGCTAAGCTCAAGCTTGACTTGACTCCACTCGAATACTTGGTGCTTGAAACTTGATTCATGCTCAATCGAGTATCAAATTTCCTACTCGAGCCCAACTCGAGTAGAAAATCGAGATACTCGAGCTCAACTTGACTTCACTCGATCACAATCAACATAAGACTCAATCTCGGCTTTTATAAGCTCGAATATTATGAGATTTTTAGTATTTTTTTATCTATATTTCTAATTATTAAATATTTTTAAAAAGATAATGAAAGCTGATTAGGCTCACGAGCCTATCGAGCTGAATATCGATAAGCTCGAGCTCGCCGGCAAAAAACTTGAGTAGCTCACACTCGAGCTCCACTTAGAACTAAGCGAACTGATCTCAAGTAGTCATCAAGTCGAGCCCAAGCAACTTGTGAGCTAACGATCTTCTTATGTACTACTGCAAGATGTTCATAAATACACTTCATAGATGAATGAAATAATAGAACTTAGGATTTTCCAATAAATAGTTCGGACCTTTTTTACACAACAATTGCTACTTATCCGTGTTAACCATTTTCACAAATTTATGACACGTACCTACATATGTTAATTAATCATGCGAGCTAATGCTAGTGCACGTGACACATGTAGGTAAATATACGAAACAACTTACTGCAGAATTTTCGTACATAACAATATTTAATTTAAACATGTTAAATGTGTTCAATCATATATCACATTCAACGAATAAATCATCTTTTAGTTAGATGGAAATTATCCACAGCACGTTTATGAAACAACAAATTAACAAAGTTTTACAGTGCTATGGTGTAATTAAAGACAAATTTATCATAAATCTGATGATTTTTACGATGATCTCATCATGTTTACGATGGGTTTGTCCTAATGCCGTAAAATCTTTCCAAAACAGTTAAGGCAATGGGCATTGGCCGGTTTGAAAACCTGGGGCACGATACAACAGTCTATTATAGGAAATCTCGATTGTCTTCTCTATTATTTTGGGCACCGCCACGTCCACATATAATTAAAAATAGAAGAAGATGAAGAAGAAACTTGAAATCTCTGTTTAATCAGCACCACGCCGAAAGATGCTCGACAGCAAAAGGCTGAAAGAGAACAGACAGCTGGCTCTTGATCGACGAAAGATCATTCTGCTCGATACCGACAATCTTTGACCGTCAAACTTACGATAGTGGTGCACACGGTGCCGCCAAAGAAAAAAGAAAGGACTAGAGAGATGAGATACTTTTTTTTGGTAAGGAAAAGGAAAATTGCACAATTCGTGACAACCTTTAAGATACTTTATTTTTCGTATAATGAAAAAAAAACGATATTCAAGGAGGTGGAAGTCATTTCCCAGAAACCTCAAATCAGGAAAGTATGAAATTGGATTAATGTAATGGAAATTTCAAAATTAGTATATTTACGATAAAATTATCTTAAATTATTATTTTTATCTTCAAAATTAGTAAATTAGTATATATATAATAAATTACATTTATCTCGGTTAGTTTACGTTAAATTTTACTATCAAATTATTGAGTTGGAAGACACGACTAATTTGGATTTTACCGTCCGCTTGTCACAATTATATTAATTTATGATTTTTCATGGTAATTATCTAATTTAACAGAAATTAATAAAAATTAAATTTATTATAAATATACTTGTGTGGGGTTTTTTATGATAAATTTATCACAAATATATTAGTTTGATTTTTTTGATGGTCAAGAAATTAATTTGTAATAAATTTAATATATATATATATTAATTTAAAGTTTTTCTTGATACTAATTCGATGAAATTATGATAGGAAAAATTGATCTCGTGTTGACCGGCGGCATCCGCTTGTTTTTCACGACGTCGAAGCGCGAGCCGAGCATGTTGAGGCCGGCGGGCCCCACCGCCTCCTTCCCTCCAATTCCCTCATCCCTCCCATTTGCTTTGCCGACAAAGCTGAAAGTTAAAATAATAATCTTTGTCGACCCACGAAAAAGAAAGTCATGCCTCTGGGTATGAAGAAGATGCCGAGAAGGTGCAATGGGGAACAAAATATCGCCGGTTGCGAATACCATTTCCTGGAAGCCACAGCCGAGTATTTTACTGGGGAAGCCAATGGAGTAGCTTTCCTTTAAGATCTCGGACCTTCATTTTCAGCAGAACCTGCCTTGTTTTACCAAATTTTCATCAGCACCTGCCTTGTTTTACCAAATTCTAATGGCTTCTTCTTCTTCTTCTTCTTCTTCTTCTTCTTCTTCTCCTTCGAAACGTAAAAGAAGTCACGATGTCTTCTTAAGTTTCAGGGGTACTGATGTTCGCAATAACTTACTCAGTCATCTCTATACAGCTCTATACCAGAATGGTATATACACTTACATCGACAGCAAGGAAATGAGGAAAGGAGATCAAATACGGCCAGCACTTACGAAGGCGATTGAGGAATCGCAATTTGCGATCATCATTTTCTCCAAGGACTACGCTTCCTCGTCATGGTGTTTGGAAGAGGTAGCGAAAATCATGGAGTGCAAGACACAGAAGGACCTAATTGTGTGGCCAGTGTTTTACAAAGTGGAACCAAGAGAAGTGAGATGGGGTAGAGGGAGTTATGAGAGAGATATGGCTAAACATGAGTCTGATTTCGGGAAAGATTCGCACAAAGTGAAGAGATGGAAGAAGGCTCTTTTTGATGCCAGTGAATTGTCTGGGTGGACTTTGAATGACGAGTAAGTGTTAATTGATGTGTTGCACTGCTTTGTTGCTGTTTTTTATCTACTTAGTCACATCCTCACTTTGTTTTCATGGAACTTAATCATTTCTTTAAATTGCTGAATCAATATGTCAAGTACTATTCCGGTTTTTTTCAGAGTTGAAGCGGAGCTTATAAAGGAAATTGTGAGCAAGATCTCTATGCAGATTGACCAAAGACCCGTACATGTTGCTGAGCATCTGATTGGGATACATCCTCGACTGATAGAGCTGAATTCAATGTTAAAACTCGGGTCTGATGAGGATGTTCGCATGATAGGATTATGGGGACCAGGCATAGGGAAGACAACTTTAGGTTTAGCCCTGTACAATAATATTTCTAGGCAATTTGAGGGTTCATGTTTTTTGGCGGATGTTTGCAAAGCTTTGGAAGGTCCCAAGGATTTAGCTACTTTGCAAAACCAATTGTTGTCTGACATATTACCGGGACGAAGGTTAGCGGTGTCTAATGTTCATAAAGGTATTAGTTTAATGCAAAATAACCTTTACCGCAAGAAAGTTCTCCTTGTTCTCGACAATGTCACTGACAGAAGTCAGTTAGATGCTTTATCTGGAAATCTGGAGTGGTATGGTGCAGGAAGCAGGATCATCTTTATAACGAGAGATAAGCATTTGCTAATTTCTCGTAGGATAGATGAAGATTATATCTATGAAGTTAAACCTCTAGAGAATTGCGATGCTTTTGAAACTCTCCGTAGACATGCTTTTCCGAGTAACAACAGTATAAGGAGGGATCTTGTGGATAAGGTTTTGCATTATGCTAATGGGCATCCTTTAACACTTAAGGAATTGGGTTGTTTCCTGTATCGTAGAAGTGAACGTGAGTGGGAAAGTTCATTGAATATTCTCGCCAAAATTTTTTAAAAAACCAGCAATGATACTTTTAAGTGGAGTTATGATGGACTAGATGACAATGCAAAGGAAATCTGCCTTGATATGGCCTGTTTCTTCACGGGGTACACTAAAGAGTATATTATGAAAGTTCTTGACTCCTGCGACTTTGAACCTACTATTGGAGTAAAAGTTCTTGTTGAGAAGTCCTTGGTAACTGAAGAGAGAGAGACCCTACAGATGTGTAACATGATTCGATTGATGGCCATGGATATCATTAGACAAGAACATCCCAATGATCCTGGAAGACGTAGCAGGTTATGGCTTTTTGATGATTTTCGTAATATTTTGTCAAGGCATTTGGTAAGATTTGCTGGTGTTGATATTGATTTTGCTCTCATTATTTAATTTCGTATATTAATTGCACTGCAAATTCTATAAATACAGGTAACAGATGCATTACAGTCGATAGTTTTAATTTTAGCTGAGCCAGAGAAGATAAACATAGGTCCTAATGCTCTTGCAAATTTGAGAAGGTTGAAGAAGCTCATCATGAAGAATGTGCATAACTCTTTCCAAGATCCTATCTATCTTCCTAACGAATTAAAATGGTTTGAATGGCCTGAATGTTGTCCTTGCATCCTAGAATCTTCCTCTGGTCTTGAGGAATCAGCTCAACTTGATTTGCATGAAAGCAACATCCAAGCACTGAGTAAGCAATTTGAGGTGCGCATTTAAATGAATAGTCTCTATTTCCTTATCTTCTTCATATCCATATCTATTTGCATATGAATATGAATATGCATGTGTATTACTAAGAACTTTGAATGCAACAATTACTAACTCGATGATGCTTGTTAATGTTCTTAATAAACATCCACATCTATTAAATTATTATTATTATTATTATTATTATTATTATTGGTAGAAGGTAAGAGATATATTGATTTTAAACCAAAGAGCTACACAACTATACAGCAAAAACCCGGCACCAAAAACTTGCACTCACGAAGACAAACAAGTCAGAGCGAGTGGAAGGGTACCAAGGAAGGTACCAAGGAAGGGGGGGGAAGCCACAAACTACACAGGAGCAAAAACAAGCCAAACAGCGATTAAATTGTTTATATTTGATTAAAGCATTAATTACAGGATGTCGATCTACTACATGAACCAACATCAATTGAATCCTCCCGTTTTAGGGAGTCTTAAGCACTTTCCCATGAGAATCATGATGTTGATTTGAACAAAATGTATTCAAGAAGAAAGTCCAATCTCATTTGCAATATATTACAAATCCGAAACTTAAAAGAACGATGAACTGAAAGCATCGATAACTCTTGAGTATCAAAATTTGGAAGAAAAACTTATCGGTGATATAATTTGACCATTGAATGATGAATGTGCTTACATTTTTAATAAACACAAATGGCGATTTAATTTTTATTATTATTTTTGAAATGATAAGACTCGAAAATGTTATTCAAGATTCTATATTGTATAGTAGAGGCGGGCTGACTAGACTCTTTTCAAAATTGTGTGTGGAAAGAGAAAAAGATTTTTCTTGTTATCTGCCTAATCATGAAGTGAGTTTGCATTAAATGCTTTTAATTGAACCTCCCATTGTAACCTCCTGGCTGTCTCTGCACCCCTACCTCGTTCTCTCCAATAGTATGCGGCCGAAAATGAAATGACATGTAGAAAGTGTGTAGTGAAGAATTTCTATAGGAAGCTAGTCTTACTTAAATTGGTCCAAGCTTGACAACTCTCAAACAATGACAAAAAGGTCCCATGTCTCTTTCGGTTGTGCCAACCTAATAGACGATTTCCCGACAACTATTTCTTTATATTTAGAGGGAAGAAAGAAGCAAAACTGCAGGAATTTTAATGGATGGCAAGTTCTGTTTCAATCCAAGGAATCTCTCCTTCTCCTTCCCAATATGTAACTCATTCGCCTTCTTTCCTTTCAATTGAGACATCGGTCAGTGTCTTCAGTCTATTTCATCCTAAAGTAAGAAATCGCGGGACGGAAAGCGACTCTTCACATCCCCTTGTTGGGGGTCCTCTCGCCTAGCGGTAGAACAGTAGGGGAAATAGATTGATCATCCAATTCTATCTCTCACTTTTGAAAGCAAGGCTTGTGGAGTGCGATTCCATTGAAGAGCCTTTACTCTATAGATATGCTAGGGCCGCTAGGTCTAGCACTTGAGCCTTCTTCTCAGGAAAATTCCACACAAAAGCTTGCTAACCTTTTCCACAGCAATCGATGGCACAGGGTGAAGAATTCAACAAAGTCAAGGAAAGTTATTAAGAGAGAGGCGTTAACACCATTACCTGATGCTTTCATTTTCTTTATTTCAGAAAACAACTTTTTAGGAAAATATTTCTTGGATTTTCTAGCATTCGTTTAATGGAAAATGAACTAGTCAAAGGAAAATATTTTTTGCTATTGGAAAAAACACATTCAAAAGTGAGCAAAGTGTTTTCCACTTTTCAGAAAGTTGAAAACAATTTCCATAATTTCTTCCACCTCACAATCTTTCACCAAATACATTTTTCTTTTATTTTTATGTTTTCTTTTCCTTTTTTATTTTTTTTAAATCGAGTTTTTAATTTCCTTTTTTCTTTTTTTTTTTTCTTCTTCTTCTAATCTGGCAAAGCCGAGCTTAAACCTTGCCATATTCGGCGAGTTGGGTAGGGCTTGGGCCTCGCCAAAGGTCACTAGAGCCTCGCTGAGCTCTAGCAACCTCGAGTGAGGCTCGAGCCCCACCCAGCCTTATTAGAGCCGCCAATGGCCACTTGTCGGCCATCACTATAGTTAACGACCGGCCAAGGCCAAGGAAAAAGAAGAAAAAAAGGAAGAAAAGAAAAAAAGAAAAAGAAAAAGAAAAAAGAAAAGGAAAGTAAAAAAATTAAAAATTAAAAATCGATTTAAAAAATAAAATAATAAAAAATATTGAAAATGAGTGCATGCAGAAAAAGATTTTCCTTACCGAATGGCAAAAAATATTTTTCAATTCATTTTCAAGTTTTAGTCAAACATTGGAAAATACAGGAAAAAGGCTTTTTAGAAAACAATTTTCGGACCGCTTACATTTTTCGCGAAACAAATGGAAAGAATTCATATCATTATACATGATCGAAATATTGCATATAATTATATTATTATTCAATAAACATTGCAATTTTATGTCTTATGGTTACTTTTAATTAGAGATTAAATCTCCAAGATGAGGTTTGGATTAACTTTAAATAAAGTTTCACGTAATCTCTAGTGTAGAGTTTGATTAATGTGGATATTTATTTTGTTATTGTTTTCTGCATATATCATATTTCTCTTGTGAGAAATTCACTTCGGTATCAACAATCAAAACAATACAAACACAGGCATCTTACTAGTTTTCTATAAAACATTGGTAACTTTAACTTATTGGTAAAAACTTAAACATATGGGTAAAGTATTATATTAGTTGGTAATTTAAAACTATCAAGTAACTGATCTTGAGTGTGCTGTTAACTTACCAATGCATTGCTTCTGGTCAAAGTTTTGTTAGCCATATAATTTGATAGTTACTAATGTCTTTCACCTTTTACCGGCACGTAACAGTGATCCAATTTTTGCACTATGGAACTGCAGAATCGTCCTTTTGTTATATGTTTAAAAAAAAACTTCGAGGAAAATCTACTCGATCGTGGACAAATAGAAGTGGTTACTTGTTCATCAAAGTTTTCCGATGATGCTTATGAGTTATGATATGTGAAAAATTTTATATGTAAATTCCCAGAATATGGACACACCACTAGCTTTTTATAAAAATCAGAGACAGTTTTGAATTGAAAACTTGTCATAGATTTTCTCTTTTTGTCCAGAATGTCCATCCTTATTGGTTTCATTGTTCTGGCAGGATTCTAAAAAATTGGAGTTCAATAACTTCAGTGAATGCCCGTCACTGGTTTATATGCCGAACTTCTTCGATGGAACTCCAAATCTCGCGAAATTGGAACTATTGGATCTCTCTGCGTTCAAAAACTTGAAAAGATTACCTGATTTGCCGAGCAAACTCCAAGCATTGACAACTCTTTATCTTAGACAGTGTTCAAATATTGTGGAACTCCCTCAATCCATACTTATCTATTTAGAGCAATTGAATTTACGATATGGCAACAATCGTTAGTGAGAGCTCAAAATTGTAAGCAAATGCAGGAAGTTCAAAATGGGCTTCCTTTAAGCGATTCTAAGCCAATGCGAGAAGTTCTTTCATTATCTGATTTATTTCCCAACAAATGATCAATTGATTCATAAGTGCCACATTTGCAAATATGTTTTCTAATTTAGTGCGGATTTTAATGGATTCTAAATTGCCATAGGTGGACGGAGAACAAAACCCAGGTTGATTCCGGTAAACAATAGTGCATCACTTCTGTAAAATTAATAGTTCAATTCTTAGATGTCCTTCGTTTTAGTTTATTCATCTTCCAAGTAGTGACGGCGAGGTTTTTCTTTTGCTCCCTATCTAATGTCTCTGAAGAGACACATTAATGAGGTACGTCTAAGAAGTGTAAAATGTTGCAGATATTGATCAGTTTTTTTTTTTTTTTTGGCCAATACAGGCCATACAAGATTAAAAACATACAAAATTCTAACTTCATCAGTGAACTAAGGTCGTTCATTTGTATCATACAATTACTAACTTGATTTCTTGATTTTTTTTATACGTTATCTATATTATCTACTAGGTTTACGAGTCTATTTCTTATTGTTCAATAAAATCCATATTTTTATTAAGTATAATTTCTGTTTTCTTATTTTGAGAAAGCCACGCGACATATGAAAATTATTTTCGCACACCACAAAAATTACTCTCTTCTCGATTTACTTGTGGATATTCAACAACTTAAAGGTAGCCATTTCCCATTCTCCCCGATGTTCTCCATTCCAAGAATCTTCAACTTCTCTATCCTAGTGATGGCTCAAAATTGTAAAGATTCTTGATATTCCGTATAAAATAAAAGGCTTGTGAAGACTTTACTAAATGTGCACTTCAACCGAGGAATTTTCAGCATCCATAAAAAATCTGGTCTCTCTAATGTTACTGCATGTTAACATGTGAATTTTTGTCGACACATCAAGCATATATTCTTTGTAAAAAAATAAAAAATAACAAATAAAAAGAAGAAAGAAAAGAACAAAAAAGAAGGGGCTCCAATTTGGTAAAAATGGAAAAGCCCTGATCCAAGTTACCCAAGCCCGGCCAATCAATATGCGGGGCTCAGAAATTCAATCCAATTCACCACATGCACAAGCCCACAAGATCATTTAAAAAGCCCACATAGCCCGTAAAAAGAAAAAAGCCCATGACACTTGAAAAGGTAGAATACCGCCAACCGCCACCCCCCTTCTCTCTTTTTGGAGAGATTTAACCAATATCCTCATCTGGTACCCTCTCCTTCGCTGGCCACCAATCGACGCCAACATCCGCCGTTCACCATATCCAACCGCAATCCCTCCGGTCGCTGGCCGACAGAGAACCGAGAATACCAGAGCAAAGAGGAGGACATGAAAAATTTCATCATCTCTGATCAAGAGGATTCCTTAGCTTCTGGACCACAAATCGACGCCAGCATTCACCGCTCATCACCTAATCGCTGAATACTTCCATATTTTCCAGTTGCTGGAACCATAGACGAAGTTCAGTGAGATCTCTCTCTCTCTCTCTAAGCATTTCCTTAGCCTAATTCATCTTCTCCAACGTTGTCAGGCCACTGACAGTCGCCATTGCCGTTCGACGTTTCTAGCTGAAATCGAACCAGCTCTGTTGCCCCTGTTTCTAGCCAAGGAGCCCGAAGCGTTCAGCTCTTTCTCAAGACTCTTCCATATGTTCCTAAGATCCATTTATAACAGAAGGAGCATGACAAAATTTTCCCCATGTAAAAGGGTGCTTTAAAATAATTAAAAGAAACTTACAGTTTAATAAACATGTTTTTGGGAAAGCCCCACGTCTATGTGGAATGCGTCCTTAAATAATTTTGGGAGGTGGACCAGTTAAGATGTGCAAAGAATGACCCGTTTATCACTTAATCGCCAAATAAAAAACCAGATGAGAGCTTTTTTTTTCACTTTCTTTTTTTTTTAACAAACACATCCATTTCGAGAAAAATATATTCCATGCCTTCATAGTCTTCAAATAGATAAATTGGAATGCATCTTTCTTCGAAAAATCTTGCATATATATAGGCTTTTTCCCTATATTGAAGGCGCAATCATATTATAACAATAGTAAGTTGCAGAAATTATTAAAATTCCACAAAAGTATAAAACGGGCACATTGTCATCGAACTTGTTTTCTATGAAGAGATAGAGTCTGGACCATGAAGATGGTCCATCTTGGTTGGATGAATAAATTGACT